>CM031244.1:191780544-192980544 GCA_018340775.1 Taxus wallichiana var. yunnanensis | reverse complement strand
GTTATATATAGGGATCTCTTTCTTGAATTTTGACACTAGTGACATGACATGTCAAATAGAACCTCGGGATAGGAATAAGAAATCCAAAAAGGCTGACCAAAAATGTCAAAAATGTGAATAATAACAAAGAGGAAAAGATCACCCTGGGGTAGACAGGAGTGCATATGTGTTAGTGTCCAAACTCAGCGTTGGTGTCCTAGAATAATTGATGAAAAATGTGAGAATACTAACGAGACAACAATCCTTGTGACTGGCGAATTGGGTGTAGAAGTGACAAATGTGAGAGATAAAGACAATAGAAACAATCAAAGCAAGCAGATGGACTAAGAAGTGTGTCACCAGTGAATACTTTTCTTACTCAAGATCCATACATATAAAAACATATTTGGCAGTATAGTAAAATAGTAATATGTGCATGATTTTGTGTTTACATTTTCCCCTCCTTTATATTATTTTAATGAAATCCAAGTAGTGTAAATGAAGTAAGGAACATTCCTTTGAGAAGTATGAAAAATCCATGTGGTGGAAGTACGCAAAAAATATGAGAACATATAGCATGGAAAACCATGGATCAGTGTGTCAATCCATGTGGTGTAAATAGAGACAATGAACCATTATAAGGAGAACTTGGAGAAAGTGATGATTTTATTTACGAGAATTTGGAGATTTTGAATTTGTTGCTAGTGGATATTTGAAGGGGTGGGGAGTGGTCAATTCCCAACCTGATTTTTTTAAAATTTTGATCAAGGGAGGATTTATGCATCATGTTGTTAGAGGAAGAGTGTTAGGGAGAGAGGTCTAGTCTTACTATGACTACATCCTCAAAAGGTCCAACTGTTGCAGATAGATAAAGACCAAATTTTGTTCCATTTCGATTCGTGTTGAATAACCCATATAGGAGTAGTATAGGAAAGGAAACTACATCTCACCTGTCTCCACTACCAAAAATATCTCAATTTCTATAGTGATAGATGGATTCCATGTTACGTCATCTAGAAGCGGTGTAAAAATGATTCCCATATTAGGTCATCTAGGAAAGTGGTGATGCAACTCCCAAGTTAGGTCATCTGGGAGAGATAATGAAGTAATGTTATGTTGTACTGATTGATTGACTTGATTCGAATATTGAATGATTGTTTTAAAATTGAATGTATGTGATAGATTACTCATGGTGAGATTTTCAATTTTTTCCACAGATTATCTCATTAAGGGGGATAGATATAAATTATTTTGAATAAGTTGATTTGATCCTTTCCTTGAATAGTGTTAAAGAAAAAAATTGATAATAGTGTATTAGGATTATGGAATAATTGTATAGTAGCTTTGAGAGGGATCACGGGGTGATCTTGATTGTATGCCCCCTTTCGGTGAAAGGGTGAGGGGTGGAAATGACGAGAACTCGAGCCGAGAATATGGGTGTAATGATGACCAAGAGCGAGTATAGAAGATGTTGTAAGAATGTGGATATTTTAATTAGTACATATGCGATATTGGAATATAACATTGTGGAATGTGTATAGTATGATGGTAGGATAAATTCTGAATTGAATGCCACAAACAGGAGGAAAATGGAGTAACAAAGCTCAAAATATGAGTGAAACCGTGTTTCGTGTATTAGTTAGAAGAATGAGCACGAATGGTAACTATAGTAAATTAAAAATTGAGAAAATTGTTATATATAGTAATGGTAAAAAGTGAATAGTGACTTCATTTGAACCTTGATTGATTTATAATTTGAGCTTTGAGCTTACAAGGATGCCATGATTAGAGCAGTGAGGTTGACTAGGTTTGAGATGGTGGCGGCGGTCGTGGCATCACAGACGATAGATGAGTTGGTAAGTACGAGTATTTTCAAAAAGTTGATAAATTGGTTTGGTTTTGTCGATTTTTACAAAATTTGATTTTTGGGTAGTTTTGGCCAAGGTAGGAGCGGCTAAGGTGTTAACATCCTTTGGCACTCTAGCACCCAATTCCATGCATTGGTGACCTTATTCAAGGCACCCACATCCTACTCCTGGGTGCTGACAACCTAGGAGGGTGTTTTGATAGCATAATGTGAAATATGTGGCATTTGATGAATTTTTGTAGTATGAGTGGTTGTTTTTGCATATATATGAGGTGTTAATGTCACAATTTTGTTGGTGTTTTGTGTTGTGCAAAGAGATATACACTTAAGGGAGCTCCATAGGGATCAAAATTTGAGTACATGGTTGACTTTGGGGTTATTTAATGCATAGTGGTACATACTTGGACCGTGTCGACCTGCGGCACATAACAAGATTCAGGAGGTACGCCATAATATGTGTATGATTACCGCATTGTGTGAGGTGGTGTGCAAACACTTGCACATCTTAGTTACTCATGGGAAATTATGTCACCCTAGAGGATGTATATTGTATATTGTGACTACCATTTTTTGGCAAGAGAGTACAATTGATGGCTTTAATGGATGCTCGGAGGAAAATTAGAATAGTTAGGTGATACTTTATAGGAAAACATGTACGAGATAGAGACCCATATTATCCTAGATTCCATATTGAGGTTAGGCATTCCATGGTTGCGTAATTTTATTGCATATTTTATTACTTCATATGTATCAAGTAGAGGGTAGTGAAGTGGGAATCTTGTATAAGATGCATGATATTTTTCAACATATAGAGGAGTATGAGATGATATTTGAATGGGAACAATTCATTTTGGCTCATTTATACAGAGATCTATATAGGTTTACATAGAAAGACCATGGTGGTGGACTAGGAGCCACCACATTACTACATATATGGGCCTATGAGAATATTTCTATATTGAGGCCACTCAATGGGACACATACAGATTGGGAAAGACCTGATATATTTCTGTGAGATGGATAAAGCAATCTGGAGAAGAAGGTGGATACCACTACTTTATATATATATATATATATATATATATATGCTTGATCGTAAGGGACCAATGGCCATCATATGGTGGCCATATTGAAATTATGGTGGATGGCCAAAGGATGGAGTAGATCTATGGTGTGTTCGATGCACAATGTGGTTGAGACCGATTCCCAAGGGTAGTTGAGCTATTTCGAGTTGATTTTGTATCGTGGAAATTTGATCTCGGTGGAATTTTGGTATGGCTCAGATTTTCCCAGAGATTCATACGTGTAGGTTTGATCTACAAGAGTTCTAAGACAACAAGGAGTGAGGCCGGGGATCGATAAACGAACAACTAGTGCACTCATGCCCGAGATGAGTTAGATGTGGCCATAGAGTGATACTGAGGTGGATGATGTAGGATGTACCCAGGCCTATAGTGTGTGGTGGGTGTCACATCAATGGGTGATATTATTTCCAGTTATCGTAGATGTGGTGGATGCACCACTATCTCAAGGAGTAAATAGGTGGGAACCTACCCCCTATGGAGATGGTATAGCAACAATGTTAGTGGAGTGTAAGTATTGTTTGTTGGTATTTTTGGTCATTACTTGGTATGTGATTTTTTTATATTTGTAAGCATGTGTGATAACTAATGTGGTGTTGTATGGTTATAAGTGATGCTTATTGGTCCTTGATCATTGATTCATCGATTTACACATTGATGCAGAATGTACCTCTAGATGTGCTCATGGGAGGTGGAATGCTAGAGTGAGTAGATGTTATTACGGGCGATCATGCCCATTTGTTTGAGCTAGTGGTGATATTGGTAATCACATGCATTGTTTTGTTGTGTGAGCATGATGAGGCATGCATGAGACTTAGTTAGATAGGGAGGCCATAGGAGGAGGGGCCCTAGCTCAAGATGTATTCACAAAATATGTGGAGTTGCAGGGCTGATTCACAAAGTAGTCGATCGAGCTAGCTATATTACGAAGATAGGTGGATAGATATAGGGGCCACGACCAGTGGCATAGATTGAGAAGTGGCCACGGCCAAATGGCATAGATTGAGAAGTGAAGCATCTAGTTCTAGAGATCCCGCGGTCATGTATAGTGACAAAGTGATGAGTATGTATAGAATATATTGATGTAGTGATGCATCGAGGATTTCCCCAGTGATTGTATTTTTGTAACTATGATTTTTGATGATATATATAGTTGGATGATTGGCATTAGTGTGTTGTGTTGATGTTCTTTGATATGTGATGCAATGATTTTTATTCATATGTAGATGTTTGATTAGCATTGCATAAATGATTATGTTGATAAATGGATGATGATGTTGATAGAAACACATATATAATACTTGGAAATTAGATTGTATGTATGAATGAAGATAAATAGTAATAGATGCATGCATGAAATTAATAATGTGAAATAACAATGTGATTGAAATGATGGTAATGATGTATGTAACAGTTTATAAGTATGAAAAAGAGGTTGTGAAGAAGAGATATTCCCTAAGGGTATGTCTAGGAAAATTAGGTTCATTTATATAAGACCCCTCGAAGTCAAGAACCATAGAACAAGATTGCATCTTTAGGAAATGGCTTGATAGTGTGTGCTAGATACATAGATCAATGAAGTATAGAAATCCAAGATGGAATGAGGTTCTTATTGTAAAAGATCCCTCAACAGTCATGTAAGAACCATAAGAACATGATTGCATCATCGGGTAATGAGGTGAGAATAAAATCACCTACCAAATATGAAGAGGTATGCGAGGAGTGGTGGAAGGATGTGAAGTGGTAGCAGTATGAGTGTAAGAGCCAAACTAAATGTCATATTAAATGGTATCAATGATGGGAGATATAGTGGTAGGAAGCATAGATGTTGACGACTTAGGAAGCCAATGTGAAGTAGTGAATAAAATTGGAATCATGCTTATATAGGATTTGAGAAAGATACCACTCACGAGAGAAATATCCTAAGGAAATGACACCCTTGTCTTCTAATTGTTTTAATCTTTCATGAAGGGTGCAATAGTCATTGTCACGATGCCCATTAATGTGGTACAAATTGTAATAAGGGCGATCGCGCAGGTGATTCAAGTGATGAGGATGATGATTTTGATTAGAGGGTGATAAAATTAATCACTTGTCAAGAAAAGAACACAAAACATCATGAGGCTTAGCAGCATGTGATAAATTTACTTTCTCTCGAGTAGTAGATAGATAATACTTAGGTGGAGAGTGACGTGGTGGAGGGGATAGAACATGCTTTCAAAGTGGAGGAGATAGAGACCTTGGAGGACACTTAACAGATGGAAGGGGAGAAGAAATATAATATGATGTATCAACTGAAGGAGTAGAAGGTAATTCTATAACATGTGCAGCAATTAAATCTTATTCTAGATCAATTACCTTGTAGCATAAAATCATAAATGATTCACATGTCGCATATTGCAATTTTTCTTTTAATGCCGAATCAATCCATGATAAAATATAAATTTATTCTCTAGATCAATAGGTTAAAACACTAACTGATGCATGCAATAATTGAATCATAAAATTTAATCTAGAATAGGTTCTTTCTTTCCTTCATGCAAGCTAGGTAAGTAGTCATCGTAACTCTAGGACCATTGTTAAGCATGAAGAATCTAAGAAAATCATCTTCTATTTTGTAATATGTACTAATAGATCCAAAAGGAAAATGAGTGTACCATTGATTAGCATCATCAATAAGAAAATGACAAAAATATTTTAGTAACAATCAATCATTTGAATAAGAATCCATAGCTGAACGATAATTCTTAACATGTAAATATGGATTGATAATGCCATTGAAAAAGGAAAATGTATGCATGGAAAAATCCTTCATAAAATGTGAATTACGAATTTTCTTTTCAATTAGATTTCCATAAAGAGATTTATTATCAATATAAGCATAGTAGGATTTGCTTTCAAGAGTAAGAGATTGAACTTGAGATTGTAAATGACCAAAAAAATGCATGAGTGATAAAATATCATGTGAAGGAATCATAGAGGAAGTGAGAGGCACATGAAGAGGTTGAATTTTTCCATTGTGAGTAATCATGGGAATGGGAGAAGAAGAAATAGAAGATGAAGGATTTATGGGAATGCTAGAAGTAGATGTAGAATAAATAAGAGGTGTACTAGTAGAAATGGGAGAATCATGAATAACCTCTTGAGAGGAAGAAGAAAGAGGAGGAAGAGGAGGAGAGGAACATGAAATATCAATAGAAGTATTAGGAGTAGAATCAAAAGAAATGATAAGAGGTGAACTATTAGAAGTGGGAGAATCATCATGAATTATATTGGAAACAATCTCAGAATAAGAAGAGATTCGATTCAAAAATTAAAATTCAGCGGTCTTAAGAGAAATAACATCCTCACTAACATGTTCATGATTAGAAATATAATCATCATCACTATCAGAAAAAACTTTGCATGTAAGTATTTCATCAAGAGAGTCATTAACATATAGAGAAGTAGTAGGAGAACTATCATGAGATTTAGCATTGCATTCATTGGAGTCATTTTTAGAAATAAAAGAGACATGAGATATAGCTTTACATTCATCTTGACTAGCATTAGAAACATGCACATGTACATCTGTAACATTGGAAGTAACATTATTTTTATCTACAGTGGCACAATCAAGACCAAGCATATAATCAATAAGATCATAGTCAATAACATAAATAGAAGAAGGTGGAGCAGCCTCAGTGACTCTAGAAGAAAAAGGAGAGCATTTAGTGAAGTTTTGGTCAGGTGAAACAATGCCCACACTAGAGTTACAGAAACTAGTAGGAACTTTGTGTTCATTAGCAAGAAGCAATCTTTGAACATTTTCATCAAATTGAGCATTGTGATAAATATCATTAAGTTCAACATCATCAAGGATAGGATTCATACTAACATGATGCATAACTTTATTAGGAGAGGAGGATCAATTTTTAGCCATAAGGTTTTGTGGATCCTAGGGAAAGGAGTTCTAAGAGAGGGGTTCACCAAATGATTTAATAAAATATGGATATTAAATCTAATTTCAGAGTCACTATGATGATATACAATAGAATACAAATGTTAATCAATCTACACAGATTACAACCGTGTAAGAAAATAAGAGAGATAGGGAACTTATCTGATTTTCACTTATCCTGAAGTAGATCTGAATTAGAGAACTAGTGACCATGCTAGGAAAAGTGTCGAAATTCTCAATTAAAATATTGGAATCTACGGATAGAGTTAGACATAGGCACCTAGGACAGAAAAGGGCACCTAGGAATTATAGACCTTTTATAGGTGTTTGTGACTACACATAGGGTTAGAATATGATTTTTTCAAAGTGTTGTTAGGGTTTTTCTATCCTTCATTGTTAGTTGTTTGTATGTCGTGGATGATCACCAAAGTACTTGTAACATGTAACACAAACCCTAGCTACCTATACAAGCTCACAAACACATCAAATTGGAATGAAAATGTAATATGTGAAGTTGGACTAACCTCAATGGTCATCCAAAGGATGAACTTATGACTAAGTGTTGCACTACATTCCAGACTCCATGTAGTTCTGTGTGCTTTTTTATATATAGTTTCCTTAGGTTTCCCTTATACTAATGATTCCAAGACAAGGAGATAAATCTAGATAAAATACAAATGTTTGGGATGGAATTCAGCACTTCCCCTTCCTATGTAGTGTATGCAAAATAAGAAGCCCAAAAATGCAGTCCCTTTGATAGTATGTAGATAATATAGCCCTTTATAATTTCCCTCCATTATAATGGTATGTATGTTGTGTATATATATGGATCTCTTGTTTGAATTTTGACACTAGTGACATGAAATTCCAACTAGGACCTCGGGATAGGAGTAAGAAAACCGAAAAGGCTAACCATAAATGTCAAAAATGTGAACAATAAAAAAGAGGACAAGAGCACCCAGGTTGGACAAGAGAACCTAGTCACAAGTGTCCATCTTGAGTGGTGGTGTCTTGAAATAATTGATGACAAATATGATAAGACTAGTAGACAGGATCCCTATGACCTAACCATAATCGGGTGCGAAGTCAAAAATGTGAGAGATAAAGAAAATAAAAATAATCAAAGCAATCATATGGAATAAGAAGTGTGTCTCCAATGAATACTTTCTTTTACTCAAGATCCATACATATAACAACATACTTTTTGGTATAGTAAAATAGTAATATGTGTGTGATTTTATGTCTACAATAACCTAACCCAATCCAGATCTATACCTAGTAACCTAACAACACTTTTTAAATTGAAACCCATCTTGTAATTATAGCCCTATACAATCCCAAAAACTCTTTCACAACACATATTGTTGCATCCAAATGCATAAATTCTATGGTTAAATGCACATTATCATTTTTCTACTATACTCTTATATAGCTCTACATTTAATCTCTCCACTAAAAAATTATCCTCTCCCATATAATTCAACATTTATCTTTCCTACAACTCTTTATTACATTGGATAAAAAATTTATGGCCTTTCGAAATCCATTACCCACTAATTCTTCCCTCCCACTACATCTTTCATATCTCTTCAAATTTTCCATTCTATAGATCTTATTTTTACTTCCATAGCTCCTTCCTCATATCATTTCCAGTTCTCATAAAATATATCTATTCTTAAAAATCTTTGCAATCATCTCATACTCAATAACACATTCAAGTTACTTTTATATCGCCTCAATGATTTAAATTAATTCTATGTTAGTTATTAAATCGTCCATCCAATTTCAACCTATTAAATTTCTTAAGGACATAGAAAAGTTTCTCAAACCCTAGGAAGATCAAGTAAACAAGTCTTCAACCACAAATCATTAGTAGGAAAAAGGTCTTTTGTATCCTAATAACATTTGACATTGAGCACCATCATATAAATTCTATAAAAGAGGCTCAAACAAAAGTTGTAACCAATTAAATCTATAATCCCTCTTCCACAACATATTTTTCTAAGGGTAACCCTAGAATTGCAACGGGGGAGGAGTGATCCAGGATCATAAAGGCAATTTGATTGCTGCGTATGCTGGAAAAATGGGAATTCAAACTAATCATTTTGCTGAAGCATTATCTGCTTTATGGGGCCTTAGAATTGCTCAGACTCATAATATCCAAAACCTCATTCTTGAAGGGGACTCACTTAATATCATTAATCATCTTAATCAGTGTTCACCTCCAAGTTGGAACATCAAGGACTTCATCTTGGAATCCATAAGTATTTGCCAAACCTTCAATAACATTCGGATCAAGCATACCTACCGGGAGGGTAACAAGGTGGCAGATGCATTGGCTAATTATGGCATAAATGTTAATCACATTATTTGGGATAATAAAGATAACATTCTGAACAGCTTCAAAGCAGCATACAAGTGGATACTTATGAGCATGCAAATTCGGGGTATGAGATATGAGCATTGGGAGTGGAACTTCAAAAATAAGACTCCCACACGTGCTGATTTTAAAACAACACTCAAGAAAATCTTGACAGACAATCAAGGTTATAGGAAGTATAATGAGAACTTAAAGTGGATTTATATGAAGAGTAAAGCCACACATGCGGGAAATATGGTGCTTTCAATAGCTTTTAAACAGGGCTTTATGGATTCCCAAGTCAAGTAATAAGGATGATGATGATCTGGAGTGGGTTTCTAAAGGGACTGAAGTTCACACATGCGGGTTTTCTCAGGTACATAACAGCAGTCACTCAGATATTCGTGGGAACAACAATGGCTACCCTAGTCATCATTCTCATCGAGTGGAAAATAATAGAGTTAGGTGGACTGGTAACTACGGCTGTTATAGAACTCCTCATAAGGATTTTGAAAATTTTATTTGCAAGCACTTAAGCATGGTGATAATGGGAGGTGCCCCTTGTCAGATTGAGCCCAGCGTGGACCTAGGAATGGAAAAATAATGAAGAGCTTTGGAATCTTCTCAGCTAGGGAGGCATCACTAATTTTATTGATAAGATTCAGGGACATGACCAAAGTATTTCCATTCATTTTGCAAAGGATTGGAAGGATCACACTATGGATTATGGCAGGTAGAAGATTTTGATCAATGAGGAGTTAATAGCCAAAGCTACTGGCCTTGGCATGGATGGGTACCACTTTTTTAATAAAAGGATTGACAGAGGTGCTGAGGAGAGGAAGTTTGTTGAGGGTAATGAGAAGCTGGTCTTCATCATGGCAGGTCTACAGGTCAGCTCCATCCCTCTACCTTTTGATGAGGTCACCCGTATGATGGTGCGTTACATCTCTTTGGAGGGGAGATTCGTCACTGTGCCCTCTAAGCATCTAGTGTTCCTCAATCACTTCTCAGTAGGAATTTCATGGTATGCTTCCCTCACTATCTACTTAACTCACTTGAGTGCTCCATTTTGGAGTTTCAAAAGCATGCACGTGTGGTCCCGCTACATCAGGGTCTCATATTCTTGTTGCATAAGCTTTGTCTTCTTAGGTCTCTGGGCATCCCATCCTCCCCCGTCTTTGTTCCTCCTCTTCCCAGCACCACTACTACTACCCCCATCTCTCCACCTTCTTCCCCCTTCACCGCTACTTTCACCCCTCTTCCTTCTCGGATCCTTCTATCATCCCCCCACCTCTGCTCCCACCCCCTTCGCTTCCACTTCGACCAGACCTATTACTAGGTCTTCTAGAAGACTGAAACTTGATACCCCTGTTTTGGGAATGTTCCTCAGGACTTGGAAATTTCCCATAACCTCCTGCATATTAGTAGTACTGGTTCACAAGAGGCACACATTGAGAGCTCCACAAATAGGCTAGATTCCTTAGAAGCTAACATGTTTCTTTTGAAAGAAGATGTTAAAAACTTGGCAAAGTAAAAAGGTAAGAGGAAGAAGGATGAGGAGGCTGATAGTGATAATAAATAGGTTGAAGACAGTTACAAAAATCTAAAATCCTTAGACAACCGTTTAGGAAATCCAAGACTCACCATGACCATAATATGGCTATTTTTAGTGCAATTAAAGAATTTATTGAGCAGCATGTCCGCAGCGTCTCTAATCTCAGCGGAATACCAGCAACTCTTTGGGGCACGGAGAAGGAAAGAAAAAAGACCATTGAACAGTTGGATGTTACTGACTCTACCCACATGACGACATTGGCTATGTTCACCTCTTGGCGAATATCAAATCCAGAATTGAAAAATCCACCAAGAAGTAATTGTGGATTCTCTTGTTGTACTCCTCTATAATTTTTGTTGTTTTTTTGTTGTTTTTTTGCTATTTTTGGCTACTCTTCTGCAGTGTTTGAACTGGTTTGTTGTGTTGGGGTAACTGCTCTTGGGATACTTTGGGTTTCTATGTCTCATTTGGATCTTGATCCTTTTTGTAATGGTTCTCATTCCTATTCTGGCTTCTAGGCCCTCTTTTGTTTACAAGGGTATAGTCCCTTTCAAAAAACTATTTACCAATAATAAAAAAACATATTTTTCTACATCTAAATATCAATACTTCTGAAGCTACAACTATTTTTCATCGTTTATATACATCATTATTTCATTATTATTTTCTCAATATTATCTTGTTTCCATGGCTCTTCATTTTATACCTCTACTAACTATTCACTTCGACACCATCTTCTATAGATTTATTATACATGTCTCCCACACATCTTATTTTTCTTCCATTTCTTAGGATCCAATCATAAATTCATATTTTCTATAGGATCCATTTCCACCTTCATTTATTTCCTTGCTTCATATTTCATTACTCTTAAAGTGTTTCTTTTCGTAGCTCCTCTTATGTCTTCCAATGCTTTCTATAAATCCAAATTCCCTTGAGGAAATGAGGAGGGATTTGGCATACCCTCATCATATATAATTTTTTTCCTTTTTGTGGTACAAAAATCTCTACCATTATCTTATTACATTTGATTTTAATTTCCTCTAGATATTTTGTAACCAATTTTTCCACTATCAACTTCCACCCTCTTTTCCCTCTTGCTTAGGGAAGACAAAATATGTCATTATTTTCCACTCTTTTTTCTAGGAAACAAATTTTCTAGGAAAAATTTGTAATTCTTGTCCTTTTATAATATATTTAGATTTCATCGAAGTCCATCGTTTGTGTTGATCTGAATTTTTATATCCATATGATGCCCCGATGAAAATTTTCTCCTTTGATATTTGTATGCAATAATCCCACCCATGTTTTTCTTGAAATACTTTTGTTTCTATATCCATATTTGAATCTATATTTTAAGCCAATAATCTATTGTGGTTAGACTCATCCACTACCATTTCTATAACTACTTATGAAGCCTTCTATTTTTGTTGAGATTCTTTAATAATTGGAGCCTAAAAATTGATATTACCTTGAGAGACCTCATGTGTGCCCATGTATTTGGGGCATCTTGTTTTACCTCCTCCTCCCACTACTTTACTCGTTTATAAACTATCAATATTTTAGAGTGTGTATCTTTGCGTTTTTATATCAAATACTATTGAGGCTTTAGGGTTGTAAGAAAAATAAGGGGAATCGAGTCTTTCATCTTTTTCCTTTTTGTATTACATCTTCAATATTTTTCTCATTTTCCAAAGTTTTATTTGACCAAAATGGCCACTTATAAACCATTGCACTACCTAAGCATGTAAATCCTTGATGTACACTTGGAGATGTTGATCCTTTCTCTTTCAAAAAATTTCCTATCTTCACTAAATCCTCATATTAAATAGGTTGTACTAGTTATGTCCCATTAATATTCAAAATTATAATTTGAGGGAAATAACTTCTATCTTACACCTTAATTTGCGTTCACACAAAATTATTATGTAGTCCCCTATTTGGTTCCTAGAAAAAAATATTTCCTTCGGCCTCAACGGTTCGCATGGATTTTTAAAATTGTTCATGTCGGGTTTTCGTTTTGGTCACGTTTGGAGGGATCACCAAATTTTTCCCAAATTTTAAATGCTCCATGTAATAGGATCCTTCCTTTATTTTTGCTATCATTTTTGTCTGGAGGATGGCTTGACGGTCATTCCAAGTCTCCATTCGTGTTCATAAATGATAGAAATTGAATAAATTAAACATTTGTGATAGTAAAATAATAAAGGAAACTTTGAAGATGTCCTTCTTTAAACTAACCCTTTGGAACCTATACGCACCCAAAATTACACAATGTTTTATTATTGGAATAGTAAAATCTTCTTCTAAGGTAAAAATGAGGTCCAGATACTTCCCTCTATTATTTACATCCCTCCTCCGATTCAAATCAACCCTTTTGTTTTATCTTTGATAGTTGGGTAACCAGCAGTTGCATGATTGTCGGCAAGAAGTATGCGCAACCACCCTAAAGGTTATGTAACCACCCCTCTACGTTCACTAGCAATCCTATCACTTAAAATTAGAGACTTAAAATGTGCATTTTTCAACGCACGTTTGGATTTCAGGAGTGATTTTCTCACTCATTTCTCAATTATTTTGCCTATTTTTGGACTTGTTGGAATCGTATTGATTTTCTCTTCTTGTTTGGCTATGTTTAGAATGTTGACTACCTCTCCTTTTGTTGATTTTTCACTTCTTCATCGACACATGTAATTGACTTCTTCTTTCCCATATTTTTATAAAAGCCAAACTTTTACCCATATGATGGTTGGATTTTTCATATTCTTGAGGTTAAGTTATGTTGCTGAAATTTTGAGAGGAACCACACAGACAACCATATATTTTCTCTGTTCTTTCCTACCATTTACTTTCATTTATTTCTTGCACCAATCCAACCACATCCAAAGTATTTTATTTTATTTCCTACTAACCAAAGCATCTATGCATTCCTGGATCAATTGGAATTCATCTTTGGAAGAAGATATAAAGCTAAGGAGACAAAAAAAACATCTCATCTTTGGGAAGATACCATAGTACAATAGTAACCAAGTTGGGTTTGTACTTAAATTCTTTGGATCTTTAATTAATTTGTATTTTTTAGAATAGAAATAATGCATTTGTTTTGATTTGGTAGAGTTGTAGAAGCGAGAATATTTCATCACTTTCCAAATGTATTTATCGTATTTATAGTATTCATTTTTAAAATATTTCTTATATCTTCCTTGAACTTCTTCCCGGATTATCCTGTGGATATTCTTAGGAAATTACCTAGAGGAAGAAGTGAAGAAATCCATGCACATATTTTATTTCTTTTAATTAGTTTAGATTTACTTTTCGGGGTAAAGTTCATACGGCAAAGAGGAAATTTATTTTGAGAAGCTTTCCTTTTCTAGAAAACTTGAGGCAAAATATTTTCTAGAAGAAGTTTATTTTATTTTATTTAGATTAATAAATTTTTAATACATTCTTTTATAATAGCATTGTCAAACAACCCTGCAATAGAGGAATAGCCACATCCGGCTATTCTCTATTTTTAGTTTATTTTATTAGAAGTAGTAGTATTTTATTTTAATTAATTTCATGTGTCTGTAGAATAGCTTATTTATTTATTTTATTTAAACTCGAAAAATACAAAAAGATATTGGTTAATTAGTTAGTTTTATTTTAATTCATTTCTTATTCAAAAAAATAGAATAAATGGTATTTCACTTTGTTTTTATTTAATTAATTGGGAATGAATTTGGTTAATTAAAATATTAAACAAAATTATCTTTTATTTATGCTAAATTTACTTTCTTTATTTATTTTAAACAAAATTTCAAATTATTTTAGAAAACAAATAAAATCAAACAATTAAACATTAGGGGGTTTACGCTACCCGTAAATAGCCTATAATTCCCCTTTGGCCAATTCAACTACTAGGAACTCACACTACCCGGTCTTAGTCCTTGGCTCTCCTATAGTTTCCCATCAAAATTCCCACAATCTTGCACATTTTAGCTGCCTGGCACAACCTTGGGAGGTTGAGTACACATCCGGAATCACATTTTGATTCTCATGCGTAGAGAACCCTTGAAGTGTCTTTTTTTTTTACGCTTTGTGTGGTGATGCCATTTTCATCCAATTCACTCAACTTAAGAGCATTTTTAAAATCTTGATTTTGAAATATGTGTTATAGAGTGTGTGTGTGTGTGTGTGTGTGTGTGTGTGTGTGTGTGTGTGTGTGTGTGTGTGTGTGTGTGTGTGTGTGTGTGTGTGTGTGTGTGTGTGTGTTTATAATGTTAAAGTGGATCTAACTCAATTGTATTATAGATAACAATAAAGGTAATCCACATATTTTTCAAATGAAGATATGTACGTGATAAAGAAAGTGCCTTAACGGGATTTGTCAAGGTTCTAGTTAAAATAAATTTTAAAATAATTAAATAAATCATGAAATTAACATAATAGAAGAGATTTCATATAAATATAAATAATGCATTAATATTCTTAAATCCCTCCAAAATTTTAGAGCTTGTGCCAACCTCATACCAAGAAATAATTAATAAAATTTTAGGTTAATGTGATGTTTGTGCGTGAGAGCATTTTATAATTTTTTTGTCTTTGTGTGGATGAATGTTGAAATATTTTGGTCAAAGGATGTCTAGTTGCAATTCCTTGGCTTGTTTTGGATCTTCATGGTGAGAAGGTAGAGTTGAATTATGGGTATTACATGGTTGGTTTTGATAAAAAAACCTGTCAAGATCATACATACCTGTGAAATTTGGGAGCTTTAGATCTTGGTCTAATCAACAATACTAATTGGCAAGTTTCAAGCCAAAAATTAAAACCACAAAACGTTTTCGGACCCTCTATATCTACACCTGGTTGGGAATTATAAAACATGGTCCTGGATATTACCAAATATTCTTGAAGGATGGGATTTTGTTTTTTTAATTATGTTATTGCAATGTAGAAGTCTTAGGATGTTCAAACAATGCTCTTGTAGAAATGAGGCCTCTTGAGCTGTTTTGTTTGATGTGTGTGTGTAAAAAGAGGAATGGTTAAAAAAATCTTTCAAACAAGATGTAATTGTCATCCCTAGCCAGCATCTCCCTATCGTACCATTTTAGAGTTGTGGATCAGAATATGCACAATCCTCCATAGTCACAAGTTCCGATAGATAATTAGGTAAATGTGGAAGCATGCGCAGGCACATGACTACTTTGTATAAGAATTGGAGAAATACATATTGGATTAGCAAAGCCCTAAACGAGCTCTGTGAGTGTTTTGCTAAAAATGTCTAAAATAATGGGCTACTTAGATAGTAATAATTGTTGGATGCAAAAAAAATTATTCTTTAAATACACCTTGGAAAATTCAAAGAAAATGTAATTTAACAGCATAAAAATAGTCTCCACAGTCATGCCACTAATCTCCCATCCTATGCCAAGATGTAAAGTTATAATAGCACATGGACAACCATCAAGTCTTCATGGAAAGCTAAGTTTTTGAAGTGTGTTTTCAGGTGCCCGAGATAGCCATGTATGCAAAATGTGGAGACATACACAATGCAAGTGAAGTTTTTGTTGAAATGCTTCATTGGAACGTAATGACATGGAATGTTTGGTTGTGAGAATTGCACCAAATGATCTCGGGAAAAATATTTTTAGATATTTTTTTAAAATTCAATTGATGAATATGAAGCCAACATCCACAACCTTTTTCAGCATTCCCATATTGTGTGTCAAAATATGAACTTTAGAACTAGGTGTGGAGGTCCATCGAAAAAGTGGGAAGGTGAGGTGAGGTTCAGATGTTTCAAAGAATGTTTGAAAGCATATGTTTGTTGTTGTTAAAAGGTGGAATGGACTTAAGGTACAAGATTTTCTTGAAAACTTCCTTAACAAATTATGGTCTCATGAGATCACGAATATGGACCATTTGGAGCCCAGTTGACTTTGGTTTGACTACTATCGGCATGGTCATCTTACCCTTCTCTTGCATGATTTTAACATTTCTAGTTTTCCTAATTTTAATGGATTTGTAAATCAAACTAAATAATAATAAATTTTAGGTAAATTAAATGAAATTTGTTATCCAATAGCAAATTGTACTTTTGTTTTGTACATAATTAGATAAGTAACCATTAATGTAAACACTAGTCATTAATACCTTATAAGATCACTCGAAAAACTAAGATATTAGTTTTGGTTATGGAAACCACACGGTTGGTATCTTAAAAGTGAAACCTAATAAAATATACTTCTCGATAACCTTGTGAAATCTTCATAAAAACTTTTTTCAATAAGGCACAAAATATGACTTTAAACCCCGAATTGAGAAAACAAGACTTTAACCGTATTCATTGTCACATGGAGTGTTCAACCGAACCCTAGTTTATTCCCAAAATTCTCTTTTGACCCTTTTTCGTTATGTGTTTAGGATTCCATTGGACTTTTTTCGAGTTGTAGCAATTTCTTTGAAAGTTTAAAATGTAGTTTGGTTTTGACCCACAGTTTTGGCCCTAGGTGTAGAAATGGAATTTGGTTTTCACATACCTCTAGTGTTTCTCTGTGAAAATATCTACCAACCCTTAGTTTGGAGAAAATCACCTTGCAAGTTAGTTTCCAAGTGAGTTTTTTAGGCCTCTAGTCGTTGATCGAGGAGACCATTCGAGTGAAATTACGATCAGTAGCTCTAAAAATATGGGCGCCAATTGAACCCAATTTTCTAATTTGGGATTCTATCGCTTTCAAATCTTCCCATATATATAGGAGAGTAGTTAAGGATTTGTTTCCTTTTTTGGTTGATTCTTGGAGTTTTTTTTGAACGTGGATTATTGAGCTACTTGTCTCGAATTTGACATTTTTTGAAAACTTGTAACTAACAGAAAATTGTCAAATGACCTTATCCAAGTAAAATAACAATTACAAAACCTTGTAAACACTAACATGTGACTATATGAAACCCTCTTGACGATTGTTTGGGAATATGTTGAATGTGAAAAGAAATGGCATTTTCTCTCTCCTCTCTCTATCTCTCTCTTTAGCTTTGAAAATGAAATGAAATGGAATTTGTATTTCTTACTCTCCTAAAAGTGTGTTAAGTATTATTTCATTATTATTGGAAAAATATGAAACCATAAGTTGTGCTATATTATATGTGGATGTCATGATATCAATTGTGTTGACCATTTGGTGGTTGCGGTATGCGGGCCATGAAGGAAATGGTAACATTAATTGTGCTTTTGTAATAACGGTTATCTTTGAAATACATGTAATATTAAATGGATAAATCAACACTATTTTTATGAATAAGAATGTTATTTATTGATTATTTTGTGATGAGTAAGAAATTGTACAATATTAGTATATTTAGGAAAATGGGAAATCTTTTTAAGAGTGATTTTAATTACATCTTTATATGATTTTTTTATGGTTTAGATGTTTTGAAGCAATGTTCTATAATGTTAATTATTGTTTTCCCTCTTAATAATTGTATCATTTGGAGGAAATTTTATATTATTAAACGATTGAAATGGCTTGTTATATTAACCCTTGGGTATTTATCTCTTACACGAATTTTTTATAGTTTTGCAATACCCCTCGCCTTTTAAGAAAAGACTCAAACCTATAACATGTTGTTTTTTGTCTTACACTTGAATGATCTCATTAAGATCTCTAAGAGACATGAGTCGAGTTAGCTCACCACTTTTCCTACACATTAAACCCTTATGTTTGATTCCATTAAAACCCCTCTCATATCTAATTAATCTATAAGAGGTTGAATTGCTCTAATGTAAGATTATACTTGAGTTGTATATCCCTCGAGTTCTAAAAGGATAGGAGTAAATCTAGTACCGTTTTTAGATATTTGTTTGGAAAATGAAACCCTTGTTGAATTTTTTCTAACAAATTGGGTTCATAGAATCTTGAGAATGGGAGAAAAGAGAAGCATGGAAACCACCTCTTTCAACCCATTAGTAATCCATTGTGTTTTTTAAATGATAAGATGGTTTATTCCTTACATGAGCATGTATGTTTTCACTTTGTGACCTTATTTCTCAAACATGGGACTCATAAGACCCATGTGTATCAAAAATGCATCCAAAATTTTATAAGCTATTGTAGTTTAACTTCACAAGAGGAGAAAAGATCCCAAATACTTGCTATCGTAAAAACATGTTTGCTTAACACCTTAATATGTGAAACCACCTTAGTTAATTTAAATGCATTAATTATTATCTTCTTTCATAGTCCTAAAGTCTTGTGTAAATGTAATAGCTTGTGTATCTCCTCCCCATGAACCTTGTAGAGAGTTTTCATGTGGGTATGTAAGTGTATAGGATACTTTTATGTAAGGCATAATGTTACTTTGTGACATTTAGGAAGAAATTTATAGTATGTAATATGTATGGTTATTCTAGAAATAAACAATATTAGACGAGGGAAGATAAGGTAAACTACTTGGGACGTTAGGGATAATTGGGATATGCTTTCATGAAACATTAAAATTCTAATTCTAAAGGAAAATAGTTTTTTATTAGATAAGGTAAAAACAGGGATCGGCTCCTAGGGGCCATTACAAGATGAGGAACAGAAACCAACGAACAAGAAGGAAATGAAAAATTCCAAGAAAGGAGTTAAACATGCTTAACTCTTACAATGAAGAACCGGAATTTGTACCAAAGTGAGAAAACCAGAGAGAAGGAGAAACAGTCTCCAAAACTACAAAACAACAGAAGTTTGCCAAAATTCTGCCAACAGTCTAGAAACACTAGTTAATTTTTGGAGATCCTTCACTGCTACCATCATGACTATCTTTGATCTCGTCACCCTCAACACTTTTTCGTTAATATATTCCTCCAACTCATCCTCGAGCTACTAATGCGCAAGTTAAATTTCCTTCTTTTAGTGCCCTCCTCCATCCCTTCCACCTATCACTCATCTTTTTGACCTAGTCCTCCAGCTCCGAAACTCTCGCTTGGACTTATCCTGAGCTGACAAAATTTTCTTAGAAGCATTAATGACATCCAACATTGTTTCCCTTTGACCAACATTGGTTTCTTCCATCACCTAAAGCACCCCTTCTAAGTACTGGACCTTTCTACTCAAATCCTCAAAACCCTTTAAATTACCATCCCAATTTCTTTTTCTCGAGGTGCTCGCTTCCCCATGACCATCCTCACCCATTTCTTTACCAAAATCCTCCCCCACATTTTTGCATTTCCCATCCTTCATCTTAGTAAGGCATTCTGCAAGAGTGAGGTCATCCTCATCCACCTTATCTTTCAGGGAAGAGGACAGAACAAGTTTCCCATTTTCAAACAGTAGAAGTATGAGCCCTTCATGTAGAGGCATCTCAACTTTCTCTTGCTGGAAATCCATCAAAGAGTTAGTCAGAGACATAAACAAAAAGAAGGGGATGCTCACCATGACCTTGTGGCAGAACATATTCAAAAGGGTCATATGGTGGGTATATATTTTTCAAGTATTTTCCTTCCAAAGTGATGTACTTCATGATTTGAAGGCACACATCTCTCCAAATACCTAGAATACACGACCTAGCAATACCATCTGTAAAGAAAGAGCATCTTTCCTTGCCAATGAAGAAGAACTCAATTTCATGTTCTCTACGGGTTCTATCCTTAAAAATTTTAAGCTGTCCATTTTCATGTTCGTCGCCAGGGCGATGGTGGACTCAGAAACCACAATTTCCATCCCTCTGACCTCAAACTATCCTCTTTCCAAGATTTTTCTGAAATCCTTAGACAGGGGGGGTCGTGACCATGTAATTTGGAAATGAAATTACTAAAACCCTAAATCCTAAGCTTGTTCCAGAGAGGTTGATTAAAATCTTCAATGCTTTGGCTAGCAGGTTCAACTCTAATCCTATCACCCCCCATATTCACAAGATTGAACTTCTTCGTTTTCTACTAATTTTTAAAAAGACCCTCTTTCACACTAAAATAAATTGTGGAGAATAAGATATTAAGTAATTTTTCGCCACCACAGGGCTCACTCGTGCCAACATTATAAAACTTAGTGCCCTCTATCTCTACTAATGGTCTCATTAATGTCTGTGGGTAATTTATCAACTTTACACTAGATATTATAATCATTATAAGTGATTCCATAATTGGCCATATTATCTACACATTTGTTCCCTTGACGTAAGGTATGATTATAAGAAATGCTATTAAAACTTTTAAAGTTTCCTTCACATCATTGAGGATATTTCTTATTTCCCAATTAATGGAACCTTGATTATTGAGGGCATTAATTAAGAGGAGAGAGTCACCTTCAATTTGGATGTCCTTGAAGCCTTTTTCTTTAGCCAATAAATCCCCCAAATAAGATCTCTAGCTTCCACCATATTGTTGGTTTGTCAACCTAATGGACCCATGTAGGCAAACAACTAATCTCCTTCACTTTTTATTAGAATTCTTGCTCCCTAGTAGGACCCAAATTCCCTTTTGAATCTCCATCAAAATTTAACTTAACAACATTTCCCCAGGCCTAATCCAACTGGAATTTTTTTAGGTATGTGTAATTCCACCGGTCTAAGGGAGAACTTGTCAAGAACTGTCTACTCACTTTTCAGGTAGGGTTTCTTGAATTTGCCTTTAAAGAGTTTAATTTTTTCCTTTATGGCATTCAAAAAAATTATTCTAACTTTCAAGAGAATAGCTTTACGATATCATAAGATACCATCATTCATGGCCTTTCATGAACCCCAAAGAAAATGAGGGAGGGAAATATTCCAGGCCCAGATCAAGATGGGAAAATAGAAAGGACTCTCCCATTGAAAACAACAGTCTTCAATCGACAAGGGCAGGATCCATTGGATATTGAATAGATCCAGAATGGAAGCAAAGACTTCATGGGAGGAGTAATGAAGGAGGAGATGGTTGACATTTTCCTCCTCTTTCTTACAAAAGAACATCTATTGGGAATCTTCATTCCCCTTTTCCTGAGGTTGTCCACAACCAGGATTTTATTCTAGGCAGCCAACTAGAAAAAGATATTAATCTTTGGGGTGAGATCCTTCACCCAAAGTTTACCCCAATAGTCCTTGTGTAATTCAATCTTGAAATTTAACATATACACCGATTTAATCAAGAAAATTCTAGATTCTTCTTCTTTCCATTTTTGGAATCCTCCTTGGTTTGGAACATGGGGATGTGGAAATCCCTTAGTTTACTATTGAGATCCCGAATGGTTGGATGTCACCATATAAATCTAGAGGAGGTTCAATGGTTTCCCATCGACATAATCTTCCCGGATCCAAAAGTCTCAAATCCAAAATTTTCTATATTCCTTGTACTACTGAGCAACTTCTTTTTAGATATCCAAGTTAGCTAAGGGGGAATCCTCAATCCAATTATCGTACCAAAAACTGATTCTAGAGCCCTTTCCAATTTCCCATATAGTACCTTTGGTTAATATTTCTTTAGAGGCCACAAAGGAATTCCAGAAAGGAGACCCTCTAGGGAGGTTATTTTGATTAAAAAGGATTCCATTCTACCTATATTCAAGTATTTCATCTTTATAATTTGCACCCAAAGACCTTCTTCTCTAGCAATCCTCCAAATTGACCTTGGAAATTAAGGTCTCATTCATAAAAAAAAATTTGACCCCAATCCTCCACATAGATTAGGTTTAGTAACTTTATCACAGGCCATAAGAGGGAATTTGAACTTCTCACTAGCTCCCATCCAGAGGGACCTCTTCTGGATTTTTTCTAAGGCTTCCTTAATTTTAGTAGGGAGCATGAAAAGAGACATCACATATATGGGAATGCCTTGAAGGGAGCTTTGGATTTATTGAATCTTTCCATCATGAGAGAGCAAGAGACCCTTCCGGGACGAGAGTTTACTATTAACTCTTTCCAACAGAGCATTCCAAACCATGAGATCAAGATTCTTATGGATCAGGGGCATACCCAGATAAGAATCTAGAAAATGCTTAATCCTGCATCCCAAGATGTGAGCTAATCTGGCTTAAACCTGATTCTCCACATTAATGAAAAAACAACACTTTTATGGAAATTAACCATCTGTCTAGAAACCTATTCATAATCATTAAGAACCACCTTAAAATTTGAGGCCTTACCCATCATGAAGTTATCATCCACAAACTGATTGAGACAAATAGAGGGAAGACCATTAGATATTTTAACACCCTAGATACAGTTGGAACCCATGGAAAGTTGATAGATTCTACTCAAGGATTCAACCATTATGACATAAAGGAAAGTTGAAAGAGGATCACCTTGTGTCATCCCTCTACTAGTTTTGAAGAAACCTTCCTATTTTCCATTAACGAGAACCAAGAAAATGGCATTGGAAATACATGTCATAATCATATTAACCAGAAAGTTATCAAAACCCAACTTTATCGGGATGGCTCGAAGGAAAGACCATGTTATCCTATCAAAGGCTTTATGCATATCCAACATGATAAACATAGCCAATGTTCTAGAGCTTTCAATGGAGTGGATGGCTTCTTGAATCAAAATAATTCTATTAGTAATTTTCCTTCCTGGAACAAAAGCCCCCTGATTCCCAGATATAAAGTTAGGAAGAACCATCGGAATCCTCTCAGCTATGATTTTAGTCATAATTTTATAGCTGGTGTTGCACAGGCTTATAGGTCTGAAATCCTTAACCTCCTTGGCCCCAACAATTTTTGGCACTAGGACAAGAAAAGTGTTATTCATTTTCCTCAAGAGATGACCATTGTTGAAAAACTCTTGGACCATTTCAATGACCTCGTATTTTATCACCTCCCAAAATTTTTGAAAGAAAAAGGTAGGGAAGCCATCCGGCCCTGGAGATTTATCAGGTTCCATATCAAAGATCACAAAACGGATTTCCTCCTCCGAGGGGCTCCTTAAAATATCTCTATTTTCAAGAGGTCTGATAACATTCTAAAAAAGACCCAAGACTTTATTCTAAACCGGCTCCTCTAAACTCTTCCCCTATTTTAAAAGCTCCTTGAAGTAATTTATTATAGAGGCATTGATGTCCCTACTATCCATAAAGGACTCCCCATTTCCACCTCTTATTTCATTAATCTTTAGGATATTAGCTCTAGAAGTAGCAGAGAAATGGAAGAATTTAGTATTCCTATCCCCCTCCTTAAGAAATTTAACCCTAGATTTTTGTCTCCAATACACCTCTTCTTTAGCCTTTGAATTCAATGGTAATCAGCCAAGAGTTTTTGTTCTTGATCCTTGAGATCCAAGTTAAGACCAACATTCTCCATAAGTTCCTCAATATTTCTTAGATCTTCAGCAATTCTACTTTTTCTGGAAAATATTTCCAAAAATCTCCTTGTTCCATCTTTTAAGATTAATTTTGATGTGCTTTAGTTTAAAACACAATCTAAAACTAGCAACCCCATGAACTTGGATATCCCACCATTCTTGAATCTTGTTGTGAATATCCGGTGATATAACCACATCTTTTCAAATGAAAGGCCTATATTTTTCGAGTTGATTCATTCCCAAATCAAGAAGAATGGGATTATGATCCGAGCCAATTCTGGGAAGATTTTTTAGAGAATAAATTTTATTGATCATAAAAAATGACTCACCACAAATCTGTCCAATCTTATCTGAATGAGCTCAGTTCTTGTCCTTCTATTTACCAAGTAATCTTGGATCCCTCCAAATCTTAATCAAATAGACTATTTCTGGCTAGGAAGTCATCTAAATCTTCCATACTTTCACAACAAGATATCAAATCCCATCTCTTTTCACTAGGGGAAAGGGGGTATTGAAGTCTCCTCCAACTATCCATTATTTATCATTAAACAGTTGTCTAAAGCTAGAGACATCCTTCTAGAAATTTCATCTTTCACTGAGTTTATTAGGAGAATAAATGTTAAAAACATACCAAGATTTTTTTGAGATAATTTCTGTGAAACTCATTACCACATGGCCAGGGGAGGAAAGGATCAGAACACCATGCACTAATCTAGGATCCCACATAGTGACAACACCTCTTGAGGCTCCAGAGGAGCTACATCCTTCCTAGTGACTTTCTTTCCAAATTTGTCTCCCCACCTCTTTAAATCTGTCCATGTTCATTTTGGTTTCTTGGAGCATGAGAATATCTAGTTTAGCTTTAACTCTAAGATCCTTAGCAATT
Source organism: Taxus wallichiana var. yunnanensis (assembly GCA_018340775.1). Classification (NCBI taxonomy): domain Eukaryota; kingdom Viridiplantae; phylum Streptophyta; class Pinopsida; order Cupressales; family Taxaceae; genus Taxus; species Taxus wallichiana. The sequence goes on along the minus strand of CM031244.1, from coordinate 192,955,643 downwards.
CTATGTTTACTAGGATTATTCAAACCCCTAATATTCCAAGAGAGGAGGATCATTTAACATTTCTTATTTTGGAGAAGTAACTTCCCCAGAGTACCCTAAATGCCAGCTTCTACTTCCCTCTTGGAGTTAGTCTCCCTTAATTCCTTATTACTTTTCCTACCCTTAGGAGTTGAGTCCTTACCAACATCAGCTCTAGAGGTACTTCACGTGACCGGTTTTGATTTACTAACTGGGGTCTTAGGAGAGACCACTACATTGTAAGTATCAGCAACATAGTCCGCTAGAATTCCAAAACCATTAGACATGGGTAACATTTATTCTTGTCTCTAACCAAAGGAGCTCTGACCAATGGAAGAAACTTCATCTAGCAAAGGGCCACAGGCCACTTGCAGAGAATAAGTATTACCTTCCGAAACTTGGCTAGCCCCTTCCCCTATTTTAGGAATCACCTCTTCTAAGTCTAGATTTTCATTTTCATTCTCATCTTCTGCTTTAAAGTTATTGACTTTAGGGAAACCAGAGACCACCAGTTCCTTGTAGGGGGTGTTATGATGGATTGAGGGATCCACTTCTTTGACCACCATCTAGATGTTAAGAGGATCCTTTGTCTCTACAACTTTTCCATTTTTCCCAATCAGCCTCCATTCCTTTGCCTCCTTATTATTTATCTTTTGTGGACCAACAAAGGGATCAATTTTTTTCTTATGAAGAGGACAATTTCTTTGATCATGACCCACCTGCTTACATTTTCTACAGGAAAAGGGAGATGGATCATAATCAAATCTCTGCATCCAAACCCCTTCGGAAGTCAAGAGTTTGATATTACTCTCTAAGGGAGAATCTTGATCGATATTGACATAGAATCTGGCATGGGTTAGTCTAGATTTAGACGTAGTGACCGGATCTAAGGATATCACCTTTCCTAGGATTTTAGAAATGCCAATAAGGACTTATAGCTCCCAAAACTCTAGGGGTAACCCGGAAGGTTGACCCAGATAGGGAACTCAGAAATAGACATCACATACGGGTTAAAAGTCGGTTCCCATTTCTGAACAACCACATGAGATTTTCCAATAAACCAGGGACCTCCAAAGTAAGAATCTTCACCACATGATCTTTACTAGGTAAAGAAACTAAGAAGAAACCATTTGCATAAGCTGAAACTTCAACAGTTCCTTTAGATGCCCAACATCTCTTGACCCATCCCCTAAAGTAGTCAATATTCGAGTCTAGAGCCAAGGCATTTAGCAAAGAGAGAACCTTCCATGGAGGCTTTTGTTCTTGCCAAAAGAGTCTCAGGGATTTTAAGGGATAAGTTACCTTTCTCCTTTGACGGCTCCAGCCCCTCCAAAATTGCCTTGTCCAAGCTTTTACCGACCAAACGTTCAATCCATGTTCTCGTAGCCCCATCCTTTTCCTTGTTGTCCTTGGGGACAGTAATCATGTTTTCGTTGCCAGTGCGAGTCCATTTAGCCTTTTGCTCCATCTGACCCACTAGAGATTCCCACTCAATTCCTTCATTTGAAATTTCCAGCAAATCCCGCTCGGCTCCATGTCATGCAATAGTGAACTTGGTCACCTATTACTTCAATGTCTAAATGAAAATAGTAACTTGATCTTAATTATGGAGAATGTATTGTTGTGATGTTGATCTAAAGATTTTAAGTACCATGAAGACTTCTTGTAACTTAATAAACCCTTCTTATGATGTGAAATTTGATGAAAAATGATCTACATGAAAACAAGTAATGGAGAAACACATAGTTTCTAATTTGGGAATCTAATCTTATGATGTGCAATGTTAAGTTACTTCTAATTAACAATTGAGTTTTATAATTTATTTACAATAAGATAAATGAACTAAATTAGATGGAACCAATACAAGTTAATTTTTAAATGAAGTAAATGAAATATATTCAAGGAAAAAGGAAAATGTATGTTTTCATGTTAATTTCCTTTCAAACCATTAAGCTTAAATAATGAAATATGATTATAATAAGGATGTAACCATGAAAATGTGGTATTGTGGAAGGTTCCCACTCGTGATGTTAAAATTATGGTTTGTTTGTGGTTTTTCTCTTGTGCATTATAAAAGTGTGGCATTGAATTATATCTTGTGTCATTTTTTCATTTGCATGGTTTTCATGTTGTATGAGTTGGTTCATGTTAAATCTTGGTGTATTATGTGATATGAAGTTTTGTGATTAAACCAATGTTTTGTCTTGTAACGAGTAATAAATGTAAAAATCTTGGTTTATTTGGTCTTTTGTTAGCTCCCACATGAGTGGGAACTACAATTGGTATCAAATAAAAGGTTCATACTCTTAAACCTTCAGAATAATGGATTGGGTGTTGCGATAGATTATGCATGATGGTGGAGGATTTGGAAGAGTAATGTGTTATTTTTGTGATGTGAAAAACATGTTACTTGTGATTATATGAATGCACATGTTGTGCATACCACTTAGTGTGGAATTGTTATGATGTTGATGTGTTCTTGATGGGAGTAATTTCTCTCTCTCTTGTGAATTCAACATGAAATTCATGTGTGTTACCACCTTGTTGTGTGAAGGAAATATTTTTGGTGAACCATGAAAGTGTGGTAGTTTTTCATTTTCTAGTAATATTGTATAAGTGGAACAACATGTTACATGATAAGTGCTTTGTAGTGAAATATGTTATATCATGTAAATTACCACTTTGTTATGTTGTATTATGGTGTTATGTCACCATGTGTCATTGTATTGGAATGTATGTCATGATGTTAAATCTCTATGTTTGTTGTATATATGTATTCATACATTATGTGATGAATTCATATCATGAATTGGGGGCATATGGTGATTTTATGACCCCCATAATGTATTGTTCTTGCATTGTTGGTGCCTTTTGTGGTAATGTATGTGTTGTAAGCCATGGAATATTTTTATGTTTTACCTCCATAAAATTTACCATGCATAAGACGTTATGGTTATTTTGTGTATACATCATTGTTAATTATTTAAAAATGGACCAACTAAGTAGTGTGGGGATAGTTAATATAAGCTATGAACTTATTTACTAGAGTAAATAAATGCGAAGTAAATAAGAATGTAATAGGCTAAACCACTATGCAAAAGGAAAGTCTAACCCTAATATGCAAGAAAGAAGAAGAAATAACTCAGCTAAATAACGAGATGCATGTACGAGGGTGTCACGAGAGGTGACTGGAAAAATAATGAGCAAGAACGATTGTTCAAGAGTCCCAAAATTTATGGATGTAGAGGATCTAGCTAAAGCTGGAGTGCTTGGAGGAAGACCGGGGGTGCCCACGGGTGCTGCAGTGCGTGAAAAAAGCTAGGAACTAATTTTTACAGTGGTCGGAAGGTGGTCCAAAACCCTCACTATGTGTTGCATTAACTTCATTATCCTCCACTAAGTTTCACAAATACTCCAAGTTTAATAAAATACCTGCAAGACCAAAACATGAATTAAACCCTAAAAAATAATAATGCATATGAAGGGGTTAGACTGTCGACAGCAGCCATAATGGTGGACTTACTAACTTAGCAATGCACTTCATCTCAAACCCGATGTATTTTTATGTGTAAGTGTGTGTGAACATGCCCTAGGTTTCTCTTGTGTCAATCAGACTTTATGAAGTAGCAAGCAATAACTATGTGTAGAAAATGTAATAGAATGTGTGCATGGAATAGAATGGAATCCCTCCCCCTATGAAGTGAGATGCAGATGTCCTAGCCTTGTGCCTTGATGATGGAGCTATGTAGATGAAAGTGATATCCAATGTAATAGATGGATGTGAATCTAGATGGAGTGATAGTATTAAGTAATTCTATGTCCCTCATTATGGTCTCATAACTTTATATTTATAGGGTTATCTTGTTCTAATTTCGTAATTAACCCTCGAAAAGGCCAACCAAAAGAAAGATAAAGATTCCAAATGGCTAAAAAGATCCCAAAAAGTGGTGGAAAAGTTCAAGAAGGATCGGGGCACCCTAAGTGGGACCCGGGGTGCCCATGGGCGCCCGAATAATGGCCAGTGCCCCAGAGAGGCTAAAATAGTAGGAAATTACCAAACAGACGGGGCATGTGGAGGAAAATAGGAAGTAATGATGAAATAAAATAAAATAATAGGGACAAAAGATGGGGGCTAATTATTAATTTCTTCACTCAATAACCTTATAAATAGTAGTATGAGACCGGGATAAATAATGTCTAAATTACATGATTTTATGACTACATTTTTTCACCCACTTTATGTTGGTGAGCTGAAAGCTCGGTAACATAAAGTAGATATAGAGATGTGTACCTACTGTCTATGAATAGTGTAATAGAAACATGCCAAAGGACTAGAAAAAAGTGTGGAATGATAAAAGGATGGTGGAGCGTGAAAACTAAAGATGAAAAATGCAAAAATAAAAAGTGATGAAACTAAACCTAGGGTGGAACACTTGTGTATACATTACGGTGTATAATGTGTTTGCATGGTTAGTAAAATGTGTGTTTTCACGGAGTGTTGTTGTTGTTGTTTTGTTTTTACCCCTAATTTGACAACTTGTTTCTTATACAAATCGGACCTACAAGGATAAATGATAAGGTAGTCAAATATATAAGTGTATGTAAGTGTAAAAACATGTAAAAGTTGCATGTGCATGTATGTAAAAACACATGTAAATGTAAAGTTCGCAAAATGAAAAGTGTAAATGGAACATGTGCACCTTGTCCATGTTGAGAGAAAGGGTGTAGAAGGATATCCTGTACTACCAAGATTTTTTTAGCGATCCGACGTCATAGGAAAAATAAGTGTGGGGAGGAAATGCTATCTGTCCTCCAAGCTCTAATTACTTCCTTGAAGCTGTTAAGATATATTTGTATTGTCCTAGTTTTTTTGGTGATCGACACCCGCAATAGAAGAAGTATATGGATGAAATGTTCTCTGTCCTCTAACTTTTAACCTGTCCTTTGAATTCTAAGTAAAATATGTCATGTAAAAGTCATTTTGTATGGATTTAGTAGACTGGTGTGAACTCACTCGCTATATGTAAAACCACAATTCCAAGAATGGAAAGTGCACTAAATTGAACCATTGTAAATGTGTTGTTTATACTACTAGAAATCCCAAATGATTCCCCCTCTTTTTGGGGCACATGCGACATCCACGATAGGATAATGTGGCCCCGAAAAGGACTAACCACTTTAATTTTGTGCCTTCGAGGAAGGGAAGGTGCTTGGTAGAAACCAAGGTAGGCACAAACAAGGATGGATAGCTAAAAAAAAGTGTTAGTATGAAAATACATGCATGTAATAATATAGGTGTAAAGTACGTATACAATGTAAAAACTACCAAGCATAGAAAGTGTAAACATGCAAGAAAAAGTAAACCACACAAAGCGGGTTGAAAACATGGGACATAACTCACGATTTTGCAAAAAAGCAAGGCCATCATGGTCGTAAACAATAATTAAGTGTGCACACAAAGCATAGGACAAAGCCCACATACAAGAAGTAAAATTGTATAAACAAGTAAAGACAAATAGAAAAAGAAGTAGTCATGGAAACATATAATCTTGTAAAACAAGTGTTGCACATGGAACACTTGTTAGCATGTTAGAGAAATAACCAATATGTCAAAGCATGAATAACCAATTAATGTAAAGTTCTAAGTACAAAATGAAATAATAGCACCTAGAAGAGAATGAATGTGGATACCCTCAAAGTGACGAGACAAGAAGGGTAGAAGGCGAGCATCCATGCTACATACAAGAGACTTGTATATGCGATCAAAAATAAAAAAATACATGAACATGCATGTGTGTATGGTATAGATAATGACATATAAGAAATCAATCTAACATGTGTAGTAAAGTGATCATGTAAAACACTAGTAAACAAGATTAAATGCCCCCAAGACAATGCAGTATGTTGTGGATAGATGAAATGGAATGTAAGATGGAATGATAGGATCCATGTGCCCCAAGTGAATGGAAGTATATGCAATGAAGTACATTTTTCCCCCTCAGCAATCAAGAATGAACCATAAATGAGAGTGTGTCATCGGTAAATGGTCGAAGTGTGTTTTGTGTCTAACGCATTGTGATGAATGTGTAGGTGCAGTGGTAAGATGCGACCTAGAAATAATGTGTGTGTGAACCCTATAGCTAAGGCATATATCACAACTAGATGAATTCATAAGTGATGATTTATCCTAAGCATATATCACTACAAGATGAAATAAGGAAGTGGTGATGTAACCTAAGGTATATACCACTAAAAATGATAGAAATAGGTGATGATTTAGCCTAAAGCGTATGTCACTACAAAATGAAATAAGGAAGTGGTGATGTAACCTAAGGTGTATAGCACTACAAAATGATAGAATAGGTGATGATTTATCCTAAATTTTATGTCACTATTCTAGTATTTTCACATGTGTGATGAGTGTAAGGTCCATTTGATTGGTAAACCCTCAGTAATCAAGTATGGACCAAGGAGCTAAATTGTGTTATAGGGTGGTGAATGCAACGTGTAGAAGACAATATAGTATAGGTGATGACCATGTGATGAGTAAAATGTGAAAATACACTATGTGTAGAATGTGAATGCAAGATGTGTGGAATGTGTAAAATGTAATGTATAATGTGCAATGTATGATATTTAGATAGATTAGTAAATGTGGTGTGTAAGATGGAATAAGGCTAGACTCGAGTGTAATGAAGACTAGTATAGTATGTAGAAAATGTATGATATAGAAATGCATAGTGTATGATGTAAGTATTTATGGCAATATGCGTAAATATCCTAATAGGGTATGTAATGCATAGAATGAATAGTGTATGATATTGAGCGCATGGATGATATAAGTATGGTATATATAAGATGAAGACTAGTATGATGTATGATGTATGAATGCACTAATGTTGAAATGTTGTAGACAAAGCATAGAATGTGTGGTGTATGAAGCATAATGTATGAATAGACGTGATGTGTAATTCCTAAAGTAGGGTTTGGTGTAATAGTAATCCTCAAAGAGTCAAGTGTGACCCGAAGCACAAGATTGTGTCATCAGGTAATGGTGGTGCAAAAACATATGATGAAAAAGTGCCTAGTTGAAAATGTAAAGATGATATATGTTAATGAGAAAATAAGGAGGGGGAATTAGATGTTATGCCCCACATGTGTGTGTTATAGAAGGTAACTATGGACTACTATCAAGGGATGATCATTGTTAGATCAAAACCTACTAGAGAAACATCACAAACTTGGTATGCTATAAAATGAGGATGGTCATATAATGACCCATTATGGCATAGTGTATACACATTCATTGCATATTCTTCATTATTAAATGAAATGGATGGAAAACCATGAGTATACCAATGAGATATATTTGGAACAGAAGCGGGAGAAGAATCATTAGAAATAGACATAGCGCCGAAGGGCATATGAAACATGAGTGAAGAGTGTAGAGGATATATTGTACCACTAATATAGTCGAGCCAATACTATCCAAGTGTGAGTGGAGAATCCTAATAGGTATGTGTAACAAATACTATTAAATTAAAAACTCGTAAGCCATAAGCTGTTGTAATGTGAAAATAGCCATGAAAAAGATGCGGTCAGTGAAGATGAGGTAAGATGTCATTAAATTTTATACCGAACCTAGAAAAATTGTCACATGTACAAATAGTATCTAAGTAAGTGGAATCAATGGGGATGTGTTGCCAAAAGGACCTATTGATAAATAATGTGCATGTAAAAGGAGGGTGAGGAGTTTCAATGGTAGAGGAGAAGATGAAATAGTGTTGGCACTGTGGACAAATCCCTTATACAATACCATAGCATTAGTACAAGGAGGAGTTTTGAATCAAAATTCCCCTGGACCATCAGCCACAAAGATTTATTCAAAATAAGAATCGTCTACACCAAGAGGAGTAAAATCAAGTTATTTCAATGATTCATCTATAAGTTTTATAACATCAACCTCATCATCAAAATCTTTAGAATCGTTAGTGTGAGAATCATCGTGTTGTGTGGCACTATCAAGTATGTTAGTAGGCAAAGCACCGTAGTCAAAGCAAAGTATAAGGTGCCACAACTAGTGGAGATGAGACACTAGCAGGGACGAATACTGTAGGTGAAATAATAGCCATAGTGTGAGTAGAAATAGTAGGAGTATTGACAGTTGTAGTAGGTGATTGTGAAGCACTAGACTGACCGATGTCATATGTGTCAAGACTAGCATATGGAATATATTGCAAAGGTGGTATGGACAACAATAATAAGATCTATATGACAATATTTGAATGGATCTGGATCAATGGTAATAGTATGTTTGTAGCCATCATGTAAAAATTTGACACATTGGTGGATAGTAGATGGAACTGATTGCATTACATTGATCCAAGGCCTTCCTAACAAGAGATTGAATTGAAAGGAGGTATCGATGATGTAAAAATTAGTGAGAATATTTTAGGCCCAACCCGAATATGTAATGAGATAGTCCCTAAGCATGTGTGAGTGGTAGAATCATAACCACGAATGAGAGTGGAATTATGAGAAATAAGGTTATCGCTTATACCTAATTTCCGTAAGAGAGAATGAGCACAAATATTAACAGTAGATCCATTATCAATGAGAACTCACTTAATGCAAGTAGTACTAATAACGACAATAATGAGAAAAGGAGCACATGGATTGCTTTTAGAAAAAGGTGACATATCCTCATCAGTGAAAGAGATAGCACACGGTAAATTATGAAGAGATTGTATGAGATGTGCAAAGGCCTCCGTGGAGTTATCACATTCAATATGAATAACACAAAGGGCAACTTCTAATGTGTTGTGACAATCTGGTGCATTACGCAATAAGTCATAGAGAGAGATCTTAGCGGGCATATTTTTAAGTTGTTCAATAATATCATAGCCCTTAGAGGTGGTAGGAGGAGCTTCGATGTAATGGGTGGTGGAATAGATGTGGGTGGAGCGATTCTTTGGCATAGGACAAGTACGACGAGTAGTAACAACATTAATGAATGGATCGTCGTAAGCGCACAACGCAGCGTGCGGAGGGTTTTGGGTACATACACACATGAAATCAGCAACCTGTAGTAACTATACCTGAGACCTTTGTGGGCATGTATGTAGGATAAGAAGATTGAGCCATAACTTGGTAAGGAGATGACATGGGTAAGAAGTAAATATCGAAACTTGGGGTTCACCATAATTATTAACTAAAAATGGACCAACTAACTAGTGTGGCGATAGTTAATATAAGTTATGAACAGTTGTACTAAAGAAAATAAATTTAGTAAATAAGAATGTAAAGAAGTTGGAGAATTAACAAAATCATAAAATTGGCGGGGTTTGGTTTGGTGGAGCGATGGGAATGAAAAAATCAAAATCTGCGAAAGAATGGAGAAAGAGAAATCAGGTCTAGCAAGGGAAAATGTTTCACGGTAGGGGCATCTTCGAACTACTAAGAGGACTTGCCAATGTTCCTATGAATCAAGGATGAACAGTGAGACTATAAGAAGGTCGCGATAGGGATAAGGAGAAGCATGCTTCAAACCCTAATCTGAATCCACACAGACTGGTCAAGGATGCGGATGAGCCGGGGTGGGAAGGAAAAATAATGATCCACTCGAAAAGCGGGGCCATTTGTTATTGCCTCTAAGTCAACCTCTTTCAAGGATATCCTTGACAATCTAGTGGCTATACTTCTAGAAACCAGGCTTACCTAGTCGATCTAGATGAAGAAATCCCTACCTTAGAGATCAAAACCCGAGGTAGAGGAATATTATCAGTCTCTTACTCGAGATGTTGTGATCAGTGCTTCAATTTCCTTTGGCTTCCCTCTACCACATTATACCAATGGATATTTGAAAACTGGTCCAACAAGTGTGAAATATCACTTTGTTCCAGGGGTTTCTTTATTGTGCATTTAAGAGAAACAAAAGATTATCGGTTTCCTATCTGAAGGACCTTGGTTCTGGGGTAATGTCGGTCTATATTTGACTCCTTGGTTTCTAGAATTTGATCTGAATACTCATTCGGTTACCAAAACACCTGTTTGGGTAAGGCTTCCTAACCTCCCTTTGCATCTATGGTATGCCCTGGATGATATTGGTAATGGTTTGGGAAATTTTATTAAAGAATATTTGGATAGAACTCACTCAGGGTTGTGCACTTATGCTCACATTTGTGTTGAAATTGATCTGAGTAAAGGACTACCAGATCATATATTATTAAAATTTGGAATAATTTAGCATTCACAGGTTTTGGATTATGAAAATACTGCCTTTAGATGTAGATTCTGCAAAAATCCAGGACATCTGCAAGCTTCTTGTCCTTTAAATAAAAATGGTGCTAAAAAGAGTAGCTCGATAGCTTCTAGCAGTTGGGGCTCTGTGAATCTGGATCATGTGTCTCGCTTTAGTATTCAAGGTGGGCACTGAACATAAGACAATATAAACAATAAAAAATAAGCAGAAGGTTTCATAAATGGGAAATCGGGAGAATGTTGAGATAGTTGGAGGAATGAAAAGAGGACACACATTTGACAAATTGGATTCGGATCAAGATTCTTTTCCTGACAATATGGAAGTCCCAGGAAACCCTAATGATCTTATGATAATTATTTTGTCCGGACGTTGGCAAGTGGGCATGAAGTAAAGAACAAGAAAAATAAAAAAGGTTGAATGGGTAATATTGAAGACTTATTTCCATCCTGGTTGGGAAATAGCGGGTATTTGGTTATTTAGCTAAGTTAAGTGTCATAGGCTTGTAATCTGGGATATAGGCCCAACATGTTTTAGATAATCATCTCGAGTATTTAGGCCCATTATTTTTAAAAGGGAACGGGTCCCTTCAACCCACCTTATCAATAAAAAAATGTAAATAAGTTAAACCACTATACAAAAGGAAATGCTAACCTTAATGTGCAAGAAGGAAGAGGAAAGAAATCAGTTGAATAACATATTCTGTTGAAGGGTGTCACAAAGGTGACTGAAAAAATTAGAAGCGAGGATCAACTGTGCAGGAGTCCTGAAAAGTATGGATCTAGAGGATCTAGCTAGAATGGGGCACCTGGAGGAGGACCGGGTCACCCATGACACTCGATATTAAATCTAGGCGCCCTAGTCTATCCAAAAGCCTGAAAACTAATTTTTATAGGGTCATAAGGTGGTCTGAAATCCTCATTGTGTCTCACATCAACTTCGTTGTCCTACACGAAATGTCAAAAATACTCCAAGCTAAATAAAATACCTATAAGACCCCAAAACAAGCATCAAACCCTAAAAAAATACATATGAAGGGGGTCGACTATCCTCAACAATCATAATGGTGGACTTACTAACTGAATGCTACACTACATCTCAGAATCGATGTTGTTCTATGTGCAAGTGTGTGAACATGTCCTAGGTATATCTTGTGTGACTTGCACTTTGTGAAGTGGCAAGCAATAACTATGTGTAGAAAATGCAATAGAATGTTAGGATGGAATATAATAGAATCCACCCCTATGAAGTGTGATGCAGATGTCCTATACTTGTGCCTTGATGATGGAGCTATGTGGATGTAAGTGATCTTTAATGCAATAGATGGATGCAACTCTAGATGGAGTGATAGTAGTAAGTGATGTTAGGTCCCTCATTATGGTCTCATAACTTTATATTTATAGGATTCTCTTGTTCTAATTTCATAATTAACCCGAAAAGGCCGACCACAAGAAATATAAACATTCCAAACAACTAGAAAGAGCCAAAAAGTGGTGGAAAAGTTCAAGAAGGATCGAAGCACCCTGGTGGGAGCGGGCGCCCATGAGCACCCAATCTGCTGTGGCACCCGATCAAGGATAAAATAGTGGGAAATGACCGAAATAGATTGGGCATGTGGGCGAAAATAGGTGGTAATGATGAAATAAAATAAAATAAGATGGCCAAAAGATGGGGGTTAATTAGTACTTTCTTCACTCAATAACCTTCTAAATAGTAGTATCATAGTAGGATAAATAATGTCTAAAGTGCACGATTTTATGACTATAATTGCATTAGTAATGTAGTTATGTGATATGTTATGTACCCTACATTACTAAGCCCTACGGGTAGAATTAAGAAGTATGTGTGGAGAGAGAATTTGTGGACCAGTGGCCATAACCTTGAGCTAAGTATGAGTTTGAAAGTGAAGTCTCATGTAGACTAAAATACCAATTTTATCCGTTTGGTATACCTCAAGATAGTTCATTATATTGTGGATGTACACCACCTTAGGCTTAGATTATGCAAATGAGAGTCACGACTCTCTCATATTTGGGTTTTCCATCGAACAATCCTATACGATACTTGAATATGTGAACCCTTATATGTGTGATTTGGAGATATATGCGCAGATATTATATTTTGGTTATATTAACTTTTGCTATTTGAGGCTTGATATCTGAGTACTAGAAAATCGATGAGTGCCCCTTTGATGGTCATGCAATGGCCATGTAGTGATTGTAATGTGATTTTTGATGTTCATATTTTATTCGTAAATTGATCATTTTATCTATCCTTTTAAGAACCAAAAATTTTCTCGCTTGATGAAATCCTAAATGTTATGCATTTAATTTTCTTTTGTGCTAACAAGAAGCCTTTGCATTTCTTCATTTTTTAGCCATTTATTTTTCTTAGTTTGAAATTTTGTTTTTGAGTTTAAAATTTTTTCTAGCATATCCCAAGGCTTGGGAATTGTTTCCACTTAGCATTTGAATCTAAATGATATGATGATTCTAATGTTGTGATGTGATGGAATAAGGTCATGGGATTCATTGTGGAATGGTTGGACCTATGGACCCACTTTATTGTATGGGGGTACACCCCAAGGTTTCGTGGGGTTGTGTCGCATTGAGCTACATATTATTATGCCAATTAGGTGGAGGTGTCAAGGCTCTATGTTCTTAGGACCATAGGGTGACTTGACCTCATTAAATAAAGAGATAAGGTGACGGGGCTCTATGATGAGTGACCTAGCGTGGAGAAGAAAGATGTCGGAGCTCTGTAGTGAGTGACCCAACATGGAGAAATAAGGTGACGAGGCACTATGGTGAGTGACCTAACATGGAGAAATAAGGTGATGGGTCTCTATGGTGAGTGACCCGGCATGGATAAATAAGGGGATGGGGATCTATAGTGAGTGACCCATCATAAATAAATAAGGTGACGGGATCTATGGTGAGTGACCCAACATGGATAAATAAGGTGACGGGGCTTTGTGGTGAGTTACCCACCTAGTTTTAGCACTATGATTCTTTTCTCTATTGGGAGGTATATATTGTTCTTTGGGAGGCTTATGGAGATTTGGGAGGCATATGGAGCTGGTATGTATGATTCATGAGTTACTCTTGTGATTCTTGTTATGTATTGTTATGTTGAGGCTTGATGCTCCTCTTTTTGGCATGTGTTATTGGATCTTATCTTGACATTGTGTGGGTACAATTGTGGTTTTGAGTCATGTGAAACCTATTTATATATGTATCAGTGTGATACCTCATTGTATGTTAGGCACTGGTATGTTGGATCTATGCTAGGGTATATGTGCGAGAATTCTATATTATGTGGACTACTTGTCTTATTTCCATAGTTGGGTTAGAATTCTTGTGATGTGATTCATTAATGAAAATGTTTTTAAAATGTGTTTTGTGGGTTGTTAGTATTGTGCTTTGGACCTTTTGTGACATTGTGATGTCAACTATTTTGGGAAACCTACTAGAACTTTGAGATTTAAAATGGTTAGCAAGTGATAACATGATGAACATTGAATAAGTGAATTACGTAGTGGACAATTAATAAATGGTTAACACCCTTATGAGAATGTATTCGAAATGATAATCAAATTTTGGATTTGAATCCACTATGGATTTGAACTGTTGAACAATGAAGTCTTATGAGATTTAAAACTAAGAAAATGTATTAAGGAAAATATTAATTGAGTAATAAAATAAGGAGTAATGCCAATCTTCTCAAAACATTAAGAAATTGAAAATATTTTAAAATATTTTTAATTTTCGGTGGTGCATCTTAAGCAACGTATCTCTTTCTGCTATCGGAATTTGTCATTGTTAAATTTTTGTGCTTACTCATCACTCCTTGTCTAGGAGTGTGTCACATCCTGGATGATGCTTTTATAAGGGAGGGAGGATGTAGTGCCCCTTTGGTTCCTAAAAAAAAAACTTTGGCCTTGATGGTTTGCGTGGATTTTTGAAAAGTGCTCGTGTCGGGTTGTCGTTTTGGCCGCATTTGGAAGGATCATCAAATGTTTCCCGAATTTTAAATGCTCCATGGATGAGGAAACTTCCTTTCTTTTTGTTACTTTTTTTTGTCTTAGAGAATGGCTCAACGTTTGTTCGAAGTATCCATTCACTTGTCATAAAAGATAGCAATTGAATAAATTAAACATTTGTGATAATAAAATAATAAGGGCAGCTTTGAAGTTTTCCTTCCGCAAACTAACCCCTTTGGAACCCTTGAAGTGCCTTTGTGTCTTTGATTTGTGTAGTGATTTCCATTTTCCGTGTGATTCACTCAACTCGAGAGCATTTTTAATCTTGAGTTTGAAATATACATATTTATTTATTTATAATATTAAAGTGAGTCTAATGAATTGTATTACGGATAAAAATAAAGGTAATCCACATAATTTTCAAATGAAGATAAGTACATGATAAAGTAAGTTCCTTAACGAAGTTGTGGAGATTCTAGGTAAAAAAATTTAAAATAATAAAATAAATCATGAAATTAACATATTAGAAGATATTTCATATAAATATAATGTATTAATATTCTTAAATCCCTCCAAATTTTTGGAGCTTGTGCCAACCTCATACCAAGAAAGAATTAATGGAATTTTGGGTTAATGTGAGGTTCGTGTGTGAGAGGATTTTGGAATTTTGTTTGGTCTGTTTGTGGATGAATGTTGTTGGATTTTGGTCAGAGGATGTTTGGTTGCAATTCCTTGGTTTTATTTTGTAGCTTCAAGGCTATAAGGAAGAGTTGAATTACATGTACTTTACAGTTGGTTTCGATAAAAATACCTTCCAGTGTCCTCCCTACCTATTAATTTGGGAGCTTTGGAGCCTGGTATGGTCAAGAATACAAATTAGCAGGTGTTAAGCCAAAAATTTAAAAAACCACAAAATGTTTTCTAGACCCTCCATGTCTGCACCTGGTTGGGAATTATGGAACATGTTCTGGACGTTGCCAAAGATTTTTAAAGAAGGGGCTTTTGTTTTTAATTGTTTTGATTGCGACGTATAAGTATTAGGTTGTTTGAGCAATGCCTTATAGAAATGTGGCCTCGCATGCCTATTTTTTTGCTATGTTTGTGCAAAAAAAAGAGGACTTGTTGAAAAATCTTTAAAAATATTTCAAACAAGATGCAATTTTCAAGTGTGGAGCCAAATGCCACATGCCTGTCCAGCGTCTCAGAGTTATGGATATGCACAATTTTCCATGAGGATAGATAAGTTTAGCATGACCCCCTGCGAAAGGCGTGTGATTTTTTTGTTAAAATGCCTCCAAAAATGTGGTGATGATTACAGGGTGGAAGACTTAGAAACTTTCAAACTAACAAATGTAGGTGACAAGTGTTGAAAGGAGGATTTTTTTTTCTGATGTAATAATTGCAAGTGCACACTAGTAGGAAGTTAGGCAAAATTTGGAAGCATGCATAGGGCACATAGTCTGTTCGGTAATGTAGAGAGAATTAGCAGCCCTACGCAGGGCCTGTGAGTTGTCTAATAAAATTCCTGAAAGAACCTATTTAAATGGACAACAATAATTATTGGATGCACACAAAATTATTTATTGAATACGCCTTGGAAACTTCAAAGAAAATGTAATTTAACAGGCGTAAAACTAGTTTCCACAATCATGCCACTAAACTCTCAGCCTATGCCAAGATGGAAAGTTAGAATAGCGAATGGATAGCCATCAAAGATTCGTGGAAAGATAATTTTTAAAGTTTGTTTTCATGTACCTAGATAGCCGTGTATGAAAAATGTGGAGACATATACACTGCACGTGGACTATTTGTTGAAATGCTTCATCAGAATATAATGACATGGAATGTCGTGATTGTAGGAATCGCACCAAAAGATCTTGGTGAAAACACTTTTGATATTTTTTAAACAAATGTAATCGATGAGTATGAATCCAACCTCCACAACTTTTTTCAGCGTTCTCGCATTGTGTGTCAAAATAGGAGCTTTGGAACTGGGTGTGGGGGTCCATCAAAGGATTGGGAAGGTGAGTTGAGGTTCGGATGTTTATGAGAATGTTTGAAAGCATATGTTCCTTGATATTAAAACGTAGAATGGACTGAAGGGATGGCATTTTCTTGACAAAATGCCTTAACAAATCATGATCTTGTGGATCATGAATGTGGACCATTTGAAGCCCAGTGGATCCTAATTTGACTACTATTAGACATGGTCATCTTACCCTTCTCTTGCATGATTTTAACGTTTCTAGTTTTCCTAATTTTAATGGAGTTATAAATCAAACTAAAGAAGAATAAATTTTAGGTGAATTAAATGAAATGTGTTATCCAATAGCAAATTGTACCTCTATCTTTTACGTCATTAAACAAGTAACCATGAATGTAAACATTACTCTCTATTACCTCGTAAGACTATTGGAAAAACTAATATATTAGTTTTTGATATGGAAACCACGTGAGAGGCAGGTTAAATGTAAAACTTTGTAAAATATACTTCTTTATAACCTTGTGAAATCTTTATAAAAACTTGGTTTTAGTGAGGCACAAAATAAGACTTTAAACCCCAAATTGAGAAAACCAAACTTTTAGCATGTTCCTTGTCTCATGGAGTGTTCCACTGAACCCTAGGTTACTCCCCAAATTCTCATTTGACCCTTTTTCGTCATGCATTTAGGAGTCCAATACACTAGTTTCATAGTTGTAGATAGTTGTTGAAATTCAAAAATGCAATTTGGTTTTGACCTAAGGTTTTGGCCCTAGGTGTAGAAATAGAATTTGGCTTCCACCCACCTCTATTATTTCTCCATGAAAATCTCTACTAGTCATTAGTTCAGATAAAATCACCTTGCAATTTGTTTTTCCGAGGTGGGTTTTATAGGCATCCAATTGTTGGGTGACGAGGCCATTCGGGTGTAATTACAATCGGTAGCTCGGAAAGATGGTTGCCAATTGAACCCAGTTTTCCGATTTGGGATTTCATCGGCCCAAGTGTTTCCATATATATAGGGAGTAGGTAAGGATTTTTTCCTTATGTGGTTGAGTCTCAAAGTGTGTTTTTGAACGCATATTGTTGAGCTACTTGTCTAAATTTGATGTTTTTGGAAACTTGTAACTAATGGAAAAAATTATCATATGACCTTATCCAAGTAAAATAATGATCGAGAAACCTTGTAAACACTAACACATGACTGTAGGAAACCTTCTTGACGCTTGTTTGAAAAGATATTGAATGTGAAAAGAAATGGTGTTTTCTCTCTCCTCTCTCTATCTCTATCTTTAGCTTTGAAAATGAAATGAAATGGCATTTGTATTTCTTACTCTCCCTAAAAGTGTGTTAAGTATTATTTCATTATTATTGGAAAACTATGAAATCGTAATTTGTTCTAGATTATAGGTGGATTCCATATCGTAGTTGTGTTGACCATGCGATGGTTGCAAGTACACGAGACATGGAGGAAATGGTAGTTTTACTTATGTTTTTGTAATAACAATTATCTTTGAAATACATGTAATATTAAATGGATAAATCAACACTATTTTTATAAACAGGAATGTTATTTATTGATTTTTTATGAGTAATAAATTGTAGCATATTGGTATATTTGGGAAGATGGGAAATCTTTTTGAGTGATTTTAATTACAAATTTATATGATTGTTTTTATGTTTATATGTCTTGAAGCGATCTTCTATAATTTGAATTAATGTTTTCCTCTTAATACTTGTATCATTTGGAGGAAACTTTCTATTCCTAAATGATCAAAATGAATCGTGCTCTTAAGCCTTGGTGTGTATCTCTCTCTTACACAAATTTTGTATAGTTTTACAATACCCATACTCATTTTGAGAAAAGACTCAAACCTATAATCTAGAGTTTCTTGTCTTACACTTGAATGATCTCATTAAGATCTCTAAGAGACATGAGTGGATTTAGTTAACCACTTTTCCTATGCATTAAACCCTTAAGTTTGACTCTATTAAACCCTCTTTTGTATCGAATTGATCTATGGGAGGTTGAATTGCTGTAATGTAAACTTGTATCGAGTTGTAGATCCCTTGAGTTCTAAAAGGAAAGAAGTAAACCTAGTACCCTTTTTAGAGATTTTTTTGGCAAATGAAACCCTTTTTGAATTTTCGTCTAGCGAATTGGGTCCATATAATTTTGAGCATAGGAGTGAATTGGGTCCATATAATTTTGAGCATATGAGAAAATTGAATCATATAAACCACCTCTTTCAACCCATTAGTAATACCTTGTGTGTTTTTAATGATAAGACGGTTTGTTCCTTATGGGAGCATGTATGTTGGCATTGTGACCTTCTTTAGTGAACATGGGACTCATAAGACCCATTTGTATCCAAAATGCACCCAAACATTTATAGGCTATTGTAGTTTATCTTTTCAAGAGGAGATAAGATCCCATATCCTTGTTATTGTAAGAACATGTTTGCTTAACATCTTAATATGTGAAACCACCTTTGGGAATTAAAATTGATCAATTCATAGTCCTAAATTCTTAGGGAAATGTAATATCTTGTGTTTTTCCTCCCTAAGAATCTTTTAGAGAGTTTTTATGTGGGTATGTAAGTGTATAGGATGCTTTGATGCAATTCATAATGTCACTTTTTGAAATTTAGGATGAAATTTCTCATATGTAATCCGTATGGTTATTCTAAAACTAAATAATATTAGAAAGGGAAGATAAGGTAAAGTGTTTGGGACCTTAGGGATAATTGGGATATGCTTTCACGCACCATTAAAATTCTAATTTTAAGGGAAAATTTTAAATTTCTCTTAATTTTGGAGAATGTACCCTTGTGATGGTAGTATAAGGATTTTAAGTTCCATGGAGACATCTTATAGCTTAATAAACGCTTCTTATGATGTGAAATGATCCACGTGAAAACAAGTAATGGAAGACACAGAGTTTCTAATTTGGGAATCTAATCTTATGATGTGCAATGTTAAGTTACTTCTAATTAACAATCGAGTTTTATAATTTATTTACAATAAGATAAATGAACTAAATTGGATGGAACCAATACAAGTTAAGTGTTAAATGAAGTAAATGAAATGTAGTCTAGGGAAAAAGGAAAATGTATGTTTTCATGTTAAGTGCTCTTCAAATCATTAAGGTTAAATAATTAAATATGATTATAATAAAGATGTAACCATGAAAATGTGGTATTGTGGAAGGTGCCCACTCGTGATGTTCAAATTATGGTTGGGTCGTGGTTTTGCTCTTGTTCATTATAAAAGTGTGGCATTGAATTGCATCTTGTGTTATCTTGTTATTTGCATGGTCTTCATGTTGTATGAGTGGGTTCATGTTTGTACCGGTGTCTCATGTGATGTGGAGTTTTGTGAGTAATCCCATGTGTTATCTTGTAACAATTAATGAATTTTAAAAAATCTCAGTTTATTTGGTCTTTTTTGGCATCCCACATGGGTGGGCACTACATAGTATTTGTTCCAACCCATCATGGATCTAGTTGAAAAAAGCCTCCCAAAGCTTCACTAATCTTGTGAAATATATCTTTCCACTAATAATATAGAGGTAGAGAATACATTTTGAGCCAACACAGATTTAAATCTCCCATCATTTCAAGTTTTGTAAAATTGGACCTCCATGGCTTAACAAATATTTTTTTCCTAAAAAAACAATACTGGTTCAAGACTAAATTTTTGGCTTTAGTGTTATATAATTTTACCATAAACCAATGTTTAACAAAATATTTGAGATTAGATCTATGGAACCCTTGAAAGTTTTTTGAAGCCATGATTCCAATAACATTATTTTCTAAGATATCATTGGTAGTTTCCATAAAACCTCCCAAGAATCTAAGTTCATATATTCCTCATTCCCTAATACCTAATGGATCGTCACATTTTTTACATGTTTTTGAATCAATAAGATAGACATCCCTTAGTGAACAAAAAGTGCTTTAATTTTATCTAAATCCTCCCGATTTTATTTTCTAGTATAATCCATCATAAAGCATCCCCTTATTCACAATCATTATGTCCCCCTTAACGGATGACCCCTAAAGGGTTATAGGAACATGCCCCTTGATTACCCTACTTGGACATCAATAGCATTAAATATTTCAGTTGCATCAAACCTTTTCCTTGTTATATCCAAAATTCACAACTTGCACAGTTCTAGGAGCATCCCTCAATACTTAAATAATTTTCCTACAAGAAAGCATAGGATCATCACCCTCGAAAATAAGTTTCCATTTCCTTTGGATACCCTCTAATTACGAGGA
Source organism: Taxus wallichiana var. yunnanensis (assembly GCA_018340775.1). Classification (NCBI taxonomy): domain Eukaryota; kingdom Viridiplantae; phylum Streptophyta; class Pinopsida; order Cupressales; family Taxaceae; genus Taxus; species Taxus wallichiana. The sequence continues at coordinate 192,935,121 of CM031244.1, read as the reverse complement.
TTCTCCTATTACCAAAGCTTCCCACATAATTCCATATATATTCCATTTTTCATTTATTTTTCTTGGATAAATCCTTCATAAACTTTGAATCGATCATACCATTCATCTTCTCGTCAAATTTTATAAAAAGGACAACAAGATCTTTTCCATTTCCCATTGATCCATAATATACGGGCTTTCTCATATGAATAAAAGGACCTTGTTCCCTAACCACATATTTAAAAATCAGGGTATACTCTTTTGACCAATCTAGATCATATAATACTAATGTTCTTAACCCATATACTCTACCTCTATGGGGCCAAAACCATTTTCCCGAACTCTTGACTTTATTTTCCATAGTTACCCACTCCATATCTAAATCCTATAAATCGTCTTCTTCATTGTCTTCCATTTCCCAAACATTTTATATAAGCCTCACCAATATAATTCCTCCTTTAATATCTCCCAAAACTCCTCTCCTTCAATGTCTCCTCATACCTCTACTTAAGACTTTGTGTATCAGCTAAAGGACTCTAAAATATATTATAGTTATAATTAAGCATGATTTTGAATATGACACAAAAAATCGTAATATTATTTGGCTATGAAATGTAAAATAAAGCAATGTTACACATAATTAGGAAACACGGTATTTATATTACAATTTTTATACAATAATGTATAATACATTAGATTTTGAAATTACAAAAAGGGGCCAATTCCCTTCCAAATATAATGACAAAAACTTACAATTCTTTAAGTTTAAAATTTATGTAATTCACAACTATTTGAACAAGAGTTACCAACGCAAATATATGATGAATTAAAATGACTCCCAACCCATGATTTTAATGTTTCTTACATGTAATTTGTTGTTGTTATACTTATAGATGGGTTTCAATCCAAAAACTATTTAAAAACAATTCAATATCTGAAATAAAGTAAATATTGTCCTACTTATAGTTTAATATGATTTAGGCTTATCTAATACAAATTTCTTAGCAATAGAGATACTAATCTAAGGTAAAGGGTGGCTAGAGAGGAGATTTAGGATGGTTGAAGGTTATATGTGGTATTGGTCGAATCAAAGTGATTATGAACCTTCCTTTTGGCTAGGAGGAACTAGGCTAGGTTAGAACCAAAACAAGACCACCGAAGGTTAAATAGGTATTCAATGTAGTAGGTATGCTAGATCCTCGAAATGCGATACTTCGTAGATGGTTGTCAATTATTTAAAACAATTCAATGCTGAAATAAAGTAAATATTGTCCAACCGTAGTTTAATATGATTTAGGACCAAACCATGGCTAGATTTCTATGAAGAAGCAATGATGATGGTTTTACATAGGTAATCCAGAGGTGAGGAGTATAGAATTTGAGCTAACATGATTTAGATACGATCGAAGGTCAAATAGGTGTTCAAATAGGTATATGGAGGTTGTTATTCGTGGGGTAGGAATCACACAGTCCATGGTTTTTGGAACCGATGAGATTTTGGGATTAGAGAAAAGTTAAGGAGTGGTGGATAGAAGATGGGATTGATCACAAAGGGGGTTTAGATATGTTGTGAAGGTCTGAGACTACTGAGGAGGTCAAAATGGGAAATTGGGCCAAGTATTAAGATGATTGGGTATGGAAGGTGGCTACAACGAGAGAGAGGAATGGACAGAGAGTAAAAGACTAGGTTCCTTTACCACAAAGACTACAAGATGATGATAAGAAAATGAAATAGATGGAAGGAGGATACTTACTCTTCTGTGAGGTACAGGTCTAAAGAATAATGAAGAAGTTGTTGCATTGGAGGATGTTGGGAAGAAAGTTTCACTATTGTGCTAGTGTATTTGGTTGCCTTTGTTGATCACAAATCAATCTTGTTCTGTTGTCACATCTAAAGAGATCGAACTTGAGATCAAAAGTTTTCCAACCAACAACCAACCCATATTACAAAGCTGTAGATGGGTCTAAATAGGCCATTTGGTCCATTCCGGTATAACCGGTGTCGGTTTAGGGTGAACCGACATCGGTTTAGGGAAAATCGACATCGGTTTGGGTGAGATATCTTGGGTTGTTCAAAAGTTGCCTAGGAAGTTGTTCTACCATTTGATAAGGGTCTCTTCTTTTCCTCGGGAAAAAATGACCTTAGGAGGCTTTTAAATGTGAGGTGAGGGGATGGGTGTAATGTTAGGTTTTATTTAGGACATTGGTTTAGGGTTTAGGTTAATGGGTCAAATGATGGGGGTGGTTAGGTGAGGTGCATTTAATAAAGGCAATTATATTAAATAGGTGTGTGAGGGTAGTGAATTAATTTAATGTAAATAATTAAATTAATATGTGTGTGGGTAAAAGGTCATTAACTTAATTAAAATAATTAAATTAATATGTATGGAGATAAATGGCATTAATTTAATTAAAGTAATTAAATTAAAATGTGTGGGGTGCAGGAGGTAGGTGATAAGGTGTTGAGGATGAGGAAGTGATTATAGGGTTGTGCTAGGGGACCAAGGTGATTACGACATGATTTCGGTGTCTACATTTTGCCCCTTTTTGTTGCGTAGCTTGTATTGGTAAGTGACGTGAACAAAAATAGAGTGTGGTTGCCCCAAGTGGGAATGAGGGTGATCCCCTCAAACCAGGAACTGATGAGGTGGCAGGAGAGCAATCGGTGAGTGGTTTGATAAAATTGGATGCAAAGCAGAATGATGAGAAATGAGGAATGGGGTAAAGGGAAAATGGGCATATAGGTAAATGGGTAAATGGGCCAAGGTCAAAGGTAGGGGCAGTTGAATGCACACACATGTATAAACTATGACACGGTACCAGGTTGAAGAGCTTGCAAACTCTACATCGTCTAAGGTCGATAGGTTTATCCAAACAAGGTTGAAGTGATTCCGGTATCCAAGGTATAGGATATGGTCAGGAAACACAACGTAGGTTAGGTGTAGGAATGGTTAGGTATGTTCCGGTACACCAAAGGTAGGGTTAGGATAAATGGTCACAAAATAGGCTAGGTAAGGTCATTAGGTCAATCAACACAGTAATAGTGCCAAGGTATAGTGAGCACATTGGTTCAAAGGTCACAAAAAAGTTTTTCCAGGTCTAGGTAGATAGGTCACAACACGGGTAAGGCCGAGGTAGGGGTAAAATAAGGAGGCGTCAATGGCTAACGAGGTAAGGTTGAAGAAGGTGGAGGGCTAGAGGGGAAGGTAAAGTGGTCCAGGTAGGTGTAGGGGAGGCAAAAAGAAAGGGAAGGTAAGGAAAATGAGGTCAATGTGAGGGCAATGAGTAGGTAGGGTAACCGAAACGGTCAGATGAACCGATGATGGTGGAGAGGAACCGACGGTGGTTAGCTAGGGCATCAGACCGGCATTGGTCAAGGGTTAACCAACGTCGGTTGAGTCGGGTAGGTTATAAAAAGTGAAAAACCCACATTTTGAAAATTCATTTGTGCATTTGGAAAAGGAGAAAAGGACAAGAAGAGAGAAAAGAGGAAGAGGACAAAAGAGAGCGTCAGAGAGCTGGGTTAGTGAGCCACATAGGTGAGATTGATTGGGCGAGAGGTGGGGCCATGAGATCGGATCGAGCGAGGTGATTAGTGGAGAGTTGGGAGGTCATTTGAGGATGGTGGAGGCCGGAGAGGGATAAGGAGGAGCGGCGCGGAGGCCGGAGGTTCCACCACGATGGTGATAGGGATCAGGTAGGATTTGAACCTTTGTTATTGATTTTTGAGTTAATTTGGTTAGAATATAGGAAATATGAAAAAATGGGGGTTTGGGGGAAAGAATTTCAAAATGGGAAAAATAGAGGGAAATGGGAATGGGGAAGGGTAGGGGGTAGGGAAAAAGGGTAATGTAGGAACAATTAGGGTGTAAGGAGGGATTTGGGTGGGTAGAATGACTAGGAAGGGAAAAAGTAGGGTTGGGAAGTCGGGGCGGGTGGCACGATGAAATGACCGATGACCGTCGGTCGACAACTTGTGGTCGGATGTCGGTGGGTAGTGACCGGTATTGGTCACAAGAATGGACCGAGATCGGTCAAGTGGAGACCATGGTCAAAGGGAGACCATGGTCTGGTCAAGGGGAGAACTGGGTCGGTTATCCCTAAGGGTAAGGGACAAAAAAAAGGTTAGGGGGAAGGGTAGGTGGGGAAGGGTTAGGGGAAAGGGTTAGGGTGTGGGGGGTAGGGAGAGGATAGGGTTAGGGGAGGGGAAGGGTTTGGGTAGGTTTGGGTGAGGGGGGTAGGGTAGATAGGGTTTGGGTGGATGGGGGTTTGGGTAGGTTTGGGTAGATGGGTGAGGGTTGGGTAGGTTTGGGTAGATAGGTAGGGTAGATGGGTTTGGGTAGGGGTAGGGTTGGGTAGTAGGTTTGGGTAGAGGTTTGGGTAGGTTTGGGTGAGGGTTAGGGTAGTTGGGTAGGGGTAGATGGGTTTGGTAGGTTTGGGTAGGTTGGATTAGGTGCAATAAGGCCAACGGATGGGGGGGGGGAAAGAGATTAGGTCGGGATGTGGGGTGAAATAGGTAAGTTGGGAAGGTGTACTAATACATTTTTGTGGGATGGGATGCGAGCCCGAGATGATGAGTCGATGTGGATGAGGGCCCGGGTGCCGCCTTTATTATTGATAGTATGGGGCGAGCATGATATAGGAGAGAGAGTGGCAAATGCATGTTGCGTAGAGGTGGGATTGATAGGGGTGAGGCGCTGCTACCGACATGTAGTAGTCTGGAGAGGTGAGTCTTATGGTTTCCCTCATCGATAGATGGGACTCGGTGACCAACACCTTCCATTTTTGCCGATGGGTGAGATGACGATCACCCTGGAGGACATCTATAGGATCCTGTGGTTGCCCATATTGGGGGCCCAGGTTTATTCTATCTCTTCAGAGGCATCTGAGGAGCTACTAGCACCCATTTTTGTGTGAGGGTGTAGTAGACCGACATTCCATAGCGCTAACATGAGCTATGGAGTGATGTATAGAGCTCATCAGAGGAGATGAGGTTAGTGGTACTCTTGATGGAGGTAAGTGTGTTGCTTCGCACTGCCGGATGCAGAGGGTGGGAGATTCCGAGGTCACTGATGGGAGTCCTCCATGACATGATGATACAAAGCGGACACGGTTCGCATGGGCACCTGCATTGCTGATGCAGGTGTATAGAGAGCTATGGGCCTACGGGTGACTGTGGAGGTTCAACATCTGTTGCATCATACTACTACATTGCTTGGGCTTATGAGCACATTGTTTGTGTTCGACCAGTGGGGATGCCCAGGTAGATGCATTCCCACGGAGAGTTTTGAGAGTGGGGTACAGGTGGTGGGTACCGGCCATGGGAGAGGCCCGAGGTGCCAGAGCTACTCATGATGTAGCTTACTATAAGAGGTTGTTGGAGGGGTTGTCTGGGGTGGACATCATTTGGAGGCCATATGTGGGCTTCCCTCATACAGATAGATGGCCATGGAGCTAGCTGGGCTATAGATACATCTATGGATAGAGGGGAGGAGAGTGGGAGAGCATGAGTGGATACCCATAGAGTGGGTTGGGTTAGGCGCCAGTTTGGATTAGTCCAGGGTGTACCGCCTCCATTCCCACAGTACATGAGAGATGATGTGGAGAGACCTATGTCTCCACCATGACCCACAATGTCGATTAGATAGGAGGAGCAACCTGTAGATACACAGATTGATGATGCTTGGGGTTGCAGATGGTATAGGAAGTGGTGGGGTAGCACAGAGTTAGAGCCAGTACCACCGAGGCAGGGCGAAGCGAGACTTAGCCACCATCACGGTTAGAGAGATGCCCTACAGGGGTAGGTGGCTACCTTGGTGATGTAGCTTGGGATCATGCAGAGGGCATCTCACAGGTTAGAGAGGCATAGGTGCCACATTACAGCCCAGATAGATAGTGATGTGTTGCGAGCTCAGGGTAGGGCAGGGACAAGTACTACGCAGTAGGGAGGAGGGGGAGATGGAGATGGAGAGGAGGTAGGTGGAGATGGTGGGGAGATAGCCACCCTACAAGCATGTAGGTGTAGGATTTACAAGGCCAGTTGGCCACATGCAGAGGGTAGGTTATAGTAGGAGGGGTCTGACAAGATAGCACACAGAGCATAATTACTACCCTGCAAGCCCAAATACAGGCACAAGCACAAATTCCAAGGCCGACTCAAGCTCTAGTACTAGCACAGGGCTCAGTGTAGGTTCAGGGACAGGGTCCCATTATACAGTACCACAGGGAGTGAGACCCATGGCACCCCCACAAACAGTGACCATGGTCCGATTTAGGGATGCCCTAGCAGAGGCACGATATTATCAGGATCATTTGTTAGTTGTCGGGCTAGATGTGCCCTCCTATGCCGAGTAAAGAGCAGCAGAGCCTCAGTGAGAGGACTAGATCCCGCACTCATAGTGTGAGAGAGTACAGGGGCAGTGAGCCCAGGGGGATAGGGTCGTGGTGAGGCCACTAGTGTGTAGAGGCCAGCCCCAGGTGAGGGGGGCCGTAGGAGAGGAGGTGAGGCAGGTGTCGGGCAGCCAGAAGTGTGTGCAAGAGAGGGTCGGAGAGACACGGTCACATGGGAGCATTCCCTTGACATCGAGATGGGGAGATGATTGAATGCTATGGACCGCCTGCGTATAGAGTCATTTTGTATGTATTATATATGAGACCGGCCTGCGTGTCGAAGAGATTTTGTATTTATTATTTTTTTTTGTACATGATACGGCTATGAGCCAAAGATATTTTTGATTATTGATATAGCATGTATAGATGATGATTGATGTATGATGAGATATGTATGAGAGACACATGTATTTTTGAGATGAGTGTACATTATTGATGATATGAGAGATGATATATATGAGGAGATATATGAGGTTCATGATCGTATGATTATGTGTTGTGATGTTATTTTATTTTATTTTACTTTTGCATGATGATGATTATGATAGGCATGATGGATCGAGGAGTTAGTTTAGGCATGGATGGAGTCGAGTTGGTTTAGGCATGGATCGAGTCGAGTTGGTTTAGGCATGGATTAAGTCAGGTTGGTTTAGGCATGGATCGAGTCAAGTTGGTTTAGGCATGGATCAAGTCAGGTTGGTTTAGGCATGGATTGAGTCAGGTTGGTTTTAGGCATGGATTGAGTCAGGTTGGTTTAGGCATGGATGAGTCAGGTTGGTTTAGGCATTGGATTCAGGGCATTTTTAGGCATGGATGAGTCAGGTTGGTTTAGGCATGGATTGAGTCAGGTTGGTTTAGGCATGTATGTTCATGTATTTTGGTAATACATGTTAATGCAAATGAATGTAATGGTGTACAATGTTTAAATATGGGTTATAGATGAATATTGGAAATAATGGTAGTGGTAAAAGAGTATGTGAAACATGAGGAGTGTATGTAGGTCGAATGATGTGGATATGGGATAGATTTCTGGGTTTTTGATATGAACAGGAAATCAGGTAAAGGTGGGGAAAATGGTTAGGGTAAAGAGTGGCCGAGCTAACCTTCCAGGGCCCCATGCCCTGGAAGTGTTGCCTACATAGTCCCAGTGAAAAGGGACCTCAAGACCAATGTAGTTCTCCCATAAGCTAGGAAAGAATATGAGAAGATAGAAGAATAGGTAGTGAGGTTGATAGTTAGGTTGGATTCGAGGTCATAGGTATGATTAGGTCAAGGTCGATTAGGTTAGGTGGAATATAGGTAGATAGGTATGGGTGATTTTAGGTCGATAGGTAGTGTTGATTCTAGGTCATAGGTATAATTAGGTTGAGGGCATTGATGTTGGGGTTGAGAATAGGTAGATAGGTAAAGGTGATTTTAGGTTGATTGAGGTGGGAGAAGAAAATCCCAAAAGACAAGTGTCGAGGCTCTAGTCCTATATAGGAAGATCAAAAGGTAATGAAGAAGAGAAAAGATAAGAGGGGGCAAGAAAGCCACCCGATTGGCAAGGATCAAAATGTATGAAACACATCTACAGATAGGCTAGTGAACGTAAGACCCTAAAGACATTGCATGATTGATTACTCTAAAGGTGAAGAATAGTCATATAATCACCAAATGTCATAGGTTCAGCAGGTCCCTTGAGGTAGTATGAGGTGAAGAGACAATGGGTAAGGAGGTGAAGGTAATTGGGTCATAAAATGGGAAGTAGAATGCCTTGGGAAATAGAGCCAAGATCACAATAGGCAAGTCCATGAAAAAAAAGGTTACTTTTCTTTTCTTTTTCTTTTTCTTTTTGACTTTTTAGATAGACTGATCGATGGGAAGTCTATATGGGATGAATATATGTCTCCTTGAGGTCTTCGTGAAGCTGATCGATCGATGGGAAGCTTCTGAATTTTGATTTTTGAGAAAATAGTCCTCTTTTTGGAAAGACTATGTAGAGAGTTGTGAGCTTTTTATAGCTGTCCTTCGAGGGAGCAATCTACTTATAGTGAAATTGAAGGTGGAAGATGTCCTTTTGAGGGATTCATCTTTTATATTGGAAGTTTGACTCAAGGAGTTAATCCCTTATATTTTTGAGGAAATATTTTTTTTTGGCTTTTAAGTCATGGACTAGACTATAACGAAGCATTTGGTTCTTGTTGAGAAGGCAAGGGTGAATGACCATGGGATCTCATCTAAAAGAAGATGAAAAGTATCCATGAGAATCATGCCATGTGCAGAGCCATGGTGCACATATTTAAGATAAGGAAAAAGGGTGATGGGTAATCACATGATTCTTGTTTAGTCGTTGGAGATGAGGTGTGGAAAAGAAAAAGGTAAATGGTGCTCAAGGGATGAGCATGAACTAGATAAATAGTGATGTAGGACTAGAAGTCAATAGTAGAATGGTTGAAGATGCAAGGCATTGAGGGGCTCAGGTTTGGGCTTACCATCAAGTGAAGACAAGCGATAAGCACCTGATCCATAGTCATGGGTCACGATGTATGGTCCAAGCCAATTAGGAGCAAATTTTCCCCATTTTGCTTTTTTTTTTCTGCTTTGGTTACATGTTGATTTTCCTTGAGGATGAGATCACCAACCTTGAAGGTGCATTCATGGACATGTTTTTCATAGGCACGCTTGATGCATTTTTGGTAGACTTGGAGATGGTCGAGGGCATGAAGATGACATTTGTCTAATAACTCAAGTTGTGCTAAACGGTCTTGGTGAAAGTCATCATCAGTAAGCATATCTTGAAGAGAGATACGAGAGAGATGGGATCTGGACTTTGAGAAAAACCCTTGGTACCGTAGACCAGAGAAAAGGGAGTGGTAGTGGTGGAGGTGTGAATACTAGTATGGTATGCCCAAAGAGTGAAAGGAATGTGCGTATGCCAATCCTTCCCAGTATCATTAACCACTTTCATGAGAATTTTGTTTAGGGTTTTGTTGGTGGATTGGCTTGGCCATTGGTTTGTGGGTAATATGGTGAGGAGAAGCTAAGTTGGATGCCGAAGGTGTCGCAAGTTTTTGTAGAGTTTTGTTTTTGAATTGTTTTCCATTATCAGTGATAAGGCGATGTGGAACACCGAAGTGACAAATAATGTGATGATTGATGAACTCACATATTTTCTCAGCTTTAGTGGAGATGAGGGGTATGGCTTCAACCCATTTGGTGTAATATTTGGTAGTGGTGATGATCCATTGATGTCTTAGGGAAGAGTGAGGATTGATCTCTCGACAAGATCCAAACCCCATTGAGAGAAGGGCCAAAGGTCACGAGTGACCTGTAAGGCATGACTAGGTGTGTGATGAAGATTGGCATGTTGTTGGCATTTTACACAATGCTTAATGTAGTCACAACAATCATGATTGAGGGTCGGCCAATAATAGCCTAGGTGAAGAATGTGTTTAGCAACAGCAAGGCCACTGAAGTGACCTCCACATATGCCATCGTGAACTTCTTTAATGGTATAGGGATTTCAGAGCTGGTAAGGCATCGTAAGAGAACCATCAAAGCCCATGCATTATAGAGAAGGCCACCCATGATGACATAATGAGAGGCCTTTTGAGAAAGGTGCGTTGTCCATTACGTGTGAGATCAGGAGGCAATATAGAAAGGGAAAGGTAGTCTGCAAGCTGCTTATACCAAAGGTCTTGTGTGTTTAGTGAGGTAGTTCGGATGAGGTTAACACAACAAGATTTATAAGAAGGTCTCGGTATGCATTTTATGGTAACAAAGATGTCTGAATCGGTAGGTGAAGTAGGTATTTGGGAAGTGAGGTAGGCCATGGTATCCGTGAATTTATTGGTGGATCATGAGAATGGTTTGAATTTTATAGCGGTCAAAGGTAGTCAACATGATGCCGACATAACATTTGTACTCTTGAAGTATTTCATTATGACACTGATAAACACCATTGACTTGGTTTACTACCAGTTGAGAATCACCAAAGATATTAATGGACTTAACATCTAAGGCATAGGTAGTCATGAGACCCAATACGAGTGCTTCGTATTTGGTGATATTGTTAGTGCATTTGAAGTCGAGTTTGAATGATAAGGGCATGGGTTCACCATCAAGAGGAATGAGGATAATGCCTACACCACCCCCATGCTGACATTTGGAACCATCGAAGAATAAGGTCATTTGGTAAGGGTCATCATCCAAAGAGAGGTTAGCAATGGATTCATCAAGGAAATCAAAGTTGAAGATTGATTCCTAGAAAGAGGCACATCAATGAGCTGGTCAGCAATGGCCTGGCCCTTGATAGATTTTTGGTGGATGAATTGAGGTCTAGGTCAAGCAAGAAGCATGAGCCAACGTGCGGCACGTTGATTTTGGTAAGGTTTAGCATACATGAAGTGTAAGGGGTTAGTGTTGGTCACAACATAGGTTTTGTGGTTGAGTAGGTAATGGCGAAGTTTGGTGGCAACAAAAACTAAGGCTAAGAAAATTTTTTTAGGGTGAGTGTATCGGGTTTCGTAGTCCAGAAGGGTATGGCTTATGTAATAAACCACCTACTCCCTATGTTGTTCATCATGATGAGTGAGCATAGCCCCTAAAGAGTGATCGGTAGCAGAGATGTATAGGTAGAAGGGTTGGTCATCTTTAGGTGGAATGAGTATGGGTGGTTGGAGAAGGTATTGTTTTAAGGCCTCAAAAGCTTTGTGGTAGTCATCATCCCATTTGAAAGAGACATCCTTTTTGAGAAGGTGATGAAATGGTTGACAATGGTCGAGATAATTGAAATGAAATGGTGAATGGATTGCAATTTACCTTGCAAAGGCTATGGAGTTGTTTAAGGTTAGTGGGTGGAGGCATTTCAAAATGGCCTTGACTTTAGTAGGGTCAACTTCTATACCATGTAAGGAAACAATAAATCCCAGGAGCTTTCCTGAGAGAACCATGAAGATGCACTTTTTAGGTTGAAGGCGGACACAATATTTAATGAGGTGGTCAAAGATGGTTTGAGGATAGTGAGAGGTGCTCGGTGTGACATTTAGATTTGGCCAAGAGATCATCCACATAATCTTCCAATATGCGATGCATGATATCATGGAAGATGTAAGTCATAGCATGCTGATATGTGGCACCAAAGCATTTTTAAGGCCAAAAGGCATGACTCGATAGTAGAAGGTCCCCAAGGGGTAATGAATGTGGTTTTGTGTTGATCCTCTGGGGTGAGCAAGATTTGGTTATAACCCGAGAAACCATCCATAAGTGATAGCATCTCATGGCCAGTGGTAAGGTCAACCAACTGGTCAATACCAGGCAGAGGAAAATCATCTTTGGGAAAGCAAGGTTGAGATCATGGAAATGGTGCAAATGTGAAGTCCCCCTATCACCTTAGTGATAGGGATGATGTTAGAAATCCATTGGGGGTAATCGATGGGTAAGATGAAGGAAACTGAGAGAAGGTGTTGAAGTTCTTCTTTGACAAGAAGAGCAATGTGAGGGTGCATTTTCCTCAACTTTTGTTTTATGGGTTTGGCATCGGGAATGGTTACAATATTGTGGACCATGATAGTGGGATCAATGCTCAGGCATGTCAAGCATAGGACCAAGTGAAAGCATGGCTATGATTTTTAAGAAAAGAAGTGAGGGCTTCCTGTTCAGCAACATCCAGAGATTGGCCAATCTTGAGAATGTGGGGGTCATCCTGAGTGTGGATGTTGACTTCGATAGTCGATTCATTCAACATTGTTTGCATCTCAGAAGGTAATGACCGGTGAATATAAGAGTCTTCAACACCAAGGTAGGTGAGTATGGACTCATCATCCTGACATTGAATGACATTAATAGAAGGAGTATCATCCCCTATCATGTCAGGATACAAGAAAGGAAGAGAGGAAGGAGCCTCGCCATCATGGTGATAGGTCAGAGGCCCCAAGGAAATGGTATTTATGAAAAAAAAGGTAGGAGGGATAGATTTAGGATCCATCGACTCGTTGGTGAAGGTGGTGAAGGTGGGGTAGGTGAAGAAGGTGGAGAGGGGTCAATGTCTTCAATGAGTTCAATACGGGATTTTTGGTAGGTAGTTTGGTAAAACCGATTCCACTACGATCATTGTGTTTACGTGTGGTACATGAAATAATGGTGTGATGACCTTGCTCATAAAGGCCAAAGCCTGAAACCCTTCCAGGCACAGTGGTGTAGGAAAGTGTGAGCAAAGTGGTGGTTGGTAAGTGACTGAAGGTCAGCTGAAAAAGGTCGGGTTTGTGATGGTGGTTGGGTGTGTAAGTGGAAATATCAAGTCCCCCATAGGTAAGATGGGTACGGAGGTGGGGAGGACCATAAAGGAGATGCTCACCTATGTGGTGATCATAGTGAGGATGTTGGTGAAGGTTTCCATACTCTTGTGGAGTAAGGAATGTATTGACATTGTATAGGTGATACTCCCCCATAGTGAGGCATTGAAAAACACCTTCCAAGGGATCAGTGGTTGATATATTGGTGGCTGGAATGGAGGAAGTGTTAGAAGTTAGATCGGTGGAGGTTTTGGTTAGTTGGGAAGCTGATGTGTGACTAGTAGAAGTGACAAAAGAGTGGTGGGAATAGAAGATTTGGGTGAAGGTGAGGTTGCAACAACACTGGTGGATGGGGTCATGTGTGAAGAAGATGTAGGTAGGGAGGTAGATGCCTTAACAGGTACAAGGACATCATTGGGCTGGTAAAGCATGTTATGTTGTAGGTTTTGAAAGGTGATGGGTCAGTTGGAATGGTATAGGAACGTCCTTCATGTTGAACTTTACACATCGGTGCAAAGTAGAAGGAACACAACCCATGGCATGAATCTAGGGTCTGCCGAGCAACAAATTGTATTGAAACTCCCCTTCCAAAATGTAGAACAACTCGAAGAATAGTATGGGACCCACATGAATGTGGAGGATGATAGTGTCGAGTGTAGAGGTGATAGCATCATTGAATGAATGCAACATGACTGGATGTTTATGCATGTAGTTGTTGGGTATGCGCATTTGTTTGAATGCGTGAGAGGAGATGATGTTAATGCTAGTGCCCCCATCGATCATAACATGTCGGATGCGTATATTATCGATATGGATGGAGATGAAAAGTGTAGGATCTGGGTCATCGGTTTGGTGGGGGACAATTTTCATCATCCGAGAAACTAAGGATAGCAACTTGGTGAACAGGTGGAGGTGATGAGGTAGATGGAAATTTGGTGAGAGAAGTGACATGATGAGGTGTGATAATAGATGCTATAGGTGTGGGGTCATTAGGTAAAACCTCAATAGATTGAAGGACCTCCATGAGAGCTTGATGATGTGACTCGAGGTTTGGATGAGATCGTATAAGGACATTTTGAGGGGAGATTGGTGTAATTGTTTGAGCATGGTGTGATGTGTGATGCCATTAGAAATGGGGTATGTGGGGCCACAGATAGTTATTTTAGGTATGGGTGTAGATGGTATGTTGGGTATAGGATTGGTTGGTGGGTCAGCTTACCTTTTCTTTTCCCTTTCCTTGCTGCACGTGTAGTGTGTACCATGTTGATTTGAGGGAGTTGGCAAATGGAGAAGGTGTAGGGTAAGTGGTATAATGACATGAAGGAAAAAACCTACTGGAGGAGAAAATCCTTGTGAGGTGAGTTGGGTGCAACGACATTTGGGTGGTGGCGTGGCAAAGTTCTCTGATGTGAACCATGTTAATTTCAAATTTTGGAGATGGAAAGGAAAGGTCGTGGCGGTGAAGATGGAGGTTGTGGTATAGGTGTAGGAGGAAGATGTGAAGAAGGTGGTGAGGGTGAAATAGGTTCATCATCCAGGAGGTCATCATCATCAAAATTGGGGTCAGAAGGACATAATTGAATGAGGGCAGCCTTTAGACCCTTATAGTTCTCAACATCATGTCCTGGCACATGATGGTAAGCACAAATTTTAGTATCATCAAACCCTTCGGTTTAGGTTTAAGAGGGTCATAAGGTCTAAGAGGAGGGAGGGTGATAGCAGAGCTTTCCAGGAGGTTAGCCAAGATGGTGGCGTATGATCCACCAGTGGATCACAATGTGAAGTGAAAGTAGGTTTGGTTGGAAGATTGGGTAGTTGTGGTGGTAGTTGAGGTGATGTAGTCTTGGATTTGGGTTGTACTTTCTTTGGTGTAGGTGCAACAACAAAAAGAGGGGTAGGTTTAACCACCTCTTTGGAAATTAATGGTTTTTTCAATTTTTGGTGTTTTTTCTTAGGTAGAGGTGTAGGGGGAGCACGTGATGTAGATGGCAAGGTAGATGGTGGGAGAGGATGAGTGACCCAAGGGGACAACTGAGGTGCAATGGTAGGTGTTGGTCGAGGTCGAGAGGGAGGTACAGGTGAGGTGGAAGAAAATGTCATAGGTAGTGAAGGAGGTATAGAAGGTAATGGTGGTATAGGAGGCAAAGAAGTTATAGATGGTGATGAAGGATGTAAGGTTCACCTAGGTAGAGCTGCAGGATGTGGTAAAGGGGTCAAGGGAATTTTAGGTTTACCCCTGGAGAGAGTAGATTTTGTTAAGGTAGAGGGGTGAGGTCCCAAGATGGATGGTAAGGGTGAAGGTGATAAAGGTGTAGTTGGTGAGGTTGGTGTGTGCGGATTAGAAGGTTGGGTTTTCGTTTAGGTTGAGGGATTGGTTCAATAGGTATATGGGAAGATGTGGTCAAGTGTATCCTGATAGGAGGATGTGCAAGGTTTGATGTGGGTGTGACCCCTAGAACACTAGTGGGTTTAGATACAAGAGATGGTGTTGGAACACGTCGGCTAGCAAGTAGAGGGGTGGGTATAGATGAGGATGATGCAATAGAAGATGTATCGAGAGTTATGTTCATGTGTGGTTTGGGTTGTTGAAACATCTTTGGATAAATGGTAGAAGTGTCAGTGGAAGATGATTGCATTTGGGTCGAGACCGGGAGTAAGAGATGCCCCCAAAGTGAAGACCTATCAACATAGTCTAGGTTTGGCCAAACGTGAGAATGGACACTGTGGTAGATGAGGTAGATGTGGAGTGAGTGGTGATTCCCGTAAAATGTGTCTGAGAAATAGGGAATTCACTGGCTTTGGCCTCTATAGGTAAGAGAGCTGAAAGTAGGTCCGCATGATCTTGGGTAGCTGATGGAGAATGGTCACCGAGTGGTAATGGAAAATCTATTGGATCCTGAATAGGTGGAGAAGATGATGGGTACTCCTCTATGGGTGGAGGAGGTACAATTGGTAGTGGTTCACTGGGTAGGGAAGCTGAAGGGGAAATGATATCGGTGCTAATGAGAGACTCCTCCACAGGTGTATGGGGAGGTGAAGGGCTTTCCTCTATGGGTAGAGGAACAGATAAAGTAGGTTCTGTGTGGGTAGAGGATTTGGGCTAGGATTTCCTCGATGGAGGGGATAGGAGATATTTGGGAATCAAGTGGTAAGTCAGTAAAGATAACATGTACCTCACGTGTATTACTTTCGTTTGTGTGAGGCATCACCAGTTTGATCATTAGATGGGGAATGGTTAGGGAATGGTTTCTTGAATATATGAAGGTCTTGATTGGTAGGTGCATTAGGGTTATCCAGGACTAACTCGCCGCTCTCGAGCATTCCCTGAACAATGTTTTTAAAGGTGATACAATTGTTATCACTGTGACCATTTACATGGTGATAGTTACAATAGTCATTTTCCTTATACCAACCTGGTATGGGGCGAGAGGGTCAAAACCAAGTATGTGGTTTGATAGGAGGAAGGGTGATGGCATTAGCTTTAATAAGATTTTCTAAAATAGATGAATATGGTTCCCCAATTGAGGTGTATTTCTTTTGTTCTCATTTGAATTGGAAGGCTTGGACCGGTGATAGATTGGATGAAGGTTTAGCATGATTGGATGGATGGGTAGGGCCAGCCTTAAGTACCACTGCGTTGGTAGTTCCCTTGGCTTTGGAATAACTCATCTGAGGTTTCGAGGAAGAGGAAGTATCGTGTGATTTAAATGAGGAGTTTTTGTTTTGTAATTGTATCTTCTTCTCTTGATGGCATGAATTTTGAGCTTACGTGCCATGGTGAAAGCCTCATCGAATGTTGGAAGGTTTGCACCTGTAAGGTAGGTGAGATATGTCTAGCACAGGCTCGTGTGAAGAGCTCTATGAGTTCATTTTGTGGTAATTGGAAAGTGAGTTGGTTGATTAGGCTACGCCAACGAGTGAAAAAATATGTGATAGATTCATCATCATATTGACACGTGGAATAAAGATCGGTCATGGTAACCTTCTTGATGATGTTAATCAAAAAATGATCCAAGAAGGCTTGGGCTATTTGGTTGAATGAGAAGATGGAATGTCTAGGTAATCCACTATACCAGTCCAATGTTGGACCAATTAGGGACATGGGAAAGGTTGCAAAAGCAAAGCATCATCATGGGAAATTAAGTAACACCCATGTTTGAAAGATCACAAATGTTGCGGGTCTTCCTTACTATTAAAGTGGTTAAACTTAGGCATCTCCCAGTGTACGGGATATGGGTGAATGGGAATGGATGGGTGAATAGGCTCATTACAAATCTCATCATAGGTGAGAGAATTGTGGGAGCTAGAAATAGATGCTTCTAATGTCTACATCTTGTCCATCATTAACTTGATAAAGTCATTGTTAGGTTGTGAAGATTGGGTACCCCCCGGAGTGAAAGGAGGTTGTTGTGGGACATATGAAGAATATGACATTCAGAATATGGTGGTGTCGAATAAGGAGGTGGGAATTGAGAGACAGACATAGAGGGTATATATCCGGACTGAATGACCGATGAAACAGGAGGTGGTTGGTAGTAGGTATGTGAGGGTGGGACACTCGTAGTGACCCTAGTAGAGATGGGAGGTAGAGATTGGGGAATAGAAAGGACAATGTTTTGAAATGGGGTAGAGGTTACCGACACCAAGGGTGGTAGCATTATGACTGGTATATATGAGACAATAGGTGTGGATGATGCTATGTTTTGGGTGGTGGATGAAGGTATGGTGGAGACTACAGTGCAATAGAGGTGGTGGGATGTGGTGGTCAAAGCTGGCGTGGGACCTAGCTGTGACACAACTGGGGATAAAATGGGTGAGGTCACCATGGTAGGAGGTGGAGCCGAGGTGGAAGTGATCATTAGGGATGGAGATAAGGATATGGGCATGCCATAGATCAATTGACCCGAGGCATCTCGAGTGGAGGCATGGGTGAGGTAGTGGCTCAAAGTAGTGGGATTCTGATCCAGGAGTCGTGCAAACTCCGTGTCACCTGTAGGAATGGTGATAGGTTGATTAGGATCCATGGATGATGAGATGGAAGGTGGTGAAGGACTAGGTGATGAAGGGCTAGGTGGGAGTGGTAGTTGACTAGTGTGAAATATGAGGGCACTTTCCTGACTACGGGTTAGCACCATGTGGGTAGGAACTGATTTGGTGAGACTGTATTATGTCTGAATGGACACAAACACAACAGAACTAGGAAAATAGTCAACAAGTGAGTGAATTAGGTTGGTTGGTGAGCTATAAAACAACACAGGGTGACCGACACTGGTTTGGGTAAACCGATGTTGGTTAGGCTTAACAAAGGCTAAGATTTATTATGAAAACCAACAGTCTATTAAATGATGGTCCCAGTGACAATTTTTGCACAGGATGAGATGTAAGGTGACTGTGATTGAAGTAATGACAATATGAAAGGTGATAGGAGCCTTTTACAACTCAGAAAGTGAAATAGGTGTCTTTTGGATAGGTATCAAGAAGACTTAGACCGACATTGGTTGGGTTAAACCGATGCCAGTTAGAATGTAACCGGGGACGGTTAAAGATAACCGTAGCTGGTTACTGTGAAATTGAAACAAGAGAATAAGAAAAATGGTTGTGATTTAAAAATATGGTGTTGAATCAAACCCAAAAGTCTGAGAATGATGTAGATGTGGTCAGGCACACTCAGACAAAGTCAAAATACACCGACTATGATTGGGAGTGTGCAAGGAAAGACAAAAATAATGATCGAAAGCTCTCACCTCAAAACACAAATCAAGCAGAACACTAAGAAAGAACATTCCTAGAGTGCCTATTCTATTACGTTTGTTTAACTTATGCTATTTGTATGGACTGACTATTATGAACAGAACAATAGAATTTCTTGGTGAGGAAGGCTTCCTATGAAGAAAGAATTCTAAAGGGTGAGGTTTCAGGAATGTTATGGTGGGGGCGGGCTTCACTCTGAAGTATGACTCGACAGAGCAGCGAGCTGGGTGCCCACTATACCGTGATCGTGTGATCACCTACAACTTCTTCCAAGTAGGATGTTGTTTAAGAATGTATGTATTTTGAATTTTTGTGTGGTTTGGTAAGACTCAGAGAAAGAGAAAAGGATAGAAGTGCTTTTCTATGATTCGTTTGTCAACCAGTTGGTCATGACTTCAGCGTATAGGTTGCCCTCAATTAATGTGAGCTAATGAGTTAAATCAGAATGGAAGTGCACTTGTTTTAAACCCAAATCAAAAGTATGATATTGATGACAACAATAGATGAACAGGAAGAGGGATGCTCTTTCACTAAAATGTAGAAAACAAGAATAAGAAGGTTCTTTTTAAATACACCAAAAGAAATGTGTCTTTTGAGCAAGTAGAAAGAAGAGAATGTTACCAAGGAGAAAGTTTTAATGTGAATGCTACTTAGAAGGGAAACAAACACACACAATTTTTCACCTAGGAATGAAGAAAGATGCAAGGAACCCCGAATGGGTCCCACCAGGTGTGCCAAAATGTTTCACCTGATTTCTTTTTTTTCGAGAAGTACTTGATGAAACAGATAAGGTAAAGGTGGTAAGAGGAATACCTGTTTTAGGATGGTTGAAGGTTATATGCGTGCGTATCTGAATTCTGAATCAAAGTGATTGTGAGACCTTCCTTTTGGCTAGGAGGAACTACCTATATAAGAACCAAAACAAGACCACCAAAGAGAGTTAAACAATATATGTAGTGGACTGCCTAGCATATGCTAGATCCTGGAAGTGCGATACTTCCTAGATGGTTGTCAATCCACTATTTAAAACAATTCAATGCTGAAATAAAGTAAATATTGTCCTACTGTAGTTTAATATGATTTAGGCATCTCATACAAAATGCAATAGGCTAGATCTAATCTAATAGGCTAGGCTAGAAGGAGATCCAGAGGTCAAGTAGGTTGGTTATAGGTGAATCTGAGCTAACAGGCTAGGTTAGATATAGATCTAAAGGTCAAATAGGTGTTCAAGTAGGTATATGTTAAAAAAGTTGTTATTATTTAGAAGAGATCAAGTGACACAGAGACCGACCATGGTTTTATAAAACCGATGATGGTTTTACTGTAACTAGTGATGGTTAGAGAGAACCGACGACAGTTAAGTCGGGGCTAGTGGAATCACACAGTCTAGGTTTTGGAGTTTTGGGGCAAAAGTGGAGTGGATAGAAGTGGGGATTGATCACAGAGGGGGTGTAGATATGTTGCGAAGGTCTGAGACTACTGAGGAGGTCAAAATGGGAAATTGGGCCAAGTATTAAGATGATTGGGTATGGAAGGTGGCTGCAACTGGAGAGAGGGAATGGACAGAGAGTAAAAGACTAGGTTCCTTTACCACAAAGACTACAGATGATGATAAGAAAATGAAATAGATGGAAGGAGGATACTTACTCTTCTGTGAGGTACAAGTCTGAAGAATAATGAAGAAGTTGTTGCGTTGGAGGATGTTGGGAAGAAAGTTTCACTGTTGTGCCAGTGTATTTGGTTGCCTTTGTTGATCACAAATCAATCTTCATTCTGTTGTCACATCTAAAGAGATCAAACTCGAGATCAAAAGTTTTCCAACAACAACCAACCCATATTACAAAGCTATAGATGGGTCTAAATAGGCCATTTGGTCCATTCCAGTATAACCGGCATCGGTTTAGGGTGAACCGACATCGTTTAGGGTGAACCGACATCGGTTTGGGAGATATCTCGGGTTGTTCAAAAGTTGCCTAGGAAGTTGTTCCACCATTTGATAAGGGTCTCTTCTTTTCCTGGGGTGAAAACCGACCTTAGGAGGCTTTTAAATGTGAGGTGAGGGGATGGGTCTAATGTTAGGTTTTATTTAGGACATTGGTTTAGGGTTTAGGTTAATGGGTCAAATGATGGGGGTGGTTAGGTGAGGTGCATTTAATAAAGGCAATTATATTAAATAGGTGTGTGAGGGTAGTGAATTAATTTAATGTAAATAATTAAATTAATATGTGTGTGGGTAAAAGGTCATTAACTTAATTAAAATAATTAAATTAATATGTATGGAGATAAATGGCATTAATTTAATTAAAGTAATTAAATTAAAATGTGTGAAGTATCCTCTTTGCATTTATGTTTCCTCTTTGTCATAGATATAAAAAATTAGCAAAAGAGTATGAATGTTTTTAAAATTTGTTATTTACACAATAAAATTACCTTGATATGTCTTTTAATTCTCCAAAACCTCTATGCAGCAATTTTTTTAACTAAATATGTTTTATAGTGCGCACTCCCAAAATCGTGTTGAGTTAATTCAATTAGCCTCTTGTGATTTTCTTCTAGGATTTCATTCCACTCTCTATGACAATATGATTTGAATATTTTACACACTCGATCAACAATTCTTTTCTTGAAATACCTAAAACCAAGAATACATTAAAAACTTATAAATATTATATTTTTCAATCAATATAAATGAGGAAAAAATAAGTTTAAATTGACACAAACTATTAAAAGGATAAGTTGAAAAAACTAATTAAGAAACTTAAATAAAATATATATTAAATATATATTATCCCTAAATATCCTCTAGTATATTTCTAGTGTTACTTATGTAGAGGGTCATTTTCAAGACCTCTCGTACTTTGTCTTCTAACATCTAAAGTTGGTATGGTTGGCACATCCTCCTCCTCGTCATACACCATAAGTGAATTTGGGATTATTCCATTGAGGATAGCTAGGTGGTTATTGTTGTCTATTTTTTCTTATTTTAGTTGGAGTGGGATGAAAGGGTCTTGCACTCGAATAAGGTTTGCACTATAATTATAATTTGTCATTATTGAATTAAATATAATCAATTTGAAATATATATATATATACCTTTTAGATGGTGAATTCATCTTTGCATCTAAAGGTCGTGTACTCCTATCACCCTCATCCTCCTCCAAGTCTATAAGTAAAGTAAACCTATCATAATGAAGTGTTATTATTTTTAAATGACAATAAATAGTTTAAAATACTTTAAATTTAATCAATAAAATTATATTTAGAAAAATATAAAAGCATACCTATGTGGTTAGTCCCTATATGTCAAGGGATGAACAAAGTTATGAAGACAATAACAATAACTAGTAGACTTGTCATTATAAAGTTGTATGATTAAAATTTGTAAGTATGAAAATGCTTTCTAATTACAAAATAAAATGTAAACTAATATCTTCAAGGTGGGTGTGTGGAGGTCCATGGACATGCAAAAGTGGAAGGACATCATGGTGGGTCATCAAAATTCTCTATGTCGCATCATGATACACACAAATGTTAGATCCTCCACACATAATTGTGTCAATGAAACAAATCATAACTCCATGTTGTCTCTAATATCATAAAAATTAATATAATAATAGTGATATTGAAATTATACAACACTTCTAATACAATTATAAGGTTTAGAGAACATATAAAATTATATAAAAGTTCTAATACAACATGTTAGATTTTTTATGCACGTTTATTTGAAGAAATAATGTGGATTTTTTTATGCACTTATTTACTTTTGAAAACCCTCTACTTAAAACTAGGTATATATTTTTAAATAATCATTTCATCACTATTATGTACTCTCCCTATAATCCATGGTTTAATATAAATATTATATGACTATAATTTGGAGGCTTCAAGAATTGCATAATGTCAATGTCAAATTTTCTCCTATATGCATGCATGATAAATTTGTACTATTTTTTTCAAAGGATATTTTAAAATTTTATTCCATATTACAATATAATTTAGTATTAATTCAATTTTTTTGCATATCTTCCCATAAGTGACTTTTTCCGCATCATTTACCATACCTCTTTCAAATTCCTATTAACTGAATTAGAGATATGATCATAATGGGGTCATCTCTCTATATCTCTAACAAAATAACCTATATAAGCCTAATTTTCATCAAGCATGCCATTTTTTGGAGCATGTGAAATGGCACTTTCAGGAAAATGTAATTATCATATGTGAATCCAAATTCCACAACCTTTTTCTGTCATCCTCATTTCCTCTTTCCAAATGGGAGATTCATAACAAGCATAGAGGAATTAAGGTGATTGATGAAGGATACAAGAATTAAAAATATAATTGGATTTTTTTGCAATAAACACCATAAAATGGGGCATGTTTTTTTGGTGTAGGAGATACATCACACCCACAAACATAAGGAAATAGGATATTTTCATGCTTAATACATGTATTAAGTGACCTAGAGAAGGAGAGGAAAATAAATATTCCTTTATCACTTCTTAACTCTTAATTAAATTTTAGGTCAATTTAATTAGGTTTTATTTGAAGTAATATTACAAATATTACACTACTGAAAGCACTCAGATTTACACTTTAGATCATATCAATAAATTATACAATTAAGCACATAAAACTTGAAGAAAAAATAAGATGGAAAGAGGCATTTAGTTGGCTCAAAACATATTTAAGATGTGTCGATGAGTGATTTGGGAATGGGAAAAGTATGAAATTTAAAACAATCATTTTTGAAGTGTAGAACTATTGGGTCAGGACCGTACAAATAGATCATGATTAGATGGTATGGTTTTGAAAAAATAATATGGTTTTGAACCTTCAAATAAATAGGGTCTAAACATTTTGGTGTTTCTCTATGTCATTATTTGTCACTCTTTGATATCTTTAACTTTACATGAAACCTTAGATGTCACACCTAAAACCTGCAAAAAAATCCTATCTATCCTACAACACGCTCAAGAAAACATTAGTTAAATAAAGATGTATATACTTGAGTTAGACTAATCTTGGAGGTCACCCCATTTGTGAATCCCAAACGTTGTGCTACATTTCATACTCAATGTAGTTATCCTAGTGCTTTTTGTAAAGGTGCATGTAACTATCCATTGGCCTAGGTTATCCCTTATGCCTCAACAATAGATAGTGTGATATGTTACTTCATCCTTATGAAAAACCTTTTGTGTGGATGAAAACTTCAGAATTATTCCCTCTTATGTTGTGTATGTAGTATGCAGATGTAGTCCTTACTTTCTCAATTCAATAAGTGGTAGATAGATAGGTGATTTTCAAATAATAAATTATTAGGTTATACTTGTGTGTGTGTGTGTGTGTGTGTGTGTGTGTGTGTGTGTGTGTGTGTGTGTGTGTGTGTGTGTGTGTGTGTGTGTGTGTGTGTTATTACTTTGAAATTAGGACCTTAGTGGTGGGAAATGTTGACCCAAAAGATATAATCTAAAAGATAAAAGAGTGACAAATGGGCCCATGTAGAGAAAATAAGTGAAAAATAAAAGGTTCCAAGACCATACACAATGGTTAAGACTGTATGTATGGTCTTGATCTTATTGTATGGTCCTAGACTAGGCTCGAGATAAAAACAAATAGTAAAGAAAGCTTCCAGATATCTCTGTAGAAACACTCTAAATCCAATCAAAGAGCAAAAGTAACAAGATTTTGAGTTCAATCAAGTAATAAGAGTAAAGCAATAAAGGATTGATGCCACTAATAACATGTTTCATTATTTAAATCTCATATACATAAAAAAACTAACAAAAGTATGATGTATTAAAAAAATTGTAGAATTTGGTGTCTAAATTTTCCCCCTTTATGCTAGTGAATGAAATTTACTAGTGTAAAGGAAAATAGATTTGTAGTGTTGCAGCAAGAATCATACAAGTGTTCTCAAAGAAAATAACCAATCGTGGAAAACAACATGAGTCATCGGATGACCCACGTGGAGAAAAGGGAGAAGTGTGTCATAGGTGTCAAAAGGGGATATAATAATTATAAAGAGGAATATTTACAAATATGGAGATTTAAACTTGGTACATTTATAGAGTTGGGAGTGATCAAATGCTCAAAAAAGTTATTGATTTTACAATGACGACGTGGGACTAGGTATTCTTAACACCAAGGGGGAAATGTCACAAGGCTACTTATCTTGCCCCTAATAACACTTCCCAATAATGATACCACACTACTACAGATGGATCTAAGTCTCAAAATTCACTAAAAACTCATATAAGGTGAAAGGTAATGACGTCTCATTTCCCCACCATGTATTATACAAATTTATATTATGATATGTGTGATTTTAAATATATTTGGATATTTGTTTATTTCCCTATATTCATAATAAATATAGTGGCATTTGGTGCTCTGTGTGTTTGGGTAATCACGAGTTACCACAAGGGTGTTGATATTACATTGCATTGGGCAAGAAAATTTGGCCTTGCATGGACAACTTGATAAATTAGTATGAAGTTTGTGCAGGAGAAGATAGTCTTACATAGCTAACCCATTGTCTTTGCATAATGATTTTTGGATGAAGAGACAGGGGGTGACCTTACATATTTAGCCCCATATATTTTCCCCTTTTTGATGAAAGGGAAAGTGTAAAACATGATTTTTAGGTGAATGGAAGAAACCAATCAAGATTGAAATATATTATAGTGCAGTAGATACAAATTATAAAGTGTGTGTTGAGAATTTTTGTTATCATGTAAAATATCCATTGATAGGAAACACATTGTAAGTGTATAAATAAAACTAATAACATAGTTGATAAGAAAAATACATGTGCAATGTTGGAAAATAAGTGCAATGTAGGTTAGTGATGCATCAATGTATAAATGATGAGAAGCATGATCAAAACACCACAAACATGTGAAAATGGGAAACAAAGCACAATATATGGCATGCACAATTACAAAGCCCTAATTGGATGAATTGAGTAAATAGTAAAGTAGGGTGTATAAATGTTAGCAGTAAAAGGTGTTATAAATAGTGTATTGAAAAAGTAAAATGTACTTTTCAGTGTGTGATTGTGATTAGTGTGATAAGAGTTTTGACTTTTTGAGGATGTAAAGAGCTATAGAGGTCATGTGGACAAAATTTGAGTGTGTGGGAGATGTGATTTAGTCATAAATGATGGATGAGTTAGTAAGTATATTTAATGTTGTTGATTTTGTGCAAAATAGGGAATATTTCCCTTTTTTTTAAATATTGAATTTGTCATATATTTATGAGACCAGACAAATGGTCTAGTTTTACACTTTGGTTAGGACCATATGGTACTAACCCTGAACTATACTGATCCTAACCAAGATCCATTTAGTCCAGGACACTGAGTTGGTTAAAATAACTCAAATGTCTATGTTTGATGTTGTACGTGATTTTTATATGGTGCATGCATTTTTATTAATGTATGGTGAGATCTTTACAATTTTTGTGATGTTCTAGCATAATGTTTGTTGTGTTTTGTGCTTACAGAGGACATCCATACATGGGAGTAATGTGGTGGTCAATATATGATGACCATGATTTCTTTGGGTCTAGATGATGTAGGATGGGATTAATTGGATAGGGATATATTACAGCATGTGGCTTAATAGGTAGAACTACCCCCAAATACAAATTTTATTACAACTTTATGTGAATTTTGGAACATAAATACTTGTATGTTTTGGGTCTTGATAGGGGAGATGAAAATGACATTATAGGATGGATACCAGATATTGCAGCTACCTATTATAGGTGAGAGGATGTAGGTATTTCCCCCATACATGTTTTATCACATGAGACATGCACAAAGATGCAGGTGGGTCATGGTGATCTTGGGAACCCATTATTAGAATGAGATTCATTGTGACTTCTACCATTCCAAGATTTTGAAAATATATTGTTGTGGTTTTAGCATCATTTTTAGTCATAGATGGGGTGGGAGTTTCCATATCATATAGGATGTGGTAGATTTTCCAAGCCATAAAGGAGCATGGGAGACAATACGTATGGGACGGATGTCTACTAGCCCACTTATATATAGATATATACATATTTACATATTTACATTAGAGGACCATGGTGGTGGTGTAGTGGAAGTGACACTATTGCATGTGTGGGTATATGATCATATTTTAGTTGTGTAGCCTATTTGTGGACCATATATGGATTGGGCTCACACTTGAGATATTTACAACAAGATGGAGCATGTCATGACATAAAATGCCAAATATTATGACATGAGGGTCATTGCTAAATAGATTGGGGCCATGAAATATTATTTGATGGTTATATATGGACTATAGAGAGTGGCCTAAGGATGATGTAGAGATGTGGATGATACACTAGACCATGTGGGTAGAGGAATGATTTCCCCTCAAGGGGAGCTATTACAGTATGAGTGTGTTAAGCGGAAGTTTTTATTATGTAAGAGGTATCCCCAAAACCATACCTATGGAGGATATCAACACATGTGGCACATAGAGAGGGGGCCAACCAAGGCCAACCCTAAAAGAGTTACTATTACCACCATCTAATGAGGTGGATCCGGTGGTCATGGTGAGTGATTATGATGATGAAAGGTGTGTCTGCAACCTATGCATCATGGTGAGATGATACCCAATGAGTATTATTTTTCCTAGTAGTGGTGGGATATCCATGGTATGGTATAATACCTAGATATGAAGGTGGTGTAGCCATGCCACCGCTTTGTAGGTGGAGAGGAAGAGAGATGGAGGTACCCCTGGTAGATATGCAATGGCAGATGCTATGGCATAACATAAATATTATATGATATTTTAATTTGTAATGAGTGTTAAAATATTTATAATTTTGAGTGTATGGTTATTGATATAGATATTGTATTCATTACAAGTTATATTTGTTGGATGATGATCATAGTTACATCTATGCATACATTGCTCTACAATGTTCTGGGGAAGTGGTGATAGGTGTAATGCTAGATCATATTGATGGTATAGCAAGAGAGTATGCCTACTTATTTGATCTAGTGGTAGTGGAAGTATCCACTTATACTATTTTTACAGAGCAAGCAATATTAGAGGAAAGAAGATCTAGCTCAAAAATTAGAGTTGTATCTGGGGAAGATCTAGCACAGGAATTGATAATGATATTGATGGAGTCCTAAAAATAGTATGCATAGGTATTAGCAGAGTATACCAAACTACGGGAGTTCCTATCATTTATCGGGATAGATCACAATCAAGAGAACAAAGGGACATATGAGGAGCCTCAAGTTCATGAGGACTAGTTCCTATTGAGAGTGGTGAGGAGGATGAGTGACTACACAAAGGGTTGAACCCTTGGCAGATTTTATATGGCATTTTTGTATACTTTTGATATATATATATATATATATATATATATATATATATGAGCATGGATTTCATTATATGTGTAAAATTTGTAGTTAATGTGATGAGTAAAAAATGTGTCATGATTATGTGTTGATTGCTTGATAGGTTATTAAGGCTGTGTGATTGAATTAAATAAGGATATATGTATGATTGGCATCCAGATGATAGAAATAGATTATTGTATGATTAATGTGTGTGATTAGATTACAATCCTTTATATCATAGATCAACTTAGATATTTATGATTTATGAAACGACAATGTATCGAATGATACATAGCTAAGCTCTATGAGTATGGTGTGCATGGCTTCCACGTAAGCTCCAATGGTCATATAAGGGGAGGAAACCTATTCTCATGAAATAAGGGAGGGAGATCCTCATATATACTATATGAGCCTTGTAAACACCTAAAATATGCTTACACTTAGCATTTCCTCCAATTCATTCAATTAACGACACTTCGTTAAGAAACCCCTCTTCGCCCCACTCTCACATTCCCATTCACAACCCTCTTTCAGTCATATTCCTCCTATAATCATCTAATTTGGATAATATCTCTCTTATTAGCTAAACATTCCTCTTTTCAACCATTTAGAATATCCCTAGTTATCTTTGAACCACTTCTGCAAGCTTCCTAGGCTATCTATCAGTCACAAATGGTTATCCAGACCCCTCCTAACTCTCAATGAGTCTCTAATCACTTGTTAATCAAGTTTAACTAGCCTAAACTATGCTTAACTAAGCCTAAAGAATGTTTACCCTAATCTAATCTAAAATTTATTTTTGAGCTTTTTTCCCACATGCACAAAAATTCCAAACTCTCCAAAGTGGAAAACTATAAATAGAAGGCTAAGCCAACCCATTCAAAAACTGACAACTTTACGTAACAAAAAACCAAAACAAGCCTAAGAAAGCTTTGAGATCTCATTTGTATTAGCTTTAAGCTAATTATAAATTTGATCTTAATCTTACCTCCTCCATTGGCCTTGAGCTAATACCTCCATTTGCATCCATAATCCAAGTTTTAAGTAAATAGAGATTACCATAAGGTCTAGAAGCCATTAATGGTGAGACTCCATTCTTGAAAGATTGAGTTTCATATCAAACATCACATTTTATTACTAGGATATTCATAGGTTCAATTTTTATATCTTTCAAAAGAGTAGAGAGTAGTATATATGCTAGGTTTTGATGTTTTTTCAAAGTTATGATGCATGTATAGGATTAACTCTTGTTTAGCTCTTATCTCATGGTGCATGGTTGAGTTTAGTTAAGCTTTGAGGTTCTTTAGCCTCATTCCATAGCTTTGCAAATTTTCCATTGCATACAAGCCTTAATAAGAATAATACACAATTGTAAGAGTGATAGGTATGGAATAAAGGGGATGTGAGTTTAGATCATGGTGTGGTAGAGACATGGTGAATGAGAAATGATAGAGCATTATAAAGCGCCTTAAGATAACTAGTGTGTAATATACATGATTATTAAAATTAATTTTTCATACTATAGATGGTGTCGAGAGAAGAGGTGGAATTCACATATGTAACTTTTTGTGCCCACCTCTAGTTTGTGGTAAGACACTATTTTGTGGGTAATGGAGGATCCTATGGAGGATTTTCTTCACTATGAGAAACATCATTTTATGCATTAATAGAAGAAGGATTGAGAGTTACACTTTATACAAGAAAATAACATGCAGGAGGTGAAGAAAATCTATCATAATTTTGTATCTCAAAAGTAATGATTCCTTTTTCATCTAGGAACCTGAATTTTTATCTAGTGTTTAATAATCATTATCACGGTGCCTAATAATGCAATGAAAGTTACAAGAAGGACACTCATGTTCTCACACAATCCGGTGAGGAGGGTGATGATTGTTAGGTGGTAAATGTATCAAGATATTTTCCATGAGGGAAAGTAGAATATCATGTGTTCAATCAACAAGATTTTCATATTTGTGGTGAATCCTAATTATCAATTATGTGATAAAAACCGAGAAACTTGGAAGACGGAATGGTTTAACGATATATGTGATGACAAAGTAATGTCAAGATTAATGGATGCGAGAAGACACGAGAGACTCTTATTTCCAATGGATGAGATATCTTGTATGCATAAAATACTAAACAAGATAGATATTAGATAGATATTTGATGAGTTACACAAAGCAAAGGTCAGTCCTAGGAACCAATGGGATTCCTCAAAGGATGTCAACTCATTTTAAAATTAAGTGATTGTGAATAATTAAATAATTAACAATACAAGGAATGTTTAGAATTCTAGGGGAATAGAGAGATCCTATTATGTGTGATAGGGGTTCCAAGTGAGGACTACGGTGAGCTTGAAATCCAAGAATTAGAACTGCATTCAATGGCATCTTATTCTTATTGCATGATTTTGAGTTTCTCTTCTATCTCGTAGATTTCACATGTCCAGTAATGGCGCAAAGGTTGAATTCATGCATGGTGTCAAACTTCTCCTAGACGAAGGTTTGTTAAACAATCAAAATATCATAAATGTTTGTTATGGAATTTGATTCACCTAGAATTTTCATCTACAAGAAGACATGTCTTGAAAACAAGTTGATTAGATAGAAAAAGAATGATAAAATGGATGAAATTATGTAAATGTGATAAATATGATAAAATGACAGATATTGTTGGCAATTTTGGTAGAATCACTAGAAATTCAAAGAGAATTGATGGTAATTTTTAGGCAAATGTTGAATCCATAATACAATGTTGATTAGATGCAAAATAGTTGATTCAAAGACTGATTTAGACTAATAAATGATGCGTAATTAATTTAACAATATGAATGACTAGAGATAAATTACTTTGTGGTTTTGTAAAAAAGTGTACGAGTTGAAGGATCCTTACGAGATATTTTTGAATGCTACAAGGGCTTGACAGAGTTGTTGAGAATGTTAAAATTTTTGCATTGATGTCGTCTAGGTTGGAGTGGAACAAATCTTAGCTACAAAATGCTTCGGATTTGTTTGAAAGAGGTTTAGTGATTCTTCTATAATCATTGGTGATTGTTAGAATCACTATAGATCTGGGAAAAGTGGGGAACCCACTTGGAATTGGTTTTAACAACTTCCAAATAATTTTTCTGAGTTTTTTTCTAAACTAACGGTTGATGAGGTTTTTAGGAGGTTGGGAGGTTAGATGACTAAGATAAAATGGGTTTAGATGCGTTAAGGGTGGTTATGGAGGTTTTGGATAGGTAAATGGGTTTTACATGGGGTAGAATGTGCTTTTAGGATAGTGAGATAGGTTTTAGGATTTTCAAATGAGGGTTTGAATGGTATATCCAAGAAATAGGTGTCTATATTTGCCCCTTTTTCAAGTGGTTTGTGATGGAAAATACATCGAGACAAAAACAAGTGAAATGATTGGTTTTGTGTTAGATAGGGGTCTCCCCTCAAATTGGGGTTATTATGATAAAGTGTAATAAAAATCGGTTTGAATAGGTTGTTGGATGAGGTAGGCTTGTGTGTTATTTTGTTTCTTTTAAGATGCCCCAATAATAGGCATGAAAACAAATTTCCACAAAGGTTGAATTTTGTGACTAGAGAGTCAAGTGATAGGGAAACAAATGGGTTCTCGACCTACGGACGTATGAATTATTTGTGGGAAAAGGGTTCCTAGAAAACGTAGGGTATCGATGATGTATTAGGAAATATAGGGTTGAAATAAATGATGTTGTCACAAAGGTGGGCTTATGCGACCAAAAGTCAAATGATAGGGGAACCAAAGAATTTGTGTCCTATATATATATATAGGACACAAATTCTTTGTTCCCCTATCATTTGACTTATATATATATATATGACTTGACGTTGAAAAGGGGAAAATTTTTCCTAATGGTTATGAAATCGCAAATGGATTTGATAAAGGTGGGTTTGATATATATTTTTATTTTTTTATTTTGTAGAGGGTCTCGGGTCCTAAAATCGGAGCATATACAAAAATGTGGAATTTTGGAAAGGAATGATGAAAAAAATTATAATTTATCAAGTCTCAAATGCCATTTAATGATTTTTGGGTAAAAGGATGGATATCCTAGTGATTTATATGAATCTCTAGAAATTAGCCCAATTACCGCAACCGGGTGGGTGGGAAAAGTTTGGATATAAAAGATGGTTTGAAAGCTCATTTGTTACACTATGAGTCTAGAAAACAAGAGCCTAAAAACCTAATTTCTAAGTGTTGTGTAGAGGCAACATAGGCCTACATATGCCAAGGTAGGTCTTTGTACTTAATATTTTTGTTATTTTTTGTTTTTTTGAAAATTGAAAGCCCTTAAAAACTACTGGAAATTTCATATAAAATTGCTAGCAATTTATGGGTTGCTGGTTATTTTAATGGGGTGACCATTTATTAGGTTATAGTCTTTGGAGATTCTAAAAGCTGTTGTGATTTTATTGATTTTTGATCGATTTTTGGTGGCTTTTGAGTGATTTTTTCTTGTTGTTTTATTATTGGATACATGCTCGGGAGAGGTTGACTATAAGGGATAGGGTTCCAAAGATACTTGATGATGTTTGAACTTTATTGTCAGCTAATGATTGGGCTCACTTTTAAGTTCTTGGATTGGGTGGGATGTGTCACTACATACATGTCCATAGAGACATGGGTTTTCTTGTTGGAACTATTTTAGAGATGGGACATATGACATACACGTTATGGCTACCTACTAGAGAGATGATGGTCACTATATAGAATGTGCACAAGATATTGTGCTTGCAACACAGGGTGAGTATATTTATGTGATTAATGAGGCCATTCGAGGTGTGGTGATTCAAAATTTGTATGGTGATGATGGGGAGATGTGGTATAAACTTCAGGGATTTTTCATATGGGGCCCTATACAGTGATGATGAAGAGGGAAGGGCATTGATGACTATAATGATCATGGGGATTAGTTTTTATGCTTTACTATATTAATCTAGATGTAACTTCTCATGGATGTTGATAGGGGTGGTAGTAGATATTTTGGTTTAGAGGACGGTTTATTGGGATGCAGAGTTGTTAGCAGTGTACAAGGAGTTGTGGTCCTGGAACACTAGATGGAGTTTTGAGGTTTATATATCATTTTTGTTAGAGTGATGGGTGTATGAGCACATTCTAGTGGCTTAGCCACGAGGATTAATTTGGGATTTTTAGTGACTTTATTATATCGGTTGGTTTTATGAGATAACAGAGATAGATTTTGTAGCTACTGAGGCATGTCCAAGGTGATACTTATTTACAGGCAGCTTCTATCAAATTTATAGGGTGCGGATGTTAATTGGAGTCAGTATACAAGTTTTCCAAAGTATGGATCGGTGCGAGAGGGAGAGTTAAGAGCACAACAAAAGGATAGATGGGTGCATGGGTAGAGGGAGGATCGGTGGGATTTGATCCAATTTATTCATGTCTAATGATAATTTTGTTTGATTTAGGATGTGCTAAAGATAGTAGTGTCATATTGGTGTGATGATGTAGAGACTAATGTACCACTCCCATTTTTCAAGAGGCGGTGAATATGGCGGATGAGGGGGGGTGGGGGTAAGGGTGTATGGGTAGGGACTATGGGTTGGATATTATGATGTTGGGCTGATTGAGGCCTATGTGGCATGGTGGTAGGGGTAGGTGGATGGTTTTGAGAGGTGGATGCGAGCTCGTAAAAGAAACACCTCGGGAGGGTGGTGATGGTGGTGATGGTTAAGATGATGGTGGTGGAGAAGAGGAGGATAGAGTGGTTGTATTTGAGGTTGAGAAGGCTACATTATTAGCTAAGTGAGCCATATTGACAGTGAGAGATATGGGCTAAGCCAATAACTTACTATTGTGTAAGAAAATCTCACACATGCCATAGCTAATAGGGATAGGTATAGGTAGGACATGGAGGCCTTGCGAAAGGCCTTCGAGGGTGAAATTTCTCTCCTTTTTAGGGTATGAGCTAAATTATTATCATGCTCATACTAGCAGATAGATGGGACCACATAGTAGTGTGGATATAGCCAACTAACAAGAAGTGCGAGGAGTTATATTATTATGAGGTGATAGTGTGACATAGTCTTCCGGATGATCCTCGTTATATAGTTTTTTTAGTGTGATGATAGGTGGCTCCATCGGGAAGTGTTGTAATCATTGGTTAACAACCATGAGGTCGGAGGGAGGACCATATAGAGGTTCAAATGGAACTTAGGGGAGCGATGCGGGAGGGAGTGTTAGTTTTATGAACATTCATTTTACTCATTAGTTTTTGTAGATATGATTTTGATATATGAGGCTCATTTTAAGCCCTTACTAATGATTTATATTGTTGATATACTGAGGTCTTTTCATGTCATGATGATAAACATTTATATAATATATATATATATATATATATATATATATATGATTTTTTCATGGAGTTGTGTTTTGTGTTCTTAATTATGATTGCATTGTAATGAATGTAGATGTGGTTGATGATGTTTTAATTAATTATTTATGTTAAGATGGAAATATTTGAAATTTATGATTTAGATTGTAGATGCATGTGATTACGAGATGATTTTGCAGTGATAAAGGGTAATCTTGTTGTATGATTTATGCACTTATGATGGATAAGAAGCTGTATTTTGGAATGTTTTCTTTTTTACGATTTTGGGCGCATACATTGTATGATAGTAAATTTATTTACATGTGTGATATTACACATATGGCCTTATATTAGATGTTAATGTATGACCCATAATGGTTAGTCATACTAGGATCATAGATAAATATGAGATAGTTGGATCTTATCCTTTTCCGACACGAGAAAGGTTTTGTGTGTAGCAAGCATAGGGAAATGGGTTCTTCCTAATAGTTCCCATGGTTTTTCCCCAACTTTATTGTATTTGATACAAGTTAATCGATGCAGGAAGCTTAAATTTTGGGGAAATTTGATCAATGCGGGAAGATTTCCTGGGATAGTTTCTTTTTGATTTTTTTGTATGAAGGTTTATCGATGTGATAAGCCCCTTTTTGATATGAGGAATTATCAATGGGGTAAATCCTTATTGTGAATTTTTATTGAGTATCCATCCTTCAAGGAAGGGTATGTGATTTTATTAATTTTTATTTCATGTTATCCATCCTTAGAGGGAGTGGTCTATAATTTTATTTATCATATTTTGTTTTTGATATCCATCCTTCAAGGGATCAGTTTATATTTTGATTGTATCCATCCCATAGATATTTTTATTTTGAGTTGAGGGAAACCCTAGGGTAACCATGTAGAAGGGGATAAGATAAGCATGCAAGCTACACTTATGTCCTTGTCATGTCATTAAATAGGATAAGATATGGGGATGGTGTGAGTAATGATTGTGGGGTTCCCTAACCATGAGTGAGGAACTTGTCCATGAGGAATATGCTATGAGCAAAGCCGTCATGCCCATATTCAAGGTCATGACAGGTATGTTGATGGAAAATACCACATGATTCCAAATCATTATGGGAGTAATAAGATGTGTGGATCAATCAATGAATATCATAGTTTGATTAAGATCTGTGGATAAGTTAATAGTAGAATGGTTATAAGTACAATGCATTAAGAGGCTCCTTTTTAGGTTTACCATCGAGAGAGGCTGAGTGATAAGCCCCAAATCTATATTTATGATTAATAGTATATGGTCAAGCCGATTTCGATAAAACTTCCCACGTTCACTCTTTTCCATGTTAGTGGTGTGTTATTTTTTTTTCACAATAAGATCATTGATGTTAAAGTCATGTTGTTTGATATGTTTTTGTGATATCATTTGATGCATTCTTGATATATTATATGTTCGAGGGATGTTAGAAGATGTTCATATAATAGTTTCAAGTTATGATAATAATTCTTGATGATAATCCTCATCTTGTGGGATATATTTAAGGGAAACGCATAGAGATGGTATTTGGAATTCGAGAGGAAGGATGTGTTATCCAAAATTCACCCCCCAGGGTTAATTTGATAACATGCATCAGAATTCTCAAGTCCCAGGAAAATGGATTGATTTAGGGCAAAAATCATGTTTAGGGTCCCCTCATTTTTTTCTAACTCCCCGGGTGAAGAAGGAAAGAGAAAGCTCTGAGGAAAGGTGAAAAAAGTGGCAAAAACAAGCTTGGGACAGGAAAAATCGTGAAAATTGGCTAAGTCCTAGTCCTCGCAAAAGTTGGAACATTTGGGACATCGAGGTGTGGATCGGTGAAAAGCCTCCAGATGGCCCACGCAGCAAAGGACATCGGGACATCGGGACGCGTGAGACGCGGAAAGCGGTTCAGCCAAGGAGAAGAAAGTCCGAGAAGCGCTTTGGGACATTTGGG
The DNA here is from genome assembly GCA_018340775.1 of Taxus wallichiana var. yunnanensis. Classification (NCBI taxonomy): domain Eukaryota; kingdom Viridiplantae; phylum Streptophyta; class Pinopsida; order Cupressales; family Taxaceae; genus Taxus; species Taxus wallichiana. The sequence continues at coordinate 192,899,004 of CM031244.1, read as the reverse complement.
ACATGAAGGCGTGAACGTGTAGAAAAGGAGCACTAAGAATTTGGGAACGGGCCGCGAGGACGTGAAGGACACAAAAAGGCGAAGTGCCGAAGCAAAGAACATTTTGCGGTTGAAAAGAATTTTTAAGTTGGAAAAATTTGGGACACCGGTCGGTTGACTGGGCGCGACAGGACGTGAAGGAGCTGAAAACAATCAAGCAATGCCAGCGTGTCATCGGTAGAATGAGGGAAAGGAAGCCCATTTCGGGAGGATCGAGAGTTTTTGTTAGTTTGGGACATCCGAAGCGGAACCAATCAAATTCACAAGGAGAAAAAGGGCGAGGTTTCAAGAACTTTTTCAACATTTGACACATGTCGTCTGTGGAGAGTGCGGTAAAAGATTTCAAAATCCGTTTTGCTTTTGTTTCATGCCCTAAATCTTGAGAAAATGATCCAGAGCCTCGGATTTGCGTTCTTTATATCAATGGAAAGCTGTTGAAATTCTCTACATGATTTTAGGATCAATCTTGCAGGACGTCTAGAACCTAGAAAAATCCCTGATGCGTGGTAATGCAGTAGTGACGCTCCAACAACCAGCTTTAAGCAGACGGTTCATCCACCGTGCTATGCCATAATGAGATTTTACAACCTAGAAGTGGTTGGGGCAGATTCGAATTTCCTCTCTTTTCCCTCTCTCACTTAATAGCTTTTCAAAAGGCGAACATTTTTCCTCTATTTTGCTCCTCCCTTCTTCTCTATCAGTGCGAATTGGGACCTAGAGGTCTCATTTTTATCAGAATTGAGGTTGATGTGATTTTGCCTCTTGGCATTTTGTATCAATCTTTGGAGCAAGTAATTCGTTGATTTAACCCTCTCTGTGTTCAAAGAGATATTATTTGCATATCTTATATCACACTCAAGTTTACTGGCAAGAAAAATCAAGCTTAGATTTATTTTTATGCATCTTCTTACCCCTGTCTCCTTGGCAGCATTAGATTAGGTTTCGAGCAAACCCTCTGCATATTTCGTGTGCATTTGAACAGAGGAATAGGAACCAGCCTTCTCTGGAGAAAACTTATGGAGAGAAGAATCACAGTATGGTCAAGAGTCCGGGGGTGAGAAGAAGAAGCCCGTTGTTTGAATATCAACTGGTTTGCATGAGAAGAATTATCTCTGCGAGAAGAAGGCAAAGAGGAAGAAGGATTCAAAGGTCTCCATCTCCACCAAATAGAACTCTCTCAACTCCTCCACCTGGTAGGCCTTTCATTCAGTCAACAAGGGTTTTAAGACCAATTAGAATGGCTCAGAACAACCCCTACGTCAACTTCACAGTAAAGCAGCCCACTTGCTCTCAACGCACAACATCCAATTCCTATTGCAGCCTTGAAGAACATTCCCTACTTCATTGGAGAAAATCAGACTACTCCAGGTGATCATGTTAAAGATATTGCTAACCTTTGTGCAATTCATGAAATCAATGAAATGTAAGTGGTCACAAGTTCTTGGTATCTTCCTTCAAGGGTAAAGCATTACAATGGTTTAGGAGCCTTAGAGCTGGTTCTATCACAAACTGGAATCAGCTGTGTATTGTACTTCATGAGCAATTTAGAGAGAAGGGAGACAACTTGTCTCTTTTGGAGCAGCTGACAACTATCAAGAGGGCTCCCAATGAGCAGCTGACCGATTTCAACTTCCAATTTCAAAAAACTTGGGAGAGGATTCCAGTAGCAGTCAGGCCAACAGCAAAAGGTGCTTTTCTCTACTATCTCAAAGCTTTAAATTCTGATATTTCTATGTTGATTCAGTCCATGGGAGGCATAACTATCCCTATGGCTTATAGCATTTCCATTAGGGCTGAAAATTGTTTAATCCAAGCTGGCAAACTTACCCCTAGGCCTCCCATGCCATTGTTTCCAAGTTTAGAGAGTCCAAACACTAGTCAAGCACCTAATTTGACTCCTTCTCCCACTCCTAGAAATCAGAGTTCAAATGAAGCTTCCACTTCATCTCCAAGTGCCCCAAATGAGCTTCAAGAGGTCATGAAGCAATTGCAAAACCTAGGCAATGAGCTAGTTACTCTCAAGAGGCAACAAGCCCAAGGTTTCAGACCTTCTTATCAACCCCAAGCTCAACCTAATAGGCAGCCATACCAACCACAAAGACCACCTAATCCAGCTGCAAATATGAATCAAACAAGGCCTCCTGCCAATAGACCATTCCAGCCCTATAATCCAAATGTCATATCTGCCTCTAAAGCATTAGTGCCAACACAGAACAACATTTCTCAGGAATACAATTGGTGCTTTCCATGCAACGAGCCTCATAACCAATCCATGTGTTTCAATGGTGCCCTCAATCAAGCATTGATGGTGACAACTACTAGTGTGGAGGGTGAGGGCAGTCAAGGAAACAGTCAACAACAAGAAACATTCCAACAGCAATCAGCCCCAAATGACACCACATTGGTGAACTGGCAAGCAGAGGATTTCTGTGGCATGAATCAGTGGTTTCTCAAGGTGTTGCAGCCAACACAAGGTCAAAAAGGAGGAATTTGGGTGAAGAACAGCCATTAGCCCCAGCCAATCCACAACCTCCCATGGTTCCGCAAGTGGTTGGCAAGCAAAATCCAATTTCAAATGCACAAGGGCAGCCAAGAACAGCCCCTAGGCCAACTCAAATGCCAGCTGTTGCTGCCCACGTACAAGGAGTAAATGTGCAAACCAAGGGACAGCAGAGAGATCCTTCATCACCATTCAGTATCATTGATCAGATGAAGAAGACAAACGTCAATATATCTATGTGGGAATCCCTATCCATCCCAGGCCAAAGAGATCTGCTGCAAGCTGCCATGAAGGATTGGCCAACTTCGAATCAGCAGGTTCAGATGCAAGACAAAGTGCTTACAAATGCTGCCCAGCCTGAAGGAAGTCATGGAGCACAACAAGGTAAAATGTTGAAGCCCCCCCCTTTCTATGTTTTGTTAATCATTGGAAATCATCTAGTACATAATTGCATGATAGACTTTGGGGCAAGTAGCTCAGTAATGCCTAAACAGATAGCTGATCAGCTAGGGCTCCAGTATGAAATAACATCTAAAGGGGTAGTGCAGCTAAATGGGACAGCAATAAAGAACTTGATTGGAGTGATTAGAAATTTGAGTCTTACCTTGCATGCATGTCTAAATGTTGTTGTTTTACAAGATGTATCAATCATAGACCTTCCACCACTCTTTACATTGTGTTTGTCAAGAGACTTCACTGCTAAAATTGGAGGCTATCTTTTAGCGGATTGGTCTCACATGCTGTTTAGAACAAGGTATGGAACTAAGGCTATAATTAGGTCTGAACCTATTCCAAACTTCCATATTGAGCCTTACACTCCAAGTCAGATTAATGCCAATTGCTCAGCATTTGATCAAGAAGATCACCCTAGCACTGACGAGGCTGACACCAAGGTTGGAAGTATCCTGGATTTGACTCTTGATGAATGGGCAAGCAAGGTGCATGCTTTTGATCCTTATCAAGAAGTAGAAGAATCTGAGCTAGGGGTTTATTGTTTACATGAAGAGGATCAACCTCTCCCCAGCATCACCAAGCCAGATCATAAGGACAAGAATGAAGTATGGCAGTTGTTCTTTGATGGATCAAGGAGTAGATAAGGTGTAGGAGGAGGAGCTATGCTCGTTTCACCACAAGGTATAAGGTATTACTCAGCCTTCCGTTTCCAGTTTTCCTGTTCAAATAACACTGCTGAATATGAAGCCTTGGTGCAAGGGATACATTGGGCAATCAAGAAGAAAATAAAGAACTTGCAAGTCTTTAGTGACAGTGAAATAATCATCAATCAATCCAAGGGACAACATGCTACAAAGAATGAACTGCTAAAGAACTAGAAGAACAGGGTATGGGACCTCGTTGAGGATTTCGAAGCTTTCAATATCGTGTCCATACCTAGGAAGAAAAATGAAGCCGCGGATAGGCTCGCAGCTGTTGGAGCAATGTTTGATGTGGTTGACAACATCAAAAGGGAAAAAACACAGTCACATGTCCATGTGATTGTGAGGCCAGCAGTTCCAGATAATAACACCAGCTGGCAGGTGTTTGAGAACGATCAATAGATCATCAATTTCTTACTAGAAGAGGCTGAATTCTCAGCTAGGAATCAGGACAAATTAGATCAGTAGTATGGGGATCAAGTAGTGCAGCTGCGGACAAACAAGCTTCCTAGGGGTTTAGTAACATTGGAGTCTATCTTCAACCCTAATGACCAGTTCCCTAAGGAAAAGGCTAACATACAGGTCAAAAGAGAAGATTCAAAGCCAATTCCAGTTGGGGAAAACCAAACACTTCAAATTGGCAAGGTAGCCACTGAACAGGAGAAATCAGATTTCATACAACTTTGCCAAGAATTTCCAGATGTCTTCGCTTGGAGCTATGAAGACTTGAAAGGTTTCAATCCCAACCTGGCTCAGCATACCATAGAATTGGATCTAGATGCTAAGCCCATCAGGCAGAAGCAGAGACCAGTCAACCCTCACATTGAGCCTCTAATGAAGAAAGAGCTAAATAAGCTAATAGAGGCAAGCATTATATTCCCGATCAAGCACTCAAGCTAGGTCACAAAATTGGTTTCGGTCAGGAAGAAGAGCAGAGAAATCAGGTTGTGTGTAGATTTCTGAGACCTAAACAAGGCATCTCTTAAAGACCATTACCCACTTCCTTCAATGGAACAAATATTGCAAGTAGTATCCGGTTCGGAGAGATTCTCTCTCCTAGATGGCTACTCAGGGTATAATCAGGTAATGGTGAAGGAAGATGACCAGTTCAAGATGGCTTTCACCACCAAATGGGGGACCTATGCCTACAAGAAGATGCCATTTGGGCTATCAAATGCTGGAGCCACTTTCCAAAGGGCAATGGATATGGCATTCAAGGGGTTGATCAATAAAATAGTTTTGATATACCTTGATGACATCACTGTATTCTCCAAAAATGCAGTGGATCACCTCTTTCATCTGAGGCAGGTATTTCAGAGGTGTAGAAGATTTGGGGTATCATTGAATCCCAAAAAATGCATATTCTTGGCTCATGAGGGAAAACTTCTTGGCCATATTGTTTCAAAGGAGGGATTGATGATTGACCCAGAAAGAGTTGAAGCAATTCGAGCGTTGCCATTGCCAAGTCATAAGAAGGCTCTTCAAAGCTTCTTAGGAAGGATCAATTTTGTCCATAGGTTTGTTCCAAACTTTGTAGCTCTTGTAAAGCCAATAACACTGATGTTGAAGAAGAGCATGGCATTTAAGTGGACATCTAAAGGCAAGGCAAGTTTTGAGGCAATAAAAGAGGCTATATCTCAAGCTCCAACTCTCATCAATCCAAACTTCTCCAAGGATTTCATGCTATACACCTTTGGTGGTGGAGATACAATTTCTGTAATCTTGGCACAACAAAACAAAGAAGGATTAGAAAAACTAGTTGCTTTCTTCAGTCAAGGCTTAGAGGAATACGAAACTAGGTACTCTTTCATTGAAAAGCATGTACTTGTAGTGATCAAGAGTTTAAAGAAATTCAAGCACCTAGTCTCAAACAACAAGGTCCAGTTGTTGGTCTCACATGTTGGAGTTAAGGACTTCCTCCTCAACAAGGATCTGAATGAGAAATGTGCAGGATGGATAACTCGTGTCATGGAATATGACATTGAGATCAAGGTCACCAAACTAGTACGTGGGAAGGGACTATGCAAACAACTAGCCTTGAGTCGACAAGTTGAAGCAGGTAATGAAGAAGATGTTGTCTTGGTACTACATGATGGTCAAGAACAAGAAAATGATAATGTGCCCACTCCCTGTTGGACTCAGAGTATGATACACTTCCTACAGATAGGCCTATGCCCTCTAGAAATGAGCAAAGCAAAGAGGAGATACTTCAGGTTGCAGGCTGTTCCATATGCCATTGTTGATGGAGTTTTGTTCAAGAAAGATGTGAATGGAGTGCTGCTGAGATGCATTAGCACAAATCAGATTCAAAGGGTGTTGGAAGAGTTTCATGGTGGACCAGCTGGTGGTCATTTTGCACCAAGAGTGACAGCTCTAAAAATCATGAAGGCTGGTTATTATTGGCCTAAAATCTTCAGTGATTGCTATGCATGGATCAAGAGGTGTAAGAATTATGCATTCTTCACAGGAAAAGAAAGACTTGCTGCCCTTCCATTACATCCAATCTCATTTGACCAGCCATTCATGTAATGGGGTTTGGACTTCATTGGAGTCATTAATCCCAATTCAAGCCAAGGGCACAAATGGATTTTGACAGCCACGGACTACTTCACCAGATGGACAGAAGTAGTAGCACTCAAAGAGGCAAATGAGTCTAGCATCTTAGACTTTTATGAGGGGATAACTACTAGATTTGGCATACCTGCTACAATAATCTCTGATAATGCATTGGCATTCATTGGATCTAAGGTGACTGAGTGGGCTGTCAAGAACGGGATCTACCTAAGCACTTCATCAAACTATTACCCTCAAGGTAATGGCCAGGCCGAGTCTACAAACAAGAACTTGTTGAGGATCATTAGGAGGAATCTTGATGAGAATCAGAGGTCTTGGCATACCAAGCTGAAATCAGCCTTATGGGCTGATAGGATCACTCCCAAAAGATCCACAGGTAATTCTCCATTCAGGCTTGTCTATGGAAGAGAGGCAATCTTGCCCATGTCACTTGAGTTGCCAACATTAGAACTCATGAAGCAGCTGGAGTTGCTTGAATTTGAGCCCATGGAGGTGAGGTATGTAGAGTTGATGGAGCTACAAGAGATCAAAAATCAGGCATCCCAAGCAATGGAAAAGGATCAAGCTTTGATCAAGAAGACCTTTGATAGAAAGGCCAAGGATAGATCTTTTCAAGTTGGAGATCTAGTGTTGAAATGGGATGTGGACAGAGCAAAACCGGGAAGGCATTCAAAATTTGATAAAATTCACCCCCCAGGGTTAATTTGATAACATGCATCAGAATTCTCAAGTCCCAGGAAAATGGATTGATTCAGGGCAAAAATCATGTTTCTAGGGTCCCCTCAGATTTTTTCTAACTCCCCTGGCCGAAGAAGGAAAGAGCAAGCTCTGAGGAAAGGTGAAAAAAGTGGAAAAAACAAGCTTGGGACAGGAAAAATTGTGAAAATTGGCTAAGTCCTAGTCCTCGCAAAAGTTGGAACAGTTGGGACATCGAGGCGCAGATCGGCGAAAAGCCTCCAGGTGGCCCGCGAAGCAAAGGGACATAAGGGACATCGGGACGCGTGGGACGCGGAAAGCCGGTTCGGCCGAAGGAGAAGAAAATCGACTAACTGCTCTAGGACATTTGGGACATGAAGACGCGAAGGGCGCGAACCACCGGTTCGGCCGAAAAGGAGAAATTTTGCACTAAGCATTTGGGACATCTGGGCCGCGAGGATGCGAAGGCGTGAAAAGGCAAAGTGGCCGAGAGCAAAGGAAGCCCATTTCGGGCGGTTCGGAAGAATTTGTCCCAGACAGTCCGGGACAGTTGGAACAAATGGACGCGAAGGACGTGAACCGGCCGGTTCGGCCGAAAGCAGAGAACTTCAAGCAGCCTTTGGGACAGTTAGGACAAAGGGACGCGTGGGACGTGGATAGCGAAGGAGCACGAAAGCCAATCAAGCAACGCCACGTGTCATCGGCCGAATGAGGGACAAGGAAGCCCATTTCGGGTGGATCGGGAGTTTTTGTCCCAAATAGTTTGGGACATCAGGACAAAATGGACGTGAAGGCGTGAAAATCCGGAGAGGCCCGAGAACCAATCAAATCACGACACGTGTCACGAGGAGAAAGTCAAAAGTCAAAGGGCGAGGTTTCAAGCACGGCCGAGCCAATGAAAAGAGGACACGTGTCAATGAAATAGGAGGAAACCCAAGGAGGGGAAGGAGAGATAATTACGCATCAATCAGCATTTGACACGTGTCATCAAGTGGCGAGAGCGTGGGAAAAGATTTCAAAATCCGTTTTGGCCTGTTTTGTGCCCTAAATCTTCAGATCATCATATCTTTCGATCAGAGCTCAGATTTGCACGTTCTTTATATCAATGGAAAGCTGTTGAAATTCTCTACATGATTTTAGGATCAATCTTGCATTTTGGTTCAGTCTAGAGAGAGAAAATTGAGAAAACGTCCCTGATGCGTGGTAATGCGAAGTGAGCGCTCAACAACCGGCTTTAATGCGCGAGACGGTTCACCGCACATTAGACTGACCCGCCATTTTGCGAGGATCCGCCACTACTGCCATAATGAGATGATTTAAAATATGACCTAGAAGTGGTTGGGGCAGATTCTGAATTTCCTCTCTTTTCCCTCTCTCATTCTTCTATATATTGTAAAGAGGAGCTTCTTAAAAAGGTCGAACATTTTCTATTTTGCTCCTCCCTTCTTCTCCTATCAGGTGAATTTGTGGAGTTCGAACCTCTCATTTGAAACTGTAATATGACTTTGCCTCTTGGCATTCTGTAGTGTATTGTATCAATCTTTGGAGCAAGTAATACATGTCTGTGGATGATTCTCAACCCTCTCTGTGTTCATTTTGCATCCTCTGGTCTTTCACTGCAAGTTTTGTTATCTGTGCATGATCTTATATCACATTTGAATGGTCTGTGTTTACTGGCAAGATAGGTTGTTCTTCATTCCTCGGTGCATCACCTCTATTAGCTTAGATTTATTTTTATGCATCTTCTTACCCTGTCTCCTTGGCAGATTAGATTAGGTTTCGAGAAAACCCTCTGCATATTTCGTGTGCATCTGAACAGAGGAATAGGAACCAGCCTTCTCTGGAGAATCCTTTCTCACTTTTCAAGTCCCACACTTGGAGAAAGGATTCAATGTTATGCAATCACACTGGATGATAGTATGGTCAACCTAGAAACCTGACCAGCATCCAGGGGTGCTGTGATTTTGCACTAACAGTTTTGGCACGCCCGGTGGGACCTAGAGGTCTCATTTTTATTGTAGCAGGGTTGATGTGCATCTGCTGCATTTTTCTTGCTTAAAAAGAGCTATTATTTGCATATCTGGTGACTCCAAGGGAAAAATCAACTGGTTTCAGCAGTGCAGGCCTGAAAACTTATGAGAAGAATCACAAGGTCAAGAGTCGGAGAAGAAGAAGTGTTGTTTGAATACCTGCAATTATCTCGAGAAGAAGGCAAAGAGGAAGAAGGATTCAAAGGTCTCCATCTCCACCAAACAGAACTCTCTCAACTCCTCCACCTGGTAGGCCTTTCATTCAGTCAACAAGGGTTTTAAGACCAATTAGAATGGCTCAGAACAACCCCTACGTCAACTTCACAGGCAGCAGCCCACTTGCTCTCAACGCACAACATCCAGTCCCTATTGCAGCCTTGAAGAACATTCCCTACTTCACTGGAGAAAATCAGACTACTCCAGGTGATCATGTTAAAGATATTGCTAACCTTTGTGCAATTCATGAAATCAATGAAATGTAAGTGGTGTCAAATTCTTGGCATCTTCCTTCAAGGGTAAAGCATTACTGATGGTTTAGGAGCCTTGGAGTGTTCTATCACAAAGCTGGAATCATTTGTGTATTGCACTTCATGAGCAATTTGAGAGAAAGGAGACAACTTGTCTCTTTTGGAGCAGTGACAACTATCAAGAGGGCTCCCAATGAGCGGTGACCGATTTCAACAGATTTCAAAAAACTTGGGAGAGGATTCCAGTGGCAATCAGGCCAACAGCAGAAGGTGCTTTTCTCTACTATCTCAAAGCTTTAAATTCTGATATTTCTATGTTAATTCAGTCCATGGGAGGCATAACTATCCCTATGGCTTATAGCATTGCCATTAGGGCTGAAAATTGTTTAATCAAGTGGCAAACTTGCCCCTAGACCTCCCATGCCATTGTTTCCAAGTTTAGAGAGTCAAACACTAGTCAAGCACCTAATTTGGCTCCTTCTCCCACTCCTAGAAATCGAGTTCAAATGAAGCTTCCACTTCATCTCCAAGTGCCCCAAATGAGCTTCAAGAGGTCATGAAGCAATTGCAAAACCTAGGCAATGAGCTAGTTACTCTCAAGAGGCAACAAGCCCAAGGTTTCAGACCTTCTTATCAACCCCAAGCTCAACCTAATAGGCAGCCATACCAACCACAAAGACCACCTAATCTAGCTGCAAATATGAATCAAACAAGGCCTCCTGCCAATAGACCATTCCAGCCCTATAATCCAAATGCCATATCTGCCTCTAAAGCATTAGTGCCAACACAGAACAACATTGCTCAGGAATATGATTGGTGCTTTCCATGCAACGAGCCTCATAACCAATCCATGTGTTTTAATGGTGCCCTCAATCAAGCATTGATGGTGACAACTACTGGTGTGGAGGGTGAGGGCAGTCAAGGAAACAGTCAACAACAAGAAACATTCCAACAGCAATCAGCCCCAAATGACACCACATTGGTGAACTGGCAAGCAGAGGATTTCTGTGGCATGAATCAGGTGGTTTCTCAAGGTGTTGCAGCCAACACAAGGTCAAAAAGGAGAAATTTGGGTGAGGAGCAGCCACTAGCTCCAACCAGCCCACAACCTTCTATGACTCCAGAAATGATTGGCAAGCAAAGTCCCATTTCAAATGCACAAGGGCAGCCAAGAACAGCCCCTAGGCCAACTCAAATGCCAGTTGTTGCTGCCCACGTACAAGGAGTAAATGTGCAAACCAAGGGACAGTAGAGAGATCCTTCATCACCATTCAGTATCATTGATCAGATGAAGAAGACAAACGTCAATATATCTATGTGGGAATCCCTATCCATCCCAGGCCAAAGAGATCTGCTGCAAGCTGCCATGAAGGATTGGCCAACTTCGAATCAGCTAGGTTCAGATGCAAGACAAAGTGCTTACAAATGCTGCCCAGCCTGAAGGAAGTCATGGAGCACAACAAGGTAAAATGTTGAAGCCCCCCCCTTTCTATGTTTCGTTAATCATTGGAAATCAGCTAGTACATAATTGCATGATAGACTCCGGGGCAAGTAGCTCAGTAATGCCTAAACAGATAGCTGATCAGCTAGGGCTCCAGTATGAAATAACATCTAAAGGGGTAGTGCAGCTAGATGGGACAGCAATAGCGACAGTTGGAGTGATTAGAAATTTGAGTCTTACCTTGCATGCATGTCCAAATGTTGTTGTTTTACAAGATGTATCAGTCATAGACCTTCCACCACTCTTTGCATTGTGCTTGTCAAGAGACTTCACTGCTAAAATTGGAGGCTATCTTTCGGTGGATTGGTCTCACATGCTGTTTAGAACAAGGTATGGAACTAAGGCTATAATTAGGTCTGAACCTATTGCAAACTTCCATATTGAGCCTTACACTCCAAGTCAGATTAATGCCAATTGCTCAGCATTTGATCAAGAAGATCACCCTAGCACTGATGAGGCTGACACCAAGGTTGGAAGTATCCCGGATTTGACTCTTGATGAATGGGCAAGCAAGGTGCATGCTTTTGATCCTTATCAAGAAGTAGAAGAATCTGAGCTAGGGGTTTATTGTTTACATGAAGAGGATCAACCTCTCCCCAGCATCACCAAGCCAGATCATAAGGACAAGAATGAAGTATGGCAGTTGTTCTTTGATGGATCAAGGAGTAGACAAAGGTGTAGGAGGAGGAGCTATGCTCGTTTCACCACAAGGTATAAGGTATTACTCGGCCTTCCGTTTCAGTTTTCTGTTCAAATAACAACTGCTGAATATGAAGCCTTGGTGCGAGGGATACATTGGGCAATCAAGAAGAAAATAAAGAACTTGCAAGTCTTTGGTGATAGTGAACTAATCATCAATCAAGTCGAGGGGGACAACATGCTACAAAAGAATGAAGCTGCTAAAGAACTACTGAAGAATAGGGTATGGGACCTCGTTGAGGATTTGAAGCTTTGATATCGCGTCCATACCTAGGAAGAAAAATGAAGCCGCGGATAGGCTCGCATTTGTTGGAGCAATGTTTGATGTGGTTGACAACATCAAAAGGAAAAAACACTGACCACATGTCCATGTGATTGTGAGGCCATGATTCAGAGATAATAACACCGGTGGCGGTGTTTGAGAACGATCAACAGATCATCAATTTCTTACAAGAAGAGGCTGAATTCTCAGCTAGGAATCAGGACAGATTAGAGCAGCAGTATGGGGATCAAGTAGTGCAGCTGCGGACAAACAAGCTTCCTAGGGGTTTAGTAACATTGGAGTCTATCTTCAACCCTAATGACCAGTTCCGTAAGGAAAAGGCTAACATACAGGTCAAAAGAGAAGATTCAGAGCCAATTCCGGTTGGGGAAAACAAAACACTTCAAATTGGCAAGGTAGCCACTGAACAGGAGAAATCAGATTTCATACAACTTTGCCAAGAATTTCCAGATGTCTTCGCTTGGAGCTATGAAGACTTGAAAGGTTTCAATCCCAACCTAGCTCAGCATACCATAGAATTGGATCCAGATGCTAAGCCCATCAGGCGAAGCAGAGACCAGTCAACCCTCACATTGAGCCTCTAATGAAGAAAGAGCTAAATAAGCTAATAGAGGCAAGCATTATATTCCCGATCAAGCACTCAAGCTGGGTCACAAACTTGGTTCCGGTCAGGAAGAAGAGCGGAGAAATCAGGTTGTGTGTAGATTTCTGAGACCTAAACAGGGCATCTCTCAAAGACCATTACCCACTTCCTTCAATGGAACAAATATTGCAAGTAGTATCCGGTTCGGAGAGATTCTCTCTCCTAGATGGCTACTCGGGGTATAATCGAGGTAATGGTGAAGGAAGATGACCGAGTTCAAGATGGCTTTCACCACCAAATGGGGACCTATGCCTCTGAAGATGCCATTTGGGCTATCGAATCTTTGGAGCCACTTTCAAAGGGCAATGGATATGGCATTGAAGGGGTTGATCAATAAAATAGTTTTGATATACCTTGATGACATCACTGTATTCTCCAAAAATGCAGTGGATCACCTCTTTCATCTGAGGCAGGTATTTCAGAGGTGTAGAAGATTTGGGGTATCATTGAATCCCAAAAAATGCATATTCTTGGCTCATGAGGGAAAACTTCTTGGCCATATTGTTTCAAAGGAGGGATTGATGATTGACCCAGAAAGAGTTGAAGCAATTCGAGCGTTGCCATTGCCAAGTCATAAGAAGGCTCTTCAAAGCTTCTTAGGAAGGATCAATTTTGTCCGCAGGTTTGTTCCAAACTTTGCAGCTCTCGTAAAGCCAATAACACTGATGTTGAAGAAGAGCATGGCATTTAAGTGGACATCAGAAGGCAAGGCAAGTTTTGAGGCAATAAAAGAGGCTATATCTCAAGCTCCAACTCTCATCAATCCAAACTTCTCCAAGGATTTCATCTATACGCCTTTGGTGGTGGAGATACAATTTTGCAATCTTGGCACAACAAAACAAAGAAGGATTAGAACAACAGTTGCTTTCTTGATCGAGGCTTGGAGGAATACGAAACTAGGTACTCTTTCATTGAAAAGCATGTACTTGCGGTGATCGGGAGTTTAAAGAAATTCAAGCACTAGTCTCAAACAACAAAATCAATTATTGGTCTCTCATGCGGGAGTCGGGGACTTCCTTCAACAAGGATACGAATGAGAAAGCGTGCGGGATGGATAACTCGTGTCATGGAATATGACATCGAGATCAAGGTCACCAAACTAGTACGTGGGAAGGGACTATGCGAACAACTAGCCTTGAGTCGACAAGTTGAAGCAGGTAATGAAGAAGATGTTGTCTTGGTACTACAGGATGGTCAAGAATAGGAAAATGATAATGTGCCCACTCCTGTTGGACTCAGAGTATGATACACTTCCTACAGACAGGCCTATGCCCTCCAGAAATGAGCAAAGCGAAGAGGAGATACTTCAGGTTGCAGGCTGTTCCATATGCCATTGTTGATGGAGTTTTGTTCAAGAAAGATGTGAATGGAGTGCTGCTGAGATGCATTAGCACAAATCAGATTCAAAGGGTGTTGGAAGAGTTTCATGGTGGACCAGCTGGTGGTCATTTTGCACCAAGAGTGACAGCTCTAAAAATCATGAAGGCTGGTTATTATTGGCCTAAAATCTTCAGTGATTGCTATGCATGGATCAAGAGGTGTAAGAATTGTGCATTCTTCACAGGAAAAGAAAGACTTGCTGCCCTTCCATTACATCCAATCTCAGTTGACCAGCCATTCATGCAATGGGGTTTGGACTTCATTGGAGTCATTAATCCCAATTCAAGCCAAGGGCACAAATGGATTTTGAGACCACGGACTACTTCACCAGATGGACAGAAGCAGTAGCACTCAAAGAGGCAAATGAGTCTAGCATCTTAGACTTTTATGAGGGGATAACTACCAGATTTGGCATACCTGCTACAATAATCTCTGATAATGCATTGGCATTCATTGGATCTAAGGTGACTGAGTGGGCTGTCGAGCGGGATCTACCTAAGCACTTCATCAAACTATTACCCTCAAGGTAATGGCCAGGCCGAGTCTACAAACAAGAACTTGTTGAGGATCATTAGGAGGACTCTTGATGAGAATCAGAGGTCTTGGCATACCAAGCTGAAATCAGCCTTATGGGCTGATAGGATCACTCCCAAAAGATCCACAGGTAATTCTCCATTTAGGCTTGTCTATGGAAGAGAGGCAATCTTGCCCATGTCACTTGAGTTGCCAACATTGGAACTCATGAAGCAGCTGGAGTTGCTTGAATTTGAGCCCATGGAGGTGAGGTATGCAGAGTTGATGGAGCTGCAAGAGATCAGAAATCAGGCATCCCAAGTAATGGAAAAGGATCAAGCTTTGATCAAGAAGACCTTTGATAGAAAGGCCAAGGATAGATCTTTTCAAGTTGGAGATCTAGTGTTGAAATGGGATGTGGACAGAGCAAAACCGGGAAGGCATTCAAAATTTGATGCCATTTGGAGTGGCCCATACATGGTCACAAAGTGCAAGAACAACAATGCTTTCCAATTAGCCTCATTGGATGGTGAAGAACTGCAGATTCCAGTCAATGGAATCTATCTCAAGTTGTTGCTTCTAGAGGAAGTTCACTACCTGTAAATATTAGATTAGATTTTCTTTCCTCCAAGTGCTTGTGCACATTGTTTTGCTGTAGGTTAGTCTTGTTTTCCCTAAGTGCTTTGGCACAGCTTGCTATCCATGGAGATGTTTAGCAGTCCTTGCTTTCATCAGGTGATATTCCATCTTCCTCCTTACACATTCTTAGTCAATTGGGATTCTAAACTGAATGTTTGATAACTCCATGCCCAATGGACTACTTAAGGTCTTGGTCTTTTCACTAGCTGAGCGGAGTACCCCATTGAGTCACCAATTGTTATCAAAATTCACCCCCCAGGGTTAATTTGATAACATGCATCAGAATTCTCAAGTCCCAGGCAAATGGATTGATTCAGGGCAAAAATCATGTTTCTAGGGTCCCCTCAGATTTTTTCTAACTCCCCTAGCCGAAGAAGGAAAGAGCAAGCTCTGAGGAAAGGTGAAAAAAGTGGCAAAAACAAGCTTGGGATAGGAAAAATCGTGAAAATTGGCTAAGTCCTAGTCCTCGCAAAAGTTGGAACAGTTGGGACATCGAGGCGCGGATCGGCCGAAAAGCCTCGGGCGGCCGCGAAGCAAAGGGACATCTGGGACATCGGGACGCGTGGGATGCGGAAAGCCGGTTCGGCCGAAGGAGAAGAAAATTGACTAACTACTCTGGGACATTTGGGACATGAAGACGTGAAGGGCGCGAACCGCCCGGTTCGGCGAAAAGGAGAACTTTCACACTAAGCATTTGGGACATCTGGGCCGCGAGGACATGAAGGACGCGAAAAGGTGAAGCGGCCGAGAGAAAAGAAGCCCATTTCGGGCGGTTCGGAAGAATTTGTCCCAGACAGTCTGGGATAGTTGGAACAAATGGATGCGAAGGACGTGAACCGGCGGTTCGGGAAAGCAGGGAACCGGCCTTTGGGGACAGTTGGGACAAAGGGACGCGTGGGACATGGATAGCGAAGGAGCGAAAGCCAATCAAGCAACGCCACGTGTCATCGGCCGAATGAGGGACAAGGAAGCCCATTTCGGGTGGATCGGGAGTTTTGTCCCAAATAGTTTGGGACATCGGGACAAATGTACGTGAAGGGCGTGAAAATCCGGCGAGGCCCGAGAACCAATCAAATCACGACACGTGTCACGAGGAGAAAGTCCAAAAGTCAAAGGGTGAGGTTTGAAGCACGCTTGCCGAGCCAATGAAAAGAGGACACGTGTCAGTTGAAGCAAGAAATTTCAAAGTAGGAAGAGAAGGAGAGATAATTATGCATCAATCAGCATTTGACACGTGTCATCAGTGGCGAGAGCGCGGGAAAAGATTTGAAAATTTTTTGGCTGTTTTTACTGTTTCGTGCCCTAAATCTTCAGATCGTCATATCTTTCGATCCAGAGCTCGGATTTGCACGTTCTTTATATCAACGGAAAGCTGTTGAAATTCTCTACATGATTCTAGGATCAATCTTGCATTTTGGTTTATTTCTAGAGAGAAAATTGAGAAAACGTCCTGATGCGTGGTAATGCCAGAAGTGACGCTTCAACAACCAGCTTTAATGCAGCAGACAGTTCGCCGCTTCTGTTAGACAGCCCGCCGTTTTGCAGGATCCGCCACTTCTGCCATAATGAGATGATTTAAAATATGACCTAGAAGTGGTTGGGGTAGATTCTGAATTTCCTCTCTTTTCCCTCTCTCATTCTTCCTATATATTGAAAAGAGGAGCTTCTTTAAAAAGGTCGAACATTTTCTGTTTTGCTCCTCCCTTCTTCTCCTATCAGGCGAATTTGTGGAGTTCGAACCTCTCATTTGAAACTGTAATATGACTCTGCCTCTTGGCATTCTGTAGTGTATTGTATCAATCTTTGGAGCAAGTAATACATGTCTGTGGATGATTCTCAACCCTCTCTGTGTTCATTTTGCATCCTCCTGGTCTTTCACTGCAAGTTTTGTTATCTGTGCATGATCTTATATCACATTTGAATGGTCTGTGTTTACTGGCAAGATAGGTTGTTCTTCATTCCTCGGTGCATCACCTCTATTAGCTTAGATTTATTTTTATGCATCTTCTTACCCTGTCTCCTTGGCAGATTAGATTAGGTTTCGAGCAAACCCTCTGCATATTTTGTGTGCATCTGAACAGAGGAATAGGAACCAGCCTTCTCTGGAGAATCCTTTCTCACTTTTCAAGTCCCACACTTGGAGAAAGGATTCAATGTTATGCAATCACACTGGATGATAGTATGGTCTCAAGAAGTTTTGAAATTTCTTATTTTTGAATTATTTTTCATTATCTATGATGAGCTTATGAGGAATACCAAAGTGACAAAGATAATTTAATGATGGATAAAGTCGATGATCTTATCTACCTTGTAGTGGAGATAAGGGGAATCTCTTACACCCATTTTGTAAAATATTCGATTCTTTGTAATAATGGAGTTGTGTCATTGTGATGAGTGGGGGTTGATAAGGCCGATGAGGTCAAGTCCCCATTTTCAAAATGGCCAAATATCCTAGGTTGATTAATGAGAATGAATAGGAACATGTGTGAGGTTGGCATGTTGTTGAGATTTCACACATTTATTTACATAGTCACAACGTGATCTTGATTAAGTGTATGTCAATAGTATCCCATGCATAAGATGTGTTTGGTGACACCAAAATGTTGAATTTTACACCACACATGTTATAGTGGATTTCTTCCGAGATAGCTAGATGAGCCTCTAAATTATTAAGAAACCAAAGGAGGAGTCCTTTAAATCCTCTTTTGTAAAGGATATATGTTATAGCTCAAAATTTCACCCATCCCAAATCAAAATTATCTACAGCTTTGAGGAAACATGGGACTATCTCCAAGTTGTGGGAATTTAAGCGAGATAGACCTCTAGGGAAGGATTGTTCCTGTACCTATTCCTAATGCTAAAATACTCCTAAGAAGGAAAATATAACTATCTAATCCTACTCTAACAATCCAAGGGACAGGGTGAGAAGGAAATGCATAAAAGGGAAATATTATAGTAAAGAGAGGTGATATCACCAAGAAGAGGGGGAAAGACACTCTTAGATGAGTGAAAATGGGAGGAAAATAAAGGAGGAGAGGGTAGACATGAGTGTCACAGTCCAAAACAACATTCAAACCACCATTTCCATGGAACACAACAGATTTAAACCTACAAGGAGAATAAAACATGCACAATATACTTGTAAATGCAATGAAATGAAATAAAATGTAATAAAACACAAGCTAGGGTAGATAATAACCACAAAACAAGTATTTTATTACTTTAAGTATATGCACAATCCATTACAATGAAGGAGAAAGGAAAGTATCACCATGTAGATATCCAAATCTGAGGCATGCAACTCAAAATATACATGCAACATTTGTACAAAGTTGCATTAGTATTACAAGAATGTCTAACCTAAGAGTATCCAACATCACAAATGAGCATTATTTTACAATATATACAATATGGGAGAGAGAGAGAGAAGAGGAAAAATAGAGGGAACTTGGATTCTTTCTTCTACCCACTAACAACATGCATTAACTATCCGATAATAGGTATGAGAACCCTTACAAATCAATTCCCCATGATAATTTTCTTGCGGGAGAAGAAATGGTCACCATACCTTACCAAATGTGGTCGTTGAGCTACCTTGGACTTTGTTCTTCATTGATGGATAGTATTTCCTCTTTTTCACCCACCTACCCTCACCTAATTCAAGATTTCCAATTTCCATGATGTAAAGGATGAAGAGACCTTTCTAAAGGTACCAATTTTGTCAAATTTAGAGTTATAAAGAAAAATTTATGGCCATGCGGCTTCAGGGGTCGAGGAGGAACACGGGGTTCTCTGTTAAGTTCTACAATCTGCATTTAATCAATTGTTTCACCTTGGTGTGGATGGATTGGGTGTTCGGGGAACTAGGGAAGTGAGGAAGTGTTTCATTTGTGCCCATATTCCCTACCTTATCTATAATGGTAATTTTTGTAAGTGTTGGGAAGATGTTCGCATCCGGGTGGAACTTTGGAATAGTTCCACCTGGGGATTTAGCACCCATAGTCCCTTGATCCTCTGCATTACACTTGTCTCCCACCACTTATTTCTCTTATTCCTCACTTGGTGCTCATTTCGAAACACACTTTCCACTTCATTCATCAGCCCAAATT
Organism: Taxus wallichiana var. yunnanensis; assembly: GCA_018340775.1. Classification (NCBI taxonomy): domain Eukaryota; kingdom Viridiplantae; phylum Streptophyta; class Pinopsida; order Cupressales; family Taxaceae; genus Taxus; species Taxus wallichiana. Next base: position 192,879,777 of record CM031244.1, on the reverse strand, counting down.
CCCCGTGGAGAACTAGTTCCTTGACATAATCATTTTGTTGATTTGTTTAGTTCCCACAACCCTTATCCCATCCAATTTACACTACACCGACCCCCAAACTCCTTTATTATGGATCAATGGCTCATGTGGAGAACTAAGGGCTCCTAGGAACTATTCATCCAATTCCACTAAGATGCAAATTTTCCATAAAACACTCTCCCCACACTTATTACGGCTTCAACACCAATGAGAGCAATTCGTGACCCCGAAAAATTATTCCTCCACTACTCCAAAAACCCGCAATAAACTACAAAATCCCAATTTTCTCAAATTCTTCTAATTATTTTACTAATTATGGAACTAAGGAGTTAGGAAAAGAGGAAAGAAGTTCCTTGGAATAAATGCAAGTTCCCTAAAACATGAAAATTACTTGTTTTCTCTAGTTTCTTCACTGAGGCTCCAATAAAGCTGCCTAAATCCAAATTTTTCAAGTTGTCCAATTTGCAAGGGGTGTAAAATTAGATAAAAATACCCCTATTATGACCTATAGATGCACATTGTTGAAAATATATTTTATATTCCTAGATAGACGTGGCGGTAGTTTTTAGTTAAAAGATAGTCATATGTTTGTGTGTACCATATGTCATGTGACATGTTCTCTATATGATTAATAGTTGGAAGATTACTGTAAGTGTAATATGGTTGATTGATTTTATGTATGACGATAAAGAATTTGGAATCATTGGGTGATAGAGGATTGAGAGAGGCAAGAGAAGCCATTGTGTCTATGAATTTATTAGATGAGCGAGGGGTGGTTTGAATTTAGTAATGGTCAAAGATTTGTAATAGGTCTTTGATGATAGTTATGTATTTTTAAGAACCTCATTTAAGTTTGAAAAAAATGGAATAGGGGTGTCCCAAGGCATTATTATAACTATATTGACACCTCCTCCTGCCACATTTAGATCCATCAAAAAATAAGGATATTTTGAAAGGGGTGTTTTCTTAATCAAGTTTATTAATTTATTCATCAGGGAAGTATTCATAAGGTTATTGATTAGATGGAAGGGGAGGATCAGCAGTGACCTTCCCTTAATGGATTTTTGAGAGATAAAATCAAGGTCAAATTCACTCATGAACATTATCCATCTAGAATACGATCATTTTGATATGGTTTGGAATGTATATATTTTAATGGATTTAAATTTGTGTCTACATATGTTTTGTGATTGAGAAGGTAGTGACATAATTTAAAATTTGTGAATTATAAGTCATAACACAACTTTTTTACTTTAGAATAGCAAGTTTCATAATCTTGAAGTGTTTGACTAATATAGTAGATGGCATGTTATTTACCTTCTTCATTTTGATGCACAAGCATGAATCCCAAGGCATGTTCATTGTGTATATATATAGGTAGAAAGGATCCCATTTAGGTGGTGGGGTGAGCACGAGTAGTTATAAGAGGTACTATTTGAGGGTGTCGAAGGATTGTTGACAAATATCATCCCACTTAAAGTAGGTTTCTTTTCGTAAAATATGACGGAAGAGTTAACGGTGATCGATAACTATGCAATGAAATGATGGATACATTGAAGTTTTCCTTGGGGATATGGATATGTTTAAGATTAGATGGTGGAGGAATTTCAAGATTGGATTAAACTTTAGCATGGTACATTTCAATTCCCCTAATATAAAATATGAATCTAAGGAATTTTCCTTTAAGAACTTCAAATACACATTTAGTGGGATTAATACGAAGGAATAATTATAGAAGAGGCAAAAATATTATGTCAATGATAGGTAGATGGTCTCTCTGGTGTTTTCACTTACCTAGATGATCATCAACATAGTCTTCTACAATTTTCTGGATGAGATCATGGAATATGAAGGTCATGGAGTGTTGATAAGTAGCTCCTACATTTTTCAAGCCAAAGGAAATTACTCTATAACATAAGGTTCCCCATGGGGTGATGAAAGATGTCTTGTGTTGATCCTCAGTGTAATTAATATTTCATTGTAATAAGAAAAACCATCCATAAGAGATAGCATTTCATGGCTTGTTATTAAATCGATTGAGTTGGTCAATGTTGGGAAGAGGAAAATTGTATTTAGGGAAGGTGAGATTCAATTCTCGGAATTTCATGCGAGATGTGTAATTTTCTAGTGGCTTTAGTGATGGGTATGATGTTAGAATCCCATTGTGGGTAATAAATGGGTAGTATGAATTTATTTTAATGTAGACGTTGGAGTTATTCTTTGATTAGGAGTGCAACATGAGGATGTATCGATGATTTTTTTTTTTCTTCATGGGCTTAGCGTTCAACATGGTAATGTGGATGATGATGTCGGGTCTATACCGACATGTCAATATAGGACCATGAAAATGTTTGAATATGTTTAGATACGAAAAGTGTGAATTATTGGATTTCACATGAGTCTAAGGCTTGGACAATTTTACCAATGTATTTCTCTTGCAATGTGCTAATGTTAACATTGGTATTGAATTAATTACGAGAGGGTAGACGTGTCGAGATAGAATGGTCTTAGAAGATAATTATCCTCAGCACCCATATAGGTTAGGATGACATCATCATCATGATAGTGGAGAATGTCGATGGTAGGAAAGTCTTCTTCTATCATGTGAGGTAAGATTAATGGGATGGATTTATTATTTTTGTTGACTCGATAAGTTCTTGGTCCAAGTGAAATATTATTGACTAAAAAAATTTAGGCAAGATGGATATGGTGTTATCATTATCGGATGGTGAGTCTAATAATGGTGACACTGGTGTTTGAGATTTAGATATTGATGGTGGTGGTTTAGAAGGAGATACTTTGATGCCCAAGCCATTTTTTCATAAGTTTATTCCCAACCTTCAAAGGGTAATTCATGTGGACCTTTTTCATATCGACCTAGACCGAATCCTTTCCATGCACAATTGTAGAGGTATGTTTGGGTGAACTAGGGTTTTCCTAAGAATGAAAATTTGGATGGATGAGAAATTATTTATGTGTGGTTGATTGTCAAGATGGGCTGAAGGGAGGTCAATGCCTCTATAAACAAGTTGTGTTTGAAGGAATGGAGGGCCAAAGGAAATGATGCTTCCTACGTTAGGCTTGTAAAGTGGTTTTTTCAGGCCTCCCATATGTTTTAGGTGTGGTAAGTATTTTAAAGGCTATGAAGTATTAATCCCCAATGAAAGGCATTGCATGATGTCATTGAAAGAGTCATCATTTGGTAGTTTGGATGTGGGGATTGAAGAACTTATGGAAGCTTTGTTTGTAGATGTAGGATTTTTCAAAGGAAGCAAGACATCATTGGGTCTATATGTCATGTGGAAATATTTAAATCAATTAGGGTTGATAGGGACCATGATGGTTTTACCTTCATGTTTGTATTTTAGACATTGGTGTAGAGTGGATAGGACACAATACATTACACATATCTAGGGATGACCAAGTAACATGTTATACTAGAAATCTCCTTTTACAAGGTAGAAGAGTTCATGGAGGATTTTGGACCTATTTTGATGGGTGGGATAACTATACCCAATGTGGGGGAAATTTTCATTGAATGCACATAGAAGCTGTGGGTGATTGAGTGACAATGGTGTTGGGAAGTTGGATTTTTTTAAACACATGAGATGATATGATGTTTATGTTAGCACCATTATCAATCATAACTATTTTAACAAGAGTATTGTTGATTTAGGAAGTGATGAAAAGGGGAAGATCATGGTCTTCTGGTTGGGGTGATGGGATCTCAGATTCATCAAATGCAATGGCAATTGACATCTTTAAGGCACCAATAAGGTTAATAAAAGGTTAGGGCTTATTGTAAGGGACTGACATTGATTGGAGGGCTGCAATCATGGCTTGGGGATGTTGGGGAGAGTTCTAAATGAGCTCATAAAAGGACATTTGTATCTTGTATCCATGTGTAGTTGTTTAATAACGGTATTTTGAATGGGTGTTGTTAACTGATTTTAGAGGCTATGAGTATGAAAAATTTAACTTTAGATAGTGACGAATTGCATGAATATGGAGGATCCATAGAGATAAAGATATTGTGCATGCCTTGGTTTTGGGCCTTCAAGTCGAGTGTAACAAATTTGGTGGTTATGCGAATAACGTCAATCTAAAAATGTGATGGTTTATTAGAAGAAGGAATAGTTTTCTCAAATATTCTCTCAAATGTTTTATTTGGATTATTTGATTTAGGAACCTTATGAGTGGGTGTGATGTGATGTTTTTATTTCATTGATTTGATGGGTGGAATAGGATGATATTTATTAATTAGGAGTATTTTATTATAAATACTTTGAATAAAAACATGTAGGGATTTGCAATATTTATTGTAATGCCCTATTATCTAATGGTAAGCAAAAAGTTCCTAGTAATTGTACAGGAGGTTTTCCATCCCCAAGGTTCGAAGAGTTTGATAGGTGGTAATGCGATAGTTGGTGATCAAATGAGTTGTTCAAGGGTTTTGGTATAATACCCTATTAAATCTTGTTGAGATGATTTCAAGGGGTAGGATTATGAGTGTCATCAGATGATTCAAAGGTATTAGATACATGACGTGTGTTTGAGGTGGTATGTCTAGATGTTGTTGTGGAGATTAGTTTGGATTTTGTGATAGTGATTTTAATCTTAGAAGATGGATGTGGCCCCAAAATGGAGGGAAAAGATATTGTATTTGTTTGATGATGGTACTACGATATTTTTACTTTGTTAGCCAAGTATGTGGTGGGTTTTCATATGGGATTACTATGGTTCTTGATTATTTTCATAGTGACATGGTCATTGAAGGATTAATTTAAAATCTCCATGATAGGTTTATTTTCTTGTGATGTCGAAAGAGTAGTTTTGGTTATCTCTGTGGAAGTGGATGTGATGGATTTTGAATGTTGAGATCCGGATGGGCTTGAGGTTTGTGTAGTGATTTCATTTAGAGTGTTTGATAGTTTAGTTGGGGTGTTAGTCTTAAAGACCAAAAATGTGTTAGGTGTGGGTAATATTTCATGAATGGTATTGATAATGTGATGAGATCCTAGAACATTGGTTTGATATTGGTTGCTAATCGGAGGATGATTTGGAAAAAAAAATTAAACACATCTAAATTTTGATTATGAGGTGCATTCGGATTATCAAGTTAAGCTCTCCTCGGTCAATGAGATCCTGAAGAACATTTCTAAATGATCGAAAACATTCGATTTCATGCCCTAGGACTTGGTTATATTCATAGTATTTTTTTTCTATATACCAAGAAGGTTGATATGTGGAAATCTTGTGATTTAGTTGGGAGGAAGCATGATCATACAAGTGGTAAGAATTTTTTTAAAAATAGAATTATACGATTCTCATAGGGGTGTATATTTTCACTAAGGTCAGGATTTTTAGAGTCTTATCAGCTTTTTGATGAATTTTGAAAACAACTACATTTTTTTATCCTTTGGATTTTTTTGTGCTATAAGAATCCTTGAAGGAGGGGTCAAGTTTGGGTTTCTTAGATCGTAATTTCACCTTACCATCCTCAAGGGCTCGAGTTCCAATTTTTAGGCCATGGTGAAGGATTCATCAAAGGTTTGGAATGATTGGATTTTTAATGTGGATGATATATGTTTAGTGCATGATCAAGCAAATAACTCGATTAGCTCAGTCTATGGAAGGGAGAAAGAGATTTGGTTGATAATCCTCGCCATCTAGTAATAAAATTAGTGATAAATTCAAATTTAAATTGTTTGATAGCATAGATATTGGTTATATATATCTTACATTCTATGTTAATAGAGAAGTGTTAAAAAAACTATGGTATTTGTGTGAATGAAAATAGAGAATGTTGGGAATATTGTTGTACCGGTTGAGGACAAGGCCGATCGGTGAGATGGGAAAGGTCCTAAACATAAAATATTGATCTTGGATGATTAAGTAGAATGCTTGAATAAATTACCAAATGTGTTGTTATGGATCCTCCTTAATGTAAAATTTGATAAATTTAGGTAGTTCCTAGTGAGGAGGATAGGATTTGAATGGTACAGATGGACTGATAGGTTCATTACATATTTTTTCATAAGAAAGAGTTCTCTTTGGTCCCATGGTAGCAACTTCAAGGCTTGTGATTCTACTTATTAATGCCTCAATGGGATCATTTTGACTAGGTTGTTGGATTTTTGAAGAGGATGGGATTGATTAATGTTAGATATGGGGGTTAGAGTATTTTTATACATGATATGGTAAGGTATGATGTTAGAAAGGAGGTAGACCTCTTGGGATGTTATGAGGTTGTTGGGAGACTAAAGGTTATCAAGAGGTTTGAATACGTTGATAAGGTAAAGGGAGAGATGTGTTAAGGATAGGTTGTGTTGGTTATGGTGTGTATTGATAAGATGCATAATCATACTACAAGATGGTGGTAGTGGATTCCTATTATGAAAAATGGAGAGTAATAGAAATGACACTCATGTTGATAGGTGGTATAGATGCAGGATGGATATCACTAGATTGTAGATTGATGACATAGGTTATTGTGATGAAACAGGTTGAGATATGATCAAAGGATTTGTAGAGAGAGTGACATCAACTAAATTGGTGGATGAAGGAGGAGGAGTAGTGAAGGCTACAGGGATAGATGTGGATGGGGGTATTAGTATGATTTTTTCACCCTAGGTGTTAGGTGAGGGATTTGATGAAGTAGGTGCATGTTAGTTTCCAATGTTATATGATGATATTGAATTAATATCAACCTAGAAAAAGGCTTGAATGAAGCAGGTCTTTGACACTTTTGTATCACTAGTAGGGTGTAAGGAGATATTTGTTGAATGATGGGTTGATAGTTGGGGCCCTAAAGTTTAAAATAATCACAAGTGTTAAATTCAGTAGATGGGAACTATGTTTGATAAGGAGGTTGTGTAAATGATATGAATGCCTTTAACATTAAGGTAACCACTAAGGGCAATAGGATTGGTGTCTAAAATTTTTGCAAAGACTAGGTCACCACTCTAGAAGAACGAGGAGGGTCAAGGAAAGGAGTCTTTAACATTTTGGATTGAGTGTTAGGGGAATGTGGGGGTTCCAAATTTATTTCTAAGGATTGTTGTATTTGATCGTATGTGTTTGGGATGTTTTACATCTGGAATTTGGTTTATTATAATGATTGATAAAGTGAATCTACCATATTTGAGAGATTTTGAAAGTGAGTTTATAGTCTAGTCAAAACCATGGACTAATCAAAAAATCAATGAAGTGTAGACACAAAATTATGCACTTGGGTACATTTATAGCATTCATATGATTCATAAGAAAGAAGACTAAAAATTAACAATTTTCCTTGGCCTCTTTTCTATATTTATCATTTATGCTTTGGTATTACACACCCTATAACCAATTCAAAACTTTACTTTCCTAAATTTTATGACTTGATCACTAGCACTTAGCCAGGACACCGGTGACTAGGTACCCTTGTCCCCTCTGGGTGCCCCCAACCTCTTTCCACCTTACTCACTCTTTCTGGGCCCCTTTTATCTTTTGAGCATCTTATTTTATTATGGGTCAGCCTTGCAATTGCTAATTATGAAATTTAAATAAGGGAATTATATAAATACATGGCTATATGACAAAAATAAAGGACCGGCCTCTAAGAATTATTACCATCATGTAAGCTTGCACTCAAAAGGATCCTAAAGCACTTTAAAGCATCTATTTGGCATTCAATCAAGGGACAAGGGACTACATTTTCTGCATATATTGCATAGGAAAGGGAAGTTTCTTTATGTCATCCACACATCTATCTTCATTGGTACATCTTGCTACATCCCTCTATCAAGTGCACTTGAACAAGGTCATCATAGGGTATGATTATTTCTAACACTCACAAGAACTACATAGAGTTTTTTGATTTGAAGTGGTATTATGGGTTTTGCAGGTGAATATTTATTTCACAGGTTATAGGTACATGAGTAATCATATCGTGACATGTGGGTGATTAACATGATTATTTTTGACACTTATGCAACACTATAAAAAATAGGTTTTAACAATCTACATAGTCGCAGGCACCCAAAAGAGATATCTAGTTCCCAAGTGCCCTTGTTTAGCCATAGGTGCCCATTTCTAGCCTATTTCGTGACCTACAAAATTTATTCTGAGCATTGACAACACATATCACCTCCTCTTGAGCATTTTTCCCAATTTGCTTGATCCCGGATCAGTGCAAATTAGCTAAGTCATTCCTCCTCTCTTTTGTACTTATGGTTTCATATTTCATTAGCTTATTGCTTGTGTCAAATCTATATTTTAGAATTTATTTATCATATGTGACTCTAGAATTAGGGGTTTACCAAAAAAATGTTTTTGTTAAATCATTTGGTGAACCCATCACTCAAACCCAACCTAGCTTCTAGGCATATTCTTATCTTCTTATCATGGCTGAAATTTATCCTCCCTTTTTGTATGAATACCTTCGTGATCTCAATGCTCATATTGCTAAACATATGCAAGATTTATATCTGATTTTATTTCCTTCTCATGAAGATGCCACCAATCTAGTTAAGCTCAACCTTCCTTCTTTTAATATTATTTCTATTCCTATAATAACAAAACCTCCTTCTTTTACCCTTCCTCCTAATTCCATTGTTCTGTGTCGATTCCCACTCCTACCAACCACTTCACTTTTCCTATTATTTCTCACACTCAGAAATTATCTTCTTATAGTACACAATACCTTTCTTCTCTCTATCATGACTTACAGTTCAAATCCATCGATTCTGACATGCTACTTCGTGCTCCTTGCTATCTATTGACTCCTCTTTACTCCACACTCATTTTACACCTGCCTTTTATGCTTACTCACTTCCTCTAATATTCTTCACCCCTAAGCTTCCCATTTTTAATGGTCATGGCGACCCTCAAGAGCATCTCGATCTTTCCATGTGCCATGTCTAGTATGCGGATGATCGTACATTATTGGATAAACTATTTCTTATGAGTCTTCAAGATTATGTTATGTGGTGGTTCTACAACCTACATGTTCATTCAATGACATCTTTCACACATCTAGCGAATTCTTTTCTTACTCATTTTTCAATCAATATTGGTACTAAGATATCCTATGTATAATCTGACACAAATTAAACAAATATCTAATGAACATCTAGCTAAATATATATTATGTTATAAGAATAATCTAATTAAGATGAAAAATGTGTTTTCGATTCGAAACTACATGATTTATTTTTTCAAAGTCTCTTACCACCACTAGAGGAGAGTGTTATCTTTGAAATCTCTCTTTCTTTCAACTAATTATTCCATATGCTTAAAATGTGTGAAGTCAAATTACTTTCTATGGGAAAGCTCAAATATTAAGATTCTTCCTCTTCATCTTCTTCTACAGGTTTCAATCTAATTCAACATTCAAATCTTCTCCTAAACCTATTAAAGAAAAGGCAATGGTCAATGTCATCTCTCCTCCTAAAAATATTCAATGCCAACCTCCAAAGCGTGCTTTAACTAAATTTTCATAAACATCTCAATTTCTATTACCTCAACTTCTCGAAATAAAGCTCATCACTCTTCCACCACCTCTCAATATTGATCCATCTCACCCTCGTGGATGCCACTATGACAAAAATACTAAATGTGATTATCATCAATGTATTGGACATTATACCAATCACTTTTTAAAACTTAGACATCTCATAAAAGATCTCATTGACAATAATTCACTAGAGCTCCCTCCTCCATATTCTTCTTCTTCTAAACCAATCAATGATAACAAAAATCTCAAAATCTTTAATGACCCTTTGCCTAAGCACGATACACAAGATTTTGACTCTTCATCCAATCATACATATCATGTTTTTCCCCTCCTTCATCAAGGCCCCTCGATTTTCTTGTCACTTCTAGTGATGCATCACCACCATCTACTTCATTTTCTTATCATAATCATCATGCAAAATTTTCTTCTGATTCACTACACATCAATGCTTTTATTAGTTCATACACTATTAATAATACCATGATATTTCTAGAGGATCTTGTTTGTGTTCTCTATTGCACTTGTTTTAGCTATCAAATGTCTAATTTTCTGTTATTTCATATCCATATCCTAAATATTTTTGCTACATTATGTTTCCCTTTACAATTGGGCCTCTCACCATGTTTGTGTCATTCAAGGTGGAATCCTCAATAAAATATTATGACATGATCTTATGTTTCCAATAGATCTATGCTGCTCAAGCTATGTCATCCATGAATCATATGTGTCTCAAGTTCATACACAATAAAAAAATCACTCTTAAAGGAATTTCACCATGCACACCATTACCTCTACCTCCTCTTAATGACATTCTTCCACTAGCTATAGTATATTGGCCTCTGGGGCCTCTCAAATCTAAGGCATACTCAACACATAATTCTCCCATTCGCACACATCCTACTCCACAATGTTTTCATCCCCATAGGTCCACTAGTACTTCACATATGTGCTCATCACCTACTTCACATCATAGTTCTTCTTCACATAGGTGAGAATCACCTCCTTCACCTCATAAGTCTTCTTCACATATATTTTCACCACCTCCTTCACCTCATAGGTCTAATTCAAATAGGTTTTCATCAATTCTTTCACCACATAGCCTTCCTTCACATGCACATCGTCCTTCTCATACACCACCAATATTATAGCTTTGTCAAATGCCTTTATTTCCTTAGACATCGGGAGGAGGACCCTTTCCATTAACTCTCATTAGATAACATAATGTTATCATGATATTTGGGGTATCACACTTTCCCTACCCCTTTAAATTATTACCACTTATTTCTAATCTCTACACATACACATTATGCTTTGTGTTTTACATCTAGTCTCTCTTACACATCTTGATACACAACTTGTATCATCATTACCCTATGATGCACTCTAATTCCATGGTTCATACTCAAATTTTGAGGGTCTAAATCTGAAATGAACCTCACCACATTCACTCTTCACACTCTACGCTTCATGATCTATCTATCTAGCACACATTTTCAAACCATTTCCCGATGACACACTCTTGTTCTATGGTTCATTCTTGATTGTTAAGGGTTCTTTTATAAATGAACCTCATCTCAAACACATTCATACACACAACCATTGGGGGCATGATGCTCTATTGAATTCACATTGCATACCATTCCTTCTCACTCATATGCAACATATTGTGTATCTTTGGCTCTTTTATCCTTGCTTGCATATACCTACAAGTACGCTTTGTTTCCCATAATAGACGAGATACTTAGTATGTCAATATATATTTTCTATATACGAATGTGTGTTTAATTTTTTCTAGTTGTGAATGCAGACTTCTTATATATCCTCACATGTTGTAATGATGTTTGGCATTGTACCTTTTACCAGTCCCACTAAGGCTATTTGGGCATCTACTTTCTCACATATTACAAGTGTTATTATTTCATTATTTATTACTTATACTTCCTAGCACCCTAATCTATACCATTACATACACACTTTGACATACTACTTATCTTTCTAAGATGCTTATGGGTGTGCAACATTTTTCTTACGGGAACTATTTTCCACCATGGTTGTCGACACTTTATTTGACACTATTTTTCATTGCTTACTACTTGTATGTTATTATTTTTGGGCTACGCCCTATGTCTTGTTTGATCACTTTTTGTATGCTTTTTGCCACTTTAGCACTAATTTTATTTTGAAATTGTGAGTGATGTCCCATGTCGAAACCTAATTTTTGTGGTCCATCTTGTATGCATACTTGCTTGTTAATTTGTTTCGTATAACATGTTTTCTATCTTTTACTACTAACACATTTATCTAGCCACATTGTTTGCATGTGCCTTGGTTTCTAACATGAACATTCCCTCCCCCAATAGGGACACAATTCAAATTAGCATCGGGTCCTCTCTTTGGGATGCATACTCCTAGTGACGTCACATACACCAGAAATGGGGGACATACATTGTGTGAATCGGTCACCCCATAAAAAAACTCATATCTATAGTACAGGCCTACACGGTACAAAAGCAGAGAAATCATACGGTCATATAATGACACAGATGTAGTGTAGTGCTCGGTTGTAAGCTCACTCTATTGGGTAATCATCGGGGTCGGTCTAACTCCCCATATTGCATCTTTATTTTTTGGATTTGATGTGGTATTATGGGTTTTGTAGGTGAATATTTTTTGCGGGTTCTGGTACCTTGGCGATCATATTGCAACACACAGGTGATCAACATAGAGTATTTGTGACACTTGTGTGATACTATAAAAATCAATTTTTGACCATATGTGAAGTCACGGGCACCCAATAAAGGTGTCCAATACCCGGGAACCACTATCTAGCCATGGGAACCCATTTCCATCATATTTTTGACCTACATAATTTATTCTAATAATTGATGACACATATCACCTCTTATTCAATAGTTTTCCCATTCTACTCTAGTCCAAGATCAAACACAAATCAGCTAAGTCATTCCTCTTTTATCTTACACTTAGGGTTTCATATTTTATTAGCTTATTACTTATGTCAAATATATATTTTAGAATTTATTTATCATACGTGACTACGGAATTAGGATTTTTTTTTAAATTATTTTGTTTATTCTAAATGATAAAATAAAAAATAGTTATTTAAAACAAATGATAACAACTCACACAAAAAGAATTTTTAGATTACCTTGATTAATTGAAAGAATGTGAGAAATAAAAGATGGTTAATGAAGATACTATGGAAGAAGCTAGCTAAGGTTGGTTTCAGGTAATTTTAAAGTTGAATTCCTTGATATACACGAAGTTATGTGAATCCTATATCTATTTTGGTGTCGATACGAGGTGTGGTATTGGGTCCTACCCCCTCACTTCATCTTCCCATAGTGATAAGGGTGTCGGGTGCTTAGCCAATATACCACCAACCATAGTATTTATACTTTTCAAAACACCGAGTTGGATTCCCTCTTGGTGATGAAATCCAAGTAGGTAGACCTAGGAGGAATTTTTTAGATGCAAGTTTGATTTAAGATGTGGTTTGGTTGTGTGTGAGGGAATATTGTGAATGCAATCATTTAACCCCTAATTAATCTAGATGAGAAAGCGGATAAAAGGTTTATTTTAAGATCTAAAAGGAAATGTTGATTTTGATGAAATAAGATCAAACAAAATGCAATGTTAAAAGAAAATTAAGGAAAATAAACGTACCTAAATTCTCTATTCATTTTTATTTTCTTTTATTATTTTTACGTGTTTTTGGAGAATTGAGAGCTAAACACTCCAAGATTCAAGGTTAGATAATTTGAAAAGAAACAAAAAAGATATTAAATCTAATGAAAAATGGACCTATTATCCCACCAAAAAGTGTGCCATAATGTTTTTGGTGAATCTCGGTTATCAATTATGTGATAAACACTAGAAAATTGGAAGATAACATGGTTTAAAGATACTTGTGTCGAAAATGAAATGTTAAGATGAATGGATGTTAAAGACACAATAGAATCCTCTTTCTAGTTGATGAGATAAATTACATGCACAAACATATAAACAAGATAGATACCAAATACGAGTTGTGAGTTTCTCAAAAAGGTCGATCCCAGGAACCAATGGGCTTCTTCTAAGGGTGTCAACTCATTTTACAATTAAGTGATTGTGATAATAAGATAATTTATAGTATAATGAATTATTAGAATTCTATGGGAATATATAAATCATGTTTCGTTTGATAAGCATCCCAAGTGAGGGATACTATGAGCTCAAAATCTAGGAAGTATTCAAACAGAATTATTTTTGGTGTCCCATTCTTCTTGTACTATTTCAAGTTGGTATTCTATATCTTCAATTTCAAGTGTCAAGGCGATGGTGAAAAGTCTCGAGTTCATGCACGATGTTGAACTTATCCCGAGAATAATGGTTATTAAACAATTGAAATATTGTAAATGTTGGTTATAGGATGTGATTCACCTAGCATTGTCATCTGAGAGAGACACATCTTGAAAATAGGATTATTGGATAGAAACAAAATGATAAAATGGATGAAATTATACAAATTTTATAAGATGGTAGAATGACATAGGTCATTGGTTATTTGGGTAAAATCACTATCATTTTATAAATAATCATTGGAAATTACTAAGACATGATCTACCGAAGCGCTCTCGTATATTGCTTAATGATAGATTACAAATGAGGATCTATAATACCTTAAGAAGTAATTTCTTAAGATAGATCCTCATTTGAGGATCATTTGTACCTTAAGTAATTTATCGTATATTGCTTAATGATTAACCATAAGGGCCCTATAATTCTTAAGGTACAAATGAGGATCGATGTGCCTTAAAATAATGGAAATGTAGGCATGAAAAAAATCCTAAAGAATGGATATTGGAATATCTTGCATGGAAATGGATTTCCATATATGGTATTAGAATCAATTCTATCATAAGAATATTTTCTCTTAATGGTTAAAATTTGAACATTGCATTGTAAATCACCTACTACATGCATAAGGGAAAGAACTTCTTGAGGAGGTATACATAAGTGTCCTGGAGGCTCATTCAAAGGTTCCACCTTACCAAGTAATGGTATCCATATAGAAACTATTTCTTTTGAAACTAATGTGAGGTGATATCTCATGTGAAGCTACCTCAGGTAACACTTAGGGTTTTATGGGTTTGGACTCGTGTTGGGGATCTAAAGGGATATTATCCATAAATACATAATCCACACTAATAGAAGAAGCTAAATCTAAACAATGCATACAAACATGTTCATTTTTTCTCGAGAGAAATAAACACGTTATCATTTACAAGTGAAGCAGATGTACAAGTATTGTTTTTAATTTAGGTAGAATGTGTAGAAACAAAAATTAAATCAATATTATTATGTACAATTGAAATAGAATTAATTTTATTATTAGTGTATGCAAGAATAAATTTATTAATATCAATAAAAGTATCAATAGAATTATTTTAGCATTCAAGATAAGTAGTAGAAACGTCGGTAGAAACATGTTCAAGAGGCATAGGAATAGTATAATTATTAACATTACTTTTTCATTTAGGAGGAAGAGTAGAAACATAATTAACGTAGTGTGAAATAGATGATTTATCATTCATGTCATCATTAGGGTATTCACTATGGGTATATTTTGAATCACTATCATAATGAATACCATTAATCAATGTAAAAATGGAAGGGATATCCTCTTCATGCAAGTTAGAAATAGTCTCATCATCACTAGAATCTACGAGGTCTATGGCCTCAAGAGGAGCATCACCGAGTGTAGGGGAAGATGGTTTCTCACCATAAATTTTTCAAGCATTAGTGTTACCTTCAATAATAGGGGTGGTAACACAAGTTTTCTCACAAGAGTGCTCTAGATCTTTGGATAGTGTAATTGGCGGAGTAGGAGTGGCATCTCTAGTGAAGTTTATAGTGGGGAATGTTTCTTGTAAGAGCTTCGCAATAGTTTGGGGTTGTAAAAATGGTA
The DNA here is from genome assembly GCA_018340775.1 of Taxus wallichiana var. yunnanensis. Classification (NCBI taxonomy): domain Eukaryota; kingdom Viridiplantae; phylum Streptophyta; class Pinopsida; order Cupressales; family Taxaceae; genus Taxus; species Taxus wallichiana. Next base: position 192,864,292 of record CM031244.1, on the reverse strand, counting down.
ATGTGGGACTAATATATTTATTTGGATTATAAAAACGAGGTGGTGGATCTCAAAACATGATAGGATGATCCTCTTTATCATATTTGATTATAAATTCATCATAATTAGGATTACTATAGAATATTTAAATAATAATAGCATAATGACAAGTAATATAACTAGAGGTAGCATAAATAGGGACAAAATCATAAGGTACAACCTATTAAAGTGGGCTACCTCATAGTTATAATTCCCACACAAACCAAGAAAAATAACCATCGTTAACATATAATGAAGAGGAACGACCCAAGATGTATCACTAGAGTTTACAAAAATAAAATTAGTATGGACCCGATTAGAGGGATGGAAACCCTTATGGTGTAGAAAATCTATATAGAAATCCATGGTGACACAAAGAAGAATAGGATCCTCGTAGAAACAATGTGCACATTCCCTATGAAATTCCTAGGGTTTTTAGACCAGCAAGCCTAATAAACAAGGAACTAAGAAGATCCTAGATTAGGTGAAGGGTTTAATCGAAAGTGAGTTCACCAAAATGTTTAACCCTTAATTAAATTTTAGGTCAATTTAATTATGTTTTCTTTGAATTAATATTACATATATTACACTACTCAAAGCACCTATATTTACACCTTATATTATAGAAACCAATCATACAATCAAGAACATGTAATTTAAAGCACAATAAGATCGAAAGAGGCACTTATTTGGTTCAAAACATATTTACGATGTTTCGATGAGTGATCTAGGCAAGGGTAGAGTCTGAAATCTAGAAAATTCACTTTCTGGAGCTATAGATCTATTGGGTTAGGACTGTACAAAGAGGTCGGGACAAAATGACACAATGTTGGACTTTTATATAGTTGGGTTTTGCAGCTTTTAGTGTCACTCTATGTCTTTGTTTGTCACTCTTTTATATCTTAAAATTCTCATGAAACCATAGATATTTCCCTGAAACAAATAGAACAAACTCTAACTATCATATAACACCCTCAATCAATCATTAGCTCTAGAAATAAGGATACAAATTCTTTAGTTAGACTGAACTTGGTGGTCATCCTATTTGTGAATCTATGAGTTGTGTACTACATGTCGGACTTTCTTGTAGTTCTAGTGTTTTATGGAAATGTGCGTGAAATTATACCTTGATCTAGGTTATCCCTTGTACCTCAACATCAATATCAGGCTACAATACATCATAACAATGAAAACACTTGTGTGCAAATGAAAACTTCATGATTATTCCCTCCTATGTTGTGTATGTAGTATGCATATGTGGACCTTTCTTTCTCGAGTTCAATAAGCGGTAGATAGATAGGTGATTTCAAGATAATGAATTCTTAGGTTAGGCTTGTATAGATATGATTTCTTACTTTAAAATTAGGACCTTAGTATTAGGAAAGGTTGACCCAAAAGATATAATATGAAAGACAAAATGATAACAAGTGGACCCATGTATATAAAATATGTGAAAAACAAAAGGGGAAAATATCATACACAATGTTCAAGACCATATGTACAATCATGATATATAGTGCACACTTTATTTTTACAAATTTTTACACTCTTTACTTACTTATACATACATAACTCTCCTTTTTTATATACGGGACTTTGACTAATTTCTTGTTATTATTTTGTAGGTCCATCCTTATACACAACAAGAAACATCTCACATCAGCAAAGCACAAGCTCCAATAGCACACTACTACGCATACACCTCACCCCTAGGGTCTACTTCCCTTTCTGGTTTCCACGTTTCATATTACAATCACTTCACTTGCCACTCAAAACACTACACTCTTCTTTACAAGATCACAAGGTATGCATATTCTATCTACTTTTTCTATCGATTATTCCATTAACACCATAAATTGGTGGGAAAATATAGACACAAAATCTATGCATTTGGGTACATTTCTAGATCCTATAGCATAGTAATATATGCATGATTCCTAAGCAATAAAACTAGTAATTGAAAATGTCTTTTGGGCCTTTTACTTTGTCTCTTACACTTTCATTGATCTTACACAATATACATCAGTTTTGGTGTTTAACTAATTTATATTTTATAGCCTCAAAAACTAGCATCTATTTAGCATAGAAACACTTAGGTGATTGTGTCCCTTCTAGGAGCTCCCGACCCTCTCTATCCCTTTCTCACTCTTTTGGGGATCTTTTACTTATTGGGCATACTTTACACTTTTGGTATGGCCTTCCAGTTGTTAATTACAAAATTCAAACAAGGAATCATATCTATATAGTTATTGATAACAAAACTCCAGATTTGATGATAAAATTTAGCAACAACAATTTGAGATTAGCACATGAAAATAGGAAAAATCTAGAGACAAATAAAATATAGAAAATAATTGATAGATTAAAACTTGAGCAATTACATGATGAGAGAGCTTATAATATATAGGATAATTAAATCCTTAAAACAAGGACTCAACTCCAATCTTTAATCCCATAATATCCTCACATATCTCTCCTATAATCACTCCCAAACCCAAAAATATCTCACACAACTCCCAAATAGCTATGTGAGTTTTTACTCAAAAAATCACAACTAATACATATTATCCTATATTATTAATAATGAATTGATTAATAACTCATATTAATAATATTACAAACTTTTATTTTTCTCACACAAATATGATATTAATATAACAATATTAATATCATACTAACACACTAACTTACTAATGTAATATATGAATATTACATTTAACTATTACAAACAATAATGTGAGCACTAATTTCCTAACATTCACCCCCTTAGTGTGAACATGGGTGAGTTCTTTCTAGTACCTACTCATGTTCTACAATACGATGGTTTTCAAAGAGTACCATCAACTCCAACAGGTTTTCTAGTGGAACCATTAACCACTTTGTATGTGATTTTCTAAGAGATTCACAAACTCTCAAATTGGTTTTCTAGTGGACCACCAACCACTTTCATAGCAGCGTACATGTTTCCCCACTCCCATTTTTACATTCAAGGGAAAATATAAGAAATATCACTCATGCAGGAGCTCACTTATTACAAGAGTGAATAGGAATAAATCATTTGTTCTTATTACAATACACAATCAAAATTAAACACAAAAAATAATGCCACAAATTCATTGTGTGGCCCCTTCGCTTGTAGCTGGCGAGAGGTCACTGATTAACCTCCTTCCTCTGTTGCCTCCTTCCTCCATCGTGATGCTACTTAGTTAGAAAATGTAGCTTTTAGGCTCATTACACAATTTTTCTGAGTGTCAGATTCAACCGATAATGCACCCCCTGACTATGGACGTCGTGTGCAAGTGAAAATGCATCCAATTAAAAAATTACATAAATGTATTACGCACCACTTTTTCTTTTTTCAGATCCCTATTTTTATTTCCACGTTTCTCTTAAACTAGAAACTAGGTTTTTGTAAAATTTTAACATAATTTTTCCAGATATTATTTAAAAAACCCAATAAATTTTGTAATATTTTGAATCTGGGTTTTTTAGATACATTCAATCTATCAAATGTTTGTTTTAAAAACAACAAAAATTTCACTCAACTTACACTAAATTTTACACATAGATACAAGATGAATATGAAGCTGATGTAAACTGCAATATTGTGCATCTTGTTCTTATCTTTCCATAGAAAAAAATGAGACATCAATCAGATGTCATATGAGTAAACTATGTTCTTTTTACTGTGATGTGTCTGCTGGAAATTTTCTTACGGGATTCCTTCAACCATCTTCTTCTTCACTTGTAGAAGGAAACCTGCTCTGATACCAGATGATAACAAAACTCTAGATTTGATGATAAAATTTAGCAACAACAATTTGAGATTAGCACATGAAAATAGGAAAAATCCAAAGACAAATAAAATATAGAAAATAATTGATAGATTAAAACTTGAGCAATTACATGATGAGAGAGCTTACAATATATAGGAGAATGAACTCCTTAAAACAAGGATTCAAATCAATCTTTAATCCCATAATATCCTCACATATCTCTCCTATAATCACTCCTAAACCCAACAATATCTCACACTGACTCCCAAATAGCTATGTGAGTTGTTTATTCAACAAACTCACAACTAATACATATTATCCTATATTATTAATAATGAATTGATTAATAACTCATATTAATAATATTACAAACTTTTATTTTTATCACACAAATATGATATTAATATAACAATATTAATATCATACTAACACACTAACTTACTAATATAATATATGAATATTACATTTAACTATTACAAACAATAATGTGAGCACTAATTTCCTAATGATTATAGCTCTCAAATAATGTCCCAAGCACTATAATTATCTACTATCACCTAATCTTGCATCCAAAAGTATAAATAGCATTACAAAGCATCCATCTAGAAAATCCATAGAAGGGACAAGAGTTGTATCACTCTGTATACACAACATAACAGGTGAAGTTCATTTTATTCCATCTTACACATTTGTATACTTGGAGAAATCCATATCTATCCCGTTATCATAGTAAAACTTTCACAAGGGCACCCTAAGGAATCATTACACACACATTCACATAGAACTACATGGATTCTAAGATGTAGTGCAGCTCTCGGTACTAAGTTCACTCTTTGGGTGATGGTCGAGTCTGTCATCGACTCCAAATTCTGAATATTTATTTTAATTTTTGATGTGGGTTATGGGAATGTGCAGCTAGGTATCTCTCTTTGCATGTTATAGGTACAATTGGTGACCGTAGACACCCATAATTTGGATCAAAGTAATTTTAATACTTAAATTGTGCTAATTATCCCCTTTCCCATAGATTTACGACATATTATCAATAACACGCCATTTCTCTTCTATCACCATTGATTAATTACATTGCACTAATTAATTAACCTTCTTAACACTCAAGATGTTGATTAACAACCTTCCATTAATTAGTATTTGTTTCTATTTTGATTAATTAATTATTCCTAATTAATTACTCTCTCTTCTATTAAATCAATAAATCGTCATTTATTGGATTAAAATCCTCTCATAACTCAGATCATACTAACTTTCCTCTAAAAATATTCTATAATCTTACACCTACCTATTAACTAATCACGCTTGATTAATTAAGACACCCCCTCAACTTCCATTGATCACTAATGATAAATTAAACTCTCCTAAAGAAAACTTAAAGTATGCTTATCCATTACTAACCTAGATTTTATATTATCCCACATACAATAGGTTGTAAATATCTCTCAAACAAAAGGGTTATATAAATAACCCTCATCCTACATTTCTTCTTAGACATTTGCATGCATATAACATAAACTATAGGAATTTTTCATCTTTGAGAATCCTCCATTAATTTTGAGCCAATATCTTCATCTTGCATTTCATCCATCCAAGCTTTGAGTAATATGGAGAGAATAAAAATGGCCTTATAGCCATGTCTTGATGAGAATCCATTCTTAAACCCTTGAGATAAAACGAACAATCAGATTTTGATTGATAAGGATCTACATAGGTTCATTTCTAGTTTAGCATTCAAAGAGTAGAGATTAAGCCTAGCATGTTAGTTTGATTTTATTCAAAGTTATATGCATGTTGATGATGTTTAGTCTCCTTAAGCTCTTAGCATGATGGTTTATGTTTAGTTATATTTATTTTGGAACTATTAGGTGTTAGTTTCAATTCTCTTATCTTAGTTAACTAATACATGAGCACATTTGGCACGTCGGTGGGATAGATTCATAGTCTCTTTGATTTTAATGGAAAGTTTTACTATTTTTTCTCAAGTTTTGCTAACCCAAATTATGCTCATGTGAAATAAGTTAAATTTCTTAGGTTATTTCACTACGTTTATATGCATTAAGTCTCTCTTGTGGAGTTAATTATGATGGATTGTCATTATATTTGAGGTAAATTAGGAAAAAGTTGATCTTTTTGAGGTTTTATATGTCATATTTCCATATTTTGACATTATCTTTAGGTACACGCACAGTGTTTTTGCAAGGGCACACATATGCTAGAACTCATGTGTAGGTTTCCAAATAGATGTGCATACACACTCCGATATACACACTTATCTTGCTTTCAATGTACTATGTGTCATTTTTTTGAGACCCATGAATGTGTAAGAAAATATACGCATACGCCTCTCGGTCTATGCACATGTAATTTAGACCTTTATTTTCCCTGTGGTTTACTAGTTTGTGCATATGTTTGAACACACGTATAGGTGCCTCTATATACGCACATACACTTTTATACCTCTAGTTCACTTTATTTTTGACAAGCATATGCACTTATTAACTTTCTCATGCATATGCTTCTTTTCCCATGCACACACGTTAGCTTATTATGTCATTTTAGTAGAGGTATACACACACTAGTAGTCACATGAATATACTTCTAGGGGTGTGTATATGTTCTAAGGGGTGCATAGGCATCATAGTACAAATTTGAGTGTTGTTTAAAAATTGGCAAAAGCTTGTTTTCTTGATATTCTAACACCTTGCAAGGTTATTTGAGACTAACTTCTGTTTTGCAGGGTATATTTTCATGTTTTGTGTTAATTTTGCTTGATTAAAGTTAATGAATATTACATCTTCATTTATGAGGTTAGGATCACGTATGCTCTTCCCTCGCACCTTTTAGGTGATCTTCAATTGGCTAAAATGAATGATTCATGTATTTGAGTTAAGTTTTTTTCCATTATTTGCTAATAGTTGGATTTTTCATTGTGTATGCTCTTCTCTTGCATCTTAGGATGATCTTGAGAATTAGAAACAATGTTTTATCCTCTTTATATGATGTTTTGAATCATGTGGAAAACTACTAAACTCTACGTGCAAGACCTAAATACGCTTTCCAAAGAATCAGGATCGAAACAAAATACTAATGCAATTTCATGTAGGTTTCTAAATGGTGTACAACTAAACCACATTAAGTTTAAAGATAAGAAAAAACACCACATTCAAAACATTGTAATTGCTATGGCTATGGATCAACCTCTTAACTAGGAGAAACTCCCCTTGGCATAAGCCTTAAGCTACAAAAAATGGGATTCTCCTAGGAACCTCAAAGTAGTCCACGCAAGAGGGAACCTTGTGAACAAAATGGGAAGTGCTCCGCACACCTACTTGACTAGTTTACACTTATGAGATTTAGCATCAAAGTTATCTGTATTGTGACCCCAGTGAGAATAAAATTGAATGCATTAATTTCTCATTTTATTTGAAGGGGTAAAGTAAATTTAGGATACTCCAAGACTAGTCAGTGTAACATTTTTGGAAAACCGAGTTCAAAGGGGTACCTTGTGACACCTAGTTGAGAGAACCACCTAGGAAAGTCATATTATCTCTGAGCCAACTTGACCAGATCAAGACAATCATTGTTGTATAGGGCATTCATGAAGTGATAACTTTCTTAGAGTCAAAGCCTTATTTATTAAAGTTCAAACTAAGTATCATTCACCATGAAATGTTTGAAGCATTACTTTTCCTTAGTTCTTCACTCACCAAAAGACAAGGTGGAACTTTTCCAAAGTGAAGCCAAACACTTTTCAACCTCACTTTATCTACTTCATTTCCTTTCTTTTGACACTTTGTTGATCAAAAGAAGAGCAACAACACATGTGATATCAATTAATTGTGTCCACCACTTTTGTACCCATTTACATTCTTCCTTGCTTGAATTTGGATGGTAAACGTTGAAAGTATGTTGGTATGTTTTCATATTTTGATAGTCATTTGATCTTGGTACCCAAGTCAAGATCATTATTGTAGTTAGGTTTAAATCTTCATTGATTTTCCTTTTAAGTATTATGTTGCTTGTATCTCATTGAAACAATTTTGATACTTTTGTCTTGTTTCTTACAAACTCGACCTAAGTGTCTAGATTGTAACATTACACTACGTGCATCTTAACAATTCTTTGGTATACTTTTGGCCTCAGGTTATTTTTCAAACATTACCTCAACCTTGAAAGGTGTTGTTACTTTTTTTGTGTCGTATTAATATTATTTTGATACTAATACCTTACTTTTTCACAAAGTTTGGTTAACGTATCTTAGTGGTATTGTTGCATTGCTCACATTCGTAACCTCCACTTTTTGAGATTTAGGTCTTGCTTGGATCTAAACTCGCTATAAGTATACTTTGATTGGAAATCACATCAACCTCTTGTTATTACTTATGCCTTGTTCATCTTGAACTTGACATAAGTATTGACATTAAGTTGATCATTTGATGTCAAATTACCATTTGGAAACACTTAGGAAGAAATTCATTGATTGATTGCTTTAAAACAAACCTTATGTGATTGTGTCTTTCATTTATTCATCATTTTGACTTGTTAATTTAGGACAATCACTTTGATCCATTGATTCTTTATCATTCATTATTCTTTGGTCATTATTTTTCACTTAGGTTTGACTATACTCCTATAAAAATTCAACAAAAACCTTAGTGAAAAACTCATTCACTATGCCCCCTGTGATGAGAATGGGATCCAAAAGGAAAGCATGGGAAACATCCAAAAAACAAGGGTCAAACCCCTTTTTTGGTCACAATCTAGAACCTCTATTTTCCACAGCAAGAGAAATGGAAGATATGGTTGACCATAGTGGTGATGAGTTAGAGTCACCATACGCGGAGTTAAAATTTTATCCCTCCCAATTAGATGATTTCCTCTTTCTAAAAAAAGATAGAGTGCTTGCAAGAGTTGTGGAATTAGGTGCTAGAATTCCAACTAAACATGAATCTATTCCACCCACCAACAACACTAATGAGGAAGAATTCCCCTCATTAATATGGATGACATTTTAGGACATGGAAAATCTTCCACCTCAAACACTCAAAATGACAACACGGGTGGTTTTAAAATGCCACTCATCAGAATACCATGTAGGGTAAGAGTGGAACATGAAAACATAGAATAACCTCCTCAACATGAAAATGAAGAAGAACCTCAAAATGAAGAAGTCACTATACAATAGAAAATTCAACACCTTAGTCAATAATTAGCTTACCTAACCTCCTATGTGCAAAATAAAACAAAAAAATGCACGTCAGGGAAAAAACTAAGGTAAAAAATAGTGATCTTCACACAAAAAATCAAGATAGTGGAATGTCAAAATATAGTCACATATATATGCCATTTTCCCCCACTAAATAAGAATTTATTTCACAATATTTACAATCTATGAAAGAAACCTATAAAATCCTTCAAGAAATCAATAGAGGACATGGTAAGAAATATCAATATGAAGAATTATTTCCTTATCTATTTGATAAGGCTATGTTGATTACACCCTTTCCTAAAAATATTGACTACCCAAAGTTTTACAAATATAAAGGGAAAGGTGATCCACGAGATATTGTAAAATGTTTTTACATGGTATGTCAAGAAGTGGTGTACAATGACAATTACCTCATATGACTATTTCTGGAAGTCTTGGAGGGAAAGCACTAGAATGGTTCCTTAATTTACCTCAAGGTTCTATCTTCACATGGCTGGAATTAGCAAAAAAAAATTGTACGACATTTATCATTTAATGTGGAAAGCAACATAACCATGTTAAACCTATGCAATTCCAAACAACGACCAAATGAAACCTTTGCGATTTTCTTACAAAGATGGTGGGGGTTAGCTAGTCGCTTCCCTTGTTTGATCCCTGAAAAACAACTAGTTAGCATATTTGTACCAAACTTAAATCTAGAAATTTCCTTTCACCTACAAATGCATTGTGTCGAAACTTTGAAGAGGTCATTAAGAAGGGTAGCCAGATAGAAAAGACTTTAATCGTGAAAGGGACAATCAAACCATTTTAAAAAGATAGTCACCCTTCAAAACCTATGGATAATCCTAGATTATTTAACAAAAAAAAATCGTAGGAGATGGAATCACGGATTCTAAACACATACAAGCCATCCAAATCAGTCCCCCTTTTAAACTGACCAAAGGGTCGATTCAGCCACCAGTTAAACGTAGAGCGTTCACTCCCCTTACGAACTCCTTGTCCACAATCTTAAAACAACTAGATGCATTAAACATGGTTCAATATACCATAACAACACCCTTTGATGACAATGCACCTAAACCTTCGTGGTATAAGGAACATGAGTATTAGTATTTCCATCATGTAAAAGGACATAAGACAGAAAAATGTTTAAAACTACGCCACTTCGTGGCCCAAAGCGTCATTGATAGTGGGGAAATAGAAGTTGATTCACTAGAGCCACATCCAAAACCAAATCAAAATATGGTAATATTCAAGGATCCTTTCCCAAAACATGGTAAATAGGTCGAGACAAAGTTGGATCAAGGAGAGTCTTCCAAGAACTACAAATCCACAAACTATGTTTATACCCACTCAGACAATCAATATGACTACTTATCGGATGTGTTTTATCTTTTGATGAGCATATGAATACCATTAGGATCAAGGGAAGAGATTGTACTATAGTAACAAGGCGCGCTCCTCTCAAGATCCTAGAACCTCCTCTGTCACTCCAAAAGATAGTGAATATAATATCCTAGAACAACTTAAGAAGATGTACGCTAATATTTCAATCTTAGATCTTCTTAAGATATCAAAAGTACATAAGGACATCCTTTATAAAACTCTTCGGGGTCAAGGGTCTTAAGCGATGTACATCCTTCTCACTTATAGTTGATGTGGAAAATATTGCACCTAGTGAACACATTTCCTTTAACCACAATGAAATACCTAATCAAGATCATACATATAACCTACCTCTTTACATAGAAGTATTTATTACATCTTTGAAAGATAAAGAGGTTTCTTATGGACAATGGGTCGAGTGTTAAACATATGCACGATGAAACTACTTAAATAGTTGGGACACACAAAAGTAGATATAGAGTCCCACACCATTACCATCACATCTTACAACAATTGGCCGATCAATAACATTGTCAATATAAGTAGGGCATGTTGGTGATCAAATTAATCTTGCCCCTATTTGGTTAAGATTTGCCATCGTTGTCTGTTATATTTTTTGTTTTCCCTATGGGGGTGTGAGTTGGCCTTTTGGTTCTTTTGTGTATGGATTAGTCTTTCCTCTTTTCAGTCAAGGATCATGTCTAGATGTGCATTATTTTGAAGTTTCTTGTGGGGAACCTATTGTGTTTTAAGTTTTGAAATTGGAGGGATCACTGTTGTAAAATGTTCCTTGGTCTTGTTTTTTATTTTTGTTTTCTCTCCCATTGCCCGTTGGTACATGGAAACTCCCAATTCATTACGGTATGGTGGGTCTAATTTGCAAACTTGTAACTTTCTATCGCATTCAAAAAATGCAAAATCATCCCCGTGACCCGATAAATATTCTTCGAATATTTACAATCATAAAATAGCGCAAGAAATTTCTCAATTAGTATCCAAGAGTGTACATTTTTCACAATTTGAGTGGATGCAGGGAAGCGACACATATTTGTAACTTTGTGCATTAAGAGGAAAAGAATAAGGGTGTAAAAAGGTTCCCGAGACCCACAAGGGACACATGGCTCCTTTTATGCAAAAGGTAGGGGTGCGGGTCATTGGGAACTCAAACATTTTGGTTTTGAATTGGAAATGAAATAAAACTATAGAAAAGGGTTGCAGCCCCACTATCACCCAAATGCGACCATGTGTTGAGCTCATGTTGAAAGCCAAAAGTGGATGGGCGGGTCAAGTTAGCCAAAAGTGTGTAAGTTCTAAAACACTACAAAAAAGTTCCCCGAGCCGCGTTAGCAAAAAGTCTTTTCCACGTGGATGGCTCATTTTCAAAGTTGAGAATGGCGAACAATGGTCATGATGCAATGCATTTATTTCTACCACCATTAATGTTGCTACGCAAATCGAGGTTTTAAAGTATGTGAATGCTTTCGTATTTTATTACCAATTTTTGTATTTTTGTTGCTACCTTTTGTGATTTTCATGGAGAATTATCACATTTTTAACTGTGAAGCTTGAATTATGAACCTGAGGATTGAAAAGGATGTTGATTTGGATTTAAATTTCTTAGGAACTTATGGGTTGATTGGTAAGAACTTAGAAACTCCTATGTTTCTCCTTCATTGGCAAGTTGGTTTAAAGTAAAGCTAGGGTTTTTGAAGATGAATACCATGCCATCTTCATTCTTGGTTATGTCAAGGGTCACAAGTGATTTAGACAAGATTATAGACATAGAATTGATGAGTGTTGATCTAAATGATTTTCTTTAGAGACTGAATAGCCCCATAAGAGTGAATCCCTAAAGGAAATTCAAGATAGTTGTATTGCTCTAGCGAATGCCCGGAATTGGTGTGGCATTGTGCTATGAATTATGATCATGAAAAGAGGGAAGTATTAGTTGAGAAGTGGGGATGAATTTTTGACATTAACACTGCATCCATTAGAATAATGTTAAAATTTCTTGTAATCACCAACCCGATCACCATTTCTATCAAATTAGCCTTACGGGATTATGAAGCAAAGAAAAAGGATTATGCCAAGATCATAAATACAAAGTGGCTCATCACGAAAAAGACAACAACTAGAATCCCTAAAAGGCTAGTTAGGGCACAATTTTTGAAGAGGTTGAAGATGTCATTATGTTATTAAGTCAAATGACGGGGTTGGAAACTGTAAATGAATTTAAGGAATGGATGGTTACTTACATATGGATCATTTTGGAGAGAAAGGGGAGCATTTTTGGGCTACTTTCATTGTAGAAGCACTCCATGGCCACATGGTCACCTTAGCAAATGAAAATTGAGATGGGTGACAATTCAGAGCTAGAATTTTATATGATGACTTACTTAATTTACAATGTTTTTGGGCATAGACATTTCCCGGGTTTGTTACCATGTGTAGATTTCAAGTAGTGCCAAATGCATGAGATATTCCCTCAACTGCAACTAATCAACTGGAGTGGGAATGTGAGGTTAGTTAATGATGCTTTCTTTGCCCCAATCATTTGTCTTTTCAAACCAGAGTGGGGATAGTATAGAATTTCCAAACAAGCCAGACAAGTGATTTTGGAGTATGGATGTTACTTCATTCAATATAAAAATTTCACATACATAAGGGTTAGTGGTTTTGAAGGAAAGCCTTGTAAATTGCCTAGGTATTTAGATGATAAATTGGCTTTATGTGAACTGGAAAGGCAGCTAACACCTGTGCATAAATTGATTTCCGAAAGGCATAAGAAAAATATCAAATTCCCTATTAGAATTGGAAGGTATTCATGCCCTTCCATCATAAAAGCTAGGTTGATTGAAGATGAAATGCAAAATTTTGACATGGAAAATTTTGAGGCAAGGGCCAATTATGACATCAGATGGGTATTCAACAACATTGTGAATAATTTTGAGCATGAGCCTCAATTTGAAGATTATTGGATGAATTATAGGGATGAAGAAGAGGTCAGATTAAGGGATTAACCCTTTCACAAATAATATATTTCAAAATTGCAGTTATCCCAGAAGGAATTGTGGATGATCCACATATAATAAGCAGGTATTATGTTGATCAGAAGGTGGAAGCACAACCCATAATCCCTCCATATTGGAATGAGATAGAATCGATGATTCTTATATAAGGATAATTGATGTAATGAGAAGAACTATGAATTGGTTAACTCAGAAGGGCATTGACCTATCAATTCAGAATACCATAATCTTAAATAACTTCAGGAGTTTGGGAAACTTGAATGATGATATTCCACCCTGAAGGAGGGAGTAGATAGAATGGATCCTTTGGGAGGAAATGCCCCTTAATTCCCTCAAAAAGGCCCACTCCGAACTCATAGATGAGTGGACCTCAACCGCTAGTGGGACTGGTACTCCTATGTCATTTCTTAGGCAAAAGACTGAAAACATGCTTTTAAAATCTATGGAAAATACCCCATTAATTTTTCAATGCAAATCCAAGCAAAGGGGAAGGGTGAGAATCCCATGTATTTTTCTCATGTGTTTCAAAAAAACCTCATAGTACTAAGAAACTAATGAGTGGAGCCATAGCAAGTGTTCTTAATCAATCTAAGTTGCATAAGGAAGGGAAAAGAGCAACACCTGATCTAAAAAAATTGAAAGGGTGCACAAAAAACATAAGGTTTCTCATGTACCAGTCTTGGTGAGAGTAGGTTCCCACATGCCCAAAAATCACAAGTAGATAGATGTGGTAATTGATCCTCCTGAATTTGAAAGGATTGATGTTTATCAGGAACAAAATGCCCCATCATTTCCATAAGTGGAACAATCAGAGTTTCTATTCCCACCTCTATCTGTGGAAGAAATAAAAATGAAAGTCACTCGGGATCAAGAAACCCGGAAAATGTTTTAGATAGTTCGAGTAAGCACCCAAATCTTAACTCCAAGTACAAAAACATTGGAGACCATGCGTACTAAGGATATGAGTATGCCTTCGTTTGGAACATTGTATGAATCTACAATGTAAATTCAATCAAAGGGGAAGAAATTTGAGAATCTCATGTAGTTCTCTCATGTGTTTCAAAAAAACCTCATAGTACTAAGAAATTAATGAGTGGAGCCATAGCAAGTGTTCTTACTCAATCTAAGTTGCATAAGGAAGGGCAAAGAGCAACACCTGATCTAAAAAATTTGAAAGGGTGCACAAGAAACATAAGGTTGCTCATGTACCAGTCTTGGTGAGAGTAGGTTCCCACACGCCCAAAAATCACAAGCACATAGATGTGGTAATCGATCCTCCTGAATTTGAAAGGAGTGATGTTTATCAGGAACAACATGCCCCATCATTTCCACAAGTGGAACAATCAGAGTTTCTATTCCCACCTCTATCTATGGAGGAAACAACAATGAAAGCCACTCAAGATCAAGAAACCCAGGAAAATGTTGCAGATAGTTCAATAAGCAGCCAAATCTTAACTCTAAGTATGAAAACATCGAGACCCTGCTTACTAAGGATATGAGTATGCCTTTATTTGGAACATTGTATGAATCTGCAAAGGCCCAAGCTGATGTAATTGATGTTGATACTGGTGAGGGATTTTCTATGTTAGATGCACTCAAATTATCTATGAGTGAACCATTGATGACACCAGTAGATGACCTCCAAACAAGTAAGGAAATAGAGAGAAATACTCATCCATTAATTAGTAAAGAAAAATCCCAAGCAACAGATGTTCCTTCTATAAGACAAGTGGTTGCAGAATCAGATAAACTAGAATTGCTTAGTGGAGAATATGTTAATGCAGAGATGTTAATGAAGAGATTGTTTCTATTTTTGTTAAAGTTAACTAAAGTTGATGAAATTTCTCAAGAGGGAAATTTGTTTTTGAAGAGAAAGTAGAAGTAGCACAAACCACAACTACGGTGAGAAAATCATTGTTGATAAAGACATGCAACCTCTAGATGGAAATGTGAAGTTGGATTTAGATGAACAACCTACCATGTCATTACCAGGAGCATCATCAGAGCACGAGGAGGGTAGGATTCCAACTCAAAGCAGAGTTTGAGGAATGAAGAGCTCGTAATCTAGTCAATAACACAAGAAAATGTTGGAGGAAAAGTGGGGTCCAATATGGCATCCATTGAAGAAATAAGGAAGGAATCTCCCTAACTACGATACAAACCAAGAAAAGAATGATCAACCTTAGTTTCCAGACCAAGGAGAGGAACATCCAAAATAATTATTAACATAGGGTGAGAATAACAAGATGGTCATCAAAATAAATAATGAATAATAGGCAAAGAATCACTAGTTTAGGATGAACAAGGGGTATTCAAATAGTTGATGGTTGTCCTTGAGGAACCCCAACAAGAATCACAAGAGGCAAAGGTGGAACAAATTTGGCAAAAGGATGGATCAGTGAATTAATTTCAAATGAGGAAAAAGAGGTCCTTCCTATTCAAGCTATTGACCTTACTGCTTTGTCTTTTCCAAAGACAAGTAAGAGCCTCAAAAAGAGCTAGAACTATCACTAAAACCCACACTGACTCATCAAGAGCCAAAAATTTGGAAGTAGCAATCCCCTTTGAAGGAAAGACTAGGGAAGATATAACAACCAATGATTATAATGTCCAGATTATTCCCTTAGGAAATCCCTCAAGGGACCAACTAAAGCAAGGGGTATCTGAAGTTGTAAATGACCTTTTACAAAAAGTGGATGAAGATAGAATGACAAAGAAGTAGTTAAAAGAACAAGTTAAATCCCTGAGCTCTAGTTTTCAGTAATTGATTGGGCAACCTAGTCAAGCTCAGACAAGTTCCTCCATAGATACCCCTGAGGGAATGGATAAAATAAACAAGGCTGTCAAGAAGGTCCAAGAAGTGGACACATGGATTGAAAAATTAACCAAGAGGGGAAAGGAAGCAATTGTAGAGGCCAGGTCAAAGTATGAAGATCTCAAAAATAGACTCAATGAAATTGATGAGATAGTTGAACAGTGTGACAATGAGATTTTCTATTTTGAAGGAATTCTTCCCAAGCTAGACTGCATTACCCAGCTCAGTGATGAGTTAGTTGAGTAGGAAGATATTGTGCCAATAGCAGTCAAAGGAAGCCAGCATGCTATTGAAGAGTTGTCAAAGATTAGAGTAGAAACCTTGAATGGGATCAAGGAAAAGCTTGAAATCAAGAGAAACTAGGTTGATGATACTCTCAATGCCATTGACTTGAAGTTAGAGGATATGGTAGCTGATAAGTTCAAAAAGAGCTACGGGGATCTAAAGATTGACTTTCTGCTTAATTCCTTTGAAAATAATATTCTGAAGAATGATTTCTCCTATGAAATCATTAAAACAATGAGAAGGATTGAGAATAAAATTGCAGAGTTAAAATCAAGACCACTGGAATACAAACATAAAATGGGCCATTGCATTGATGTAATATCTAGGCAAGCACTAATTTTCTAGCATCATACGGGACCAGATGAGGATGAGGTTAATGATTTATTCAAAAGGTATGATGCATATGTAGCAAGGTTTCCAAAAGAACAAGATACAAAAGTGGAAGCTAAAGAAGAAAAGAATACGATACAAAAGATGATGAACATGCTTAGGCATTGTTCCTTAAGTTGTATTCTCTTTTCATATTCCTTCTTTTAAACTGATACTTTAAAATAATACTTCTATTACATGGGATGTAATTGTTTTTCTAAATTTTATTGTTCCCTTATTTCAATTGTAAAGTGGAAGAATGTAGTAGTGTCATATTTACTTTGATGAAGTTTTACATACATTTGGATAAGCATGTAAATGATTGATATTGTTGTGCTTCTTGAATTTTGAATAAGGAACAAAATGGGGTTCTATAGGGGCCCCTGCCCATGACAAAGAAAGATATACACATGCCATAAATAGAGACAATGAAAGGAAAACAACATCTAGACATTTTTCAGTCCTACTTCATAGTTTCCTCCCAATAGGGAAGCTTATTCAAAATATTATTTTTCCTCAACATAAAATCACTTGAACCTTGTGATGTCTGAAAAAAAATGACTGACCCTACCAAGTCCTAGGACATTCCCATGTCCATCAATGCTTCTAGATTCATTCTAGGATGACTCATGATTTTCTCAAGCTCAAATTTATTTTGTTGTGATGACACCCAATCCAAAATATCCAGACCTCCTATGAAGAACTTTGTCTTTCCTTTCCCTTGTGAAGGTTCGACGTACTAGGAGTAGTTTGAGAGGGGAAACTTGAGGTGATTGGAAGGGCAAGTATTACATGCTATTGATTGGGATGATTGTGAAGTCTTAAACCTGACCCACCTCCCATTTCCTTGTGAAAGGTGGATTGTCTTTTGGAGAAGCAATTAGTTGAGGCCCCAAAAATCATGCTCTAACTGAGGATAATGATGCATTAAGCGGGTGGATGACTGAATTGCAAATATCCCCTATTGTCCCAAGCAGAGGAGATTGTTGCCCTTGAATGGTGGGAAAATAATGATCAGTCCTCTTCTCCATCAAAGATAACAATTGGAGGTTGAGGTTTTGGTTCACCCTTCCTCTTACCTAAAGATGACCCTGGTGTTAAAACTGATTGCGAAGGCACAATCTCTACTTGATTTTCTCTAGGGAATTGATTCTCCACTCCAACTCATCTATTTTGTGGGAAATAACAGGCACAGTGTCGATGGAGGATTTATCATACACATATGATTCCTTGGGAATCTCTTTTGATACAAATCCCTCATCACATAAAAAGGGACATTGAAAACTAGTTTTCCTAGATACCTGAGGTCTTCTCTTGACCCAGTATCTCTTTAAATATTTGGGAGATTTCAAGTGTTCCCATCTAAAAAGATGAAAATACATAACCTGAAAGGCTGCAAATATAGGATTAATCCTTATTATCCTTGTAAGAAGTGTTAACCAGACTTGCCGATATGTTAAGGGTCCTCTGGTGTCACCCGCACACTCTACATCAAACAAAGCCCTGATAAAGGCTTCATCAGGACCACTCAAATTGAAAATCTGATTTAAGTCCTCTAAGGAAATATCCTTCAAGCTATGTGCTATGAGTACCTTCGCCATTTTTCTGATGAAATTCCTTATATTCAGAACAAGAAGGGAAATGCATAATGACAATGAAATTGAGCCAAGTTTTATAATAAAAAGGAGACATATGTTTTTGATTTGGTAAAATCTTTCCCATGAGATGAAGGAGATTTTTCAGTTTATATAAAAAGGAATTTAAGAGTTGGAAAAGGTTAGGAATGAGCAGAGCTGGTAAATCAAAGTGATTTGACAAGAAATATGTGTGGAAATTAAGCCAGTAAGACATAAAATAGAGTGTGTGGTGCCCAAGGTGGATTCTTGAAAAGTGAATATGGATATATGTCATATCAGAGTCATCTAGAAGTGTTCTAGAGATTATTTGAAATGATTATCTAATCAATATTAGGAAAGAATGATTAAATTAATTTTCTAGAAATGATGACCTGATATCCCAATCGAGCACAAGTGGAGCTAATTGAAAAGACTTGCACTTTGTACATCTGGTAGTTTTAAAAGAAAAATTTTTAAATGTCATGTTCTAGAACAAGTTTTGTAAATGGAATATCCGTGCTTTTGGGGGAATTTTGAAGGTTAACAAGTGAAGAGGGTGATATAAAAGGAAAAATGATAATCATGCCGAGGGGGTTAATTTTTCTGAGAATTATTCAAAGAAAAGAGAAGGAGAGAAAGCTAAGAGAAGCCATTTTTCGAGGAACTTATCTAAGAAACCAGTTATTTCTATGTATATTTGAAATTGATCATGTCAAGATGGTTGCAAGTGTCTAGCCATTGATAAGCTTTGAGATTGTAAATAAAATTTCCCTTGCTAATCAATTTGAAGAACCTTGAGTAAATCATGTTAATCATGAACCTAGTTGTGTCTTCTTTCATTTTGAGATATCTTCAAATAGTTATCGTGTTCCTATTGCAATCTTATGTTAGGATTTCCTCTGAATCACACAAGATCTTATCCTCATGATAGTATTGTGGCATTTGCAATTACATTATGAAGATATTTTTCATTTCATGATGCAATAAACGATTTAAATTCACTTTACTTTCATTATGATGATATAGATTATTTTTTAGTCTATGAGTGTATCTTAGGTGTGATGAATTAGGGACTTCTAATGTTTAATTAATTCTTTAACATGAGATTTTGTGTTGAATCCTTGAAGAATGTGTGAAACTATGTGTCTTTGAGCTTTCATAGATGCACATCCTCTAGTTGAAGGTTCATTCTGACTATTTGAAGCCTTTTGTCATTTTTCTTTGTAGATTTTCCAACATTTGTTAAAAGTTCTCAAGAATTTGGTATAATCAACTTTATCCTACTTAACTTCCCAACAAAAAATTATACATTCAGTAATAAATCATACATGAACCATCCTTGCTTGCACTGTATATCCACAAATGCTGAAGAAGTTCATTGAATTTGCCTATCCTTTACCAAAATATGTAGATGCAATCAATTTTTATCATTGTCTTTAGTAACCTAGACCTTGTCTAGAAAAAAATCTTCATTCTCTAAGGTGACAGCTTGTTAGAGTTAGGTTATGTTGCATTGACCATGTTTTCTCAAGATCTCTTCAAATATTGCAAAGGGAGAGTAAAATATTGTTAATCCATTGATATTCTTCACCAACACATGTTACAAAATGGGTCCTCTCACCCTGGTTTAAGGCACAACCTAAAGTAGTGAGGGTAGGTCAAACCCTTAGCACGGTGCTATCCAGTCCTTTCCAAACCGAGTAATAAAGATTCATCTAAAATCCATCCTTGGATACAAAATGACTCCTATTATGATTTTTTTATCTTTAAGCATCTTGATTAACTTGTGATGTTTCTCAATTTCAAAGGAAGGATCAATTTGGATACCAACAGGCCCACTTGTCATAATACAAAGTTTCATGTCCTAGACTTGGATCTTCCATACAACATGCTTCTTAGTCAACCATGGATTCATGCCATGTAGGCCATACCATCGACATTCAATTAGTGCATCAAATTAAAACATGAGGGACACACTATTTCCATTAAAGGAGATCCATAACCATTCCCTCACTATAGAGCTCTCAATAGTTTTGTGCACAAGGGTGCTTATGAATGTACCTCTATTGATATTGTTATTCCCCTTATTTCTGAAGATCTTGAGTCACGTGTAGATTCAGACACACTAATTTCTTGTGCTCACAATGCTTCGCATCTATCTCTCCCTTTGATTCATGGGAGATGAAGATTCTTGAGTATAGTTGTGGGAAGTATAATATTCAACAGGTTCTCCTTGTCTCATACCTATCCTTGTTTCCCAAGACAAGGGGAAAACCCAACTACCACTTCAAATGGCCTCGATATGAACAAACAATCGGGATATTCCTCCCTGGTGGTTTACTAGCAGAAGAAAAATTGTTAGAGCCTCCTTTAATTTGGGTCCCCAAGGACACTATGACTTCTTGCTATAAAACTCCATAATACACTAAATCTAGTAAAATGATGTATTCCATGGGATATAAAGGGCACAAGTGTCATAAAAATGAACAAGGAATAAGGGAACTTGTCCCAACCCCACACTTTAAGATAGAAATATACAATATTGACATTTATCCCTATGGATCACATCCCATGGATCAAGACGCTACCTCCTCTGAACACAAGGATAGCTCTACTTATTCAGATAGTGATAAATATTCCCACCATAGCCAATACGAGGATCTTTCCTCTCTGAACCTATTTATGGATACCTCTATCCTTACCATATCCCTTTCCAATCCTAAATTTTATCTTTTTATCCTACCCTCATTGATGGGACCAACAAATTCACGTGCCTATGGACCTCCTTGAGAATGATGAGGCTATTACCAAATTTATGGAAATTCAAAACTATTCCCATTGGGGATCACAAAAAAGGTTTCTACATTAACTTGGATACATGTGCATACTTCGGGGAGGAGGTTGAACTACGTGGTTAGAAAAATCTAAGAAAAAGCGAGGAAAATTTCTTCTACAAAGCCTTAGCAAAACCATAAGTCCAAATCGTATAGTTAAAAATCTTTGAGGCAATTGGCGAACCAAAAAAAAAATATATGGAAAAATAAGTGACCATGTCGAGGTGAAAATATCATTGAGAACGCCCTTGGAATAGGACCTCAACCTCCCTCCTAATCCTACACATATGGAGGACATGTCAAAAATGCTAGTGGAAGAAACTATTGACGTCAATATTGGTATGGAAGAGCAACCGAAAATAGTCAAGTTGGGAGCCTCGCTCTCAACACAAGAGCATAAAAATTTCACCATGCTTCTCAGAGAATTTGTGGATATATTTACATGGTTTTATGCAGATATTCTGGGCTTAGATCCATCATTTTTGGTGCATAACTTAGTTGTGCATGAAGACACAAAGCCCATCAAGTAGAAGTTGCGAAAAATGCACTCACGAGTGGCCCTTTTGGTCAAAGAGGAGCTTGAAAAACTATTAGTACAGGGTTTATCTCGACCAATTTACTACTCATAGTGGATATCAAACATAGTTCCAATTTAGAAGAAACCTATTGGAATCAAAATTTACACTGACTTTAGAGACATCAACAAGGCATGTCCTAAAGATGACTTCCCCCTTCCAAACATCGACATGATTTCAATTAAATTGTTGGCTATGAAATTATATCTATTATGGATGGTTTTACTAGCTACAATAAAATCAAGATAGCAAAGGAAGATCAACACAAGACTTACAACCCTTATATTATCGAGTAATTCCCTTTGGCCTTAAAAATGCATGGTGTAACATATCAAAGGGAAATTACCAGTAATATTCCATGGCATGCTTAATGACATCATGGAGGACTATGTGGATGATATCCTAGGAAAGTCAAGGACAAGAGAAGACCATCTTGAGGTTTTGAGATGCACATTTTTGAACGTCTCTAAGAATATAAGGTCAAATTAAATCCGAGGAAGTGTGTCTTCGGGGTGTTATTAGGGAAACTACTGGGATTCATTATATCAAGAAGAGGGATCGAGGTATACCCATCCTAAAGTGACTACTATTACTAAAATGCCTCCTCCTAAGAACCTTAAACAATTACGTAGTTTTTAAGGAAAAATCCAAGCCATATGACACTTTTCTCACATCTTAAAGATAAATTGTCATCCCTTCACCCATTTTCTAAAAAAGGACATTGATTTCTTCTAGGGACCTAAGCAAAACAAGTCTTTTCCTTTCTCAAAAATATTTGGAAAATCCACTAGTCCTCATGCCACCAACCCTAGGCAAACCACTTTTTCTATATATATCCTACAACCCAATTTTCTATTAGTGCCTTGCTTGCTTAGTATGACCTTAGCCAAAAATTAAAAAACAATGTACTATCTCAGTTGTACCCTAATTGCATATAAGCTCAACTATCCCCAAATAGAAAATTCTTGTTTGGTCATTTTTTTACCTTCCGAAAAATTCTCCATTACCTGTTGAATAACAAAACCAAGCTTATATCCAAAGTTGACCCACTCAAATACCTATTATCTAAGCCAACACTTACTGGTAGGATGGATAATTGGATCATCCTATTCAATGAGTTTGACATTGATTATATACACCAAAATTCAAGTTAAAAGGACAAGTACTCACACAATTGGCGTGAGGCACCTTTACCAGAACAAAGCCGGTGTGTTTGGACCTTACCAAACACATCATTAATGTACATTGAGGAATCTGTCATATGACAAGTACATTTTGATGGATCATTCACTTTCCATGGTTTAGGGGCAGGAGTAGTGCTCATCACTCATGTAGGAGACTTTATACCTCAAGATTTCCATCTCGGATTTCCATGCACAAATAACATTACAGAATATGAAGTGCTCATCGTTGGGATGAATCTAGCTATAAAATGGAATATCCACCACCTTAAGGTTGTTGGTGACTCACAATTTATTATCAAACAAGTCAATGATGAATACAAAGTCAAGGATGAGAAACTCATCCCATATAAAAGGTTGGTAGAGACCCTAAAGGAATATTTTGTGCACATCACCTTTGAGAAAATTCCAAGGGTACAAAACAGGTCTATAGATGCAATGGAAATAGTGGTTTCTATGCTATGGATTCCACTAGAGAATAATGATATGTCATTTTTTTTTTGAAAATCTACGTCATCATGTATATGACATGCCTAGAATCATGCCTAGCATGTGAAGTTATTGGTCCATTTTCCCCATGGTATGAACCCATCTTTAACTACCTCCAAAGTGGTATGTTTCCTCCAAACATTACCCATTATGAAAATAAAATCCTTATCTAAAAAATATCCCATTACATCCTCCTATGAGGAAACCTTTATCGTCATGGCTATGATGGGAATCTGTTGTGTTGTTTAGATGTATCAAAGTTAGTACGAGAAATCAAGGAGGTACACGAAGGAGTGTAATGAAGCCCATACCAATGGGATGGTTTTAGCAAAGAAATTGTTGAGGGTAGGCTACTACTAGCCTACCATGGAGAAAAATTGTTGTAATTATGTCAATAAATGTGTGTTATGCTAGAAGTATGGGAATTTAATTCATACACGCGTTGTCGCAGCCTTTACAGCCAATCACAACACCATGGCCGTTCTCAAAATGGGGTTGGACCTAATAGGAAGCTTACTCCTACCTCATTAGATGGTCATACACACATCATAATGGCAAAAAATATTTCACTAAGTGGGTGGAGTTGTTCCACTCACATATGTTACTAGAGCCCAAATATCAAAGTTCATCATGAACCATCTCATCTTCATTGTTATGGCATCCCTTCCACCATTATAGTTGATAATGGAAAATATTTCAAGAATAAGACTGTGAAAGCTCTATGTCAGCACTTTAGATATGCTTAAAGTGGTCCATGCCATATTACCCCTAAGGTAATGGGAAAGCAGAGGATTCTAACAAAACACTTGTTTGGATCATGGAGAAGATGGTGAGTAAAACATGTTGCAATTACATTTGAAAATTCACCCTACCCTCTGGGCTTATAGGACCTCCATTCACCCCTACTGGTGTGACACCTTATTCCCTAGTATTTGGAACTGAATCCATCATCCCCTAGAAATTGAGCTTCCCTCCCTGAGAATCTCTCTAGGGACTATCTAGATAAAGATGAGGATTACATGTGTTGCTAGATTGGTAGAGCTGGAGCTGCTAGATGAAAGGTGCATCTGCACACTCAACCACTTGAAAGTGTATCAAAACCGAGTGTCGTAGAACTAAAAAAATAATCATACCTCATCAGTTTGAGGTAGGAGATTTGGTGTTGAAAGAAAACCAATTCAACACAATGAAGGAAAGAGAAAATAAAGGCAAGTTCAAACCTAATTGGTTAGGACCTTATGTCATTGTGGACAAAATTTGGGTCCAGAGCATACAAGCTTTCCTATCTAGATGGAGATGAGCTATGTGAGCCCATGAATTCCATGCACCTCAATCGGTTCTATGCTTAGACATGGCACAAAAATTAGAAAATTACCAAAAAAGTAAAAAAAAAACATGGAAAAACAAAAATGAAAAAGAGAGAAAAAGAAAAAATAAAGTCATCCAAATGTGAAAACCATGCAATTGTGGCACTTTGGATAGGTCCCTTGGTGAAAACCGGTTTCTAGTGCCTTGGGAGGATTTTTTTCACAAGCATCTTACATCTAGGGGTACATTTTCTTAGTCTTAGAGCTAGTTCCGCACCTACATTTGAGATTCTTTGTGAGCCTATCTTGTCAAAGCCTTGATTTGATGATTCTCCTCTTGTAAATATGTGAAGAGATTTCCTTTGTATATTCCCATCTAATATTGGGGGCATCTTCACATCTTCACTTTCTTGTACATAACACGTGGCATCTACCCTTGTATATTCCCATCTCACGCTGGGGGCATCCACGTTTCTTTGGTTTCTTTACATAGCTTTTGAAAACTATGAAAAATCACAAAAACATTCAAATATGTAAAAATTCAAAAAAACATTCACATATGGTTAGAAAACCCAAAACATTAGAAAACTAGAAAATACAAAAACAATAGAAAATTGTTTCCCAAAACTTCCAAAAAAACATAAAACGCATCGAAAACTATTTCACAAAAACATAGTACCACTTTGCTTACTTGTTTGTTTGTTTTTTTTATTTTGTTTCTTGTTTATTTGTACATTCTTGTGTAGCTTTCCTTTTGTTTGTACATTTGTATAGTGTGTTTCTTAACATACTTTTTGATGATGTTTTCTTGTTTAGATTATATTCATTATTTTTATATTGAGTGTGTTTTTACATGTTTGTATATACTTGTACATAGTTGTGTTGTTTAGTGTGTAAATTTGGTAGATTTGTTAACTTTTTCTTGTGCTTATTTGTTACTTGTACATTGTTTGTTATCACATCATCATCTATCATCACATCTAACATCATATACATCATATATCAATAAAATTATAAGTCTACATCACACATGTATGCTAAGCTAATCATCACATATGTATCATCAATGGGGCAAGAGGGGTCGCAAATATCAAAATCTATCCCCCCACATCAATATCCAAAATTAAAAATGTGGAAAATAATAAGTATCACATGCAAAACAAATGATATCATCTACTGCTATCTCATACACAAAATGTGATAAGTAGAACCATAAAGTATCTCATATAAAAACAATGTGATAACATCTAATGTTATCTCATACATCAAAACATGTGATACAATCATAACATCATAAATGAAAGTCCATAATCATCATCATCATCATGTATATATCTATCAAAATATCAATGTCCATATCAAATGTGTCTTGTGTAAAAAATCATTTGATAAAAGTATGCCATCATGGGCATCAATAAAAAAATATGCCTTCATAGCGAGGCATAGCCAAAAAAAATACATATACATCGATAAAAAATGCCTTCATATCGAGGAGTACATCAAAATTTGTATACATCTGTAAGTACATCATGAATAAAGATTCATGTCTAAATCAATCCCTCATGGGGATAGGAGGCCTCGAGGTGGTGGTGGAGGTCCCATCACCCATTGGCCCCTATTGTGACACTTTAGCTAATCTCGATCTAGCTGAGGTTTCTCTATGAGACCATGAATGTGACCTGCTCATGGAATGTTTGACTAAGGGAAGAGCCCTATGTCCCTCTGGGATGACATCATAATAAAGACCTATAGTATGTGGCTTGTCTTATAGTTATAGCTAGGTCCTTATGTACTCGAGGTGTAATAGTGGCTCCAGCTATCTAAAACGTAAAGATACTATCTCTTGTTAAACTCTAGCCACCTCGGACTATGCTATATCCCTTCATCTTGGATCCTGATCTTCTCCACTCACTCATTTCCTATACTATGCCCTTACGGCATGTAGATGATCTCTCTCATCTAGAGATGATCTTTCTTCTAAGTAAGTCTACTAAAAATGTTTCCAATTGATCTCTATCACCTAAAGTTGGTCCATATCTTCTACTTCTTGGTCCCTCTCAATAATAATATATCTCTCTCTCGAGGTGACCTGAGATCTAGGAGAGCTATGACATTTATAATTGCTTACCAAAATCAACTAGCTCACCTGCACCATATGGAATCTTCTCCCATCCCCCACCTTTGGGACTCTATGGTGGACACCCCCATCCATCTCCTCTACCTCCTCCTGGGCTATGTGGTGGACTAACTACTGAATCACCACATGAGGAGGAGACAATGACACTACAAAGGGATATGCACCTATTGTAATTGTCCCTATGCAAAACCTGATGTAATGGTCCATGTACACCAACCTACTGTAAGGGAACATGTATGCCCACTTATATGCCAACCCTAGGAATCTATGTGTGCACCTGTGGTTGTATGAGAAGAACCTATCTTGTTGCTCTCTATCCATGTCCCTACCCATGGCCCTATCCATTTCCATCCCCACCATCTCCATCATATCCATCATCATCCTCACTCCCATCCTCACTCTCACTACCCCTTTCATCGGCCCTTCCGCCATCCTCTCTCCCTCTATGAGGAGGCTTCTCTGGTGGTGGCCGCACTCCTACATCCCATGTTTCTGTGGGATAGTGAGCCACCTAGGAAGAACTGTAGCATACCATGCAACATAGGCCATTGTAGTTCTTGGATCCATGATTTATCGTAAGGGCCCATACAATGGAACCATTTGATAAAACTATCTCTCACCCATTGTGTCTTGATTAAAGGGCCAATGTCAAAGGTCTCCTCGCGCGACACCCATACCACATCTCAAGCTTGGGAACATCCTGTACTACCCCAAACTACCTTTATACTGGTCAATCCTATAGTACTCCATAATATATCCATGGCTTCCAATCATAAAATGCTCAACCATACAAACACTGAGCTCAACTACATCCTCGAGCCACTGATAATGTCTATAGGGCCTCCAAACAATCATCATCCAACTGAATGTCATCAAAATCTCAATGATAGAAGTAGGTGTCACCCATGTGTCCTCAAACATCATCACTATAAGAGCTTAACCCATGATTGAGGCTCATCTAGCACTCGAACCGTAATGCTCCTATAGGTGACCAATGGCTATATGGTCCCATACCCATATCTATAATAAAGTATCTAGACCCACCATCTTCTGATGGTGGTAAGTAATCAAATGCAAGTCCCAGTATAGATGTGGAAGAATGCATCGACCCCAAGTAATATCTCTCTCCTCTCATCAAGATGGGAATCACAATAATCAACCCATAGGAAAGGATGTGCTGTCTTGTTAGTAAGAAAAATGCCATTGACAAATGCCATGAGATAAATAAGAACATATGTGTAACCTCGGATCGGTGAAACATCGATGCATATGTAATTGTCATACCTCATTGAGGTATCTCATCTACACCAAAGAGCTCCACTAAACTATCAGTGATTTACATCATTGGTCTCATACTCAATCAAGCTCCCCATGATAGGCACTCACAAGATCCTCCACATGTCCTCAAGGGTGATTGTCATCTCTTTAGTGGGAGCCTGGAAACACTTGGCTCTCATTGTGCCATCTCTCAACTAATGTTATCAGGAGGCTGTGATCTATGGTGATATGTGGCATCTACACCATGTAACTAAGCCATGTCACATATAAAGTGATGTCCAAATACTTCCTCTCACATCATGAGAGGTGGCATCAAAGGTTGGCCAATCAGCCATATCATTCCCACACTGTATAAAAAAGTGGAATTAGTCTACAAAATCAAAAACACATTATTAGGCTTTCTTCTATCTAACATCATCTAACATTTGGCCTATTCATCCCTATTCTCTCTAAAATGTTTCCTTTTTCTTCTAAGTGTTTGAAAAAAAAACAATTTTTGATGCATGCACTCCCCTAGTGATGCATGTGCACCCTTGTTGGCATGTGTGCACTCAATGACACATGTACCTCTTTCTCATTGCTTTTGCTTTGTGCCCTCATAGCGTACATATACACATCATTTTCCCAAGGGCATTGCACCCCTACCCATGCATACATTCCCTTCCTATCACTTGTACCCACGTGCATTTGTTCTAACCCTTCTCGATGTTTCATGGACCATAGAAACATGTGTATCCTATGTGCATACATCCTTTTCCACATTTACACCCATGCACATATGTCCCCCTAACACCTACACCTGATGACACATATGTGCCCTAAAGTGTGCACATACATCATCACGACCCCCTAAAAACCCTAATAAATGTTATTAAATGCTAGAAATGAAAAGAAGGATAGGGTACTCACATAGGGTCCATCATTCTACATCCATATGTACTCTGGATACTTTTTAGCCACCTTGTACACTCTTTGAACATTTTCCATCATCTCTCTCAAGGGTCGTCGAGAAAAAAAAATAGTAAAATAACAAGGGCTCGGTAACAAATGAACTACTCACGATGATTTACCCCCTCGAGAGGGGTATATATGGTCATTTTGACCCCTTCGTGATGCATTTTCACCCACCATGATGGCCAAGAGGCCTAATTTACCTCGTGATCATTCTAACTTCCTTTATCACCCGCTGTGATATTTATTTTTAATAAATAATCATTTTTCACTCATTTTCATCCCATCGAGGCATATTTTTGCTACCTGGCACCCATTTCTTCTCCCGGGAATTTTTCTTGCTTTTAGGTGATCCTCCTCATCTAATTTCTTCTAAAAATAAAAAATCACTAAAAAAAAAAAATCAATATTTTAAAAAAATGCAAAAAATCATTAAAATCCAAAAAATCATAAAAATTCAAAAATTTGCAAAAAATACAAAAATGGTAAAAGATGGTACACAACTAAAGCCTGTGTCAAATGCATTGTATTAAAATTATATCTTTCCTAGTTTTCTCTTGTTTCTATGGCAACAACTCATGGATCATTTGGATCTACCCCATTAACAAAGTTAGTCTGCTTGCTTTTTGTCTATACTATCTTAGCACAACAAGTTGCATGGTACTATTTTGTAGCACACAAATTATTTCTCATTGGACCCTGCATCCACCATATCTCCCTCTCACATATATATTTTCTTAGGGCACCACTTTTAACCCTTTTCATTACACATGAACATTTGGGATCTCCATCTTGATAACAAAACATTTGTGTAACCTTCTTAAACGTTGTTGGTTTGAGTATGTGTGTTTGTACTTGTTTCCCTATTAGATCAACTTGTTTACTTTCTCGTATTGCATTTGTATGTTGCATGGAGTGGTGTTTTTAGCAATGGAAAATTATTTGTATTATGGTATTTTCATGTCATTCTACACTTTTTCGTATGCTTACATTTTTAATAAGGACCGATGATGTAGATCACTGGAAATATGATGACACCAAAGTTGTTTAAACAAACACTGGATGAAAGCTAGTTATTTTCTCCATCTTCATTTTTCTTCCCTCTCATTCTCCTATCACACTATTCTTCCAATTCACTGGGTAAATCATACCCCTCCTCATTCTTATATGTTTCCTTCCTCTTTTTGATCGTTGATCGACCTCTTTCATCACCCCATCGACACTCGAGGGGGCATCCTTCACTCCACTAATTTTTCTTCTATCTCTTCAAAATTCATGTGTGTTACTTGTCTACTATCTTTGAAGTGGCGTCACTTACACCACCCCAAAGAGGGGAAAATGTAGACACCCATAATTTGGATCAAAGAAATTTTAATACTTAAATTATGCTAATTATCCCCTTCCCATAAATTGACAACATATCATCAATAACGCACCATTTCTCTTCTATCATCGTTAATTAATTACATTACACTAATTAATTAACCCTCTTATCACTTAGGATGTCGATTAATGACCTTCCATTAATTAGTATTCATTTCTATTCAGATTAATTAATTATTCCTAATTAATTACTCTCTCTTCTATTAAATCAATAAATCAGTCATTTATTGGATTAAAATCCTCTCATAACCCAAATCATACTAACTTTCCTCTAAAAATATTCTATAAGCTTGCACCTACCTATTAATTAATCACCCTTGATTAATTAAGACACCCCCTCAACTCCCATGAATCACTAATGATAAATTAAACTCTCCTAAAGAAAACTTAACCATTCAAAAGTATGTTTATCCATAACTAACCTAGCTTTTCTATTATCCCACATACAATAGGATGCAAATATCTTTCAAACCAGAGGGTTATATAAATAACCCTCCTCCTACCTTTCTTCTTACACCTTGCATGCATATAGCATAAACTATAGGCATTTTCATCTTTGAGCATCCTCCATTAGTTTTGAGCTAATATCTTCATCTTGCATTTCATCCATCCAAGCTTTGAGTAATATGGAGAGAATAAAAATGGCCTTGTAGCCATGTCTTGATGAGACTCCATTCTGAGATCAAACAAATCCATTTTGAGATAAACAAACAATCACATTTTGATTCTAATGATTTACATAGGTTCATTTCTAGTTTAGCATTCAAAGAGTAGAGATTAAGCTCCTTAGCATGTTAGTTTGATTTTATTCAACTCTTTCTATGCATGTTGATGATGTTTAACCTCTCCTTAAGCTCTTAGCATGATGGTTTCTTATGATTCTTCTCCCATGGATGATACATATAACCCTTTACCAAAAATTATATTCATGACCTCTATTCCCATATTGTTGAACATCCTCAATACTTATATCTCTTATTATTTGCTACTCTTGAGGAAGCCACTAATTTAGCTAAGCTCAACCCTATAGTATCTAGTAATATGTCTCTTCCTATTATGAAATAACCTCTTAATTCTACCCTCCCACACACCTCCATTGTTCATTATTCTATGCCTACTCCTACCAATCATTTCACCTTGTCTATTACTTATCACACATGGCAAGTATCCTCTTCAGGCACTCAAGACCTAGCTTCTTTATACCAAGATCTATAAATCCAAATCTACCAATTACAATAGACTACCTCACATTCCTCTCCATCACTTGATTCCTCACTTCTCCTTCATATCCCTTTCATACACATCGGTTCCTCTTGTCCTATCCCTCTCAGCTTCATTCCACCTAAGCTTCCCACCTTTAATGGCCATGGTGACCCTCATGAGCATCTTCAATCTTTTCATGTGGCATGTCTTGACTATATAGATGACCTCACATTATTGGCTAAATTATTTCCCCAAATTTTACAATATTATGCTATGCAATAGTTCTATGATCTAACTTTACGTTCGGTAACCTCCTTTATATCATTAGTCGATGCTTTCCTTTCTCACTTTTCTATTAATATCAGCACCAAGATGTCTTATGCTCAAATTTTTCAACTCAAACAAGGATCCAATGAACCTCTAGCTAACTATGTGTTACATTATAAGAATAGTCTTGTTAAGATGGCCAATGTACTAGCTTATCCAAAACTAAGAATTCTCTTTATTCAACGTCTCTTACCTCCACTTCAAGAGAGTGTTATCTTTGAGACTTCTCCCTCCTTGATCAATTATGCCATACAATTAAACTATGTGAAAGAAAACTTTTATTTATGTTCAAATTTAAATAGTATAATGTTGCTACATCCTTGTCCTCTAATAGGTTTTAAGCTAAATCTGCCTTCAAACCATCTCTTAAACCCATTAAAGCTAAGGCCATTGTTAATATTATATCTACAACTAAAAAGATTCAATTTCAACCCATGATGTTTACTTTTACTAAACTACCTTATGCACCTTGGATTCTATTACCGCAACTCATTAACAACAATCTTATTACTCTTCCACCACCACTCAATCTAGATCCTTCTCACCCACGTGGTCATAACTATGATGAAAATGTGTGATGTGACTTCCATCAATGCATTAGGAATTCTATTGATCATTTCTTTAAACTTAAACATCTTATTCAAGATCTTATTGATAACAATGCAATCAAGCTCCCTGAGCCATCTATTTCCAAACCAATCAATGATAATCAAAAGCTAAAAATATTTAATGACCCATTGCCCAAGCATGACAAACAAGATATTAAATCTTCTGTAAACCATACATATTGTGTTGTGTCTCCTCCTTACTCACGTCCTCTTGACTTTCTTTTGCTACTATTGACATACCACACCACTCATCACATTTTCAGATCATGATTATCACGCTACATTTTATTCTGATTCATTGTATATAAATGCTTCTATTGGTACATATACCATAAAAAATACTATGATTTATTTATTTCCACTTACCAATGCATGCTCCATGGAACTTCTATTAGCTATCAAATGTCCCACCTCTCTAATCACATTTCCAATTCCTAATTCTTATGGTTGTGTCATTCTTCCTATCACAATTGGGTCTCTTATTATCTTTACACCATTCTTGGTTACCTCTAAAATCATGGGTTATGACATGATCTTAGGTTCTCCTTGGCTCTGTGCTATCTAGTCCATCCCTTCCATGCATCAATTGCATCTTAAGTACATCCATAACAAACAATTTATCACCATCAAATGTATTCCACCATGTACACCATTACCTCGGCCCACTCTTGTTCATATTTTTGCACCACTCATGGTATCTAGGAATCCTATCCCTCTTAAATATAAAGTTACTTCTATACCTAGATATCCTATTCGCACATGACCTACATTAAGACCTTGTTGTCCTCATCCTTCCATTAGTCTACCCCACTGGCCTAAGTCTTCTACTTGAGTAGCCCCTTCTCTCAGATGTTCTCCACATTGATCTCATTCATGTGTACATAGTTATTCTCCTACACCACTGATCCTAGATCATGGTCACATGCCTTTGTCTCCTCAAATATCAGGTGGGTGGCCTCACCCTTCACTATCATTAGATATCCTTCTATCCATCACACACTTGGGGTACATCACACTTCCCCCTTTCCATCGCTATCAATTTTCTCAAGTACTACACTTATCCCTCCTCACTTCATGACTATATTTCTTATCATCACCACATTGTTGGGTCACATAATTTCTCTTCATTACCCAATGATGCATGTTAGTGCTATGGTTCACACTTGACTATTGAGGGCACACTTCATCCATGAACCTCACATCCTCTACTCTCACTACACTTTGAGCTCAATACTTCATGATACATCTTTCATAACATCTATTACTCTTTCTCTTTGTGCTTCATGACTATATTTCCAAGCATCACCACATCATTGGTTCACATACTTTCTCTTCATTACTTGATGACACACTCTAGTTCCACGGTTCATACTCGATTGTTGAGGGTCTAATTCTTAAATGAACCTCACATTATCTACACTTCACACTCAGTTCTTCATGATATATCTTTTATAGCATCTTCTCTCACACAATACACTCTTTTCTCGATGACATGCTCTTGTTTTATGGTTCATTCTTAACTATTGAGGGAGCATTTATAAATGAACCTCATTTCACAAATATTTTCTGGGGTAAATGTGACACCTCCTCATCTTCACATCTTACACATTGAATCACACCATTACACTTGCACCACATTTTCATAGCTTGGTTTCATTTATTCTTGTTATATTATTCTACTTAAATGTTACACTTTGTTTCATATGTTAGATGATTCTTATTATGCCATCATCTTTTTCTATACACACATGCACATTAACTCATTACCTTGAGGTGAATGCAGGACCTATCACACATTTATACATGATGTAGGATGATCGGCACAACTCTTTACCATCCCACCGAGGTTGTTGGGGGAATCTACTTTTTCTACTATCATACTTTACACATCACCAGTTATATCATTTCAATATTTACTTACTATTTCCAGTCACCTATTTATACATGATTTGACATAATATCTATCTTTCTAACATACTATGGAGTTCTTCATGTGTAGCATTTTCCTTTCCAAATCTATACAACCATGGTTATTTTTCATTTCTTCCTTGATATTGTTTATTATTGTTTGTGGGCTATGCTTTATGTCTTGCTTGACTATTATTTTCCTATGGCCACTTCAGCCCGATTGTCTGTGACACTTTGTGAGCGATGTTTCATATATGAAACCCACTTTTCATGGTCCCTCTTGTTCTCATATTTTCTTGTTACATTGTCTCTATTGTATACTAGCTATTTTACACTAACACTTGTTTTTATCCTACATTGTTTGCATGTGCCTTAGTTTTTACCATGCACATCCACTACCCCCTACAAGTATCCACTTTCATATATGCATAATGATTCCGGTCCTCTCCTTTGGACTACATTTTCCTATAGTTTTCACATGCACCACAAATGAGTGGGGCATCTATTGGGTGAACAAATCACCCTATAGTAGCTCAGAGCTTCAAAACAACACAATACAAAATCAATAGAGGTACATAGTTACTGATTGGCTTAGAACCAAACTTGGGCCTAAAATATAGAGAGACACTAGCACAATGTCTTGGATAGTAGTGGTGGGTGTTTATATTCCCCCGGGTGCTTGTTTATTGGGGAAAATAGTTATTTTCTTAATTTAGCATAATCTCTAGCAATTATACATTACATTTCTCTAGTAGCAGGCACTTGCCTCCAATAACAAAATGCATTCTATTATTTACAATCGGTTATAACCAAAACAATAAGAAAAAAATAAAGGACATGCCATATGTAGTGGTGTTTATCAAGAATCATCATGGAAGGAGAGAAAATATATACCTCTCTCCCCAACACCCTTCTCTTAGCGTGATATCACCCAAAAAACTTTCTCTTTGGCATGAGATCACCCAAAAACTCACTCTTGGAGTGATATCACCTGAAAAACTCTCTCTTGGCATGAGATCGCCTGAAAAACTCACTCTCAGGGTGAGATCACCAAAAAACCTTACCATGGAATCCAAATCTATAAAATCTAAGAAAAAAAGATAACTTTCTATCTCATATTCTCTAACATATCAAGTACACACTTTCCTTTTACACACTTTTACACTTTTTACATACTTATACATACATTACTCTTATTTTTAATAAACATGAATTTGACTAATTTCTTTCTCTTATTTTGCAGCTCCATCCTTATATGCAAAAAATAGCTGACATCTACAAAACACAAGCTCCAACAATACACTACTATGTATACACCTCACCCCTAGGGTCTACTTCTCTTTCCTAGTCTCCATGTTTCACATTGCAATCACTTCACTTGTCCACTTGGTAAGCTACACTCTTCTCTATATGATCACAAGGTACACATCTTCTATTTACTTTATGTTATCAAGTATTCACTTAACAACATAAAGTGGGGGAAAAATGTAGACACAAAATATATGCACTTGGGTACATTTTTAGGTCCTAGAGCATACTAATATATACATGATTCCTAAGCAAGAAAACTAGTAATTGACAATGTATTTTGGGCCTTTTTCTTTGTCTCTTATACTTTTATTGACCTTACACACCCTACAACCCTATTAGTATTTAACTAATTTATATTTTATGGCCTCAGACACTAGCACCCATTTAGTATGAAGCATTCATGTGCGCATGTCTCTTCTAGGTGCTCCTGAACCTCTCTATCCCTTTCTCACTCTTTTAGGTCTCTTTTACTTCTTGGGCATCGTTTACACTTTTTGGATGGCATTCTCAGTTATCAATTATGAAATTCAAACAAGGGAATCATATATATATATATATATATATATATATATATATATGCATAGTTATAGCTCTAAAATAAGGGTCCAAGCGCTATAATTATCTACTATCACCTAATCTTACATCCAAAAGAGTAAAGAGTATTAAAAAGCATTCATCTAACACATCCATACAAGGGACAAGGGCTACATCACTCTGCATACACAACATAGGAGGGGAAGTTCATTTTATTCCATCTCACACATTTGCATACTTGGAGAAATCTATATCTATCCCACTATCATAGTGAAACTTGCACAAGGGCACCCTAGGGAATCATTAAACTCACATTCACATAGAACTACGTGTATTCTTAGATGTAGTGCAAGTGCTTGGTACTAAGTTCACTCTTCATGTGACCACCGGGGTCAGTCTGACTCCACATTCTACATATTTATTTTTAGATTTTATGTGTTTTGAGGGCATGTGTGGCTAGGTATCTCTCTTTGCAACTTATAGGTATAGTCGGTGACATTGAAGAAAGATTGGAGTGATAAGAGGAAACTAATAGTGAAGCTCCTCCTGCACATAAAAGCATAGAACTGGAGCATATGACTAGACACTAGAGCCCATATCGTTACTAGTGTCTGGGCACTCTTGTCCTCTTATGAGTGCTTTTATTCTACACATTTCTAGGTCTCATAACCT
This sequence comes from Taxus wallichiana var. yunnanensis, assembly GCA_018340775.1. Lineage (NCBI taxonomy): Eukaryota > Viridiplantae > Streptophyta > Pinopsida > Cupressales > Taxaceae > Taxus > Taxus wallichiana. The sequence goes on along the minus strand of CM031244.1, from coordinate 192,827,076 downwards.
CCATTGACCCTTGATGGTGCTTCTCTTAGTCTACTTCAGCTATTCACCTACCCAAATCAATTGGGAATAGTTAAGTCATCCTTTCTCTCTCTTACTTAGGGTTTCATATTATTTCATGCTTTTTCTAGTCCATTTACTATATTTTATCACTTGTATATCATACACTATAGTATTTACTCGAAATTAATTTTTAATTTAATTTATGTTAAATCTCTAGGTAGTAGAATATTTCTCATATATAAAACATTTACTAAGTGACCTAGAAAAGGAGACAAAAAAATTCCACTATAGTGAGAAGTTGGAAATTGCATTATGATTGTTAAACATGTACCTGAAACAATTTTTGGCATTTTTAAGAACCTTTCAGTATGTGTTGATTTCCAAAATCGGGAAAGTTTTTCTCCAAGATTTTTTCAAAGTAAATTATTGTGTTGGATGTAAATTGGTTCTGTTATCCATATTTCACCCCCATGCCAAAAATTGGATTGACCATGATTACGCATTAGAGGAAATAGATTCAAAATGTAAGCGAGAAAAGGCTTCAAAATTGGCTGAGTATAAAGGTGTAACCGGAGAATGCCAAGTGTCAATATGATGTTGATTCAATGGGTGAATAGAGAAAATGTTTTTAAATGAGTGCCTAACTATCACATGTCCTGTGCAAGAGTGGAGTGTTGGGGGGAAATTGATTTTTTCCCTTGCTATCTCAAAAGGATAAAAGTTGCAAAATAGCCCGCAACTTTGCCCAGGGAAAAATTCAGCATCTGGGCCCGAGTCAAAGCCAAAGTAGGAATCAAAGGAAAGGGAAAAAGATAAATTGTAGACCTGTAGGCCTGATTTTTGTTCCAATCTGGCTGCCACGTGTCCCATATCAAAAGGGGACCCATTTTTCAAGTTGTTTTCCCACCCTCCTGTACGGACCCGATACAAACTTCAAAGGGGCATATCTTTCGACTCAAGGCTCGAAATATTGAAAATCTGATGTCATTGGAAAGATCTCATCCTCACCCATGCCATGGAGGTCTGAGAATTTATTTTTGAGGAAGTTAGGTGAAAAAAAGGAGAAAACATCTTTAGGCTTTCAATGCAGGATCTTCTTGCCTCAACAACCATATCAGATTTGATTTGTTTTGTTGTTTCCTCTTCCTTCAAGGCACTGAACCAAGGATTGATGTAGTAAAGATGGATTTAGGGGTAGATTTTATCAGAAGAATTAATAGTAGTGGTTGAGTTTCAACATGCTTTTCCTGTTTCTCTATCTCTTCTTCTCTCTAATCGAATCTATAAAAACGAGGATAGGATTCATTGTAAAGGGTTGGACATTACTTGTTTTACAGGCTCCCTTTTTCTTCTAGCAAAGGAATTTGTGGAATTTCAGGCCTTCCATCAAAGTCACAATATATTTCTTACCTCCTGGCTATTTTGTAATGTATTGTATCAATCTGCATAGCAATAAAACATGTTTGTGATTGATTCTAGATCCTTCCTGTCTCTTTTTCTCGCATCTAGTCTTTCATTATAAATCTAGTTATCTGTGTTTGATTATTGCATGTATTTGTTGGTTTGTGTCTATTGGCAAAATAAGTGTTCATCATTCCTTTGGTGCATCACCTAGTACTTTAGTTATTTCTTATTTATTACACTCTTTTATCCCTGTCTCCTTGGCAAGTTTTAGATTAGGTATACAAATATATCCTCTGCAAGTTCTCACGTATGCACCTGAACAAAGTAATAAGGAACCAACCTTTAACGGAGAGCTTTCCCGGTTTTCAAGGTCCCACACCTTGGGGAGAGTTTAATGTTATATAATCAGACCAGATGAGTCTGCCTTAGAAAATCAGATCCGACGACTCATTTAGGGGTGCTGTGATTTCACACTAATAGTTTTGGCATGCCTGGTGGGACTAAGAAGTCTCCATCTTATCACAATAGGGATTGATGTACACTTGTTGTGATTTTGGCTTTTAAGAAGCCTTAAAATTATACATCTAGCGACTCTAAAAGAAACAAATCTACTAATTTTAGAAACCCAAGCTTGGGAGATTCATGAGAAAAACCTAGTCTAGAGCAAGGAAAGAAGGTATATTTGAATACTTGTGTCTATCTCCAGGTAGAGAAAGGAGAGGAAGAAGAGTTCAGAGGTCTCCATCTCCACCAAGCAGAACCTTGTCAACACCTCCACCTGTGAGGCCTTTCTTTCAGTCTGCAAGGGTTCTTAGGCCAATCAAAATGGCACAACCAAATCCATATGTCAACTTCACCAGTAGTAGTCCACTCACCTTGAATGCACAAAACCCAGTTTCGATTGTAGCATTAAAGAGCATCCCATATTTCACTAGGGAAAATCAAACTTCTCCTGGTGACCATGTCCAAGATATTGCAAATGTCTATACAATCCATGAGATCCATGAGATGGACATTGCAGTCAAGTTGCTCACCTCTTCATTCAAAGGGAAATCTTCATAATGGTTCGGGATTCTTGAAGCAAGCTCTATCCAAAACTGGAACTAGTTGTGCATGGCTCTTCACAATCAATTTGGGGAAAAATGTGATAACTTGTTCATGTTGGAGCAACTAACAACAATCAAGAGAGCCCTAAATGAGCGGTGCCGAGACTTCAACCTCATATTCTAGCAGACCCAAGATAGGATTCTAATAGTAGTAAATCCCATTAATGAAGGTGCCTTCTTATACTTTCTTAGGGATTTAAATTCTGATATTTCTCTAATGATTCAGTCAATGGGGGGCACTACATTACTTGCAGCCTATAGCCTCTCCATAGGGGCTAAGAACCATTTGATTCAAGATGGAAAAATCACTCCTAGGCCATCCATGCCTCTGTACCCTAAGTTAGGAAGCCCAAATACTAGCCAAGCACCTACATTAGCTCCTATACCCACCCCTAGGAGTCAAAGCTCAGCTGAAGCTTCCACTTCATCATCTAATACCTCTAAAGAGCTTCAGAAGTGATGAAGTAACTTTAGAACTTTGTAAATAAGCTAGTGATCGTTAAAAGACAACAAGCTCAAAGTTCCAAGGCATACCAGCCCCAGGCTCAATATCAAGCTAGACCCTAGTACCAATAGAATAGGCCACCACCTCAGACTATAAACCAGAGCCATAACCAAGGACAACCCCAATCTGCTAGACCTTTCAGGTCATATGATCCTAACACAACTTCAACATCAAGACCATTAGTCCCAGCACAAAACAATATGGCACAAGAATATGATTGGTGTTTTCCATGTGATCAGCCACATAACCAATCAACATGCTTTTATGTTGCTCTAAATCAGGCCTTAATGGTGAAAACCAGTATGGTGCCTCAAGAACCTAGCCAAGAGGAAGATCAGCAATAAGGGGCTCAATAAGGTGGCCCCCCAAATGAGACTATGCTTGTCAATTGGTAGGCTAAAGACCTCTGTGGGATGAATCAGTCCCTTCCTCAAGGTGTGGCTGCCAACACATGATCCAAAAGGAGAAATATTGGAGAGGGCCAACCACTGAATTAGGTAACCCTCAACCTTCCATCACTCCACAAGGTCTTGGTGTTCCAAGTGCAACTCCAAACATACAGAACCAACCCAAGCCACCTTCCAAACCCAGGTAGGCACCAGTTGTAACAACCCATGTGTAAGAAAGGAATGTGTCTGGGAAGGGACAACAAAAAGATAGCTCATTCAATATTATTGAGAAAATAATATGTAGAATTAGTCAAATTTAAATCACCCCCTAACCAGCAAGAGAGAGTGCTTGCTAATTCAATTCAACCAGGGAGAAACCATGAAGATGAATAAGGTAAGGTAAGAACCTAAGACCTCCTCCCTTATATGTCTCATTGATTGTTGGAGACAAATTGGTTCACAATTGTATGATTGATTCTGGGGCCAATAGTTCTATGATGCCCAAACAAATAGCTGATCAGTTGGGTCTCCAATATGAGGTCATCTCTAGAGGAGTAGTCCAATTAGATGGGACAACAGTGACTACTGTGGGAATCATCAAGGATCTGAGTCTCACTCTACATGCTTGCCCTAATGTGACTGTTTTGCAAAACGTGTCAATCATAGACTTGCCACCACATTTTGCTTTGTGTCTGTCCAGGACTTCACTGCCAAAATTGGAGGCTACCTATCTACTGATTGGTCACATATGCTCTTTAGGACAAGGTATGGAGTGAAGGCCACAATCAGATCTAAACCTATTGCTGATTATCATATTGAATCCTATGTGCCTAGCCCAATCAATGCCAACTACTCAACTTTTGATCAAGAGGACCTCCTAAGCACTTCTGAAGAAAATACCAAGGTGGGATGTATCCCAAACTTGACTCTTGATGATTGGGCCAACAAAATTCATGCTTTTGACCCCTATAGGGAGATGGAAGAATCTAAGCTAGGTGTCTACTACCTACATGAAGAGAACCACCCTCTTCCTGACCTGATTAAACTAGAATGCAAGGATGACAATGAGGTATGGAAATTATTCTTTGATGGCTCAAGGAGTAGACAAGGAGCTGGAGGAGGAGCCATGATTATGTCCCCCAGAGGTATGAGATATTATTCAGCCTTCAGATTCCAGTTTGCTTGCTCAAATAACACTGCTGAATATGAGGCTTTAGTCCAAGGTCTTCATTGGGAAAGGAAGCTAGGGATCAAGAACTTGCAAGTGTTTGGTGATAGTGAACTGGTTGCCAATCAAGTTAGAGGACTTAATGTTGTCAAAAATGACCTACTAACAAGGTGAGATGTATCCCAAACTTGACTCTTGATGATTGGGCCAAAAAAAGTCATGCTTTTGACACCTATATGGAGATGGAAGAATCTAAGCTAGGTGTCTACTACCTACATGAAGAGAACCACCCTCTTCCTGACCTGATTAGACCAGAATGCAAGGATGAAAATGAGGTATGGTAATTATTCTTTGATGGCTCAAGGAGTAGACAAGGAGCTAGAGGACGAGCCATGATTATGTCCCCTAGAGGTATGAGATATTATTCAGCCTTCAGATTCCAGTTTGCTTGCTCAAATAACACTGCTGAATATGAGGCTTTAGTCCAAGGTCTTCATTGGGAAAGGAAGCTAGGGATCAAGAACTTGCAAGTGTTTGGTGATAGTGAACTGGTTGCCAATCAGGTTAGAGGACTTAATGCTGTCAAAAATGACCTACTCAAGAACTACAAGAGTAGGGTATGGGATCTCATGGAGGATTTTGAGGCCTTCAGTATTGTGTCCATACCTAGGAAGGAGAATGAAGCTGTTGATAGACTTGCAGTGGTGGGCAACGTTTGATGTGGTTGACAACATCAAAAGAGATAGAGAACAACCACATATCCATGTGGTTGTGAGGCCAACAGTACTGATAATAATACATGTTGGAAAGTGTTTGAGAATGATCAACATATCATTAACTTTCTACAAGAAGAAGCTAAATTCTCAGCTATAAACCAGAGTAGACTAGAGCAGCAAGTATGGGAATCAGATAGTATAGTTGCATACAAACAAGCTTCCCAAAGGCTTAGTGACACTGGAATCCATTTTCAATCCTAATGATCAGTTCAGAAAAGAGAAGGATAACATGCAGATCAAAGGAGAAGATTCAGATTCAATCCCAGTTGGAGAAGACAAAACACTTCAAATTGGAAAGATGGCCACCAAGCAAGAAAGGTATGAATTCATACAACTTTGCCAAGAATTTCCTGATGTGTTTTCTTGGAGTTATGAAGACCTAAGAGGGTTCAATCCAAAACTAGCACAACACACAATCAAACTAGATCCAGCTACTTAGCCCATCAGGTAGAAGTAGAGACTAGTCAACCCACATATTGAGCCTCTGATGAAGAAGGAGCTGAACAAGCTGATAGAGGCAAGCATCATATTTCCAATCAAACACTCAAGATGGGTTATGAATCTAGTCCCAGTCAAGAAGAAAAATGGAGAAATCGGCCGTGTGTTACTTCGAGAGATTTGAGCCGAGCCTCCCTCAAAGATCACTACCCACTCCCTTTAATGGAGAAGATCTTGCAAGTAGTGTCTGGGTCAGAAAGGTTCTCCCTCTTAGATGGCTACTTAGGGTACAACTAGATCATGGTGAAAGAATATGATCAATTCAAAATATCTTTCACCACCAAATGGGGCACATATGCCTATAGGAAAATGCCATTTGGATTATCCAACACTTGAGCCACTTTTCAAAGGGCAATGGATATGGCATTCAAGGGGTTGATCAACAAAATAGTGTTGATCTATCTAGATGACATTACAATTTTTTCAAAAATGCAGCAAATCATCTCTTCCATTTTAAGGAAGGTGTTCCAAAGATACAGAGTGCTACAAGAATTCCATGTTAAAGTAGATGGAGGCCATTTTGCTCTAAGAGTAACATAACTCAAAATCATGAAAACAAGATATTATTGGCCCAGAGTGTTTAGTGATGACTACACATGGATCAAAAGGTGCAAGAATTGTGCATTCTTCAAGGGAAAGGAAAAGCTAGCAGCACTTTCATTGCACCCAATCTCATCAACCAAAATTTCATACAATGGGGATTTGACTTCATTGGAATCATAAATCCAAACTCAAGCCAAGGTCAAAAACGGATCCTGACAGTGACATATTATTGCACCAAATGGACCAAGGCAGTGGCACTCAAGGAAGCAAATGAGTCTAGTATCTTGGATTTCTATGAAGGGATAGTGACCAGATTTAGAGTGTCATCCACCATCATATCAGACAATGCATTAGCATTTATAGGTTCCAAGATCATAGGATGGGCTGTCATGAATGGGACTTATTTGAGTACTTCATCAAACTATTACCCTCAAGGTAATGGCCAAGATGAATCCACAAATAAGAACCTGCTAAAGATCATCAGAAGAACTCTTGATGAGAATCAGAGGACCTGGCACACAAATCTCAAAACAGCCTTATGGGCTGATAGAATAACACCCAAGAGATCTATAGGCAGCTCTCCATTCAAGCTCGTCTATGGGAAAGAGGTAGTGTTTCCTATATCACTTGAGTTGCCAACATTGGAGCTTGTGAAGCAACTAGAGATGTCTAAATTTGGACCAATGGAGGCCAGGTATGTGGAGCTGATAGAATTAGAAGAAACCAGAGAGCATGCTCTCCAAGCAATAGAGAAGAATCAGGCTTCAATCAAGAAATTCTTTGACAAGAAGACAAAAGTAAGGACCTTCTAGGAAGGAGACCTGGTTTTGAAATGGGATGTAAATCGAGCAAAACTAGGAAGGCATTCCAAATTTGACGCCATCTGGAGTGGCCCCTATATGATCACAAGATGCAAAAGTAGCAATGCTTTCCAATTGTCTACATTGGAGGGTGAAGAGTTGCAGATTCTAGTAAATGGGATCTATCTTAAACACTGCTACTAAAAGGGGAGTTCTCACCCTGTACATATTAGTTTAGTTTTCTCTTTCCTCTAAGTGCTTATGCACATTGTCTTGCTGTAGTGTAGATTGATTTTCTCCTAAGTGCTTTGCACGCTCTGCATGTTCCATTTGGAGCATGTATGATTTCAAATTTTGTATATAGTGTGGTGTTGTTTTGTGGCTCTTGTGCAGTCCATTCGGAAAGATAGATGAAACCCCAGAGTTAAAATAATTTTCTACTCTCAGAAACCTTCATTTCAAGATTTCTTATGAAAATTGAGAGTGTAAGCAGTCGGGCTCATGAATCAGAGGCAGAATCAATACCAGACCATCTTTCTCAACTCCATGCCCAATGGATACGACAAGGCAATTGGTCTTTTCATCTAGCAGGTAGATACCCCGTGAGTCACCAAATTTTTATCCATATTTCACCCCTGTGCCAAATATTGGATCGACCATGATCCTGCATAAGAGGAAACAAAGTCAAAAGGTGGACAGAAAAGGCTTCAAAATTGGCTAAGTATAAAGGTGTAAGCGGAGAATGCCAAGTGTCAATATGATGTTGATTCAAGGGGTGAATAGAGAAAAGGTTTCTAAATGAGTGCCAAACTATCGCGTGTCCTAGGGGAGAGCAGGGCGTTGGGGGAAAATTGATTTTTTTCCCCTTGCTATCTCAAAAGGATAAAAGTTGCAAAATAGCCCGCAACTCCACCCAGGGAAAAAGTCAACATCTGGGCCCGAGTCAAAGCCAAAGCGGGAATCGGAGGAAAGGGAAAAAGATAAATTGTGGACCCGTAGGCCTGATTTTTGTTCCAATCTGGCTTCCATGTGTCCCATATCAAAAGGGGACCCATTTTTCAAGTTTTTTTCCCACCCTCCTGTATGACCCCGATACAAACTTTGAAGGGGCATATCTTTCGACTCAGGGCTTAAAATATTGAAAATATGATGTCGTTGGAAAGATCTTGGCCTCACCCATGCCATGGAGGTCTGAGACTTTATTTTTGAGGAGGTTAGGTGAAGAAAAATGGAGAAAATGTCTTCAGGCTTTCAATGTGGGATCTTCTCACCTCAACAACTAGATCAGATTTGATCTGTTTCACCATTTCCTCTTCCTTCAAGGTGCCAAACCAAGGATTGATGCAGTAAAGATGGATTTGGGGGTAGATTTTATCAGAAGCATTAACAAGTAGTGGTTGAGTTTCAACTTGCTTTTCCCACTTCTCTCTCTCTCTTTCTTTTATCTCGATCGAATCTATAAAAATGGGGGCAGGATTCATTGTAAAGGGTTAGACATTCCTTGTTTTGTAGGCTCCCTTTTCTTCTAGTAAAGGAATTTGTGGAATTTCAGGCCTTCCATCAAAGTTACAATATATTTCTTGCCTCCTGGCTGTTTTGTAATGTATTGTATCAATTTGCAGAGCAATAAAACATGTTTGTGATCGATTCTAGATCCTTCTGTCTCTTTTTCTTGCATTTGTCTTTTGTTATAAATATGGTTATCTGTGTTTGATTATTGCATGTATTTTTTGGTTTGTGTCTATTGGCAAAATAAGTGTTCATCATTCCTTTGGTGCATCACCTAGTAGTTTAGTTATTTCTTATTTCTTATACTCTTTTATCCCTATCTCCTTGGAAAGTTTTAGATTAGGTATACAAATATATCCTCTGCAAGTTCTCACATATGCACCTAAATAGAGGAATAAAGAACCATCCTTTAATCTAGAGAGCTTTCCCATTTTGCAAGGTCCCACACCTTGGGGAAAGTTCAATGTTATGCAATCACACTAGATGAGTCTGCCTTAGAAAAGTAGATTTGATGACTCGTTTGGGGGTGCTATGATTTCACACTAACAGTTCCATCAATTCAAAAAAGGACAATGTTTATTCATTACTCCCAATATGTTCCAAAATAGGGTGTTGAAACAACATAAATTCATTATGGAGAGGTGACTATTATCCTATTTTATATACAATTGTACTAATAGATATGTATGAAAAAATGGAATAATTAAAAAGGCATGCAAACCATTAGGAAAAATACCTAAAATAAATATGGTCTCATAGACTGCAATGATTGCATGATATGTACAAAATGGGGAAAAAATGTAAATTGTAATGTGGGTACATAGAGAAAAGAGACATTTGATTTTTTATGTTTTTAACCTGGATTTACCCATTATGTTTGTTAAATTAAAATGCTTCCAAGTGTGCCAATATAAAACACTTTTAGGAAATTTGATTCAAAACCATGGTTATATCACACATTCATGAACGGTTTTACACAAATTTTTCTAGATTTTTCATAAATTCAAGAAGTGTTTTACACAATCAGGAAGTTCTAGTTCATTTCATCACCTATTAACCAATATATTATAGTGAAAGGTGTATATGTGGTCCAAAATTGCTTTTTTGAGAAGTTTACCCTAGGATTTCATAATTACCCTAGGTTTTTTTATTTAGAATTCAATTTCTACAATTATGAAAAAATGTATCATTTAAATGCAAAATAAGCATACATATGTCCTCAATATTCTACATAGAGGAACCATGTATTCTTATTCTTCATCTCCCCTTCCCCTTTTATTATTGGGTCCATAGAGTAAATTGGAGGGTTTTCTTCCCCTCCTCTTTTACCTAGTTGTGTCATATTTCTTTTATACTCTCAAATTATTATCAAATCATCTTGATTTCTTCTCCTCTCATTTTTGTTTTGACTCAACTAATTTTCATTTTTCTCCTCCAAAGGAATTTGAAATGAAATGGGTTTGTGATTTTAGTTGGCCGGGTTTTATATTTTTATATGTTTAGGTTGTGATATGGTGAAAAAGTGGTACAAATGTGATGCAATTTTCCACCACATTTTTAAAAATACAAAATGTCAATATCTAACTATAAATGAATATACTTATATACATATTATTTTATACTTAATATATCTAATATACTATATATTATATTATATTATATATGTATTATATTAAATGATATACATGTGTTATATATTATATATTACATATGTATTGTATATTATATCATATTTATAAATAATGATACTATATTATACAATATATTTAATAGGATCTAGTGATTGAGGCCTTGGTTATAAGGACATAACCTTAACAAGTTTACCTTGTTTATAACTTTCTAAATGAGGGTTAAACCTATGAGATGGGAGATAAACCTAGGATCTTAAAGTTATAGGATCTTATCCAAGAATGGAAATTTCAATAAATGAATTTATTTTAAACTCTCAATGATAGGATTAAAAGACACAAGAAATAGGTGGATGACCTAAACAAGATAACTAAGCCCAAGGAAATCCTTTGGAGTGTTACGAAACTTCTTATTTATATTATCATGAAACCATATATTCTTTTGTAAAAAATTTGAATATCAAAAAGTGTAAAGGAAGTTATTATGATGGTTGAACATGGGGAAATTGATGTTGTAAACCTAGGTTCAGTATTTCGTAAACTAATATTAGTTATCCATCATCGAGAAAGGCAAACCTAGGAGGTTAATAACTATGTAAAAGTGAACCGTTGATCGTAATGATGTTCTTGGGGAATATGGTACCTAATTTTAAGTATGATCGTGTACATTATTTGATTTCAATATTCCATTTGGAACAATATAATGACCATGTTTTATGAAGGAGATGGATATTTGAGGTCAATTTAACAATATGAATATAATAAGAATTTTATACAAGAATAAATATCTTAGTATCGTGGAGATGATTTTGATAAATTGAGTTCGTAATGTGAGAAAATGTGGGATTCAAACAATAAACTAGATTTAAAATTTAATTGAGTTGAGTTCAAATTCTATAAATGGACAAATATATTCTATCTCAACAAAGCATAAGAGAGGCTACAATAAATTGTGTTTTGGTATGGACTTACATTTGTAATTTAATTATGTCAGTTGAAATTTTAAAAATAAAATCAAAACTAATTTTACAAATATGTAATGGGACGTTGATAACCCAAGAAAAAATTTGGAATTAATGAATTAGCATAACAAGAAATGAGCTTATGAATCTTTCAACTATTCATTTTCATCTTCTTGTATTTCCACCAACTCCTTGTTGGTTGCATGACTTGGATTTTTAGGAAAAATTAATTATCCATTCTTATTCATCTCTATATTTGTATTTGTCAGAATATTCCATTCATTTTCCAAATATATACCTATTGGGATATTCATTTCATCATTGTCTTCATTATTTGCAAGTTCAACACCATCAATTTTGTCAATATCTTCTTCAAAATTAGCTTCTCCTTAATCATTGACTTGATCAATATGATGATATTATTCATTATCGGTAGGGTCATCTTCATCACTAGAGTCATGTTCATCATATCTATTAACAACATCATTTATTCCTAATGCCCATGTTATAACGGTGTTGTCATCAACAACATGTCTCATGTTTGGCTCATAATGCAATACAAATTGCCAATTACTTCATGTCTATATTAGGATAGAAGAAGACCTATATAAACATAGTTAAAAAATTAATTCATGAAAAATGATACCTACATAAAGAAATAATGTGCATGAAAAATGATAATATGTACATATTAAAAATTACAAAAAAATTACTTGATCACAATGTTGAGGTAACACATATGGCTCTTTCCCCTCAAGTAATTCTCTAGAAAAGTCAACTGAGTAGAAGCCACTTTCATTGTCCACTCTAAAAATATGTTATCAATAGAAGGGTACCAAGTACACCTAAATATGAAAACTTAAAACTTCTATAATCAAGTTTTATTATTTATTATATATTTCAACATAATCCAATTTCCCTTGAACCAAATTCTTGTCATTGGCACTAGCTAGGTTAGCATGCTCAAAAGAAACAATATCTCTACAAAAAGGGACACCTCTCTTGTCAATATTTTCCACACAAAATATTTTCCATCAAACCAAATTGCCAAATGTTTACTCACCTTCATTATGTAAAATCATTTAAGATAGTATTAATATATTTCTAAAAATATATAAAACACTTATGTATGAAAAAAGTGTTACAACAACTAACCAATTCTTCATATCCTCACACTATTTAAATTGATGGCATGAATAATCTTGAAATATTAAGTTATCCATTCAATATTAGGTTGGTTTGGTAATCATATTTTCATGTCATGTGGGAGTGGTTTGTGTGGATGTTTATGTATCCAATCAATCCTTCAACTCTCATGGCTAGTATTTTCTTCTTCATATTTTTTAATCCACACAACCATATCTAAAGTATTGAATAACATGAAATTTTGAATGGAATATTTTTCAATAGATTTTAAACATCAAACATGTAAATAAATAATTAGTGGCCACACACAGATGATCATACCGCATATATGTTTGATATGAATTTCAATACATACTAAGTTTCACAAGTTTTCTTACTCCAAGAATCTTCTAGTCTAATTTTTCATTTCCACGATTAGCATCCCAAATGATTGGTATTTATGGAAATTTCTCCCCATTATATTTTGATATGTAGAAACAAATTTCATGAATAATTTATCTTTTCACCGTAAAACCCTCCAAACATGCTAAGTATTTTACAAATCCCTTTAGGGTCTTCATGTACCTCTCTATCCAAAACATCCATCGTGTATTAACTATACCTATCATTTTGAGATCATCAACCAAATGCACTAATAGATTAGTTTGATAATCCATGAAAGAGGTAGCTAATTATTTTTATAATTTATAAACAATATATGCAATATTGTTTCCTCCTTCTCAATCCTTGATTCCACTATCTCTTTTGAATACAACCACCTTTTTTTAATTATTATCAATGGAATGAAAATTCAAAAGTAAGTTAGAGAGGAGGAATGAATCCATTCCTATATTGAATCGGCAAGTGATAGTTATGTAGTTTGACATTACATGTGCCGCTTGTATTTTCTTCTTGCGGGGTTCCAAGGCCTTTTCATCAAACCTATTTTATGCATATCTATAAATTAATTTATTCTATGACATCACATCTGGTTGAGGAATTTTATTAAACATATTCACATGCCTTGACTATTCTTATTCATTTTCACACATTTCTACTGGAAATTACTTCTACAACAACTAAAAACTCCCATGATACTTTATGCTTTTTATAAAAGGAATATCGCACCATAAACATAGGACATCCATGTAAATTTGGAGAAAATTTTCATGGGAGTTGAAACAACATGGTATTTTAAATTTACATGAAACCCACAAGTACATTTTTGCATATATTTTTGATAGGAAAACATATATTGCAACATTTTGGTTATCCAACCCCAAAAGAAGAGTTGATGTAAATATAGTGTTTCACATTATTATGTTCTCTTCAAGCATAAAACAAACACATCCACAAAACCACCACAATTTTAAATTCATGTTGATGATAAGAGTTTAAATTTTCCTCAAGATAGTTTATATGGCCAAGAATGTATTTATTCGGGTCTAGTTTATAAGTGGCACCCACGTCATTTTAGTATTTACAACCATCATTCAATGAGCTTTCATGGCCACATGATAAACAAAAAACAAAAAAATAATCTTACACAGCTAGGAAGTTCCATGAAGCCACATTTCTTTGAGACATTTTGATAATGTCTCCCATTTCTATGCAAAATTAACAAAAATGCCATCAATACACTTTAGTGAAAAACATGCCACGATCAAAAGCTCCCATTTTGACACGGGTATGTTAGATCCTAGAAAAGAATGTGGAGTCTAGTTTTACACCTACCATATATATTTTCTTGAAATTTTCTAATGCTTTTTCAATAACCCATTTGAGCATAACCTACAACATCGATCAAAATTTCCCATCTATGTATTGTGATGGACATCCAAACCCTTTTTCTAAGCTCCTATTTTGGCACAAATTAGTCATATGGTAGAAAAAAGTGGACTGGTTGGGTAAGCCAATCCTCTAAACAACTCCCACATGGCTACAGCTATGTCGTAAAGACAAAAAATTGCATTCCATTAAGTTTTACTAAATTTCCATACCTTGATTGGGAGCTCCCATTGGTGGTCACCCTCCAGCCTCCTCCCCTCTCTAGCGCAAGCTCCAAAACAAGATAAAAAAACCAAAAATATTCCAAAGAAAACCCTAAATGCCTTCTAAGTTTTAAACCATTAATTTCTTAAATTTCATTTTAGTTAATTTATTATTATTTTAAAATATCATCTTTAATTATTTTAAACTTTTATTTTTTATTGTTATAACAATATCATACCCATTTATTTAATATAAATGGAATTGAATCTAATTACGAGTAACTACTATAATGAATGATGTATAAATGCTAATGTACATTAAGACATAAGAAAATAAGCATATAAATATGAAACCCTAAGAAAGAGAGGAGATAAAGAGACTTAGCCGATTCCCAGAGCAATATGGAAATGATCTGGGTAGGTGAATAAATGAAACATACTAAGAAGATTTTCTTCATTTCTCATTGGAAATTATAAAACTTAGGAGTCTTTCGGATAGGAGCGCTGGGAACTAACATCCATTCGGCACTTTTTTCTTTGTGAATGATCGGATCCGATCTCTTATGTGCATGAGGAGCTTCACTACTATTTTATTTTTTTGCTCGGGTTTCACTTCTTGATCGCCAAATGTACCTATAACATATAAAACAAATTTTCTACCTACACATGCCCACGAACCACATCAAATCTAATAAAAAAATATAAAGAATGTGGATTCGAGAATGACCCCAATGGTCACCTAAAGATTGAACTTATTACTTGAGTTTTACACTACATTTCAGACTCTATGTAGTTTTTTGTGTAAGTGTTTGTAATGATGCCCTAGGATTCCCTTTTGTAAGTTACACAATGATAGTGGGCTAGATCTAGAATGTAGCAGATGTATAGAATGTGTGTGATGGAATAGAATAAACTTCCCCTCCTATGTTGTGTATGTAGAAGAATGCAGCCCTTGTCCCTTGAATGAGTGTGCTAGATGGATGTTTTGAAGTGTTTTTGTGCCTTTGGATGTAAGCTTAGGTGATAGTATGTAATGTTTAGTACTTGGTACCTTATTTTGAAAACATAATTATGTATTTATATGATTTCCTTGTTTGAATTTTGTAATCGACAACTGGAAGGTCGAACCAAAGTATTAAAAAGTAATTAATAAGCGAAAGGGGTCCAAAAGGATAATAAAAAGGTAAAGAATAATATGATCACCTAGGAGGACAAGAGCTTACGGCGCTAGTGTATGAGGCCATAGAAAGATAAAATAGTCAAATTCCAGCAAGAGCATAAGATGTATAAATCCAATAAAAGTGCAAAAGACAAAGAAAAAGGCTAAAGGTAGTTTTCAATTACTAGTTTTCTTTCTTAGGAATCATGTAAATGCTAGCATGATTTTAGGACCTAGAAATGTACCCAAGTACATAGATTTTATGTCTACACTTGTGAATACGAGTGACCGTCAAATCTTTACCCCATGATAGAATTGATGTGACAAGAAGAAAATGGATGACACTTCATAGGCAAGGCATTATAAACTTGGTTACATCTAACAACCACCGAAACCTTCCAATCGACTTGATAAGGAAAATACGAAGAGGCTCAAGTTCCCTTTCTCAATGAAAGTTAAATTTTCTTGTAAAAAACAATTCATTTTCGACATAGAGTCCTATGTACATTGGGATGCGATAATATAATTTATATCGGTTGATGGAGATGTCAACATGTGGTACACATCCCCCTTAGTTATATGTTTATAATATATGGGGTCACATAGGAATTATTTATATTGGGTAATGATTTGACCTACATTGAGATTAGGTATTACCCATACATTAATAGTAATGTATGTCTATATAAATGATATGATTATCATTATGAGTTATTTCATGGATGTATGTGTTGATTCTTTTACTTGGTAGAGATATATTGGAAGTGTCCCCTAAAATGGATTAACATCTTGGGAGATTGTGGAGTTACGCATTTTTAAGGAGAATTGTATGGTGGTGTCCTACCTTAAGTATATTATTCTAAATATATTGAATATTTAGGAATATTTTCCCAAAAATATATCTTGTGTTGTGTTATCTTCTACTGATTATTGATTTAGTATATACAAAGATCTTATCAAGTCATATAAATCATTGAGGAATTAGTTAAATCCACACATGAGGATCATAACATCCAAGCATGCTTTTGTAGCCCAAACCCTAGCCT
Organism: Taxus wallichiana var. yunnanensis; assembly: GCA_018340775.1. Lineage (NCBI taxonomy): Eukaryota > Viridiplantae > Streptophyta > Pinopsida > Cupressales > Taxaceae > Taxus > Taxus wallichiana. The sequence goes on along the minus strand of CM031244.1, from coordinate 192,810,467 downwards.
ATATTTGTTCCCATATAGTGGTACCGCACCTTTCCCTATATGATCCCTGAGAAAATTGTGAATTTCGGCATATTTACCCATGCCAGAATCAAACTTGTGTAGTTGTTTCAATACCACTACATAATATCTTTACATATACTAAATGAAATAATCTACTGAGAATATAACAAAACACAAGATATATTTAAGGGCCAATATTCCTAAATATTCAATATATCCATAATAATACCCTTAAGGTAGGTCAACACCATATAATGATCCTTAAGTAAGGCGTAACTCCACAATCTCCCAAGATGGGAATCCACTTTGAGGGGGACACCTCCAATATATCTCTAATAAGTAGAAGAATCAACACACACATCCATGACATAACTCATAATGATACTCATATCTTTTATATATACATATATAACTCTTAATGGATGGTTAACACCTAATCCCAATGTAGGTCGACTCATTACCCAATATAACTAATTCTTATGTGACCCCATATATTATAAACATATAACTAAGGGGGATGCATGCCACATTTCAAGATCTCCACCAACCCATATACATTAAAATATTATATCTTAAGGTACATAGCATTCCCTCACCCCTTGACATGTTTCATCCTTGAAACATAATAAGAATCCATATAGTGAGTGTGATTTAATTCATTGCACACTTGTCTCCATGCTCGATCATCCACCCACCAATATGAAATCTTAGTGGGTGATACTTCTCTAAACCCAATTCTATATTCCATCACACTCCTCGGATTCTATTCCTATCCATATTTGTTCCTCATCAGCATCCATGCATGTCTATAATAATTATTCATGTGATTTTATATCATAAAATTGTTGCTCCATTAATGTTATGTATATCCATAATGTTTGCTTCTCCAATTCCTTATATATCCATATAAATTTCTGCCCTCATGTTTCTTAACATGTCTCCATGATTGATTCCTATCATGATGATGTGGGTGTCTATTTGGTGCAACTTTAGTATCCTCAACCTCATCAACCTTTTCCTCAAATTTCTTTTCCTCTTCCACCTTGTTGTTTGTTATTTCTTTTTTCTCTTAAGTAGATGAAAAAATTTATTCTTTTTCATCATGTTCTTCATCCTCTCCTTTTGAATCATCTTTATTCCATTCTTCACCATATTTAAATTCCTCTTCATGTTCCATCTTTACATTACTTTTTTCCTTGTTAAGTGTATTATCCTGCAAAGTAATTTTCTTTCTCTTGTACCATAACTTCATGAATTTATTTTGCACATTAATATTAATTATTTATAATGTCTCCAACCAATTATATTAAATAAAAATATCCATACCATCCATATCTAAAGCATAAAAATATGAATGCAAAACATATTTATCCATAGAGAGCTTTAAATATTCAAAAACTTAAATGCCCTTACCATCCACTTGAAATTCCTTGATATGCTTTACTTGAACATGTAGATGTTGAGCTACATCCATATTGATGAATTTATATTTTGCAACTAGGGTTTATGGAACTAATTACATTTTTCCTTTTTAATTTTCCCTTTAAATTGAAATATTAAATCTTCATTCCTTGGAGATACACTATCTAAACTCGTATCTTGATATGTCATCTCTCCTTTTGAATCCTACATAGATTTTTCATGATCAACTTCTTCATATTCATATTCATATTCATCATCTTCTTCATCAAAATATTTTTTCATCCTCATCTACAACATCCTCTTCTTCTTCATCTTCTTTGGCCCATCAATCTAAGAAAACATGTTCCATTTCCTCCCAAGACCAATCTGTACTCCCTTGTTTCAATTTAAAGCACCAAGTTTGTGCTAGACCACCCTGCCAAAGATGAAAATGAAACCACAAACTTGGGTGTGAAAACTATTTTCTTTAAATTGGATCCACCATTCTCTAGCATCAATCTTGTCATCTCCATAAAAAATTCTCATCTCCATGATCCACAAAAACTAGGGTTTTAGGAATAGACCCTTTTGATCAAAACTTTTCCTACCTATTTCAGCTAGAGGTCGACCAAAAATCAGAAACTATAGAACACATACCGCAATTATATTTTTGAGATATTTTTGAAAATGTAGAAAAAAATGAAAATTTCCTAATATTTTGGCCTATGGAGCTAATTTGTGAAAAACAATATAACTACAATAACTCACTCAAAAATATCCAAACTTTCTAAAAATTTAGGCTATCCCCATGAAATGTATTCACCTCAACCCAAAACTTTAAATAAATAATTCACTAAAATTTGGAAGATATAGATGAAACATGAAAATTAGGGTTTTAATAATATTATTTGAATGATTTCTCCACTTCACACAAAAAATATCTGAAAAATTCAAATTCTATCTCAACATATAGGTGAATCACCAAAATTAGGGTTTCATCCCACAAATTACCTAGATCAATGCTTTAATACCACTTGATAAGATCTTTGCATATAATAAATGAATAATATGCAAAATATAACACAACACAAGATATATTTGTGGGCCAAGATGCCCAAATATTCAATATATGAATAATAATACCCTTAAGGTAGGGTAAAACTATACAATTCTCCTTAAGGAAGGAGTAACTCCACAATCTCCCAAGATGGGAATCCTTTGCAAGGGGTAAAACTCCAATATATCTCTACCAAGTAGAAGAATCAACACATACATTCATGACATAACTCATAATGATACACATATCCTTTATATAAACATACATTACTCTTAATGGATGGGTAACACTTAATCCAGATATAGGGTGACTCATTACCCAATATAATTAATTTCTATGTGACCCCATATATTATAAACATATAACTAACTAAGGGGATGTGTGCCACATTTCTTCATCTCCATCAACCCATATAAATTATAATATCATATCTCAAGGTACATAGCATAGAGATTGATCGTGGTTTTAAAAAACATTACATGCAAATCCACACAAACACACCAAAATTAGGGTTTCACAACATGTCATTTACAAGAAGGGAACTGTATCATCTTTGGTTGGGATAATAGGGCAAGGCACTAAATTTATTAGAGAATTAAATTCAAAGCAATACCATCTCAAACATCAACTTCTTAATTTTTTAAAATCATTCGAAATAAAATCATTAAACATTTGTGACCTCAAAAATATTTTTGATTAGGTGTGATGGGGTGGAGAACTATATCTCCCCAAATAAGAGCATCATCCTCCATATGACACAATTTCATGGCAATCTAAGGGAATTACATAAGTAAAAAGGAGTCAGCAATGACTAAAGTCACTTAGCGAAAGGACCCTGTCACTATAGTGTGACCACAAGGGAACAAATAAAATTAGTAATTCCCTCCATTTGTTTATGTTTTGTGAAGATTGTTAGTTCTCTCTACCGTAGTGAACTCAATATAAACTTCATAACCATATCCAAATTTCTCTAATGGTGTTTTCTCATTAGTACAAGTTTGGTGATTCAGTGTTTCTTAATCATTTTCATTATTTAATAAATATGTTTTTAATCTTCCAACAAGTTTCCCAAACACATGACATCACAAAGTCATACATGGCCCCAAACACAACACAATAAATTCCCAAAACATCATTTTATCACATTTTTAGGATAATAACACAAACAAGACCACCAACCCAAGCATAGGTCGACTCCACAACAAAGAAAGTGTATACACTTAGCATACACCTAGCCAAGGTGGAAAATCACATTAACCAACCATGAGTCTATGAAGACACAAATATATTACCATAAAAACACCACATTTCCTCACCAAGTGGACACCCACATACCTAGGGATAATGTAATAGATCATCCAAAACATGGTCCCCATATCATTGACTTCATACAAATAGGTATGTAATGGGGTACATCACATAGAAAAAAATGGTATGATGAAACCACATTTATAACAGGATCCCTAAGACTAAAAGTAACAAATATCTTTGTGTGCGAGTGCCCAATGAATCTAAGTATACCAATATATTTCAAAAAAATAGTCCAGGATCTCAACCTCTCCTCAAGGGAGCTAAAATAACCAAGAAAGAGTATCAAGTATCCCATCTATATTTCTATCATTATATCTCACATACCCCAAAATACATTATCCTCAAGTAATCTAAAATCTGAAATAGCATAAGATCGAGAACATAACAATGGAATTTGAATTGAATATCATATCTATCTCAATGGAAAGAATCATCATCCTAAGGTGTAAAGAGAACATGAATCGCTATCAAAACCACAAATTGATATTATATATCATAAAGGCCACTCTACCAAGGAAAAATAAGTATCATACTTGTCAATCCACAATAGGAGGTGAGTATCATAAAATTCATTCAAACATAGAGGATAATGTATCATAAAAGTATATCAACCATAGAGTGCTAAGTATCACATATTTCACTCCACCATAGGAGGACTAAGAATGAAGTATCCAAGTGAGCTCAGGTCACTCCATGGTCTTAGACACATAGATTCATGTCACCTAAAACCAATGGAATGTCTTGCAGTACTAAGCATGTATATATGACACCTTGGGTGTACCCCCATAAGATATATATGCACATTATGAATAAGATAGAACCAGCTAATAAATAAGATAGAAAAATAAGGTTAAAATTATTGATGAAAAATGGTCAAATGGCCTCAAAACCATAAATCTTGGAGTAACCAAGAATAAAATAAAACCCAAAAATCTTAGCAACCAAAGAGAAATGGCTAAGTAGTCGCATTCAAACTACAAACATCTCACAAGATAGATAAAAGTAAGAAATAATAGCCTTGAATCTTCCCAATAAATCAAATAAAAAAATTGGTTCATAGAAATTCAAGTTCACAAATAAAATACACAGGATAATATCCACATCTAAATGATTGTACAACCTCTAGTGACCACATATAGGATTACTACATCATTGAGTGTGCATCTCATCATTTAAACATAATTATTGATCAAATAATGTAACTTCCATAATATTTTTCTAAATCATTATCTCCAAAATATTTTGTAACTAGAGTAAGATCATTCATTTCCAATAGTAACAACATACACAAAGAATGTCACCATGACTAGAGAAAATATCTCCAATATTGTTACCACTTAAAGAGTGACATGATTATTCGATCGAGATGGTCCAAGAGTGATTTCTATAGCTATCGAAGGTTTAGAATTGTTTGAAGATCTCGAGAAGACACTAGAATTGTTTAATGCATCAATACAAGATTAGGTAATATAGAAATTTCAAGATTTAAGAGATAAATTGTGTCAATGTAGTTATTTAACCATTGAATGTCAAGAGATGAGATAGGGTCATCCATGAAATTTTGATGAGTATGATTAGATGTCAAATACATAAGAATAAGAATAAGATATCTTAGGGTTACAATAGTGATAACACCATGATGAGTCAATAATGTAACTGTAATTTAGTATGAAGTAATTTGGAGAAGTGTCGAGACCAATTCCAATGTTATAAGAAGGGAAATAATTATTTTATGTGCTAAATATTGTCAAATATTGGATGCCGAATACCGTCAAATTTCATACCCAATTTTCATAACCACTAACAAATAGAACTCAAAAGTAACTAACCAAACTCTTGATATCTCACATACGTGTCTTTAGATGTCACCCATAGTACTATTGTATAAAAGAGGAATTAAACAATCAATGAACCATAATCTGAATATATCTAGAGGGTCTAATATAGTACAAGTCTATAACACAGAATTGGGGACACACTATACAACATTCTCGCAAGGAGTCACATACATATTACAATTAGTGGACCAGATAAACATCACAATAACCCCATATAACACACCAACAAGAATCGACATGACACTCATGTTATGCATGTGAACAAGTACACAAGATTCATTTCCAATTTATCCCAAAGGTTCAATTGTTTAAACCTCCTCTCCAATACCATATGTAATTCCCATACATGTTCACCATAGAATCACAACTAAAACCATGGAAAAAAATTGACAAACATTTATGATACAACAACAACCGACGGGTTTGATTCCACTTCATGTTCATAACTTACATCACTTACAAAACCCGTAGGTATAGTATAGGTTACAAAACTAGAGAAACTTATTGAATTATTTCATCTTTTACTTTTTGTGGAACATAAAAACATAAAGGGATTTAAACAATTGACAATAACTAGGATTATAAGAAGGAAGGGGTTCTCAATGCAACCCGCCCACCAAAATGCTACTATGGCCCCTTAACATAGGTGTAAATTCGGATCTTCCAATAATTTCCATATTAGATTAATATTTCCTAAAAATATGTGTTACATTTTCATAAGGTTTCATGTTATATGAGGATGGTATCTTTTAGGTCCTGTAATGGCATGAAGGAGGAGAAATTATACCTCCATGACAAATATTTCCTATATCACTAACATATGTTCCTACCATTTATAACATTACAAGGGCCCATCCTACACACAATGATAACAAGAAATTATCCATATCAATGTCATAATGGTGCAATGAGCAACAAACGATACATAAGTACAACCACAAATGAGAGATAGGAGAAAGGTCATTACACGTAATGTACATGTTTTATATGGTTTTATTATTCATTAAAATTTGGGTTCACTTATCTTACAACATTGATTCGAAAGGAATTTAACTATCATAGGCATATGTTCTCATTTCAAATCCAAGTTTCTCATTTCATTTACTTCTTTACTCACAAGGAGTACAATTCAATTATTTTCATTCCTTATTGTAATTAGCTTATGTAAATTAAAAATTTAGTTGCACCATTCAAAAATGTATATAAATCACATACCATTCCTTTTAAGTCAAGACTATATGATTCACAAAGTTACGTACACACATGGGACCCTTAGCTATATTGTATTACATAGTGAGGGATCGACACCAAGTTTACAATATAGGATTGAGTTTCACTTTGCATTACATTGAATGGGAAGAACTCAATATTTACCTCATACTTGTGTCACATCTTAAAGACCCAATTTTGAAATAGCTAGAGGTTATTGATCTTTCCCACAAGTAGTCTCTTTATATGTCCTACGCTTAATTTATTTTTATTTATACTTAAGAGGTGTACCATAATTTTTATGAGGTCCACACTAGAATAATTAAGAGATTTTCATCCCACAAATTCATTGTACAAACTAATTATATTAACTTGTTGTGCATAGGAAATGAAACACATGAGACACTTTATTATAGCTCAAGAGGAGCATGACACTATATTAGGGGAAACCTAGGAAGTGAGATCAAATTTCCCCAAGGGTAAAAATTTGTTAGTTCTAAAATATTTGACGAACCACAATAATAGTTCTAAACAATCTATTCATTATCACATATCACATAAAATGAGGTACTATAAGATAGGGATCAGACGCGACTTGATCCCTTCAAGCTAGTAATCCACAAGGAAATATTTTTATCTCAACAACTAGACGAAATCTCAATGGAACAATATCCGCCAAAGGACAATACCAACATGTTTCATTAACCGGTTGTGGGACTTGGCCTCTATCAAGTCCTAACTTATGTGTTCAAGATCTTAACAATATTTTGAGTTTACAAGGGTCCCTTTTATGGGTTTAGAGGTTTCATTTTCTTACTTTCAGTTCACCAAAGAAACAAATGGAGCAAGGGTAATATTAAGAAACTCTTCATCAAAATTATTTGTTGACTTCATTTCATTTCAAGGTTAATCATTTTCCACTCAAATGTAAAGCTACATATTAGGAACTTATTTACCACATTTAAAAGAATCACTCAATTCTAGCCTACCATTTTTATGTATGATACTTTGTAGGTTTATGAATAATAATTTTCAACCTTCAATACTTTTAAAAGACACAATTCTTATTCATAGTCAAATCACATATTAGTTTTCAATGACATTGGTACCAAATCTCCTTCTCAAATACCATAGTAAATGTTTAAGAGATCCATTTACAACTTCATATCGAATACAATGCAAACATGTTATAAACTATTTATTTTTCTTCTTTCAATTCCTACAACAAGTACAATAGTTTTGATAACAAGATTTCAAATGCATCTTTCTATAATGATTCAAGTACTATCTATACAATTCTCAAACATAAATTTCCATTACATACATAAATAAGTCATCTTATTTTACTTTACATCACATAGGAGTACATAAAAATATGATAATAATGCAGTTTCTTATTTTCTTAGAAAAAAACATGTTAGAAAACCATATACATCTTTAACACTCAATTTTAGCAATCATTTTATATCGTCGTTCTACATGTAACTTATAAAGCCATATAATCATGGGTAACTGAAAAACATTGGCATAGACCCACCCCTCACATCTAAAATACTACTTAACTTGCAACATTAATTTAGATTTGGGGAGAGATAAAAATGCATTTACTTTCCATATTTTTCAAACCAATTTTCAAGATATTGAGAGAGATTAGAAAGAGAAAACACTCATTTTCTTTTACACAAGTAAACCAGTACATTTCCATGATCAAATATGGTGAGAGATGACACAAAAAAACATTTATACAAAACATTCAAATTCCAAAAATATTTTCAGAGTATTACCAGTTTTACAACCTCTAACATGGTTTTCATTCACATTGTCACTATAGGGGCTTAGAAAATTGTTCAAAATAAGTGATTATAAATTTTAATTTAAAATATTTTTAAGTGTATAAAACCACATATTTCTAATCAACATACGAATTTCCAAACATCACACTATTTTTCACTCATCAAATGAACTTTGAATGGTCAATATGGGTCCATAAGTCTTTGTTGCATTATTGCGTAAACTAGCCTAATTGGCCACATAATGGGCTTGAAAAAGGGCATGAAACATCCAAATGGGATGTTTATTTATTATACCATATTCTCTACTATACGAGATAATCATGGGAAATTGATGGGGTCCAAAACTAGTAACTTTATCTCAAATCTGCAACAACTTTCCATAGCCAATTGGTTAATTTTAGTTGTTTACCCTTGAAAAACTAAGCCAAGTTGGCTCAAACAAGTGCTCAAAATGTGATTTTAGAAGGCAATGGATAAAACCATATGCTATGCTACTCTTTATATATCAACGAAGAGGTTTACGGTGGTCAAATTTTAGTTCTAGAAACCAAACGCATAAAATTTGAGGTAATTCTAAGAGAGTTTGGTCGTAGCAAGTGTTTTCTCCTAGCAAAAATTTTCCTAATTAGGTCGAAACACACTTCACAAACATGATTATCAATTATTTTGGTGATGTTTCTAGGTTGGAAATATATCACCATACGACAAGGGAGAGGTTACAACATTTTAAAGGCAAAAGTGAGGTTTAGAGATGCTTCTTGTGTGTCATTTTGAGAGGCAATTAACACAACTTGAGGATTGTTTAAAATTTCCACTTTACGTTATAAAGCACATTTATCGATCCAATTTTACCATCATGGGACATGAGCAATGGTGAGCACATTATAGGTTTGTTTTGATTAGGTTAAAGGTCTAGTTTTTGACATATCGTCCGAGGTGAATATTTACTGACACTAGTTTAACATGATGTAGAAACTATTTTATGTGGTTTATAATATGATTTGATAACAAAACATCAATAACAATATTGATTTTAGATTTAACATTTAAACTTTTTATCAATGGAATGAAAATTCAAAAGAAAGTTGGAGAGGAGGAAGGAATCCTTGCCTATATCAAACCGGTGAGTGAGAGTTGTGGAGTTTGACATTACATGTGTCAGTTACATTTGCTTGCAGGGTTCTAAGGCCTTTAATCAAACCCATTTCATTCAGATCCAGAAATTAATGTATTCTATGACATCACATCTGGTTGAGGCATTCTATTAAATAGATTCATGTTCCTTGACAATGCTTCTTCATTTTACATACATGTCTACACGGTATTCACTTCTATAACAAATGAAAAACTCCCTTCAATCCTTTATAATTTTTTGTAAGAGGTAGATCACACCACGAAATAGGAGATCCATGTAAATTTGGGGAAATTTTTATCTAGAGTTGAAAATAGCATGGTATTTTAAATTTACATAGCAACCCGCATGCTCATTTCTACATAGATGTTTGAAAGGAAAACATATATTGCAACATTTTGGTTATCCAACCCCAAAAGAAGAGTTGTAAATACAAAGGTGTTGCACCTTCTTGTGTGCTCCTCAAGCACCAATAAAACACATCCACACATGTTTAATTTACATGTTGATGATAGTTTCTTCAAAATAGTGTCTATGTTTAGGCTTGGTTTATAAGTGGCACCACACCATTTCCGTAGTTTAACCCTCATTTGTTGAGCCTTCACATCCACGAGCTTAAAAAAATTACATGGTCGGGAAGTTTCATGAAGCCACATTTCTTTGAGGTGTTATAAGATGCCTCCCATTTCCACACAAAACTAATAAAAATCCCCTCCAATATGCACTTTCGATCAAAGTTTCCCATTTTAACATGAGCATTGTGGAGTCTAGATTTACACTGTCATATGCATTTTCTTGAAATTTTCTACGGATTTTGAGCATAGCCTATAACATCGACCAAAATTTCCTCTCCATTTCTAATATCCTATTTTGGTGTAGGTTGGGTGACAACTCCCACGCGGCCACCCTCGGCCTCCCATCCTCTCTAGTGCAAACTCCAAAACAAGATCAAAAACCAAAAATATTCCAAAGAAAAATCTAAATGCCTTTCCAATTTTTAAATCATCAATTTATTAAATTTCATTTTAGTTATTTTATTATTATTTTAAAATTTCATCTTTAATTATTCTAATTGTTTATTTTGTTTTGTTATAATAATCTCATACTCACAAATTTGAGCAAATGTTAAATCTTTCCCCTATAATGGGATCGACACGACAAAAAGAAAAGGGAGGACTCTTCATAGGTGAGGCATTATAAACTTGGTTACATCTAACAACCACAAAAACCTACCAATCAACTTGACCAGGAAAAGACGAAGAGGTTCACGTGCCCTTTCTGATTGAAAGTTAAAATTTCTCGTCGAGGACAATTCATTTTCGACATAGCGTTTGATCATGGTTTAAAAAACATAACTTGTAAATCCACACAAGTAGACCAAAATAGAGTTTCATGACACGTCATTTTACCAAAAGGGGACCGCATCGTCTTTGACTAGGTATAATGGGGTGATGCATAGCATTCATCGAGAGAATGAGATTTGAAGCAACACCCACCTTAAATGTCAATGTTAATTTTGTAAAAATGTTCAAAATGAACTTGTTAAACATTTGACAACCTCAAAAAAATCTTGTCAACTACGTGCGGTGGAATGGGGCGCTACATATCTCAAATCTCTCAACATACTCATATTTATCTCACCTAGCTCCCTAAACATCTCAAACATAACTAATAGATATTACAACTATTTACGTGATTTACCAACTCACAAATATTTGTATTACAACACATGATAATATGGAGCACTAACCAATATAAATTTGTAACAAATACCCATGGAGCCCCTTATTCCTTTTTAAGATGCTTTTTTGTCCCATTGAATTTCAGATCGAATCTAGAACTTGGAGTGTCTTTCTCTTTGATAGATATGTAATTCTATATAGAAACTACTACGCTCTTAAAGATATGCATTAAATCCAAAAGATTCCCAACTAACCAATTCTCCCAATACATGAGATTATATAATATAGATATTTTCTCTATGCCTGTAAGAATTTCAACTTTGTGGCTAAGTTTAGATGACCATACCTAATATCTTCACCAATATGAAGGAATATACACATTTGATGTTATGCATTCTTCGTGAAAGCTTTATACCAATCCCCACATGACATAAGTCTAGGAAGTTCTCTAATATCATGTTTTCCATCAAACCTAGTTTTCTTTTTAACACAGTACTCATGCTCCATCGGTAATAACCTTTGATGTCCTTCATATACAACATTTTTTAGATCTGTGGACCTTCCACATAGTTGATCACCACAACTTGTACAAGTGTATTTTCCTTGTGTTAAGATACCTATAATGGAAGTAATCAACAAACTCAATGTATAATGAAAAACACACACACATATGATCTTTCTTGAATAAGTTAACATATGAGAAATACCTTAAAAAATAGCCATCCTGGAAAATTAATAATATTCCAGCATAAGATATCATAGTAGGTAAATTGGCTCGACCAATGGGTTTTGAAAGGTCATACATTATAATTCCATCCCATAATGCTTGTAACTCATCAATTAAAGGTTCAAGGTAGACATCCATATTTTTACTTGGTGCTCACTAGGAACCAATAATGGTCCAACATTAAATGATCAGTATGGATCATCAACCATGGAGGAGTATTATAATTTATCAATGATAGTGGCCAAATTGAGTATCTAGTTGATATCTTTGGAAAAGGAGTTAACACCATCTATTGCCAAGCCAAACCAAACCATACACTGCATTGCCTCACTCTGAATTTTTTAGGACACAACTTCTCGATGTGCCTCATTGTATTTGAATATGAAGTAACACGCAAAACTCTATCACTTCTTCTATTCTTATGATGCCATGACATTAACTCTAGAAAAGATGTTTGATCCTAGGAATTATTAGAAATGTCTCAATACCTTATTTGGAATGGTGAGCCCTCTCACTCCTTGTTCACATTGTGGTGCCCCAAAATATAGACAACTAACCTCATTCTCATATTCCTTCCTAAATAGAGTGCAATCATTTGTGTATACATCATAATTGACATGGACAACCCCTAAATTTGATGATATTTTTGCGTGTCTCTACATGATGAGGTAAGTTTGTTCTTTTTAGGAAACAAAATACTTTTGAGCACTTCTACAATAAAAATAAGCAAAAGGAAAATTAAAAATATATCAAATATAAAATATAGTTATGAAATTGTTATCTAACCTCAATAAAGCATTCACACTAATGTTTTACTAGAAAAACCTTTCTTTCAAGTCCATAAACTCCAATATATCATTTAATAATGATGTTTTGGACTCTCTTAATGTAAACAATGGAATTTGAGAAATTTTCAAAATCATCCTTTCTTGTTCCTAGTCTTGCTCTTCATTGTCATCATTTTTTGTCCAACATCATCCTCATGATCATGACACACATGATCATAATGATCAAGATCAAATAAATGGTGAGCCATGTTTTAAATCCCAATTCCCTCTTTCATTGGAGCATATTCATCGAAGTATAAGGAAAAGGTGTTTGTTTCACCTAACACCCCATCATTTCCTTTGAGTAAAGTATTTTCAAATGATATTTTTGAGCCATAACCACTCTATCAATATGCTCCCCTCCTCTTTTGCTTCTTCTACTTAAACCTCTACCTTAACCACGAGATTGTGATGACTATCCCTATACATAAAATAGAAACAAAATGGCTTATATTAATATAAAATTAAAATAACCTATATTGACATGAAATTAAAATTTTGTGTAGTGCCCCATCCTTTTATACCTTGTCGGTGAAGACATGGGTTTCCATCTCGCAAAGCGATGTAGTTTCCAAACTTCACAAATTGTTAGTGTGTTAGTTATGGGCAAAATTATGGGATTTACTTATTTGAATCCTTCCATGCTAGAGAGAGAGAGAGAGAGACCAAAACACATTGTAAATGTATTACCACATTCTACGATAAAATTTGGCACTTGATCACTTGTGAAGTTGTCATCGGATTTTGAATGAGGTTACAAGTGCCTTGCCAAGAACCAATCGTGGTCGGGTCTCATCGGGCATGTTTTGGGCCATTCAACCATCACGTAGTTGATCATGGAATACGTAAATGTGTTAATGGTGTATCAACGTTGCCTAAATTTAATGGTTCTTGCTTTTATAATGATGTTGTTATCTCATTATTGTTAATGAAGAATGTATTATAACAATAATAATAATATAGTGAAATTGGAATAAAATAAAATAAAATAAAAAATATGTGTGTGTGTGATTAAAACAACAAAATGAAATAATAAGAAATAAATATATATTTAATAAAATTAGGTAAATCCTTTTACATAAGGAGTTTAGGGAAAAGAGGACGCTGGGTTTTTCTCCATCTTTTGGATTGTTGAAATGGTCATGGAAACTTTCAAGTGAATACATTTAACAAGCACAAAGTTGGATTCCACAACCTTTTATAGTGTCTTCCCTATCTATGCTAAAATGGAGCATGGAGCAGGGTTGAGACATCTATCAAAGCATAATCAAGATGGGATTTTAGTCGTATATTGTATTTGTAGTGCTCTAGTGGATATGTAAGCAAAAGTAAAGGTGCACAACAGGTGCGTGGGCTGTTTGACAAATTCCTATGTGAGACGTGGTCTCATGGAACATACCTATATGATCTAATATTCTTTTTTTTTTAATTAGCATGTAGATGTGTAGGTTTAATGGTTGAGGGTTATAAATTATTTGATGGCATAAATGCCTCTTTTGAATCATGCCCAAAATTAGACATTCTTAATCGCACCAATTATCTTGAGGAAACTCTAAAATTTATCATCAACGTTACAATTAAACATGGGTTGGGCATGTGGATGTATTTTATTGGTGCTTTAAGAGAACATAAAAATATAGATTCACTATTATTTACACCTCTTCTTTTTGTGTCGAGATAATGTGTTTTCCGGGTAGACTTGTACACAAAATGAGGAAGCATAGACAAGACACATGAATTGTTCAATAGAATGTCTCAAAGAGAGGTGTCCTCATGGACTGTAATGGTTGTAGGACATGATCGGGATGGGTTTGATGAAAATCCTTATAACCCATCAAGAAAATGCAACTAGCACGTGTAATGTCAAACCCCACAACTCTTTCTCATTGGGTCGATACAGAATGGATTTTATACCTCCTCTCAGTAACTTGATATTGAAATTTTCATTCCTTTTATAGTAGATTGAACATAAATATGGAATCAATTTTTTTATTTATTTATTTTATTGAAATTATATTACAAATTTCATAAAATATTTTTGCATCATGTTAAACCAATGTAGTAAATAGTCACCTTGGATGGCATGTCAAAATGCTAGGTCATAAATTTGATCAAACAAACATATAAAATGTTCACCATCGCTTATAATATGTTATAAGTCAAAATGGAATGATAAACATGTTATAAAATGTACATTTATATTTTGAAACAACCCTCTACTTATCTCGACTTCCTCTCACAACTAACAAGTAAGAAGTATCTCTAGACCTCCTTTCTACATTTAAACTACTGTAACCTCTCCCTTATCATATGATGACCTCATTCAGACCAATAAATTTCACTTAAAAATTTGTGAACGATATTACAAAGTGGTTTTCTGAACTACTTCGAATAACTAGTTTCTAGAAGCAACCACTTGTTATGATTGAACCCTCTCATAATTACCTTAATTTTTATACATATGGGTTCCAGAAATAAAATATGTCAATGTAAACCTCTTCGTGATATACATAGAATTCCATAGTGTATTTATTTTTACCCATTCCCTTTAAAAATCACTTTTTCTCATCCATATCGGAGCCAACTTGGCTTAGTTTGATGAAGGGAAAACAATTGAATTCAACCAACTAGCTCTGGAAAGTCATTTCCAATTTGATATCCGATTCTTGGTTTTGGAACTCGCGGTTTCCCATGATTATATTTACAATCGATAATAGTATAGGACTATTGAACATCTAATTAGGATGTTTTATGCCCTTTTTGTAGGCCCATTCCATAGCCACTTAGGCTAGTTTGTGCAACAATGCAATAGAGTCATGTGGACTGTGTTGTCCCTTCAAGTTTCGTTTAATGCATAAAAATAGTGTAATCTTTGTAAATGTGTATGATGGGTATAAATACATGGTTTGGTGTACTCAAACATATGGTTAATGAAAACTCCTAGTGGCATGATATGACATACCTCCTAATCTAACCTACTTAGTGATAGCAAAATAAGATGTGTTGAAAATCATAAAACTCTATATATTTGAAATATGCTAATAATTAGAATTTTCTAAGTAAAAATTGATTGTGTTATCTCTTATCTCCCTATGATGCATTTAAAATAATTGATTTTCTTGTGTGTATGATAATGAATATCTCTCTCTTTCTCTCTCTCTAATCTCTTTAAATCCTATAAAGTTGACTTGTTTTGAAAAGTGTGTAAAGTAAATATTGTTCCCTCTCTCTAACTCTAAATTAATGTTGCAAGTTTGAAATTCATGTTAGATGGGAGGAGTGAGTCCATGTTATTATTTTCACTAGCCCATGTTCATAAAATTTGACAAGTTGCGGGTAGCATAGTAAGACTAAAATGATTGAATAAATATAAGTTTAAATTTGTCTATAGCTTGTAAAATGTGTAATTTTAATAAAATAATAAATGTATTTTGTGTGAGTAATTATACTTGTTATATAAAATTAAGGAATAAAAGTTGTTATATATCATGTTTTTGTGGTTAGTAAGAGAATGATGAAATTATATATTGTACTTCATAGTTCGGTTGTATCGGATAAATCGTATTTGGGTATCATGGTAATTATTTTAATCTTGCACAATGTATGATAGTAAACTTAAACACTTATACTACTAAAAACTAAACGAGTTCACTAAACCAATATTTCATGTTCCTACTCTCAGTCAACCTTGGTGTTTGAGAGAACCATTTGAAACAAAACCCCTTTGTAACTACTCAAACCCTCCAATGTCTAGTTTTTAAGAGTCTCGTGTGAGTGATCTTATTAAAACCTTTAGGAAAGAGTGTGTATCTCAACAAATAACAAACACTCAATTTCAACTACTAAAATTGTTCCCCTTGTGATGATATTGGAAATGGAAAGTGTTAACTAGAATTGTGATGAGGAAATGTCATTAGTCATGTAAATTCCTTGTGATGTGGCCATGTGTTATGTGTCTAACTTTTACCCTATGGTGGGTTTTAGATATTGTGAATAATGAGTTAATAGTTGTTTATTTTGTACCGAATGAAATTTGAGTAGTATGTTAAATCCATATTGTTTTCGTCTTTCCTTTTAATGAATAAAAATATAATATTAATGTACAAGTAATGTAGGAAAAAGATTATGGTGGTAACATTGATGTTGATCTTATGGTGAAGTCCAAGAGATGTAACTAGAACACAACTCAATCCTAATACCTCTTAAGAAGTTAAGTTTGGATAAAACATTATATTTGACTCCATCTATTAATTTGTGTTTAACAAAATGTTTTGGAAGGTTTGATAGGAAACTTAAATCTTTAATTTTAAACGTGAAATTAAACCCATGGTTACCAATAAAATTATAATGAATGTTTATGGAAGAACGTGTCTTGGTAATATAATCTCAAATAATAATTGAATTACGGAAATTAAGCATGGTACGGAATCAAAATGGTAATGAAGTGCACTAATTATGAGTAAATGTTTTAATGAAATGAGAAATATGATAATGTAAAATGGGAACACATGTGGTTGTGCACATCAAGGTGGTACGATCAATTATGTAAAACATGGATTATTTCCCAACTATTAAATGGTGCCTAATAAGATGGAATCACAACGTAAAGTGAATCAGCCTTATATTATATAATAAGTGGTCAACCTTACATTGTTTGCTAATAGTTAAATGAATCATTCTCATGTTAGGAAATGTTTCTCATAACAATTGATACATAACTCGCATGAAATTTAAATGATGTCAAATGAATAACATGTTTAACATAATTGCAAAATAAATGGAATAAAATGAGTGTATTCTTGGCAATTAAACATTATGATGGAGTGAAACTCAAAATTTGTAAATGATAATGTATGATTTTAATAAGTGTTACATGTGGGATAATACAATGATTTTAACACAAGGTAATTTAGTAGTGATGAAAATGCAAATCATGGGACCTATGTACATGGTTATTAAGGTATTTATTTTCTCTCGTATAGTCTTGTCATTATATTGTGTTTGCTCATGTGAAGCAAATGTGACATTGTTGATTATTGTCTGATTTTTGAGATTGTACATGATTATGAATGTTATTTTTCATTTAACCAATACTAATACAAAAGGAGTAAATTTTAATAAGATGTAAATTGAAAAATATATGTTTATGGTGGATAAATTCCTTATTCTACCTCACCCTTGTAATTTATAATTATTGTTTGGTTTCACTCTTTTGGATCCAATGTGAAATTATTTTTTTCATTTTGTTTGTGTGGATGCATGAAAGTATGGGGGTGGGGTACATCATTGTTTATGGGGGATAAGTGTGATGTTAGTGAAGGGAGGAATAAGGATTTGTTTGTTCATATGGAGGAACCAAGGGGATTCATGGCTAGCCTTAGTGGAGTGATAAGTGTTGTCTCAAGTGGAGGGATAAGTGTATATTTGTTATATTTTATTGTATGTTTAATGGGAGGAACCAAAGGCTAGCCAGGATTTCCTAGTGGATAAATAAGTGGTAGTTTGCAATGATGATCTCTCCCCTTTACAAGTCTCATAAGAAGGATTGATAATGTGACTCATATTATTAATGAAATTTCATTTTCACACTCTCATTATTCTTAATATTTTATTTCTTATTGGTTTCTCATTAGAGCATGTGTTCATTTATTTGATGGTATTTGTATCTTGCATACATGGGTATGTTTATGTATGTGTGTATGTTGGGGACTTGTATTGCCATAATGGAGGGATAAGTATTATTATTATGTATGGGTTTGCTTATTTTTGGGACGAAATAAAATTTGGAGATACTAGCCTTAGTGGAGGGATAAGTGTGAAGGGATAAGGGCGTTTTCATGTGTGGTTACATGAATGTTTGGAGGAACAATATTATAGTATTACTTCCTTAGTGGAGGGACAAGTGGAAGTGGTGGAATTATTTTCCCCTAAATAAGTTATTTGATGTCTTGGCTATTTTATACATTTTCATTTTTGTTGATGTAGACACCAAAATTTGGTTTTGCTACACTTGATTGCCCGCGTGCGCATTTTTCACCATGGTCCTATCTAGACCCATTTTAATTTAATTCATTTATTTTATTTAAATTCCCATCCATTAGCCCATCACTCTTAATTATTTATTAATATTCATTAATTAACCTAAATTAGCTAAATCACCTCTAATTGGATTTCTTTGGGATGTTTTTATCCCTAACCACCTAAATCCACATCCCTACACTTTTTCTATCTTTTATCTAACCCATATTTATCTCCTATCTACCCATGACACTTCCCTAAACAACCCTTACCCACCTATATGTTTTAAAACACTTATACCAATCCCTAAAATCCTTATATCTTGAGTAAATCAATGATTTTACCTTCCAAGGAATGGTTTCCCGCAATCAGGGGAGACCCATTTGGGTCACCATCAACCCTACAAAATTAAATTCACCCCCTCTTCCGAGGCATGCATGTAAATATCTGAGCTTTCTTGCGACTTGTAAACTTTTTCTCATGCCTGAGCATCCTTGCAATAGTTACAGACCTCTTGGATCTCCTTTCAACTTACTTGCATCACTCATAAACATTATTTATGAGATTACCATCATTTTGTGTTGTTTTATTCAGTTATCATCATATTATCATTGTCTTGTTTACATCTAACATTTTTTAGGACCAGATCATCTCCATAGACCTCATTTCAATTGTCCTTTTCATCCCTCATACTTCCAGGATGTGTTTTCAAACCATTTCCTCTTAGATTAACTCGTCCAACTCAAGTCATCGTCACCTCTGTTAGGTCGCCACCGATCCTATATTTATCCACCTTTGTACCTCTTTTTTAGATCCACAAATCTCGTTTACCTTGTCTTAGTGCTCACCTAGTTATTAGATCTCCCTGACATCATTCTATTTCTCATATTTATCCTATCATTGCCCTAGTCGTCATCGTCCTTACCAGTTTCCATCGACAAGACCCTATTTATAGCATCCACCACTTATATCCATGTTTCCTCACACCCTTTTGTCTCTGTCAATCTAATAGCTTCTCTACGGGTGCTTAATAGTCAACACAAAGCCCCAACATCCTCAAGTATGCACTTAGAATATCCATATCTACATTTACGGTTGGTATTCCATCCATCTACCTTCGTTTTTCGTCGATTGGACCTTTGCAGCCCTGGTCACCATCGACCCTGTTATGTAACTTTATTTTATATCAATTTAGATCATATTTGTATGTGCCTTACATTTCTATATTTTCAGTTTCTATGTGCCTCATATTTTATATATTATCCTTTTTGTTATCATTAATTTTATCATATCTTATCAAACATGGGGGTTGAAATCCACCAAGGAAGTTAACACTTCTTGGAGACAACTTCATCGGGAAACCCCCATCTACCATCTAATCCATTTTCCTCTTAGTGTCTTTGTCAAGTAGGTCATCATTTTGTAGCAGCAAGGATCTATTTTCTACTTTGCACTTGTATTTATCACATCACATCCTGGGGTACCTTAAACCCTCACATTTTGAAGTTATTTAATTTTCTTTAGTATTATTTCATTAACTTGAAGGGAATAATGAATTGGATCAACATTCTTGGCACACTCGGTGAGACGACCATTTTAGGTGAGTCTCTTGCATTTTGTTTCATTTCTCCACTAACATTCGGTAGAAGGTTTTTACTTTTGCTTGTCAGTGTTGGACTTCTTGAGTTGTTTGGATTGCTCTTCGTTTGTGTCTTGCTAAAGATTAGATAAAAAGGAAAAAATTTCTCCATGTATTCTTATTTTTGTCTCATTTTCTCCTTTTTGCATCACATTTTACCTTTCTTGTGTGTTTGGCTTAAAAATAACCCTTTGCATTGTTTCGACAACATAGCATAAGTAGGGTTAATCAGTTGCATCTCACATTCTATCACAAGACCAAATTCACACATTAATCTACACATTTAGACATCTTCCTATTAGGTGGAGTGATTGGGATTTCATCACCCAATAGGAAATCACCACGTTAGAAATCCTTCATCGGCTTGGGCCTCACATACCTTCGGGTATATCGAGGAATCCCCAACCATAACTACCCGAAACCAGCCTTAGACTGCCATTTCCGAGGTACCTTTGTTATCCATTTTCCCTTTTTCACATCTTCTAATTAATCATGTTAATAAAAACTTCATTGCTTGATTTGTTTGTTAATAAAATTCCTAAACAAATCTTTTCCCATTTCATTCCTATTAATACCTCTTCTCAAAAAATGTAGCAATATATTATATCCAATGACTCTCCTCTCTCTCTAATGATCTTAATATTCTGAATTGGATATCTCAACCTTGTAAGACCATGTCATTCAAATCGATCCCCCTTTTGAAACCAACTCTCCTATCTCCCTTCACTCTATTTCCCCTTTATCAATCACACCACCATCTTCTACTCCTTTAAAAACTCTTGGGCTTCTTTCTAGACCCATTTATAAATTTCTATTTCGTAGATCTCCCATGATCTCTCAATCCTATCAATCCACTTAATTGGTGGATCCCATTCCACCCCCATCATCCCAAACCAAAATTATTCCTACTTCATCCAATATTATCACTAGAATTCTAATCTACCAACAATCAAAAATTGAATATCCTTATCTCACAACATTTTATCCAACCTCAACAATTACATCACATTCTTACCTCTCAACAACAATCATTATTGTAACCTATCATGTCTTGTCATATTCATACTCAATATCCACCCATTAATTGTATTCTCTCTTATCAAACACTCCCTTTAACTTCAACATATCCCCAAACTTATTTACATCCTTATCCATCCACTTGTCATGTTGTGTCGTCACAGCCATCTACCTCTTGCACTATGCCTTCACATGAAACTTATAAACCATCTTCTAATTATACCCCCTTGGGGGAATCTTACAGTTCAATCTTCGATAAGTTGATGGTAGCTCACCTCCTCATACTTCCTCCCATCCGACCTATTGACAACTCACACCCCAAACCCCCTTAGTATCATGAGGCTCACTACTGTAGATATCATCGAGTCATAGGTCACGACATTGAAAAAGTTTCATTATTTTAAAGATCACATTCAACAGTTTATAAATCATGGGGATCTCTAGATAGACAATCCTGCCTCATCTCACAACCAACCCCTTGACATCTTCAGACAACCCTTTCCTAATCCACCACCGACAAATCAATTTCCACCTTCCACATCTTACACATCCAATCCTTATGCAATCAATACTATACATCAAACACCTCCATCCTTACCTATCTCATCTACCTCATCATTTATTCATACCTTAGACATTGTGCCTACAACTTCTACCACACCTATCACATTAACTTCCACCACTTGTCCTACATCTACATCTATTCCTACCTTTACCACATCCACATCAAATTTGACTATACCTACCACTTCATCCACATCTATCATACCCCAACCTACCATATCTAACCCCTTACCCACATCAACATCCAACACAGTTATCACTTCATTAATTTCATCATCAAACATCCCAACTATACCTATCTCATCATCAATTTCAACTACCCCTATATCTACCATATCAGCAAATTCACTTACATCTACCTTGACATCTTCATCACATATACCTACATCTTTTCCCATGGCCACATCACCTATTTTATCTCAATATTCTACACTTAATATTCCAACATCTAACATTTCCACATTTATACCTGCTACCACACTAATCACATCTCCTCAATTTAAAAATATATCAAATACACCCTTGAAACATTTATGAAGCAAGCATCCCCACCTAAGACAAACACAAAGAGCATTCATGCCTCCTATACCAAAAAAATTGTGTCCACATTAACCAATCCAAAACCTATACAATCCACATCTTGCATAGACCTCATCAATCACATCATACAAACACCTCTTTCTCCATCCACATCTACACCCACCATTGATCTTGCACCTTCATCTACTTTATCCCTTATCACATCTACTTCATCAAATTTGATCATACCTACTACTTCATCTACATCCATTCCACCCTTACCTATTATACCATCCATAGAATCAATCCCAGTTCCTCTTTTCACACTTTTACCACCACCAATTATATCAACTATTGTGACTACATCTACGCCACCTTCTCTTTCTACATCTTTCTCATCGTTTGAATATTTTTTGAAAGTACTCCAACTTTCATTAATAATCCTTCCATCTCATCTTCACAATCAGACATTCCCACATCTCCTTTAGAACTTATCAAACAATAGTTACTTTATCCGTCAATATCTACCTCGCACCACAATCTTCAGATCCTTTGGTTGATATTATTTTTATCCCTTCCAAGGGTAAATCCTCTCGATAAAAATCTAATACTCTTGGTAAGCCTCCCTAAAGGTCTCTCATGCATTCTCGTAGGAATTTAGGTTGTCCCTCTTCTCAAAGCAATCCTATGTTAAAACATACATCCTAAGAGCATCCACATCTATTTTAGGGCCAATCCTTTCATTTAAGACATCTCCTAATGACCAATCCAAATCCAAGCAATCTAATCCTCCTCTCAAATTTAATTCATCTTCTAAGATATCTAATTTACCCATCCAATATACATCCACTTCTTCCCCTAAATCCAAGTCAAAATATCCTATTAAAACCCGCAAGAGATACATTCCTCCCCACACTTTGATCGGGTCCTACGTGGATACCCTTCAACATTTAATTCATGTATCTATCATCAAACTTACTCCTATTAAGTATTTTGATCCTCATAGTAAAAAACCATCATGTTTTGATCTAAGTTTCATTTGCACTTATCATCGCACCCCAGGTCATGACAATGAACATTGTAAGGCCCTCCAAACCATCATCCATGATCTTATTGAGGACGATGAATTTATCATCCAAGAGTATTTGTCATCTCCATCTATCACAACTAATCCAATTACTATTTCTACATCTTCATCCATCGATTTTCCTCCACAAGATGGTCCTCCCTTGTTCATCGATATTGTTTTCCTTCCAATCATCCCTATGATCCCCAATCATCTATCCAATCAAAATTCAAAGGTTTCATCCACCATCCTTATAATAATCCCACCCAATCTTCTTCATCCATGTGCTCAGCCACATTCAAGCTACCTAATGTGATATAGTTTCTTTCATTGGGGGAGCATCTTCCCCTTGTTATTGAAACTCTCACATATTTTACCTCATCCAAATCTTATCCAACCAATCTCATTCAATATTATCTAGATTACTTTAGCCATCCAATCTATCTATCATCTCTTGTTGTTCAAATTCCACCTTTGTGGCCATATTTTTGCCTCTTTTGGGGCACCATATTTCCATATTTTTCATCAAAGTCCACCTTTGTGGTCATATTTGTGCCTCTTTTGGGGCACCATAGTTTTTTATCTTAAGTCCACATTGGTGGCCATATTTTTGCCTCTTCTAGGCACCATACTCCCATCCTAAGCCCACTCTTATGGCGATATCTTTTACTTCCTCATTTTTGAGATGTTGCACATATTTTACCTTATCATCCTCTCGTCCTAAGTCCACCCTTCTAGCCATATTCGTCCCTTCCTTGGGGGACCATTCATACATTCGTGTCTCCCATGGGGGATCATTTGACCTCATCATAATCCACCTTTGTGGCCATATTTGTGCCTCTTACAAGCATCATATATTCATCATAAGCCTACTCTTGTGTTCATTTCCTTGCCTCGTTAGGGATGCATATTCTCTCCACTTCCTTGAGGGGTATCACATAAATTTTATCTTCACTCACCTATCTCATCGTATCCCATCCTTTGCAATCTGTAATCTTATTTTATCGTGACTTTAAAGTTAGTGACCTTACCCTACTCTAGAAAGGAGCCAACTTGGGAAGTTTTCCCTAAGCTGGATTAGACCATACATCATCACACATAGGTATGTGTTGGGAGCCTATCATTTGGCCTCCCTTGATGGTAAACCAAAAGTGGAACCACTTAACACCTTGCACTTACAACCATTATATTGTTAGCATGTCTACCAGTGAGCACTTAGTCGTATCCTTAGATCATTCCTCCATCATTAGCCTCTTCCATCTATCATTATAATGATTTGGAACTATGTGGTCTACCGTTACTTTCCTCAGCATGACCTTAAATATGGGCACCATAATTATTTCCATAGAATTTTCCTTATGCATAGGTTCTCTTTATTGGTGAGGACCACATGACCATTACATCCATCACCCTCTTATTTACCTATTGAAACTATGCAAATGGGTCATCGTTGTCTTATGTATATTCATTTTCCCTAATAAGTGGCCTACCTAGCTATTCCTAGATCTTCCCCATGTTAAAATCAAATTTCATAGATGCCTTTATCAAAAATCAAAGTTATCAAAAATAGACTACTCCCTCGAAGGACAGATGTTCATTTCAACCAAAAATAAATCAAACCAAAGCAAGTAAATCGAATGATCCTTGAAGCTGAGATATCATGTGTATCATTCTCACCATCTATATCATATATGTATAAATTAGACCATACCCTCGAAGGATGGATACTCTTTTGTAACATGGCATCAAAGTTTTCCTACATTTATCAGCCTTCCATTTTATCAGCATCCTAAGAAAGCTTCCTACATTGATCAGTTTTCTTCTAGTAAACTTCCCGCATTGATCATCTATCAATGTATTAGTTAATGTAGTGATTTTTACACCCACCAAAAGAACAAGGGAGTACCATGTGCATCGGCCTATCACCTAGTGGACGTTGGGAGCTCACTAGAGGAACAAGTGGGAACCGAGTCTCTCTTTTATGTGAGTTGAGTGGGAAAATATCATCAATGATCCAAACTTAAAGGAAGTGAGTGGAAATGAGACATGCAAGCATCATAGATCTCATAACGGCTTCTAGATCAATGCAGTCATTCCAAACATAAAATCACTTAATAGATTAAGAACTAAATCAAAATAGAAAGGGAAATGCGTAAAGATTCAGACTCATTCTATAAACATGCATAAAACGAGAATCATGAAGATATTTAAATGCACGTAATCATTACTGATCATATTCATATAAACTGGTAACCTCATTACATTCATTAGATTCATTATAGAGCATCGCAGAAAGGTAGACCGAAGTCATGCATCATAACTAGATCCATATCATTTACCTCTCAAAAATAAATTTAAACCCCAAGCCCTTAATACATCCTTTTCCTATGATTTATCTACCGAACCCAAACAAATTTTCTTGTGGAATTTCGGCAGAGCTCAGCTCTCTATTGATCTCTTTATTAGATATCCAATCTATATCTTATCTCTAATCCTTCCTTTTCTTTTGTGGGCGCTTGTATATATAGGCATCCCAAAGTGCTAACTCATCCTTCTACAGCCTCAGATCTAGTGCCAAGTGTCTGAATGTGGTCCTCCATGGGAGCATGCTCCTTTAGGCCTGAGCTCTCCACTTTTTGCCATGATGGTCTTCTAGAAGCTTCTATCATAGGGCATATTCCTTCCTAGGCCAACATGTCACCAGGATGGCACCTTATCCACTCTGCATGCACAGTTGGGTCACACTTTTCTCGTGTCCTTCCCGATATGCCAAATATGGCTAAGTCCCAAGATCTTTTCGCTTCGGCGTGCAACATGGTCTTTATAAAACCCTCCTAGAACCTTTCCTTGCACGCCTTCTCCTTGTATGCCCATCCTTCAACCTAGGCCTTGCGTGCCCATGTGCCTTTGTGTACTTAGCCAATATTTTAGGGACCTAACATCACCCCACACTACGTTTGTTCTCCGTTCACGGGAACACCTCTCCAATGAATAAAGAATCATAGAAGACTTAACCTCTTGGGAAAAGAATAAGGGGATGAAGAATTTAAGAAAGAAGAAAGAATGGGGAAGTGATGGCATTACAACAACAAGCTAGGAAAATATTTTTACAAGTCGGCCTCCAAATTTTTCCAGGCATTGACTTTGTTTTGCACTCTTTGGGAGAGGTCACCAACTAGGGCACTTACCTCCCCAAAACTCAGTCCATCTCCTTGAGCATTCATAGTGTCAACAATTTTCTCCAACTCCTTGCTCACATCCTCAAGCACATCCATCCTTCTAGTAATCTGTGGGTATAGCTTTATCCAGTTCTTGATTGTAACTCTTAGGGCCTCAATAGCTTCTAACTTCTTTTCAACCTTAGCCAGGATTCTATCCCACTCTACTTTGTTCCCTTTGTTCTTTTCTTGGAACTTTTTAAGATCTAATTCATAGTTGGTGACCAGAATACTCACCACTTTATCTCTGTCTACGCAGTTGTCATATGTGGCCTCAGTAGTATGGGCAAAAATCTTTACATCAACAAGGACTTTGTTGTATTCAGCCATGATTGCTACTACCTTTAATTTATCCTCCTTCTCTGCACGCGTTGCTACTTCTTCCATATATTCTAAGGATAGAGGTTACCTCTCCATGGTGAGGATGCATGTTAGGTATTCAAGGCACTCAAGGGAAGATCCATACTTTTACATGGGTGGCGTCAGGTCCTGGATGCTTCAAAACAATGGCATCTGTGATGGATTATACCTTCTTATGTACTTCAGTGCACCCTTTCCTTTTCTTCTCTGAGTTGACACTTTAGCTGAGCACTAATTAACTCCTGCTTTAAATCCTTGGCCTTCTCTTCTAGCTCTTCCTCCTTTTCTAGTTCTTCTTCTAGAAATTTTATCCTGTCATTCCATCTAAAGAGCCTAGCTTCAACCTCAACTAACTCCTTGTTGAGCATGTTGCACAACTAATCATCTGAGAGCCACTAAGCATTTACCAAGGGGTTGTCTCCTTTTGACTCTAGGATTTTCATTAGTGCCCCCTGGCTTATCTCAAACTAAGGCTCATCGATGTGGGACTCAATTTCTAAAGAGAGCATCTTCATTTTCCAAGGGTATGCACCTTCTTCATTGAATGACTTAATTTCCATGAGTTGATCTGTTGGGACGGTGCTTTGGAAGCACGCGCGTAACACCTTCTTTGGGATCAGCAATGTAGCTCATTCCTTTCCTCTAAATCTTCATGCACTTGCTCCTTGTGTGCATGCCCTTAGGAATAGTTACCAATATACTAGGGCCTCCTGTGCTGCCGTGATCTTTTTCTACACTTTCTTCCTTATCCTCTTCCATTACTAAATTAGTGTTGCACTCCAATTCTTGTTCTACCAAGGCCTCAATGATTTTTTTTTCTTCTCTTTCTGCCACCTCGTTTACTTGCTCCTGCATAAGGCTTGGAGTTTTCTACTCCTACGTGCAAACATCCTCACTTCTTCCCATGTCCTAGGCACCTTCCTCCTCCTGGCTACCCTTGCACCACATGAAAAGGAACTCATGTTCTTCTTCTTCACCCTCTTCTTCTGAATCATGCACACTGAAAACAAGTGGCTCTTGGTCCCCTTTAGGATCATCTTCTTCATCGTCATCCCTCTCACCTATGTATTTCTCCAAGATCTCCATCTCTCTCGAGTCAGCTTCCTCCATCACCTTTTGTTTCTTCCTAACTAGGGATTCCAGTATAGGAGATTTTGCTTTCTCTTCCTCTTCCTCTAGTGATTTCTCCTCTGCGATAAGATTTTCCTATGCTAGCGCCTCCTCTTTGATTGGAGACCTCTTCCTACGCATGTAAGTACTCATTCTAGCACTTGTTCCTAGGGTACATAATGCTGTGTATCTTGGGCACTTGGTGCCTTCTTCTTTATTTCCTCCGTCTCCTTCTTCTTGGGCACTATCTTATTCCCCTGTTAGGTCCTCAGGTATAGCTATCTCATTTTCAAGATAAGCACCCTTCTCAAACTTGGGCCTTATCTAAAGGTATATACACGTCATGGACCTTCCTGCAATAGTTAGAGTCAGGGGTTTTACCATTTGGACTTCATGTGACACGTATTTTTCCACATACGCGCACTTGTTGGGGTAGACCAACGTCCTGCGCATCTCCCTGTGGTCCCGGTCCAAACTTCCAAGGTCAAGTTTTAACTTTTTGGACTCCTTGAATCTATTAACTCCCGCCTAGAAGTATTGAGCTGTGAAGGTGAATGGGAGCTTGCACCATGGGCTCATGTTCTCATCCTCCAACTTAAATCTACCAATGCAGAAGTGTTGGTATACTGCGAACTCAACTTCTCCTTCTATAAGCACTGGCAGTTTCGGTATTCTCCATTCTACCTCAAACGCATTCCTTAAGTGTGTATACCATTTTTCAAGATGTGCCTTGTGAATGGGTGTCATGCTATCATAGCTGTACTTCTCAAATATTTTTGCATGTGAGGGGTCTTCCTCTAGATACTCCCATATGAACTTATCTATTGTGTCTAGTAATCTGATTTCTGAGAACACAATGGTTAAGATGACATTAACAAAGAGAATCTTGTCTCCTTCCTGTGTGTTAGAGATAATTTCATCTGCAATGTATGTGGATAGATTGTAGATGGTACCTTCTGATATTTTTCTACAAATATTTAACCAAGACTTGTTTACCTGTGTCCATCTTTCTTGTGTGTTGAGTTTTATTACTAGGCATGTGGCCATTCTCATCACTGGGTCTTGGATATCCTTGATATCAAAATACCTTCACCCCTTCTTGTACACATACGCGGAAATTGTATCCTTAATTGCTTCCTTTTCACACAAGTCATCCTCTATACTATCTCCCTCGCAAATAAGGCCTGTGAATCTTGAAATTAGCTGAGGTATTATGCGTATCTTGCGCCCCGTGAAGTGAAAGTGGTCTTCATGTACGCATGACATCAGCCACTGATAGAGGCACTTTGGCTTTCTGAAGTAGGGAAATTCATAGAGTTGTAATAATCCCACCTTCTCTAACTTTGCCTTAACTTCATTGTTATAGATTGATAACCACTCATTTGTTCTCAGGTTAGTCAAATGCACTAACTCCAACTCCATTTCCTTTTCAATTGCATTTTTGCGATGATTGTAGTCACTTACCTTCATTTTTCTCAAGTGGGATTCCCATTCCATCCCGAGTGAAACCCCATCTGGGTACTGCATTTCTACATACCATTCTTCATTGGTACCTGTGGTAGTTTCTTGTTTTTTCCCTTTCCTTGTCCTTTTAAGTGTTACGATGGTTTCTTGGGTGCCATTTCTTGGGTTATCACTTCAACTTCTCTTCTTAGCTCTACTCTTCTATCTTTTCCAAGTTCAAATCCCTAACCTATGAAGAATACTCTTTTCCAACCCATGCCCAAGCTACCAAACCGTAACGTAATATCTTTTCACAAGATGGCGCTTCTCCATAACTCTCCCCCACACCCGTGAATTACTTCCCCTTGGTTTATAGATCCAAACTGTCGAGTCACGGTTAAAATATTCCAATTTTTCTTCTCATGGATCAACTCTGGAAACCCTAGTTCGCAAGATCTCTTCCTTCTTCGTATTCACAATGTAAATAATGAAGTGTCCAACATTCTATTTATAGTTTTTCCCACTTTTTTAAAATTAAATACTACCTTACCTACCACCATACTTTAACACTTAATGTGGATTTTTCCAACAAAATCTAAATTTAGCGCTTTAACTCACGCGCCCAACCTTGTGCGGATAATTCCCCAACCTTTTGGCATACAAACAATCATTCTTGACAAGATACTCTTACGTGCACGTCACTAGTGCCAAAGGCACTTCTTCTGTCATGATTTTTTCTCTCGCCTACCTCATGTTGCTTTTGTGCTTCTTCCTCTTTTGTACGTGGATCCCCAATGTAGCCTTACCTTGACACCAACCATCTTTTTTCACCTTTCCTTACATGTACTTCCTTCACAAGGCCATTCAATCAAGATTTCCAATGCAATCCTTCCTGGCGCTTCACACTTCAATTTCTTCCACCTTACTCCACCCCACACTAAAATTATGTGTAGTACTGCACACGATTACAACCTTCAAAAAGTAATAAGATTACAAAGTGCCCAAGGTGCAACACAAAACAAGCAACGAGATAGGGAAACACAAGAAAAGAAAATGCAATAAAGAAAATTCTAAACTAACTTACAATACTACCTTATTTACAAACACCAAGAAGACTTATTTATAGTAGGGATTCAGCCTACTCCCATTGAAGTGTCCTGAAAATCTTGTCCCTTCCAGCACTTGTAACTAGAACGAACCCAAATCAAGGATGTATGAGATGATGTAGGGACCCAACCAATGGACTTTTAACTTCCCAGGATGGCACAGAAACTTTGAATCATATAGTAAGACCATCTTCCCAACCTCAAACTTCTTGTTCTTAATGTGATGATCATGTCATGCATTTTATTTTTCTTTTTCCATCTTCTAGCTCCACCTGGCGAGTGATCATCTTTCATCTAATTGCATTAATTTTTCAATTCTTTCTTCTAGTGCTTGTTCATTAGCCAATCCTCCTGCATGTGTTATATGAAGAGAAGGTAACATGAATTCAACCGGCGGCAAAGAGAGCTTCCGCGCCAAACACCAGTTGAAATGGTGTGTCCTTGTTCAACCTCTTATAGGTTGTCATATATGCCCAAAGAATGGCTGATACTTTGTCATCCCAATCCTGTCTACCAATATCAAAAATCTTATTCAACATGTGGCTAAGTATTTTGTTAAATGCCTCAGCAATTCTATTTGCCTGAGGGTGATAGGGAGTAGTTTTTTCATGGGCCATCATGAATTCTGATAGCAGAATCCTAACCATTTCATTAAGGAAGTGTGCACCTCTATCACTTGTCAAGCTTAATGGGCATCCATATCTACCGATTATGTTTTCCAATAAAAATATAGCAGTGGTAGCCATTGTCAATCCTTTATAGGCAAGTGCCTCTCCGCCCACCTTGTTAAGTAATCGGTGCAAGTGAGGATATACCATGAACCAGTCCTTCACGCCACTTTGGTGAGATTGGTCGACAAATTAAATAGCCCATTTCTCAAATATTTCGTGCTTTGGTTATTGGTCATAAGGGCATTTCATCCCTTTTTCCGTGTTTTCCAAAGCACCGGCAATGGTCACAGCCTTAAAAACTTAATGCAGTCTTGATAAATGGTCTCCCACCAAAGCCCCGCTAGTATAATCTTCCACGTGGTAGTATTTCCTACATAGTGTCCTCCTACAATCCCACCATGCGCTTCTTCCATAATTTCAATGCGTTCATGTTCTATTACGCATCGGCACAGAACCTTATCATAACCCATTTTTTACAAGTCTCCACCAATTAGCATGTAGGATGTGGCGCATATGGCCAACTTCTTCTTCTCCAAGGCCTTCATTTCATCTGGCGCCACACCTATTTTGAGAAATACTGCAATATCCTCCAAATCGAGGGAATGCGTCGTAACCTAAACAATTTTACATCTAGCATAGTCTCTTCAATACTCTGCACATCCTCCCCTGAATCAATCCTAGACAAATGGTCAGGTCTGGAATTACTTTTTCCTGGTTTGACAACCACCATGAACTCAAATTCTTAGAACAATAGTACCCACCGACATATGCACCCTTGTAGAATGGGCTTGTTCACCAATTATTTCAATGCCATATGGTCAGTGTAAAATATAAAAGGGGTTGCCAACAAATATTGTCTGAATTTATGAAGCACGTAGATCATTGACAATGCCTCGTGCTCAGTCATAGTGTAATTCTGCTCTGTTGGTGTCAATTTCCTACTTGCAAAGCACAAAGGATGATCAACAATCCCTTCACCAGGATATGCAATTATTGCTCTAATGGTGGTTCCTGAGGCATCCACATGAATATGAAAAGGTTTATCCCAAGAAGGGAAACATAGGATGGGCACGGTGATAAGCCTATCCTTCAAAGTGTCAAATGCCTTCTACTGTGCCTCTCCCTAATGAAAGGAACTCTTATGTCTAAGTAACTCTTCTAAAGGCACGGTGATCTTGGCATATCCCTTGATGAACTTCTGTAGTACCCCGTATGCCCAACAAATACACGCACTACACTTTGACTAGTAGGCTCCCTTAATCCCACAATTATTGCAAATTTTATAGGATTTACTTGTAGGCCCTCCTTACATATGATGTGCCCCAATAGTGTTCCAAACGGGGAAAGAAAGACACATTTCTTAATGTTAAGGGATATCCTCAACTGTCAACATCTTTCAAACATCAGCCTTAAGTTGTCACAATGGTCCTTCACTAACCCATATATTATCCAATCATCCAGGTAGACTTGAAGGAATTTATGGATAAAGTCCTGGAAAGCTTGTACCACAATGCACGAGAACATAGCAGGCACATTCTTCAACCCAAATGACATGAATGTATAGGAAAAACTTCCCCACTCAGTGGAAAAAGTCATCTTCCTTTGGTCCTCCTTCGTGATCCTTACCTAGTGATAGCCCGAGAATCCATCTGTGAAAGAATAGACCTTGCACCCTACCACTCCCTCTAGGATCTCTTCAATAAATGGGATGGGAAAGGATCAATGATACATACTACATTCAAGTCCCTGTAATCAACACAAATCCTTATCCTTTTGTCCTTATTGATGCTAATTACCATTGGACTTATCCATTCTGACTCTTCAACAACTTCAATAATGCTCGATGCTATCATCTTATCTATTTCTTCCTTGACCTTCACATGCGGGTTAAAATTCATTCAATATGGTAATTTCTCGACGGGCACGCACCTTCCTTCAAATTTATTCTCATCTCCCCCAAGGAATGGTGGATGCCTTTAAGCTCATGATACCCGCGTGGGAATAAATCCTCAAACTCAGGTAAAAGATCAATGATCTTAGAGACTTCTTTCTCGACCAATAGTCTCCGATGATAGCCTCTTTAGGCTCCTCGTCTGAGCCAATGTTAACCTTATTTGTCTTTAAAGTTTCATGATAGGCATGTGCTCATTCATCAGCACTATCTACCATTTCATGCATCCCTACAGAATGATCAACATCCAAGTTTTCCACCTCTTCACCATCAATAACATACACCATCTTCCCCTTTTCTTTTTGCAAACATGCATGCTCAAGCTGTATCTCTTTTGTTTCTTCTTCCTCAAAGCACACCTCTAGGCCAAGTTTACCTAGCAACTCTAGTAGCCTATCTTCTACCATGGTACTATCGAAAAGGTAAGGCAATTGACAACCTGTAACGCCTTATCCACCGAGGTTTCTATTCTCTAATACTCGAATGTATGAATGAGATCAGCCGCTAACTCTTGTCAATTCCCTGTCTAGCGGCATGTCTCAGAATGAATGTACCATGTGTGTGCACAACCTTGTAGGGTGGAATATAACTTGTGAACCCATAACGAAGGTTTCAATGCTTCGCACTTCCCATCTTGGTTGTCTCACATGCTTGGATATGGAAGGAAGTGGTCTCTTTACCATGGTAATCTTTTATATCCGTGGGCGTGTTGCTCCTACAAAACCTTACAGAGAAGGTAATTCTTACGTCGCACCATTCTAAGAGATTATCTTGATGTATTTCCCACCAGCGCGTAGTGATTCCGAGTAGGATGTAACTTAACATTCCCATTTGTTCATTTTCCTCCTTCCACTGATATTTCATCTTCTACAAAAATACCTTGGAGAAGGCTCCTCCTGAGTACTTAGGTAGCTCTTTTCCTCCTAGGTTCCAGACCGTACGTGCCTTTGTCCCCTTTATCACCGATCCTCTCAAATTCCATCTATTTAACTCATAGGTTCCATGCACCTAATTATCACACGCTATATTGGTGGTGACACTTAGGGACTAAGCATCCTCAAACTAGATAACTCCTTCTGTGGTATGAATTATCTCTAGATCCTTGATTGAGTGCACATATATTCTATCCAGGACCTCTTATCCCAAAGGTTCAGTATAGGGTGTTGACTTCCCATCATCTAGGGGTATGATGACCCATTCCTCCTCATTTTCAAATCTTATGTATCCCTTTTTGAACCGAAGATCCGTATTGTTCTTATAGCACCATGGGCACCCAAGTAGTGCTCAAAAATTGTCTGCCTCGGTGAGTGCCAAGACTACAAAGTCCCCAAGAAACTTATCCCCTAAATGATGATGGTCGCATCCTTTAAGACACCGATGGGCATTGCCTTTGTTTTGTTTTCCATATACAACACATTCGAAGATGACTGTAATGTAGGCCTTCCCATCTGATGCCATGCATCCAAGGTGAGAACATTGACCTCTGTGCCTATGTCAATGAGGATATTACTAAGGAGCCATCCATCCACGACCGCATTTAACGTGATCTCCCTATCATAGTCAAGGCTATGAGGGGGAAGGTTTACATGCAAGACCTACCTCTCATGCTCTTCCTAGCATGTGGTACCTTCTCTCAACCATGCTCCTAGCAAGGGAATAAAATTCTCTTGCCTTAGCATTTTACATACTTCCTTGACCTCATCCAGTCATCCTTTAGTGCCTCGACCTTCCTTCTTTGCTCCTCCTCCTGGACTACTCCTTTAGACATTGGATTTCTCCTTGTAAAATTTGAATGACATCCATGGTATCTTGATATACATAATTTTGATGCGTAGGGTCAGGTACTTCCCAAGTACAACTTCTTCCCTTGAAACTAAGTTCTTTTTCCTTGGTATTTCCTTTTCGCATTTGGCCTCAACTCTTGTTGTTACCATAATCGGTTCCAATCTTACATCATGTGTCACTCATGGAATCCATTATGTGTCAACCTTCTTAATTCTTACCATTGCAGCACCTTTATCTTTCCAAAGGCTACGATTCATGTACTCAAACAACTCAGGGCACTCCTCATACTTGTGTTTCTTCCCACACCATGAGCACTACATTAAATCTAGGCACTCACACTCTTAGTGGTCTATAGTCCCACAATTGAAACAGTTCCACATGGGAACTCACTTATTCCTCCTCTCGTGGTTACCACAATCACAAAATCCTCCTCGAAATCCCCTTCCGTGCACACCTCCATGTGTGCACTCCTCATAATGGCGGTCATCATTCTTAGAAGCTGTGTGGCGGTGGCTAGTCTAGTGCACACCATGATCAATGGCCTCATGGATCTAATCAATAAGCCTACAATCTTTAGTGTCATGGGTTGTAGAGGTGTAGATATTACGATAGCAAGACACATTCTTCTGAATTACGCATTGTAGCAAGGGGCATCTACTTGCATCATGGTCCCCATGACAAATCTCACAGTCTATAGTCATGGCGCATAGTACCCTCGGGTGTAACTATCCTTGACATGCCCCTCTACTTCACAATTTGTACACCATATACCACTACAAGTCTCATGGGCTGAGTTCGCAGATAAATTTTCCATTTGCTTAGCCATAGCAGTGATTTGAACCTATAGAAATGGGCTAACCCTGTATCAACACTTCCAATAGCTTCGCTTACATGAGTAGATTTTAACGCCTCGCGTGGGCGTGAAATTTTTATGAGATAAAGCTCTTCTAAAAGGTGTTATCAACCCTCAAAAACCATTAATCATCGTGAAGGGTGAATGTCATATGAAAAATTTTGATAGGATGGTTTTGAACCATGCATCATACTCCCACACACTCTACATCATTCCGTGTTAAATATCCTTGTGGCACTAATGCTCTTTATTCAAACTCGTGCATGTGGAATTCTGCCAAAAAGGTGTTCTTTAAAGAAGTATAATCTACCATCATTTTATGAGGGTCATATTTCCTATACCAGCTATGTGCGCGCCCTTGTAACGTCATTGTAAACTAGCTTGCCTTTTTTTGTTACGGGGTTGTGATTATCTTTGCACAACATAGAATCTCACACTTTTGAACATGTTCTACAAAGATCTTTAATACCTTTTAATATGGAAAATGTAAATATATATCAAAGAAGATTTGAGGAGGTGATCGGGGCCCTTGTCCTCCCGAGCGAGCCTTGGTTTCCTTTTTTGTTTCCCCCACCACTGAGTCCACCAGTCCCGTGCCTCCCGACCCACTAGACCCACCAAATCCACCGAGGTCTTGTTCCTCCCGACCCACTAGGTCCACCAGATCCACTAGGTCTTGTTCCTCCTAACCCACGGATCCACCGAGTCTCGTAGTGGTCATGCCAAGGGTCCCCAAAGTTCCACTAAATTGTGCATCAACGGTCTATAATAATGCCCCACTACCACTAGTGTACCTTGCGCCACTCCCAAACATGAGACCCAAGGCTTATGTACTTACTCCTTATCCAAAAATTCCTCTGAATACTGGAATAGTATGTGTAGCCATAGAAGTGGGATTTGATAAATTATATCTCTTGGGCATAGATCTATCACTTCCACTGATACCAACTAGGTTAACAATATTCACACCTTGATTTGGAAAACCAAACGCCAAGGATTGGTCACTAGGTGGGTTTAGATACGCACCAATGACTCTTCTCTCTTCGTGTGATGAACTCTCATTAGAAGCCAAAGGGGTTTCTCTTACATGTTTTCTAAGATGGGGTATCACATCGCTCAGTTCCACGTCCTTTGCATGAACCTCAACTCCTTCCCGTAATGTATGCCTCCATAGATCCATCAAACCTATAACCTCACGTTGTCTAACAATCTCCCTTTCACGTGCTTCACTATACTTGAGTCATCTCTCCTCCCTTTCTTTCTCCTTCGTAATATCTTCCATCTTCTCCACCCCTGCCTTCCTCACCCAACCCTCGAATGGTTTATCCGGCCATTGGAAATGCCTCTAAACTCAAGGTAATAATCAAGATCTTCATTTCCGGAGGGAAAGCACGTAGAAATGATCCTCTAGGATCTCACAGAAACTCAAACTCAGCAACTTCTGGACAAGAATATGTAGAAATAACGTACTCCAGAGTGTAGCTATCAAGTACTCCTTTTCACCAATGATCCACAGCATGATTCCATGTCATATATGCATCTTGCAACCTCTAGTACTCTTCCGGGTCCACGTGCATGATCTATAATACCACTTGATCTAGACCTATGTTGAGAGCCATTCATATAGTTTTAATGGGAAGCAAAAAAAAAATTCATACAAATCATGGTATAGGTTCTCTTCTACCCATCTATGTGCATCAAACTCGGTTCCAGATTGAATCTTTGAGCAAATTCATCCTCCGTGATCTTAAACCATGATTCAAAAATTTCTAAAGTTAAACGCTCTGTTATCACTCATTGCACAAATCATGATGTATGCCATTTCCCACTACAACTTTGAAAAGAGGTCTCAGCAATGGAACCAAGATGTAGTGATTTTTACACCCACCAAAAGAACAAGGGAATCCCATGTGTGTCATCCTATCACCCAACAAGCGTTGGGCACTCACTCGAGGAACACGTGGGTGCCAAGTATCTCTTTTATGTGAGTTGAGTGGGAAAATATCATCAATGATCCAACCTTAAAGGAGGTGAGTGGAAATGAGACATGTAAGCATCATAGATCTCAGAACGGCTTCTAGATCAGTGCAGTCATTCTGGACATAAAAGCACTTAATAGATTAAGAACTGAATGAAAAAAGAAAGGAAAATTTGTAAAGATTTAGACTCATTCTATAAACATGCATAAAACAGAATCATGAAGATATGTAAATGCACCAGAATCATTACTGATCATATTCATATAAACTGGTAACCTCATTACATTCATTAGATTCATTACAGAGCATCATATAAAGGGACCAAAGTCATGCATCATAACTAGATCCATATCATTTAGCTCTCAAAATGAAATTTAAACCCCAAGCCATTAATACATCCTTTTCCTATGATTTATCTACCAAACCCAAACAGAGTTTCTTGCAGAATTTCTGTAGAGCTCTGCTCTCTGTTGATCTCTCTATTGGATATCCAA
The DNA here is from genome assembly GCA_018340775.1 of Taxus wallichiana var. yunnanensis. NCBI lineage: Eukaryota > Viridiplantae > Streptophyta > Pinopsida > Cupressales > Taxaceae > Taxus > Taxus wallichiana. The sequence continues at coordinate 192,771,697 of CM031244.1, read as the reverse complement.
TCTATATCTTATCTCTAATCCTTCCTTTTCTTCTCGTGGGAACTTGTATATATAGGCATCCCGAAGTGCCAACTCATCCTTCAACAGCCTCGAGATCCAAGGCTAAGGGTCTCAATGTTGTCCTCCATGGGAGGATGCTCCTCTAGGTGGAGCTCTCCACTTTTTGCCATGATGGTCTTCTAGAAGCTTCTATTATAGGGCATATTCCTTCCTAGGCCAACCTGTCACTAGGTTGGCACCTTATCCACTCCACATGTGCAGTCAGGTCATGCTTTTCTCGTGTCCTGCCCAATACGCCAAATATGGCTAAGTCTCGAGACCTTGTCCGCGGCACGCAACACGGCCTTTCTAAAACCCTCCTAGAACCTTTCCTTACACACCTTCTCCTTGCGTTCCCATCCAAAAAAACTAACGACACAAATATGATCATGCTAAGAGATTAAAGAGACTAACTACCAACATATATACAAGTATAAATTTGATGGAAAATCAAACTAATATGTTAAGAATTTAACCTCTACTCTTTAGATTGTAACTACAAATGAACCTAGATAGATCCATGACAATCAAAGTTGATTGTTTGATCTTCAAGGGTTTGAGAATGGAGGCTCATCAAGACATGGCTACAAGACCATTTTGATTTGCTTTATATGACTTAAAATCTTAGATGGATGAAATGTGATATGAAGATACCTAGCTCAACACTAATGGAAGATGCTCAAAGATGAAAAGACCTATAGTTTAAGCGATATGCATGCATAGGTGTAAGAATAAAGGTAGGATGAGAGTTATTTATATAACCCTATGGTTTGAAGAATCTTTATGTCCTATTGTATGTGGAATAGTAGCAAAGCTAGGTTAGTAATAGATAAGAGTGATTTAGAGTGGTTGAGTTTGCTTTAGGAGATTTTAATTTTGCCTTTAGTGACTCATGGGAATTGAGGAGGGTGCATTAATTAAATCAAATTGATTAATTATTAGGGATGTACAAGCTTATAGAATATTTTTAGAAGAAATTTAGCATGATCTAAGCTATGAGAGGAATTTAATCAACTAAATGACGATTTATTTATCTAATAAAAGAGAGAGTTAATTAATTAGGAATAATTAAATAAATTAGATAGAAAGGGGGACTAATTAATGGAAGGTAGTTAATCAGAATTTTTTAATAATAGAAGAGTTAACTATTTTTGTAATTTTTATAGTGATTTTCAATTTTTAGAAGAAATGAGATGATGGAAGATCGCACTGAAAGCAAGAAAATTGCCCTGGGAGAAAAAATGGGCACCTGTGTAGAGAAAATGCCCGGTGTAGCAAAAATGAGTTAAAAATAATTATCACAGCAGATAGAAGAAATATTAAAATGACCATGGTAGTCATAAAATGCTCGAGGGGCAACACGGTGGGTTAAAATGGTTAGATATACCCCTCCAAAGTGACGTAAACTATCACAATCAGTTTTATTTTCACCACAACCCTTATTAACTATTTACCGTGAGACCCTGTGAGTGATGAGCGACATGGTGAGAGTGTAGAAGCTGTCAAAGGCATGCCGACACCATCCAATATTACGTCTAAGATGATGATGATGATGGACCATTCATGAATACTCCATCCCTCTCTGTTAATTTTATCTTTAATTGCATTTATTAGGGTAGTTAGTAGGTTAGTTTTGTGTGTGTGCCCTAGAGGCACCTAGGCATCCATGGGCATGTGCAGGCATCAAAAAAGTATGTATGTGCAGTCATACATGTCAAAATGTTGTATGTGCACACACGTAGACACCAAAATTGTCACACATGTGTCCAAGGTTGGAAAAAATGTGTGCCTAGGCATACACATGAAAATGTTTGTGCATGCGACCAAAAGGGTGCGTAGGCGCAAGGTAGGTGGGGCTAGGTAGGTTAGGAGCACACATGAGAACATGAACATGTAGGCATTATATATGGTGTGTATATGTGTTAGGCGTGTACACACTAGAAAGGGAACGTATGTGCTCAAAAAGGGTGCACAAGTGCCGAGAAGGAAAACTCATGATTTAGGATAAACAATAGACTTGTTAGAAGAATTCTAAATAATGTATAGGATAGTTTAGATGAAAAATTAGTGATTATAGAAGAAGAATAGAAGAAAATTTATAGAAGAAGAAGAAGAAATTCGTAACATGCTTGTGTTATTTTGTAGAGACGACTATCATCATTATAGACGAGAGAGTGGCATAGCCGATTAGTCACCATAGAGGTGAGCTACCATTAGGGACATAGGCGGATGATGGAAATCATGTTAGAGGTCACATGATTATCCTACATAGCTTAGATGCCTTAGATTACCTTGGATCATGGCCTACTCATAGCCTTGGCTGAGAGGAGGAACTCTAAGAGTCAATGCTTCTAGCTCCCCTAGGGAGATGACTAGTACACTTGAGGATGTCTAGCATATATTGTGAGTTCCAATTGTTGGGTAGTTGATTGAGTATGTCAGTGATGATGTTTTTATTACAAATTTCCTTATTGAGGTTTTTGGACGTGTTTATATACATCGCCGAGGTATGATTGTTCATATGAACCAATATATTACAAATCCTAGTTTACATCGCATACCCATATACTTGATGGCCCTTGTCAATGGCTTTCTTCTTACTGACAAGACTGGAGCGTCATTTCCACTTGTCCATATTGGTGTGACGCGTGGATTTTTATGAGGTGAGAGAAACTATTGAGGCTAGTGTATGTTGGCACATCTATACTAGGATCAACACCTGATTACATACCATGGTCATAAGAATGCGGGTCCTACCTTTTACCGTAGATATGGGCATGTGATTTCATAGCCATTGGCCTCCCTATAGGTGTCTTACAAATTCAAGATCCATAGGAGCACTCAAGAATGGGATGGGTCCGGCTCGAGATGATGTCTGTAGACACATGGGGATACTTACCAATACCGCAGAGACTTTGATGATATTTAACAACTCATGATAGTATGGAGGCATTATCGCCAATATCAGTGGGCCGAGGATGCAGATGAGTTGAGTGTGGCTATGGTAGAGCATTTCTTGATTGGTGGCCGAGCTATACTACAATGTTTTCTTGTATAGACTGATGTGCATGATAGTTTGGTGCGGTGCGGGATGATCTCGGTCCCGATATATGGTATACAAACCACGTTGTAAAGAGATTTAACATGGGGCCAAAGATTCCAGATGGCTAGGACCCGTGCTAGTTTTGACTAGATGGTACCACATCCTTGGCTTCTATTGAGACCAATTAGAGACGTTAGAGTCACAGACAATATGCACCTTGGTATGTGATAGTATTACCTCATCATCTTACCATTCCTTAGGCGGCATGCGATGCAAGGGTTAGGCCACCTCCTAACAAGGATAGTGATGATGACAATGATGATGATGAGGATGGTGATGATGCTTTTGAGGGTAAGGGCCATGATGGTGGTGATGGATAGGGTCCCACACCATTACAAAGATTAGGCATAGAGGAAGATACCAATGTCTAGACAGATATAGATGCCTCGAGTAGGCATTCCAATAGGTATAAAGGATCCTTTATAGTAGGTTCTAGTGTAGGGAGAAGCACCACAGGTCCTCCCCGGGAGGTTGTTGGGCCCGAATTATTGGCTAAGTATCAAAAGGCACACACGCATAGGAGTAATAAAGAGAATGGAACATGGGGAGAAGCATGTAGGAAAAAAAGGTTCAAGAAGGGTTTAGGAGAGACCAGGGCATGCACGGGAGACACTACAGGATCTAAGGACTTAGCCATATTTTTCATTTTGGAGGAACTTGAGGAAAAATGTGACCTGACTAGGCATGCCGAGTGGATAAGGTGCCATCCTGGAGACTTGGTGGTCAAGAAAAGGATATTCCACGTAGGTAATATTCCTAGGAAGACATCATTGCATAAAGTGGAGAACTCGGAACCGGATAAGCATTCACCGATGAAGGACAACATGGACACTTGGCATGTGATCTACTCTAAAGGGAAGGCATAAGAAGGTGGGTCTTGGACCTATAACAAGAGATGCTCGAGTAGAAGAAGAGATACCAAGATATATATGGATAGGCATATATAATGGGAAAATAGAAGCTCTGCAAAAAGTATTAAGAAGCCCTAGGGTTGGGGGTTTTCATTAAGGAATTGCAAAAGGTCATTGTATCTAGCGACGGGTCTCGTAAAATTTATGTAATAAGGGAGACATAACTAGGAATCCTAATATATGAGTTATATCTCTATTTTAACATATATTTTATGGGTTGGATCCCTGGCAATTATTGTATTCGACTGGCATGGCCTTTTGAATGTAATGTGGTTATTTAGCACTCTTGATCAATATATATATATATATATATATCTGTTCTAGATATCTTGTTCATGGGTGCAAACCCTAGTGTCATTTCTTCATATTATGAATCATATTTGTTCTTCATAATCCATGTTGTGTTGTTTCTCTTGTTTTCATGCATGGGTATAAGGATATGGTAGCTCATGTTGTGATTTTACATGAATATCTACTTTTCTACAACTAATCCTCTAACAATGGCAAGATCTTCTCACAATGCTCACATAAAGGAGGGGCTTGGCACCCATGCATGCCTCAAGTGAGTGCCCAAAGACCCACTAGGTGATAGGCCAAAGCATGCATGGGGTTAGAAGTTAGCAAAAAGATAAAAATGACTACATCTTGGTTCCATTGTCGGGACCTATTTTTGAATTTTTGTGAGAATGATGTGTGATGACAGAGTGCTTGACCTTGGATAGTGTCGAAGCATGGTTTAAGAGTGCATGAGAAGATGAGTTTTCTCAGAGATTTAGTACTAGACTTGATTTTGATGCATGCAGATGGGTAGAAAAACATATGTATCATGAGTTGTATGAGACCTTATTTTGTTGTTTTCTAGTGGATTTGTATGAATGGCTTTCGGCGTATGCATCTAGATCAAGTTGGTACTATAGATCTTGCATGTGGACCCAAGATGAGTATCAGAGGATTAAAGATGATGCTCTGACTTGGACGCGTGTTGTATATCATTAGTGGAGAAGAGTGTTGACTAGTTATACCTTAGAATATGTTATTTCTACGTATTCTTGTCCTGAGGTTGCTGATTTTGAGTTCTTAAGGGATCCTAGAGGATCATTTTTGTGTGTTATCCCTTTAGCTATAAATATCATGATCATTACACTAAGTTTGGAAGCATTTCCTATGGCCGGCTAAGCTTTTTCTTAGATTTGAGAGAGGAAGCTAAGGTGGAGGAAGATGGAAGACATTATGGCTAAAATGGAGAGAGAGGAGAGATGACTCAAGTATAGTGAATCTTGTGAAAGTGAGTTGGCTAGACAACACGAGGTTCCATGAGTGATGGATTTATGGAGGTAGACATTGTGGGAAGGAATTCAGGTTCACATGGAGGACGTAGAGTCTGAGTAGTCTGTGTTACCCCATCTTGGAAAGCACGGGAGATAGACCCCTTCAGCTTCTAATGAGATTTCTTCACTTGGAGAAAGGAGAGCCATTGGTGCGCATTTGAATCTTCCTGGTGACCAACCCCTGGTACTTATTCTTCCAAATCAAGAGATAAGTATTGCTAACCTAATTGGTATTGGTGGGATTGATCGATCTACACCTAGGAGATATAATTTCTCATTTAATACATCTATGGCTACACAATCATTCCCTTTGTTTGGAGGAATATTATCTAGAATGAAATTTGGGAAAATTATGGGTACGTAAAGCTTGGGTATCATGTTTGGAAGTGGCTTGGGACACTCATTTGGTAGCGGTGTAATAGCACAAATTGTTGGTGTGTAGTTCAGTGGGACGTTGGGAACATTAGGCGCGACCACTTTAGGCTCATTATCGGCTACAAGAGGTGGATATGGAGGAGTTAGAGCTAGAGGACCTAGTGGAAATAGAGGATCTGGATGATCTAGTGGGATAGGAGGGACAAGATGCACGGTGGATCTAGTGGATCTGGTTGTGGAGGCGACGAATAAACACCCTTCATCACATTCACCGAGCCATGGCCCTTTCACCCCACTCATATTAATTTAATTAATTTAATTAAATTAATTCATTATCCTCACTATATTATTATTTAAATATCTTATTTTAAATAATATCCACACATACAATTTACTTAGACACCTCACCAAGCCAACTCACCTAAGACCTATTCTTAGTAAGTTTTCATAACTAACTAAGACTTACCCAAACCCTAAAAATCAATGCCTACATTCCCTCTAACCACATTCCCGCATGCTCACAAGAAGCTCCTAGTCTAATCCATGGGTTAATGACATGAGATCTAAGGAAATCAAGAGGATCTCCCTAGTTTAGTAAACCTAGGAAATCCCACCTTGACCGACGCTGGTTACCCCTAACCATCGCCGGTTAAGCCGAAACTACCATCAGTTACCCTTTTAACCCCAAAACAACCTTATTCTCAAGGTTGGAAGGTTGGAAGTTGGAAGCAAAAAGGTTGGTGAGCATTATCACATCTCAGAGAGATAACACATCTTCAAAGAGTGAATTCCAGCGAGACCACACATGCAAGGAAGGAGATCAAACATCTTTTCTGTACATAACCATCCCAACCAAGATCTGATCTAACCAAGCAAAGAGGATGCACATGCAGCCCATGTAGAAGCTTTCCTTCAGTTGGTGATCACTTATAGCCTTCAAGCCTCTCATCAGCACCTCCATCCTCACACATAGGCATCCAGGACTAGAATCCAAGTAAGTATAACATCATACTTCTCTGGTTTATTTCATTTCATCATTATTTTATCATCTATTGTTTACCTAGCCACCTATTGACCTTCTCCAACACTTCCACCTCCATATACCCATTAAAAACCTTGCCAAATTCTACCCTAGTCACCCAATACCTCATCCCGACCAACCAAAGTCCTTTGTGCAATCACAAAGGAGACCTAAAGCTTGTTCTGTGACATTTCCAGATTTCACAGTAACCAGCACCGGTCACACCTGACCACCATCGGTTACCCCTGACCGACATCGGTCTCTGTATTTTCCCACACAACCCAAAATAGAGACCTACCCACCTAATTTCACCTCACCCTCATTCACCTGTGATCTACCCGAGACCTCTGTCAAACCTACAGAGACCCAGAACCAATCATTTGACCTTTGGATTCTATTCTAGCTTAGCCTATTAGATTAGATCTATTTCTTATTGTGTTTTAAGTGAGATACCTAAATCATTTCAAATTACAATAGGATTTACTTTGTTTACAACATTAAATTGTTTAAAACAAGTGGACTGATAACCATCTAGGAAGTATCACACTTCCCGGATCTAGCATATGCTAGGTAGTTCACTGCCCATATTGTTTAATTCCTTCTGGTGGTCTTGCTTTGCATTATAGGTAGTTCCTCCTAGCCAAAAGGAAGCTCTCATGATCAGTTGTGGATTCGGAAGTCATACGCGTGTGCAACAACCCATCAACCAACATTTGAACAGGTATTCCTCCTACGCCCATTACCCTATCTATTTCATCAACACTTCAAAGAAACGATCTAAGAAAAAGGTGAAACATTTTGGCATGCCGGTGGGACCCATCCGGGGTTCCTTGCATTTCATTCATTCCTAGGAAAATTTGTGTGTTTGTTTCCCTTCTAAAAAGCATACACACTAATTTTCTTCCTTGGTAACCCACCTCTTCTTTCTATTTTCTCTAAAGGAAACTTTTCTTTTGGTGTAATTAAAAAGAACCATTTCTTCATGTTTTCTGCATTGTAGTGAAAGAGCATCCCTCTTCCTCTTCATCTTATTATTGTGTCATCCAATTTCACATTTCAATTTGGGCTTAAAAATAAGTGCATTCCATTCTGATTTATTGCATTAGCTCACATTAATTGAGGGAAACCTATATGTTGGAAGTCATGCCCAGCTGATGGTTGACAAAATGAATCATAGAAAAGAACTTCTTTCCTTTTCTCTTTCTCTGAGTCTTACCAAACCTCACAAAAATTCAAAATACATACATTCTTAAACAACATCCTACCTGGAAGAAGTTGTAGGTGATCACATGATCATGGACATAGTGGGCACCAGCTCGCTGCTCTGTCGAGTCATACTTCAGAGCGAAGCCCACCCCCACCATAACATACCTGAAACCTCACCTTTTAGATCTCCTTCTTTGTAGGAAGCCATCCTCACCAAAAACTCTATTTCACAATTCATGTGTCAGTCCCTAAATAGCATAAGCTAAACAAACATAATAGAAAAGGCACTCCTAGGATCACATTTTCTTAGTGTTTCTGCTTGGCTTGCATTTTGAGGTGAGAGATCACGTTCTTCACTTTTTTTTATTCATCCTTGCATGCTCCTCATCATAGCTGGTGTATTTCGGCTTCACTGAGTGTGCTTGGGCCATATCATCATCATTCTTAGAATTTTGGGTCTGATTCTACATCAAGATTTTAATTCACAACCACTTTTCTTTCATCACTATTTCAATTTCACAAGTAACCATCATCGGTTATCTCTAACCATCATCGGTTATACCCAACCGACGTCGGTTCAGGTCCTTTTGCTAACCTACTCAAAAGGACATTTTTATTCATTTTCTTCCACTTTTCATAGTCCCTATCACTATCATCATTCCCATTGATGTTGTAAACATCATCAGATTTGGCATACCTGTCAGATTTTACCTTCTGCCTTGTTGTTCACTCATTGTCCATTTTCTACAGTAACTGGCAGTGGTTACCCCTGACCGGCGTTGGTTTTCCCTAACCGGCATCGGTTAGCCTATTTCACATTCTAGCCACCATTTGGTACTTAATCTACTTTTTGTCTCAGATTCACCTGTTCCTATTATTCTCTGTGTCATTTACAGAGAAGCAACCCTACCTGATCAGTATTGGTTCACATGGTGCTGACCCAAAGACAAGCAAGTGCACTCATATTTCATGCCAGTTGTCAACCACTCCCACCTAGTCCTTCACCACCTTCCATTTTATCACCAGCCATGGATCCCATCAACCTATTACTATCACTACCGGAGATGAGGATTTCACACGACTCCTTGACCAAAACCCTACCACCTTGTAGTTTTACCTTTCCCACTCATCCACTCGAGATGCCTCGGGTCAGTTGATATATGGCATGCCCGTATCTATCCCCCCGACTCTCACCCACTCCCACATTGGCCCCATCTAGCTGTGCTGCCCGCATCTACCTTACCCCTAGTCATTTCATAGTTAGGTCCTATACCCACTATGACTGCCACATCTGTTACCTCCGTGGCACCTGTTACATCCGTACCCTCGACAACTACCCCAAACACAATCTCATCCACCCTAATGTCTCACACATACCCATAGCTACATTACCACCTCTAGTGTTGGTGACCCCTACCCCATTTTAGAATGTGGTCCTTTCCATTCCACAATCATTAGCCCCTATTGCCACTAGGGTTACCATGACCCTTCCACCCCCATATACATACTATCAACAACCTCTTGTTTCATCCATTATACACAGGTACGTACCCCCTGTTTCACTGCCTTCTTCTCCACCAACCTACATGGCAGCCCCATACACTAGAGTGCCACCCCTGTTATATGCCCAAAACCAACCTCTCATGCTATAGGAGGCATCCAATCATCACAACCCACCAATGACCTAATTAAATTGATGTTGGACAAGATGTAGAACATTGGAGGCATCGGTTTCCGGCTCCCGCAACACTCTCACCTATGATGAGATTTGCAATGAGCCCATTCACCCATCCATTCCTATCCATACCCCCGTGCATTGGGAAATGCCTAAATTCAATCATTTCAATAGCAAAGAAGACCCATGTAGCAACATTTGCGGTCGTTCAAACATGGGTGTTATCTGATCGCTCATGATGATGCCTTGCTCTTGAGAACCTTTCCCATGTCCCTCACTGGACCTGCATTAGATTGGTATAGTGGGTTACCTAAACACTCTATATTCTCATTCAATCAGGTAGCCCAAGCCTTCTTGGATCATTTCTCTATCAATATCATCAAGAAGGTTACCATGACCGATCTATATTCCACACGTCAGTATGAGGATGAATCTATCATAGATTTTTTGTCACTCAGTTGGCATAGCTTGATCAACCAACTTACCTTCCAACTGCCACAAATAGAACTCATCGAGCTCTTCACATGGGCTTGTGCTAGGCATATCTCACCGACCTTGTAGGTCCAAACCTTCCGAACATTTGATGAAGCATTCACTATGGCGAAAGTTAGAGATTCGGGCCATCGAAGAGAAGAAAATCCAATTACGCAATAAGAATTTGGCATTCAAGTGAATGATACCTCTTCTTCTTCCAAACCACAAACCAATTATTCAAAAGCTAAGGGCACCACTAATATGCAGTGGTACTCAAGGCCAGCCCAACTCATCCATCAAATCAGGCTACCCCCTCATCTAATCTCTCACTGTCAGACTTTTCAATTTAGACGAGAGTAGTGGAAATATACCCCAATCGGGGAGCCTTACTCTTCTATCTTAGAAAATCTTATCAAAGCTGGAGCCATCACCCTTCCACCTATAAAACCACACACTGGTTTTGACCCTGCTCGCCCCATGCCCGCATGGTATAAAGAACATGATTTCTATAATTATCATCGAGTAAAGGGTCATAGTGATGAAAACTGCATCACTTTCAAAAATATTGTCCAAGAAATGCTCGAGAAAGGTGAGTTAACCATGGATAATCCTAATGCACCTGCCAACCAAAACCTACATATCTTCAAGAAACCATTTCCCAACCATGCCCCTTCATCTGATCAAACCGGTGAGACCTCAACTCATGATACCCATACCCGTGAGGTTCACGCTATCTTTAATGATGTACCTGTCACCTCCCAATTACCCCATATTCCTTCCATAGAGGAGATCCTAGCCCGAAATCCTCCTTCCGTGTTGGAACCAACCTCCCTTGTTCCTTCACCAATAGAGGAACACCTTTCATCTCCTTCATCACCTATGGAGGAGTCTTTCGCTAACATTGAGACCATCTCACCCCTGGCTTCACCACTTAGAGAACCTTTACCCATAGTACCTCCTCCACCCATAGAGGAGCACCTATTACCTCCTCCACCCATAGAGGAGCACCCATTACCTCCTCCACCCATAGAGGAGCACCTATCCATTCCTCCACTTATAGAGGAGCTCCCATCATCTTCTCCACCCATTATAGACCCAGTTGAGATACCTTTGCCTCTTGGTGAGCATTCTCCATCAGCCACCCAAAATCCTACAGACCTACTTTGGCTCTCTTACCCATGGAAGTTGAAGCTAGCCAATTCCCCATCTCTAAGACACATTTTATGGGAATTTCCATTAGGTCCTCACCAACTCCACCTATAGACGTTCCATTCTCACATTTGGTTGATCACTTAGATTATGTGGATAGGGCTCTACTATGGGGGCACCTTTTACTCCCCGTCTCAACACAGATAGAGATCCCTTGCTGATACCTCCACTATCTACCCAAAAATATTTGACCAATCAAACCAAACCCAACCACCTCTATCACAACCCCTTCCATGACACTGTTATAGCTCAAACACACCCTTACCCATAACTCAACCTACACCTAAACCCAAACCCATACCTACAACATTTGCCTCGACTAAACCCATTACCACTTTAGGGGTCACCCCGACCACCAGCCTTACTCATCCACCTATCAAACTGGATTTAGCTACATCCTCCAAAGTCAACACCATACCTACTCGACACCCAAATAGAAGCACCAAACCCATAGAACTCATACCCCAGCCGCACCAATCACACTACACCTATCCCATCCGTCTTAGGATCTCAGCTTCCCCACATGGTCAAGAAACCTCCACCCATCAATAAACCAAAAACACAACAGCCCATTCCTTCCTCACAAACCTCTGACCTACCTAGACACCCACCCGACTTGACTTACACCTACACACCTGCCTCTTTACCACCCATACCTCCAATACCCTCAGCTATTGCTTCACTACCCACTACACTTCAGTCATTTCTCTCACACCTCAAGCATGACCCACGTCATCTACCTTCACAACACCCCGTTATCCCCATGGGTAACTCACCCTCTTCCTCCATCTAATTTTCCTTCTAGACCTCATACACCCACATCACCTTTACCCAAGAAGGTGCAACCCAAAAAAAAAACTCCACTACCCCACAATAAGGTAGTCAAAATGACCACACACCCTCCTACCCATCCATCTACTATACCCATACCTAAACACGACCGACACCTAAAACCACACAGCACCCAAACCCATGGCTCGACCCCCTCCTCTTCTAAAGACCATTCCTCAACAATCACCTACACCTACACCCAAACCCACGTTCACTTCCCATTGTGATCCACTAGTAGGGTCTTATGCCAAAATTTTAACCAACCTCCTTGAGACCTCTGTCATCACATTACGCCACTCAGACCTTGACCCCCTCAAACCCAAGCCAAAAGGGTTTGATGATACTAAAATTTACACATACCATCATGTGCCAGGACACGATGTGGAGAACTATGCAAGGCCTTGAAAACCATCCTTATCCAATTGTGTCCACCAAAAACCAACTTTGATGATGATGACCTTCTCGATGAGGATCTGCTTCACCGACACCCATTCCCACACTGCCCACTCAATGACCACAACCTCCACCCTCACCTCTCCTAGAGCCACCCCCAAGATTTGAAATTAACATGGTTCACATCAGAGAACTTGCCACGCCACCACCCAAATGTCGTTGTGCCCAACTGACCTCACAGGGTTTTTCTCCTCCGGTAGGTTTTTTCCCATCGTGTCATTATACCACTCACCCTACACCTTCTCCATTTTCCAACTCCCCTCAGATCAACATGATACATGTCACTACACATGTGCTCGAAGGAAAAGGGAAAAGAAAAGGCAACTGACCCACCAACCAATCCTATACCCAACATACCATCTGCACCCATACCTAAAATAACTATCCATGTGGCCCCACGTACCCCATTTCTAATGGCGTCACACATCACACCATGCTCAAACAATTACACCAATCACCCCTCAAAATGTCCTTATATGACCTCATCCAAACCTAGAATCCCATCATCAAGCTCTCATGGAGGTTCTTCAATCGATTGAGGTTTTACCTAATGACCCTACACCCGTAGCCTCCATTATCACACCCCATCATGTAGCCTCTCTCACCAAATTACCACCTTCATCTTCACCCCACCTTGTTCACCAAGTGGCCTCCCTTAGCTTCTCAGAGGAAGAGATCGTGCCACACCAAAATGATGACCGGACCCACCCTCTTCATCTCTGTCCACATCGATGACATATGGGTACACCGTGTGATGATTGATGGGGGCACTAGCATTAACATCATTTCATCCCATGCATTCACTCAAATGTGCATACCTAAAAATTACATGCATAAACACCCGGTCATGTTGCGTTCATTCAATGATGCTATCACCTCTACACTAGGCACCATCATCCTCCACATTCGCGTGGGCCCCCACATTGTTCGAATTGTTTTACATTTTGGAGGGGAATTCCAATATAACTTGTTGCTTGGTAGACCTGGATCCATGTCATGGGTTGTGTTCCTTCCACTTTGCATCATTGTGTAAAGTTTGAACATGAAGGACACACTTATACCATTCCAGCTGACCCATCACCTTTTAAAACATGCAACATGCTTTACCGACCCAATGATGTGCTCATACCTATCAAGCCATCTACCTCTGTGACCACTACCACTTCACCTACACCTCCACCTACCTAGTACAACCACTACTTCTACCACACATACCTCCTCCATTCCTACCACTGCCATAACCTCCATGGCTGACCCCATCAGCTTCCCAATCCATTAACTCCACCTCCGCATCGACCTCGACACATTATCCATACCAGCTACCTACATACCAACCACTGATCCCTTGGAAGGTTTTTCAATGCCTCACTCTGGGGGAGTACCACCTATATAGTGTCAACACATTCCTTACTCCACAAGAGTATGGACGTCTTCACCAACACCCTCATTATGATCACCACATAGGAGAACACCTCCTTTATGGTCCTCCTCATCTTGTACTAGTCTCACCTATGGGGGACTTGATACTACCACTTACACACCTGAACCACCATCACAAACCCACCCATTTTTCCATTGACTTCCAATCACTTACCAATCACCATTTCACCCACACCTTCCTACACCATATGTGTGGAAGGGTTTTGGTTTTGGATTTTATGAGCAAGGCCTGCCATACCATTATTCCATGTACCACCCACAAACATAATGACCGTAGTGGTATCGGCTTCCCGAACCACCTACCAAATAGGCCCGCATTGAACTCATTAAGGACACTAGCCCTTCTCCACCTTCTTCACCCGCTCCACCTTCATCACCACCTTCACCAACAGAGTCGATGGATCCTGAATCTATCCCTCCTAAATTTTTTTTTTTCATAAACACCATTTCCTTGGGGCCTCTGACTTATCAACATGTGAGGCGAGGCCCCTTCCACTCTTCCCTTCCTATATCCTGAGATGATCGATGATGACACACCTTCAATCAACATCGTTCAATGTAGGATGATGAATCCATACTCACCTACCTTGGTGTAGAAGACTCATATATTCATTGGTCATTACCCTCTAGAGATGCAAACCATGTTGAATGAATCGACTATCGAGATCAACATTCATACTCAGGACGACCACACATCCTAAAGATCGGACAATCTTTAGATGTTGCTAAATAGGAAGCCATCACTTCTTTTCTCAGAGATCATAACCATGCTTTCACTTGGTCTTACATAGACATGCCCAGTATTGACCCCACCATAGTGGTCCACAATATCGTAACCATTCTCGATGCCAAACCCATCAAACAAAAGTTGAGGAAAATGCACCCTCGTATTGCTCTTCTCGTCAAAGAAGAACTTCAACACCTTCTTTCCATTTCCTTCATCTTACCCATTGATTATCCTCGTTGGATTTCTAACATTGTCCCTATTACTAAAGCAACAGGGGGACTCCACATTTGCATGGACTTCCGTGACCTCAACCTAGCCTACCCGAAAGATGACTTTCCCTTACCCGGTATTGATCAAGTTGGTTGACCTCACGCATTGGTCATGAGATGCTATCACTCATGGATGGCTTCTCGGGTTATAACCAAATTTTCTTGCCCCTAGAAGATCAACACAAGACCTCATTCATCACCCCTTGGGGGACCTTCTACTATCGAGTCATGCCTTTTGGCCTTAAAAATGTTGGTGCCACATATCAATGGGCTATGACTTACATCTTCCATGACATCATGCATCACATATTGGAAGATTATGTGGATGATCTCTTGGCCAAATCTAAACATTGCTCCGAGCACCTTTCCATCCTCAAAACCATCTTTGACCACCTCATTAAATATTGCATCCGCCTTCAGCCTAAGAAGTGCGTCTTCATGTTCTTTAGGAAAGCTCCTAGGATTTATCATTTCCCTCCATGGTATAGAAGTTGACCCTGCTAAAGTCAAGGCCATTCTGAAATGCCTCCACCTACTAACCTTAAACAACTCCGTAGCCTGCAAGGTAAGTTGTAGTCTATTCACCATTTCATTTCACAATTATCTGATCGGTGTCAACCATTTCATCATCTGCTCAAGAAGGATGTCTCCTTTAAATGGGATGATGACTATCACAAAGCTTTTGAGGCCTTAAAACAATACCTTCTCCAACCACCCGTACTCATCCCACCTAAAGATGATCAACCTTTTTACCTATATATATATCACTACTGATCATTCCTTGGGAGCCATGCTCGCTCATCATGATGAACAACATAGGGAGTAGGTGGTTTATTACATAAGCCATACTCTTTTGGACTATGAAACCCGATACAACCATCCAAAAAACTCTTCTTAGCCTTAGTTTTCATTGCCACCAAACTCCGCCATTACCTACTCAACCACAAAACCTATGTTGTGACCAACACCGACCCCTTACACTTCATGTATGCCAAACCTTATCAAAATCAATGTGCCACATGATGGCTTATGCTTTTAGCTGATCTTGACCTTGAATTCATTCATCAAAAGTCCATCAAGGGCCAAGCTATCACCGACCAATTAATTGGCGATGCACCTATTTCGGGGATCAACCTTCTAATTTTGACTTTCCAGATGAGTCAATTGCTACCCTTTCCCTAGATGAACCCCCTTACCAAATGACACTCTTCTTTGATGGTTCAAGTGTCAGCGTGGGGGCGGGGCTGGTATTATCCTCATTCCTCTTGATGGAGAACCCATGCCTTTGTCTTTCAAACTAGATTTTGAATGTACCAACAATATTGCTGAATACGAAGCACTCGTACTAGGTCTCCAAGCCACCTATGCCCTAGATGTCAAATCAATCAACATCTTTGGTGATTCTCAATTGGTCGTAAACCAAGTCAATGGTATGTACCAATGTCATAATGAGATACTTCAAAAGTATAAACATCATGTAGACATACTTTTGACCACCTTTGATCGTTACACCCTTCAAACCATCCCATGTTCCACCAACAAATTTGTAGATACCATGGCTTGCTTAGCTTCCCAAATACCCGCTTCACCCACCGATTCCAAAATATTTGTCACCATACAATGCCTCCATTCACCTTCTTATTTACCTCATGATGTTTACTCGATTGGAACCAATACCCCTGACCTGAGTGACCTTTGGTATAAACAATACTCGACTACCTTTCTTTCTCCATCTTACCTCCTGATCTCACCCGTAATGGACAACGTGCCTTCCTTAAAAAGGTCTCTCGTTACGTCATCTGGGAGGACTCCTCTATAAGCATGGCTTTGATGGTATTCTCTTATGATGCCTCACAAGTTCTGAAATTCCTTATACCATTAAGGAGGTTCATGATGGCATATGTGGAGGTCACTTTAGTGGCCTTGTTGTTGCTAAGCGTATTCTTCGCCTAGGCTATTATTGGCTGACCCTTAACCATGATTGTTGTGACTATGTCAAACATTGTGTAAAATGCCAACAACATTCCAACCTTCATCATACACCCAGTCATGCCTTACAGGTCACTCGTGACCTTTGGCCCTTCTCTCAATGGGGTTTGGATCTTGTCGGAGAAATCAATCCTCATTCTTCCCAATGCCATCAATGGATCATCACTACTACCGAATACTACACAAAATGGGTAGAAGCCATCCCACTCATTTCCATGAAAGCCGAGAAAATATGTGAGTTCATTAACCACCACATCATTTGTCACTTTGGTGTTCCTCATCACCTCATCACTGATAATGGAAAACAATTAAAAAAACAAAACATTGCAAAAACTTTGTGATGCCTTCGGCATTCAACTTAGTTTCTCATCACCCTACTACCCACAAACCAATGGCCAAGCTGAATCCACTAACAAAACCCTCAACAAAATTCTCATGAAAGTGGTTGATGATATATTGGGAAGGATTGGCATACGCACATTCCTTTTTCCCTGTGGGCATACCGCACTAGTATTCACACTTCCACTGTGGCCACACCCTTTTCTCTGGTCTATGGTATAGAGGTTGTTCTACCTCTCGAAGTCTAGATCCCCTCACTCACATTTCTCTCCATGACATGCTCATTGATGATGACTTTTGTCAGGACCATTTAGCACAACTAGAGTTATTAGATGAACATCATCTTAATGCTCTGGATCACCTTCAAGTTTACCAACAACGTATCAAACGTGCCTATGACAAATGTGTTCATAAATGAACCTTCCAAGTTGGTGACCTTGTCTGAAAGAAAATCAACACGTAACCAAAGTAGAAAAAAAGTAAATGGGGAAAATTTTCTCCTAATTGGCTTGGACCATACATCGTGACTCATACCTATGGATCAGGTGCTTATCGTTTATCTTCTCTCGATGGTAAACCCGAGCCTGAGCCCCTAAACACCTTGCATCTTGACCATTCTATTGTTGACTCATTGTCCTACCTCACCCTTTGTCTCTCTCAGGCTCATCCCTTGAGTGCTACCCACTCCATACACCTCCCTAATGATTAAACCAGAATCATGTGAGTACCCATCACTTGTTATCTTCCCTTGAATATGTGTACCATGGCACTGCACATAGCATGATTCTCATGGATACTTTTCATCTACCTTTAGATGAGATCCCATGGTCATTTCACCTCCTTTTGAACAAGAGTCCTATCCTCCACCTTGGTCTTGTCCATGACTTCAAAGACCTCACATGGGACCAAACTCCTTGAGTCAAACTTCTCATAAAAAGATGACTCCCTCAAAAGGACATCTTCCTCTCGAAAATTGCTGCTATAAATAGACTGCTCCCTCGAAGGAAAACTATGTGAAGCTCTAAAAAAAAAAAATAAAAAAAAAAAAAAAAAATGAGAGCAACCAAAGCTTCCCGCATCGATCAGCTTCACGAAGACCTCAAGGAGTTCCATATTATTTATCTCATATAGACTTCCCACATCGATCAGTCTATCAAAAAAAAAAACTTTTTAGTCATGGACTTGCCCATTGTGACCTAGGACCTCTTGCCCGAAGGGCCTGCTACCTCATACCATATAAAAATTAACTACCTTTCACCCTTCTTACCATTCCCACTCTCATTTCCTCATTGCCTCAAGGGACATCTTAGAATTTAGACATTTGGTGATCATGTGACTACTTTTCATCATAGAACATGTCAATCGTGCAATGTCTTTAGGGTCTTATGTTCATCACCTCCTCCAAGGTATGATCTACTGGTATGATCCTACCCAATCAGGTGGCTTTATTGCCCCCTCTTATCTTTTAACCATCTTTGTTTACATTTTGATTACCTTATAAGACTTGGTCCTCGATGCTTACCTTTGGGGTAATCCTCCTCTTTCACCATAATCACTTTCACCTACATCATTTTACCTACAATCTACCCACACCTATCAAACCTAAACCCACAACATGCCCAAAAACCTACCATCTCATTTTCATATTCTTCCCTAGCTCATGGGAGAACTACATCGGCCTGAGGTCCCTTTTCACCGGGACTATGTAGGCAGCACTCGAGGGCATGGGGCCCTTGGAGGTTAGCTCGGCCATTCTCTACCCTAAACAATTCATCAACCATGCCTAACTCACCATTTACATCACATTTCACTTAGTTCCCCTTTTATATACAAAATTGGAAATTAAGCCACATACATAACAATTTGCTACATATTTTATACATTTATTATGCCTTACCAATTCTCTATCATCACTATGCATGGATTATACCACATCTCACATATGACCCATAGTATCATTCATTGCAAAAAAATAATGAATCACAACTTCACCTACTTTCAATACAACCATGCCTAATCAACCTGACTCAACCACTAACCTAACCATGACTCATGCCTAACCACTAACTGACTCAACCATGCCTAACCAAACTAACTCAACCATGCCTAAAAACCTGACTCAACCATGCCTAACTAACCTGACTCAACCATGCCTAACCAAACCTGACTCAACCATGCCTAACCAAACCTAACTCAACCATGCCTATAACCTGACTCAACCATGCCTAACAAAACTCAACCATGCCTAACCAACCTAACTCATCCATGCCTATAACCTAACTCAACCATGCCTATAACCTGACTCGATCCATGCCTAAACCGACCTGACTCCATCATGCCTAACTCACCTAATTTCCATCCACATCAAAGTAACAAATCCATATCTCATCTAACACAAGCCATAAACCAATATCTCATAAACACATCAACAAATCACAAAATACCATGTATCTCATCATATAAATCAATCAATATGTATCTCAATATACATGCCCATCTCATCATGTCCATCATCTCAAAAATGTCAGCACGCAGGCTGATATACAATACAAAATGTCATCGGCATGCAGGTTGGTCTCATATATACAAAAAAGAATGAATCAATACAAAATCTCTTCGGCACGCAGGCTGGTATATGCTCAAAATATACAAATCACTCATACATCCTCACTATCTTTGGCATAGGCCGGTATGTGATAAAAAAAATAAACTATCTTTGCACATGCAGATGACATATATATAAAAAAATAACTAATATACATCAAAAATAGGTGACCGCATATCAGGCATCTCACCGGATGTCCTCCATCTCTGTGTCACCTATACCCTCGGCCTCCTGTGTCCCTGTTGGCACCTCACCTAGCGCTGGTTGGTCATGCACATTGGTGGCCTCTCCCTGATCAGGCCTCAGAGCTCGTTGACCTCCTGTGCTCTCCACACTATGAGTGTGGGATCTCATCCTCTCACTGGACACTGTTGTGCCTGTACTCGGCATAGGATATGAAATCTATCCCATGCCATAAGCTGGTCTGATAATATCTCACCTCACCTAGGGCATCCCGTAACCTAGATATAGGCATGGTCTGTGGTGGTCCCATAGGTCTCGGCCCCTGTACTGCCCTACAACAACCTTCCCCCTGCACCTGTGAATACGGGACCTAC
Source organism: Taxus wallichiana var. yunnanensis (assembly GCA_018340775.1). NCBI lineage: Eukaryota > Viridiplantae > Streptophyta > Pinopsida > Cupressales > Taxaceae > Taxus > Taxus wallichiana. The sequence goes on along the minus strand of CM031244.1, from coordinate 192,751,146 downwards.
TCCGGTGCTGTGGTGGTGCCCCTACCCCTGTGCCTATATCTGGGCCTGTAAGGCCCCAATCTATGCTCTGGGTTATGGCCAACTAGCCCTGTAAACCTACCACTGAGCTTGTAAGGCTGCCACCTGACCATCCCCCCGACCATCTCCATCTCCTCCATCTCCTCCATCCACCATCTAGGCCTGCAGGCTGGCCACCTGTATGTGTAGCTCTACTACCTCTGCCCCTGAACCCTCCAGTTGTGTCTGTAGTATACCCAACTAGGTAATCAAGTGTAGCTACCTACCCTTGTAGGGCATCTCTCTGCACTGTAATGGTAGCTAGGTCTAGCTGCCCTCGGTCTGGGTGGTATGGCTCATAAATTGAGCCACCCACCCACCACTACATGTACTCTATCTATACATCCAGTGTCATCTATCCACGATCCACTGGCTGCTCCTCCTCCCTGTGGGCACTATAGGTTGTGGTAGAGGTAAGGGCCTCTCCATGTCATCTCTCTCGATACTATGGGAAGGGTGGAGGAATGTCTGTAAGAGCCCGAACTACCATCGGACTCTATCTACCGGGATCATCTCATCCTCCTCCCGACATGGTGACCCTATATCCACCTCTCTAGCTAGAGCTCAGCTAGCTCCTCATGCATATGCCTATATGAGGGGAATCCCACATATGGCCTCCAGATAATGTCCACTCTAGATAACCCCTCCAATAACTACCCAAAAATGGGCCACATCATGTGTCGGCCTATCGATCTCCGCTCTCCTATCACCGGCACCCATCTCTGTATCCCACCCACACAAATCTAGGTGGGAATGCATCTTCTCGGGCATCCCTATAGGTCACACACACACTATGTGCTCGTATGCCCAATAGTGTAGTATAAATGTACAACACAGGCTAAACCTGCGTAACCACCCATATGCCCACAACTCTCTATATAGCTGCACCAAGAATGTTGGTGCCCAGGAAAAGTGTGTCTCATGAACCATCATATCGTGGAGTACCCCCATCAGTGATCGGGGAAAGCATCCACCCTCTACATCTGGCAGTGCATAGCAACACACTACCTCCATCAACAAAACCACTAGCCTCATCTCATCCGGATGGGCTAGGTACATCTCTCCATAGCTCAAATTGGTGCTATGGAATCTCAGATCAGCTGCCCCTCACCAAAAACTATCCCAATCAACTCCTCTGAGGCCTCGGAGGAGATAGAATACACCTGGGCACCCAATATGGGTAGCCACAAAATCTCGGAACATGTCCTCCAGGGTGATAGTCATCTCACCCATTGGAAGGTGGAACGTGTTGGTCGCGGGATCCCATCTATCGATGAGTGTGACCATCAAGCTAGGCTGCGAACAACATGTCGGTAGTGATGAATCCCACTCAAGCCCACTACCTCCACATGTTGCAGCTCCAAAGGGGTCACTATGCCACGTAATGTCACCAGTAGAGGTGGAACCCTATCCCGCATATGTAACTATGCTCTCCCCTGCATCAATCAAGCACAACATTAATCTACATTTACCATGACCATATTCACCAATTATCATTACCCTCCACCCTATTTTCACTCTACCCATCTCAACTACCTAGCCCACATCACTTTTGGACCCTTGTGCCTCAAATCCCGACCGGTGCCGGTTCATCCTAACCGACTCGGTCACCCTTAAACCGGCATCGGTCACCTGTTTGGTGACCGATACCGGTTCACCTTTACTAACCATGGTTACCATGTAATGACATTGGTCACCTGTTTGGTGACCGATACCGATTCTACCCAACCAACTTGCCAAAACTTGACGCGTCGGTCATCTTTGTCATGGAAAATCCCGTGACTTCCCAAAACCCCCATTTTCTAAAAATCACCCCCTTCCCCTTTTACCCCACCTACAATGACCTAAACTACCCCTGGACCTCTACCCACCCCACCTATACCATTTACTACCCTTCCCTCCTCTTTTTTTCCCATTATTCCCCCATACCCAAATTTTATTTTTACCCACCCACAAAAAAACAAAAACCCACAAAAACCTAAAATAACAATTATCCAAACCTCTAATCTATCCAATTAACAATGTAGAGTTGGGTGCTTACCTTGTCGCTTGCTGCCGCCATCTCGGTGGCACGTCTAGCCACTATGTCGGTGGCCCGCCAGATCCTCTCTCGGCAGCCTCTTCCATCACCGAATAACTACTCGTAACCTCCGCCCAATCAAATCTCTCACCCTGATCCGTGGACCCAGTTGCTCACCAACCCAACCCTCATCCAATCACACTGCCAACTCACTGTCCCATTTCCTTCGGACACTTTTCTCTCTTTTCTCTCTTTTTGTCATTTTCTCACTTCACAAATAACAAATGAATAATAAAAACATGGATTTTTTGTTTTTATAACCAACCCGACCTAACCGACGTCGGTTACCCTTGACCGGCATCGGTCGCGTGCCCTACCTCACCATCGTCGGTTTTCCTATACCGATGTCGGTTATCCATGACCACCATCGGTCATCCTCACCTACACATTGCCCTCAATTTTTTCCTTTTACCCCACCCTTTACCTTGATCCTTTACCCCACCCTTCACCCTGATCCTTTCCCCAACCACACCTTTACCCAACCCATTTACCTTACCTTTCCTGACCTCATCATTTACTACCTCCATTTTTCCTCCTTTGGGGACTCATTATTTTACCCCTACCTTGGCCTTTTACCCATGTGACCTAGATATTTGGACTGGACCATCGCTAGTGACCTTTGACCTCATGTGTTCGCTATACCTTGCACATTGTTACTGTGTTGATTGACCTGATGACCTTACCTAGCCTATTGCCATGACCGTTTATCCTGACCCTACCTTTGGTGTACTGGAACATACCTAAATGTTCCTGCACCTAACCTACGTTGTGTTTCCTGACCATATCCTATACCTTGGATACCGGATTCACTTCAACCTTGTTTGGATAAACCTATCGACCTTAGATGATGTAGAGTTTTCTTGCTCTTCAACCCGGTAGCGTGTTGTAGTTTATTTGTGTGCGTGTGTTTGACTATTGCTACCTTTGACCTAGACCCATTACCTAGATTTCCCAAGTAGACCTTTAACCCTTTCTCCCCCATGCCCACCTACCTCTTCCTCCCATTTACCTTTTATCAAACCACTCACTGATTCTCCCTTCTGCCTCATCAGTTCCTAGTTTGAGGGGGATCACCTTCACCCACACATGGGGCAACCACATCTTATTTTTGTTAGCGTTGCTTACCAATACAAGCTACACAAAAAAAAGGGGCAAAATGTAGACACTAAAATTAGGTCACACTCCCCTTTGGTCCCTCGACGAATAAGCACCCTTCATCACATTCACCTAGCCATGACCCCTTTCACCCCACTAATATTAATTTAATTAATTTAATTAAATTAATTCATTATCCTCACTATATTTATTATTTAAATATCTTATTTTAAATAATATCCACACATACAGTTCACTTAGACACCTCACCAAGCCAACTCAACCTAAGACCTATTCTTAGTAAGTTGCCATAACTAACTAAGACTTACCCAAACCCTAAAAATCAATGCCTACATTCCCTCTAACCACATTCCCTTGCATGCTCACAAGAAGCTCCCAGTCTAATCCATGGGTTAACGACATGAGATCAAGGAAATCAAGAGGATCTCCCTAGTTTAGTAAACCTAGGAAATCCCACCTTGACCGATGCCGGTTACCCCTAACCATCGTTGGTTAAGCGGAACCACCGTCGGTTACCCTTTTAACCCCAAAACAACCTTATTCTCAAGGTTGGAAGTTGGAAGTTGGAAGTTGGAAGCAAAAAAAGGTTGGTGAGCATTATCACATCTCAGAGAGATAACACATCTTTAGAGAGTGAATTCTAGTGAGACCACACATGCATGCAAGGAAGGAGATCAAACATCTTTTCCTACATACCATCCCAACCAAGATCTGATCTAACCAAGCAAAGAGGAGTGCACATGCAGCCCATGCAGAAGCTTTCCTTCAGTTGGTGATCACTTGCAGCCTTCAAGCCTCTCATCAGCACCTCCATCCTTCACACACAGGCATCAGGACTAGAATCCAAGTAAGTATAACGTCATACTTCTCTGGTTTATTTCATTTCATCATTATTTTATCATCTATTGCTTACCTAGCCACCTATTGACCTTCTCCAATGCTTCCACCTCCATATTCCCATTAAAAACCTTGCCAAAGTCTACCCCAGTCACCCAATACCTCATCCCGACCAACCAAAGTCCTTTGTGCAATCACAAAGGAGACCTAAAGCTTGTTCTGTGACATTTCTAGATTTCCACAGTAACGGCACCGGTCACACCTGACCACCGTCGGTTACCCCGACCTAACATCGGTCTGTATTTTCCCACACAACCCAGAACAGAGACCTACCCACCTAATTTCATCTCACCCTCATCCACTTGTGATCTACCCGAGACCTCTGTCAAACCTGCAGAGACCCAAAACCAATCATTTGACCTTTGGATTCTATTCTAGCTTAGCTTATTAGATTAGATCTATTTCTTATTGTGTTTTAAGTGAGATACCTAAATCATTTCAAATTACAATAGGATTTACTTTTTTTACAACATTAAATTGTTTAAAATAGTGGACTGATAGCCATCTAGGAAGTATCACACTTCCGGATCCTAGGTAGTTCACTACCCATATTGTTTAATTCCTTCTAGTGGTCTTGTTTTTCATTACAGGTAGTTCCTCCTAGCCAAAAGGAAGTTCTCACAATCAGTTGTGGATTCGAGAAGTCATACACGTGCAACAACCCATCAACCAACATTTGAACAGGTATTCCTCCTACACCGTTACCCTATCTGTTTCATCAACACTTCTAAAAGAAATGATCTAAGATGCTATTGGAAGCATTGATATTAGTGTTAGCCCTTTTCTTGAGGCTCATATTGCTGCAATGGCCAAGTAGTTGGAAAAGTGATCGGTGAACTTAGAACATGAGACTCGTATTGGTCTATGGTTCAAGAATATTTAGGTAGAGGGGTATACAAAGGAAACTTTCCCTAGAATATCAATACGCTCCATGATAGGGTATTGTGAGATCTACCATGGAGATCATGATGCAAGTAAGTGCCCACTACTCTGCAGCGTGTGACCCGTAAAAATTTTCTTGGTATTGCAATATTTTCACCTCTAATACTCATGACACTAAGGATTGTAGATTGATTGACTAGGTACATGATGCCATTAATATTGGTGTGTGACAGACCAACCTCCCGAATAATTCCAAGGATGATAGTCGTCACTATGAAGGGTGCGTAGATGGAGGGACACATGGAAGAGGTTTATGAGGAGGATTTTGTGGTTGTAACAACCACAAAGGAAGAAGTGAGTTCCCACATGGAACCTGTTACAATTGTAGGTCTATAGAGCACTATAAGGATGAATGCCCATATCTTTTACTATGTTCTTGGTGTAAAAAGAAACACAAGTATGAGGATTTCCCAAACTATTTGAACTATGATCCAACAGCACCGAGAAGGATAAAGGCATCGGGATGGTAAACATAAAGAAGGCCGACTCGCAATGGATGCCAAAGGTGTCACGTGAGCCATAACTAGAACCTATACTAATGACGATGCAAACGGAGGCTACATGCACTAAGGAAATACCAAGATAGAAACCACTTTGGTGATTAGAGAAGAAGTGGTGTATGGGAAGTATCTAGACCATACTCATCAAAAATAAGTGTATCAAGAAACCATGGATGTGATTTGAAGCCTACAAGGAGAGATCTAGTGCCTGAAAGAGAAGTCAAGGTAGTTAGAGCAAAGGAAGAGTGTTGAGGCTCCGCAGAAGGATCTGGATGAGGTCGGGAAGTATGAAAAATGGTAAGGTAAGAGAATATCATTCCTTTGTTTGGATAATGGTTATGGGAAAAGGTACCACATGTTGGAGCTAAGCATGAAAGGAAAGTTACGCATTCTAACCTTCCTCCCCACAAAGATTGACTATGATAAGGAGATTACCTTGAATATTGTTTTGGATGGGTGGCTTTTGAGTAATATTCTAATCAAAACGGATGTGGAAGTCAATGTCCTCACTCTATATGCATGGCATCAAATGGGAAGGCCCCATTACATCCATCTTTGAATGGGTTGTGTATGGCTAACAATACAAATTTGATGCCCATTGGTGTCTTAAAAGACATTGTTATCACTATCCAATGGGTGAAATTAATGGGGATTTTAAAGTTGAAATTTTTGAGGTGGACAACTTTCCAAAGCATTGCTTGGGCACCTTTGGTGCTATAAGAACAATTCTAAGCTACGGTTCAACAAGGGGTATATAAGTTTTGAAAATAAGGAAGAACTGGTTATCATCCCCTTGAAAGATGGGAATTCAGCACCCTATACTGAGCCCTTGGGAGAATAAGTTCTTGACAAGATCTATGTATGCTCTATCGGGGACCCGAGTTAATTAATTCTATGGAAGGAGTTATTCGGTTTGAAGATACTCTATCTATGAGTGGTATAACTAGTGTGGCATGTGATGATTGGGTGCACGGGACTTATGATTTAATTGGGAGATAGTTAAGAGGCTCTGTGACAAGAGTAAAGAATGTGCACTCAGTCAAGCACTTGGGAGGAAATAAGTTACCAAGTTATTATGGAGGAGCCAACCCTGATGTTTTCTTACAAGAAATGGAGACCCAGTGGAAAAGTGAGATCAAAAGAAGAGGGATGCTCAACTATAACTTTCTCGGGACCACGGTGCATTGGTGGAAGATACATTGTGATATCCTTTTAGAGTGGCATGAGATAAGAATCACATTCTCTATTAGGTTTTCCCAAAGCAATGCACCCACTGGCATACGAGAATATCATGGGAAGGAACTTGCCTCGTTTCACGTCTAAGCATGTGAGAAATCCTAGATTGAAGGAATGGAAGCCTTGCCACCTTTTAATGGTTGCATAAGTTTTACTCCACTTTACAAGGTTATGTGTGTCCATGGTATATTCACTCCAAGATGCACCGTCAAATAAGGAATTGGTAGGAGTTGACAACTAACCTCCTTGATCTTTCGAATATCATAGTATTAAACCATCAGTGGATAAGGCATTGTAGGTTGTCAAGCACCTTGTGATGGGAGGTAGAACTATGATAAAGGATAGAATATTAGATTTATTGGGTGAACCTGGTTTGGAAATGCATTTTGATGAGGAATAATCAGAAGAGACATAGCTTGAGCGTGCATGCATGGAGAAAGAAAAAGGGAAATTGGTCTATGTGATAGATGGCGAAGAGGTGTAAATTTTAGATGTTAACCACACTGAAGGTACGCTTGAATTTAGGGATAGTTCTGATGAGAAAGCATGCACCTACCATGAACACCTAAAAAAATGTTAACATTAGTTCGAGAGAAAAACCTAAGGAGGCTACTATTAGAGACTATTGGTCAGAGAAGGAGGTTTCAAAGATCATTGATCTATTGCACAAGTTTCAAGACTTATTTCCATGTGGATACCATGAGCTTAAAGGCATTCACCACTCCTTAGGGGAAATGAGAATCAAGTTAAAGGAGGGTATGTGCCCAATTCGGAAGAGGCCTTATCGAATGAATCAATCTTTTCATCAAAGTCAAGGAGGAGATAGACAAGATGATAGCATCATGCATCATTGAGGCCATTAAGGAATCAAAATGGATAAGTCCAATGGTCATAAGCATTAAGAAGGATGGAAGGATAATGATATGTGTTAATTACAAGGATTTTAATGCGGTATGTGTAATCGATCCCTTTCCAACCCTTTTACTGAGGAAATATTGGAGGGAGTAGCTGGGTGCAAAATCTATTCCTTCATAGATGGATTCTCAGGATATCATCAAGTTATAATTGCAAAGGAGGACCAAGAAAAGACAACTTTCACCACTGAATGGGGAATATTTTCCTACATGGTCATTTCATTTGGATCTGAAGAATGCGCATGTTTTGTTTTCATGCATTTTTGTATAGACATTTCAAAACTTCATTCATAAGTTTTTGCAAGTCTACCTTGATGACTGGACAGTGTATGGAATAGTGAAATACCATTGTGAAAATTTGAGGGTGATGTTTAAGAGATTTAGACAATTGAGTATATCCCTCAACATTAAGAAATGTTTTTTTCTACTCTATTTGGGACCCTCTTGGGGCATATTATATGTAAGGAAGGTTTTACGGTGGATCCCGCAAAAGTTGATGTTATTATGGAATTGGGGAGCCTAGTAGTCAAAGTGCAAAGTGCATGGATTCCTTGGAGATACGGGTTATTACCGGAAATTCATTAAGGGGTATGCCAAGATCATCATGCCATTAGAAGAGTTACTAAAACACAAGAGTGTCTTTCACTGGGGAGAGGCGTAATAGACGTCATTTGACACTTTGAAGGATATGATTGTCACTGCGCCCATTTTACTCTTTCCTTCTTAGGATAAACCTTTCCATGTGCATGTTTATGCCTCAAGGAAAACCATTTGAGAAGTGCTAGCACAACCTGGTGAGGGGATTTTTTATCATCCCCTTTGTTTTGCAAGTAGGAAGTTGACACCAGAAGAGAAAAACTATACTACTACTGAGTGTGAAGCACTATCAATGATTTATGCACTGCATAAGTTCAGGCACTAACTTTTGGCAAAACCCTTTATATTTTACATAGATCACATGGCATTGAAGTACTTAGTTAACAAGCCAGTTTTACAATGGTGAATATGTAGATGGGTTTTATTGTTTCAGGAGTTCAACTTTACAGTTGTTTTGGAACTAGGTAAGAGAAATTTTGGACCTAACCATTTATCAAGAATAGATTCAGGTTCGGATGTGTAAAGCATTAAGGATACAATGTCGATACATAGTTGTTTAGACTATGATGCACACCCTCTGAATTGGAAGATATTTTTGTGTTTCTCAAAATGGGTATGGCACCAAAGGGAATGAAAAATTTGGAGAGGAAATAGTTAGCTATATGTGTCACACCCTACATGTTAATTGGTGGATACTTATACAAGTTAGTTGTGATGAAGTTCTATGTTGATGTGTGTTAGAACATGAGCACATTGCAATCATGGAGGAAGCACATGGTGGGATTGCAAGAGGGAACTATGTAAGGAATGCCACCGCGTAGAATATTCTACTCACAGGACTTTGGTGGGAAAGTATCTACTAGGATTGTATTGAATTTTGTAAGGCATGTGACCATTTCCAACACCTTGGCAAGCTAGGAAAAAGAGATGAGATGCCCTTGAGACCTATAGCTAGCGTAGAACCATTTGAAAAATGGGTAATTGATTTTGTAGGACCAATTTCACCTGTCGCGCGAAGGATTGGTTTACACTATATCATTACTTACACTGATTACTTAACAAGATGGGTGGAGGTAGCACCTACAAGGGATTATACAATGGCAACAACTGCTAGATTCTTATGGGAGAACATAATCAATATGTATGGATGTCCTTTAAGCTTAACTAGTGATAGGGGTACACATTTTTTTGAATGAAACAGTCAAGATTTTGTTGGAATAGTTCATGGTGGCCCATCATAAGACCACCCCTTATCACCCCCAAGTGAATGGAACTGTTGAGGTATTTAACAAGATATTAAGCCACACATCCTGACCAAATTTTACAATGTGGGAAGACAAGATTGGGATGACAAGGTATCATTTGTTCTATGGGAATACAGGACAACCTACAAGAGATTAAAAAGGCCACACCATTTCAATTGGTGTTTGGCATGGAGGCTATTTTACTGGTTGAATTTATGCACATGCAGGAGGGTTAGTTGATGAAAAAATAAATTTAAGAGTGCATGGAGAAGTTAATGCAGCTAGACGAAAGGTGATCACTTGCTAGATGGAGTCAGAAGACTAAAAAGGCACATCAAAAGCATGGCATGATCATCATATCAAAAACAAACAATTTGAGGTTGGGCAGATGGTTTTTTTATATGATCCCAAGTTTTGGTACCATCCTGGGAAATTCAAAGTCCATTATATGGGCCTATATATTGTATCTTATATACTTGACTCGAGATGCTTTCTAGTTACAAGTGCTAGATGGAACATGGTTACTAGGCCATTTCAATGGGAGTAGGTTGAATCCCTACTATAAATAATTCTTCCTTGTGTTCATAAATAAGGTAATATTTCCATTTAGCTTAGGATTCCCCTTAATGCATTTATTTTCCTTGTGTTTCCCTTTCTCGTTGCTTGTTCCTTTATTTTTGTGTTGTTGTTTTTGTGCACCTTGTGCGCCAATAGCCACTTATTATTTTCAAAAGGTTGTGTATGTACAGAGGACCACACATCTATTTTTGTGTGGGGTGGATTAATGCAAAGTAAAATGGAAGTTGGTAGTGGAAGTTGTGTTTTGATGGCCCGAATTGAAGGATTAAAAAGTGTGTAGTGTGGAAGAGCGTGTATAGAAAAGGTGGACATAAAGAGTTTGGTGTCAGGATAACTTTACAAATACCATGTATAAAGGATGCGAAGTGTAGGAACAACATGAGGTAGGCAAGGGAAAAAAATCAGATTAAGGACGTAAGGAGTGCCTTTGGTGCGCAAGCGCGCGCATGAGGATCTTAAGTTAATAAGGATTTTTGTGAGCCACAAGGTTGTGGAGATTTTTCACGTACGATTGGGCATGGGGGTAAGAGCGCTTAATGTTGGATTTAGTGGTAAAATCCACCTTTATTGAAAATTTATGTTGGTAGGTAGCATAACATTTATCGTGGGAGATGAGCAAAAAGCTATAAGTAGAAGGTCGGGCACATTATTGTTTACCTTGCAATTATGATATCGAAGAGCTCTTGCGAACTAGGGAATTTGTGAAAAATATTTGTGCAAGGAAAATAAGGAAAATATGAGTGTGTGGCTAGTGTGATTTGTGAACTAGAGTGGAAGAATTACACGGGCATAGGGAAGAAGGGTTTGGGATATTTCGTCATCTTTTGGAAGGGTTGTCTAGGTTAGGGTTTTGTAACTAGGGCGTGAGAGTAAAGGGATTTTTGTGAAGGTAAGCAATAGATTTGAGAAGAGAAAGGAAGAGGCGTAAGAAAAGTTTTTTTTTAGTAACCCAACAAGAATATGGCACTAAAGAAGGCAACCATTTCACGAAGAAGGGCAAGGGCAAGGGCAAGGGAAATAGGTTATTTTCACTAGTTTCAATGAGGAGTGGTATACGGAGATGAAATACCTAGATGGCATGTTTCTCAGAAAGGAGTGGGTATCCCATGTAAGGAAGATGGTGGTAAGTGATTACAACCATCACACAAACACCATAGAGAAGGAGATGACATTAGGCGGTTCGCTTGATAGGAAAGCAGACACTAGAAGGAATTCCAATCTATGATGATGAAGTAAAGGTGAAGATGGGGAAGGTCGGGTTGCTGCAACTCTATGAGTTTCCCTATTTTTGCAAGCCTGAGTGACTATACCAATGGCTGATGTCATGCATACATGAGGATCATTTCTACTTCATAGGTCTAGAGAATGTGAATAACTCCCCAACTGATCTCTAAGTTTACCAGTCTTGTTTGCAAAGGGGAGCCATTGGAAGATGACTTGGAGGACAAGGAATCCATTAAGGAGACAATCCAGGCTTATGATTATAAAAAGGGCTTGCGCTACTTCAATATCTCATATATCTCTAACCCAGTGATGAGGATGGACGTGTGCTTGGTATCCAAGATGAATGAGCATGAGAGGTGGACACAAATAAACAAGGCTTGGTTGAATGTCTCACTAAAAATTTCAGAAGGAACCATCTATAACATGTTTTCCTTCATTTCAAAAGAAATCATCGATCTGCGTGTGAACGAGAGAAGATCATGTTTGGCAATGTCCTCCTCACCATCATCTCCTCGAAATTAGAGTGCCCAATGGGCCAGAAAATGTTTTATGGGAGTACCCAGATGAAGACCCTTCCCCCCATGAAAATATTTTAGAAGTACACTTATGATACCATGATAGTCACCCACAAGGCATGCCTAGAAAAAGGTACAATTGAATGCACGATGTGTTCAAGGTTGAGTGGAGGATACCCAAACAATTTCTAGTGCTAGTGCAAGGAGAAGCTGATTTTTTTATACCAACACTTTTGCATTGGCAGGTTCACTCTGTCAGAAGGGACCAAGAGCCCATGGTGTAAACTATCATTCTCCTTCACTGCACAATATTTCCAAGCAGAGGTAAATCACTTCATGGAGGACAAAAGACTAAGGTTCTACTGCAGCAAGGTAGACCAAAATCACCACAAGCTGCACAAAAAGATAGTATACCCCAAGAAGCACGCTTATGTGGAGAAGTATGTCTCTCATGAGGTGCACATGATAAAACATGTGATGTTTCCAATTGTTGGAAGGACCGCAGTGAGGGTACACCTGTGCATTAGGCCCAAGTATGAGAAATGTGCCTAGATAAAGAATTATGTCTCCATCCCAAAAGACCCCACCACAAGGAATAAGGTCACACGAGGAAGAGGGAGAGAGAGGAGACCCTTGAGAAAAAGGCATCAAGTGCACAAACAACACAATTGATAGGTGCACATGAGTCGGAGTGTGCAAGGAGAAGCACATATTCATGAAGGAAGAAGCCCCCATTAAAGAAAAATAAAAGATAACTAAAGAGGAGCCACCAGAACCAGAATCACCCCCTTCGGAAGAAGAGTCTCTAACAAGGAAGGAGTCACGTGTTGAAGAAGAAGAGAAGGAAGAGTCTCTTATACTGGAATCACCAATTAGGAAGAAGTAGAAGGTAGCAAAGGAGGCGGACTCGGAAGGAACTGAGATCCTAGAGGCTGATAGGGGTGACAAGGATGATGAGGAGCATGAAGAGGCTCAGGACCATCCCATGTATGATGTACATGACTCAGATAAGGGAAATGAAGATAAGGATGGGGAAGAAGAAGGTGCTCAAAGAAAGGGGAAGTGAGGAGGTGAAGATCGAGGATCAAAGGACCCCAAGCCTCACCAAGGATTGGATAGAGGATGTCATAGGAAGGGAGGTAACGGACATAATAAAGGACTTGATGGAACATGAGGTGGAGCAAAACACTGATGAAGTGCTCAAGGAGATAGAGGAGGAGAGTTTAGGGAATGAATATGGGAGCATGGGCATAGATCCCAACTTAGCAAAGTAATCTTTCCAAAACTAGTGTGCATGGGAGGAAATAATGTGGTAGCAAAGTGTCGGAGTAGGGGATGGGCTATATCAATGATCCAAACAAGGTATTACGTCCATAGTATGGTGCCTACACACCAACTCCTTGCATGGTCTTCATTAAAAGAAGATGGCACCTACCCTCGTACAAGGAAGATGTTATCTTGGGTGTTTGAGTCCCATATTGATGAGCCAAAATTCAAAGTCAACCAAGGGGCGTTGATGAAAATACTAGAGTATTAAAATCTCTCGGTGAATGCTCAACATTTTTACGATGAGAAATTCTGCAACACACTCAACAAGGTGATGGTAGTGGTTGAGGTGAGACTCTTTAGGAGGAATGATAGAGTAAGAGTCTTGGAGGAGGAACTAAAGAAGAACAACAAATAAATCATTGAGAAAAGCAAGGATTTCAAGCAGGAGGAGCTGAACAATGCACAACTAAGGCATGAATTGAGGGAGAAGGAAAAGGTGCATGAGGTGTATAAGAAGATTGATATGATCACAGATGCCATCATCTCAAAACACCCAGACCTATCACTACCTAAAAAAAATATGATTCAACCTTGCAATGCTTGGAAGACTTGACCCGCATCCTAACCATGGAAAGGCATCTGCTAGCTTTAGAATAATGAGAAGAGGTATTGGTATGCCAGAAAGAGGAAGAGAAACAAAATATCAGGGAGACAGTCACCCAATACTCCGAACTCCTTAACATTATACAAATTGCTACGTGAATGGCTGAAGTTGTGTATGATAACTGTCTTTGAGAGAGACAAGGTAGCAAGTATACTAGTTTCTACACATGAGGTGGGTCTAAAATAATTCCAAGAGAAGAATAAGGGGAATAAGGTGGAGCAGGATAAAATCCTAGCCAAGGTTGAAAAGAAGTTAGAAGCAATCAAATCCTTATGGGGTTTGATCAAGAACTAGATTAAGGAGTTGTATCCCTAGATCACCCGTAGAATGGATGCGTTAGATGACCTTAGCAAGCAGCTAGAAGGAATTGTGGATACACTGAAGGCTAAGGGAAATCAAGTAAGTTTTGAGGAGGTGAGTGCCCTAGTAGGTAACCCACTGCAGTAAGTGTAGGGTGAAGTGGATGCTTGGGAGAATATTGAGGCAATAATAAGAAAGGAGTTCTCACTCCTCTCGTAGCAATAACAGATTCTTCCATTCTTCATTCTTCCATTATTTACATTTTCATTCAATTTTTTTGAGTTCCACCATTCATTATTCTTTTAAGGGGCAATATGTTTCAAGGATAGATAACACGCTTAGTGTGGGGTGATGTTGGGCCCTAAATTGTTGGCTGAGTACCAAAAAGGCACATGCGTGCGGGACCAATAAAGAGAAGGGAGCGCAGGAGAAGCACGCATGACAAAGAGGTTTAAGAAGGGTTTAGGAGAGACTAGGGTGCGTGTAGGGAGATAGTACACAGGATCTAAGGACTTATCCATATTCAGATTCTGGAGGCACTTGAGGAAAAACGTGACCCAACTAGGCATGCTAAGTGGATAAGGTGCCATCCTGGAGACTTGGTGGTCAAGAAAAGGATATTCCATGTAGGGAATATTCCTAGGAAGACATCATTACAGAAAGTGGAGAGCTCAGAACAAGATAAGCATTCACTAATGAAGGACCACATGGACACTTGGCATGTGATCTACTCCTGAAGGAAGGCATGGTGGTGGGTATTGGACCTATAAGAAGAGATGCTCAGTAGAAGAAGAGACACCAAGATATATATGGATAGACATATAGCATGGGAAAAGGGAAGCTCTGTAAAAAGTATTAGGAGGCCCTAGGGTTGGGGGTTTTCATTAGGGAGTTGCAAGAAGGTCATCATATCTAAGGGATGGGTCTATAAAATTTATGTAATAAGGGAGGCATAGCTAGGAATCCTGATATATGAGTTAGATATTTGTTTTAACATATATTGTATGGGTCGGATCCCTAAAAATTATTGTATTTGACTTGGCATGGCCTTTTGAATGTAATGTGGTTATTTAGCACTCTTGATCAATATATATATATATATATATATATATATATTCTAGATATCTTGTTCATGGGTGAAAACCCTAGTGTCATTTCTTCATATTATGAATCAGATTTGTTCTTCATAATCCATGTTGTGTTGTTTCTCTCATTTTCATGCATGGATATAAGGATATGGTATCTCATGTTGTGATTTTACATGAATATCTACTTTTCTGTAACTAATCCTCTAACAATGGCAAGATATTCTCATAATACTCACATAAAGGAGGGGCTCGGCAACTGCGCATGCCTCGAGTGAGTGCCCAGCTACCACTGGGTGATAGGTCAATGCGCATGGGGTTAGAAGTTAGTAGGTGGATAAAAATGACTACATCTTGGTGGTACGCAATACAGGATGTTCCTGGTTCTGATATGTGGTAAGCACGTCACATTGCAAAGAGATTTAACATGGGGCCAAATATTCAAATAGCTAAGACATGTGTTAGTTTCAACTAGATGGTACCACAACCTTGGCTTCCATTGAGACACATTAGAGATGTTGGATTCATATCACAATATGCCCCTTTGTATATGATAATATTACCTTGCCATCTTACCATTACATAGGCGGCATGGGCTACAAAGGTTATGCCGCCTCCCGAGGAAGATAGTGATGATGATGAAGATGACGAAGAGGATGGTGATGATGGGTTTGACGGTTAGGGCCATGACGGTGGTGATGGATAGGTTACCCTACCATTATAGTGATAGCCACAAAGGAATATATCAGAAGTGGCTAGAGAGATGAAGATGCCTCGAATGGGCATTCCAGCAAGTATATAGGTTCCTTTACAACATGTGTCAAGACAGGTAATAGCACCACGAGTCCTCCCTAGGAGGTGTACCATAGAGGTTGATGCCTAGTCCACCGAGAGATGGTGGTGGAGATGGAGATGGAGATGGAGGGGGTGGCAACGGTGGGTAGATAGTTGTGTTACACCAGGTCATAGTCATTCAACTCTAGGTAATGGCCGAGAGGATCAGCCCATGTCTTAATTATAGGTTGTCACATCTGAGCGTGATCAAGCCAAAGCACGGGTGGGTCATAGAGGATATGTTGTTACCTGGTTTCATTAGGTCTAGTAGCTAGTTTCCTAGAGTTCACAAATTATGAGTTTATTATAGCAATCACGAGACACATATACATACCATTACTACGAGAGAGGGACCAAATTATCATCAAGATTATAGTAGGTCAAGCCGAGCTAGTGAGATTACAGGTAGAGGTGGCTTCATCCCGGTGGAATGATGGAGCTATCATGAGACCACAGGATATACATGGACTTAGCTACGGCCAATGACAAGTCTTACTACTACAAGGCCTTAAAAGAGTACCCATATTTAGTGAGCATCTAATGGGTAGATCACAGAGGTCACAAAGACTAGAGGCATCGGTGAGATCTTTAGAGCAGCCACAATATCCCTAGAGAGGGGGAAGACAAGAGAGTAGATTACATAGGTGATGCACCATTTGCTAGATCATAGGCCTCTGAGTCACCATGAGGGATCGAGTCATACATGACTCTTTTTTTATTATACACATATGCATGTATTTCTGATGTACTCCTTTTATGAAGGCTCGGTTTTTATCAATGATGTATGATGTATCAGTTTTGATCATGCCTCATTATGAAGGCTTACTTTGATGCATGCCTATGATGGTAGATTTTACATCTAGATGATGCATACTTGGAGACACATATGTATATGGACATTTGATTTTGACATGTATGATGATTATGATGATGATTGGACTCTATATTATGATGTTGTTGTATATGTATCACATGTTTTTGATTTATGATATATCCTTAGATGATATCATTTGTTTTGTACATGAGATGATTTTGATTAGTCCACATGATGATTTGTATGATATTTTTGTAGGGGGATATATTTTGATATTTTGATCCCTCTTGCCCCATTGATGATACAATATGTGATGATTATCTTAGCATAAATGTATGATGTATACTCAAGCATTTTATTTTTATATGATGTGTAGATGATGTTAGATGTGATTATATAGATGGAAATATGATGATGTGATGATATAGATGGAGATATGATGATGTGATAACAAAATAATGTACGAGTAACGAACAAACAAGCACAAAAAAATGTTAACAAATCTACCAAATATACACATTAAGCAACTTAATTAACACAACTATGTATAATTATTCACAAGCATGCAAAAACACACTCCATATGTACAAATAAGAATGAATCTAATCTAAGCAAGAAAAGATCAATCTTTTAAGAAACACACTATACAAATGTATAAGCAAGTAAAACTATACAAACAATGTACACACAAACAAACAAAGAAAGAAAACAAAGCAAGTAAACCACTACTATGTTTTTGTAAGACTGTTTTCAACCTATTTTGTATTGTTTTTGGGAGTTGTGCGAAATAATTTTCTATTATTTTTTTATTTTCTAGTTTTCTAATGTTTTGGGTTTTTCAAATCTTATTTGAATGGTTTTTGTGATTTTCAACATATTTGAATGTTTTTGGTGATTTTCAAAGGGTTTTCTAAAGCTATGTATAGGAAACCAAGAAACGTAAATGCCCCCAACGTTAGATGGGAATATAAAAGGGAAGATGCCACGTGTTATAGACAAGAATTTGAATGTATGAATTTCCCCCAGTGTTAGATGGGAACATACAAAGGCAATCCCTTCACCGATTTACAAGAGGAGAACCAGTCAGATCAAGGCTTTGACAGGATAGGCTCACAAAGAATCTCGGGTGTAGGTGCGGAACTAGCTCTAAGCTAAGTAAAGGTACCCCCTAGATGTAAGATGCTTGTGAACAACGAATCCTCCCAAGGTGCCAGAAACTAGTTTTCACCGAGGGACTTATCCAAAGTGCCACAATTGTGTGGTTTTCACATTTGGATGACTTGTTTTCTCTTTTTTTTCAATTTTTTTGTATTTTTCATAGTTTTTTACTTTTTTGGTTGTTTTCTTATTTTTGCACCATGTTTAAGCATAGAACCGCTTGAGGTGCATGGCATTCATGGGCTCTCATAGATCATCTCCATCAGGATGGGAAATTTTGTATGCTCTTGACCCAAATTTGGCCATAATGACATAGGGTCCTAACCAATGAGGTTCGAACTTGCCTTTATTTTCTCTTCTACCCTTGTGTTAAATTGGTTTTCCTTCAACACCAAATCTCTGACCTCAAACTAACGAGGTATGATTCTCTTGTTGTAGCTCTATGACACTCTATTCGATACACTTTGAGATGGTTGAGTGCATGATGCACCTTTCATCTAGGAGTTCCAGTTCTTGCCAATCTAGCCACTCTGTAATCCTCATCTTTATCTAGATAATCCCTAAGATATATTCTCAAGGAAGGAGCTCTATTTCTATGGGGATGATGGATTTCATTCCAAACACTAGGGAATAAGATGTCACACTAGTAGGGTGTAATGGAGTCCTATAAGCCCAGAGGGATGGGTGAATTTGTAAATGTCAATTACAACCTATTTTACTCACCATCTTCTCCATGATTCAAACAAGTGTTTTATTAGTGGCTTCTACTTGCCCATTACCTTGAGGGTAATATGACATGGACCACTTTAATCATATCTAAAAAGCACTAGTATAGATCTTTTACTATCTTGTTCTTGAAATATTTTCCATTTTCTATGACAATGGTGGTAGGAATGCCATAATGGTATATGAGGTGGTTCATGATGAACTTTGATATTTGAGCACTGTATAACATATTCAATGGAACAACCTCCACCCACTTGGTGAAATATTATGTGGCCATTATAATATGGGTATGACCATCGGATGAAGTAGGGGTGAGCTTCCCTATTAGGTCTAATCCCCATTTAGAGAATGGCCATGGTGTTGTGATCGGTTATAGAGGTTGTGATGGTGCATGGATGAAGTTCTCATATTTTTGGCATAACACACACTTCTTTACATGATTGTAACAATTTATCTCCATGGTAGGCCAATAATATCCTACCCTCAACAATTTTTTTGCTAAAACCATCCCATTTGTATGGGCTCTGCACACTCCTTCGTGTACCTCCTTGATTGCTTGTACTGACTCTACTACATCTAAACAATGTAATAGATTCCCATCATAGCCATGATGATAGAGGGTGCCTCCTAAGAGGGTATAATGGGCTATTTTATAGATAAGGATTTTTTTTAGAATGGGTGATATTGGGAGGAAAGGTACCACTTTGGAGGTAGTTAAATATGGGCTCATACCATGGGGAAAAGGGACCAACAACCTCACATGCGAGGCAAGATTCCAACATGTCATATACAGGTTGAGGTAGATTTTCAACAAAAAATGGCATATCATTGCTTTTCTGGTGGAATCCATAGCATAGAACCCTTTTTTTCATTGTATATGCAGATCATTTTTGTGCCCTTGGAATTTTTTCAAAGGTGATGTGCACAAAATATTCTTTTAGAGTTTCCACCAACTTTTTATATGGGATGATTTTGTCATCCTTGACTTTATACTCATCGTTGACTTGCTTGATAATCAATTGTGAGTCACCAATGACTTTAAGATGGTGGATATTCCATTTTATATCTAGCTTCATCCCAATGATGAGTGCTTCATATTCTCGTAATGTTATTTGTGCATGGAAACCCAAGATGGAAATCTTGAGGTATGGGGTCTCTGTAGGAGTGATTAGCACTACACACCCCCCGAACCATGGAAAGTAAAGGATCCATCAAAGTGTACTTGCCATATGACATATTCTTCAATGTACATTAATGATGTGTCTAGTAAGTCCAAACACACAAGCTCTGTTCCAGTAAGGGTGCCTCTGCCATTTGGTCTATGAGCACATGTCCTTTTACTGAATTTTGGTGTATGTACTCAATATCAAATTCATTGAGTAGGATGATCCAATTAGCCATCCTACTAGTAAGGGTGGGTTTTGACAATAAGTATTTGAGTGGGTCAACTTTGGATATAAGCTTGGTTTTAGTATTCAATAGATAATGGAAATTTTTTGGAAGGTAAAAACAATGGCCAAACAAGATTTTTCAATTTTGGGATAGTTGAGCTCATATGCAATTAGGTATGACTGAGATAGTACACTACTTTTTCTTTTGGCTTAGGTCATACTGAGAAAGTAAGGCACCAATAGAAAATGGGTTGTAGATATATATAAAAAAGTGGCTCACCTAGGGTTGGTGGCATGAGGACTGGTGGATTTTCCAAGTATTTCTTGAGCAAGGAAAAGGCTTGTTGTTGCTCTAGTCCCCAAATGAAGTCAACATCCTTTTTAAGCAAATGGGTGAAGGAGTGACATTTTCAACAAGTTGTGAGATAAAGTGGAAGTGGATGGCTTGTATTTTCCTTGTAAACTATGTAATTGCTTGATGTTCTTGGGTGGAGGCATTTCGGTAATGGAAAGTCACTTTGGTAGGGTCTACCTTAATCCCCATCTTGATACAATGAATCCCAATAGCTTCCTGATAACACTCCAAAAACACACTTCTTTGGATTTAACCTTACTTTATATTCCGGAGACGCTCAAAAATGTGCCTCAAGACCTTAGATGGTCTTCTCTTGTCTTTGATTTTCCTAGGATATCATCCACATAGTCCTCCATGATGTCATTAAGCATATCATGGAATATTACAGTCATTTCCCTTTGATAAGTTTTTTACCGGCATTCTTAAGGTGTAAGGGCATTACTTGATAATAGAATATTCCCCAAGGTATTTTAAAGGTAGTCTTATGTTGATCCTCTTTTGCTATTTTGATTTGGTTGTAGCTAGAAAATCCATCCATAAGAGACAACATTTCATAACCCTGATTGAATCGACAATCATGTCGATGTTGGGAAAAGGAAAATCATCTTTAGGACATGCCTTATTGATGTCTTGAAAGTCAATGCAAATTTTGATTCCAATAGGTTTATTTTGAACTAGAACTATGTTTGATATCCACTCTGAGTAGTCAATGGGTCTAATAAACCCTGTTGCTAACAGTCTCTCTAACTCTTCTTTGACCAGAAGGGCCACTTGTGGATGCATTTTGTAGCTTTTATTTAATGGGATTTGCATCTGGATGCACAACCAAGTTGTGCACCACCAATGATGGATCTAAGCCCAAGCATATCCACATAAGACCATGTGAATATGTCCACAAATTCTCTAAGAAGCATAGTGAACATTTTCTATTCTTGTGCCAAAAGCAAAGCTCCCAACTTGACTATCTTTGGTTCTTCTTCTGTTCCAATATTAACATCAATAGTCTCTTCCACAAGAATTTTTGACATATCCTCCATATGCGTAGGATCGGGAGGAAGGTTGAGATCTTCTTCTAAGGGCATCTCAATGATATTTTCACCCTCAACATGTGGTCACTTCTTTTTCCATTGATTTTTTATTTGTTGGTCGGCCAACGCCTCAAAGAGGTTTTCATTGTGTGACTTGGACTTATATTTTTGCCGAGGCTTTGTAGAGGAAAATTTTCCCTCACTTTTTCTTAAATTTTTTGACCATGAAGCTCAACCTCCTCTCTCTAAAGTATGTGCAGTATCCAGGTCAATGAAGAAACCCTTCTTGTGATCTCCAATAGGAATAGTGTCTCGTATGCCCATAAATTTTGTAATAGCCTCATCGTTCTCAAAGAGATCCAGGGGCACGTGATGTTGTTGGTCCCAATCGACAAGGGTAGGGTATACAAGGTCAAAATTTGGATTAGCGGGGGTTATGGTAAGGATATGGTATCCATGAAAGGTTTGTAGAGGTAAGATCCTTGTATTGGCTATGGTGGGAATCTATGTTACTATCCGAATAAATAGAGCTATCCTCACTGTTCAAAGAAGGTAGCATCTTGATCCATGGGGTGAGATCCATAGGGTCGAATGTCGACACCATATCTCTCTATTTTGAAATGTGGAAGTGGGACTGGCTCCCTTATCCCTTGTTCAAATTTTCCACATCCAAGGCCTTTGTAACCCATGGAGTACATCATTCTACTAGACTTTGTGTATTCCGGATTTTGAGTGCAAGTAGGCTCAAGTGTCTGTGGGAGCCAAATTATAGGAGGGTCCAGCAATTTCTCTTCTGTAAGTAGACCTCCAAGTAAGAATGTACCAATTATTTGTTCATCTCGAGGTCATTGAAGTGGTAGTTGGGTTTGCCTCTTGTTCTAGGTGACAAGGATAGATCTGAGACTAGGAGGGCCTGTTGAATATTATATTCTCCACAACCGTACTCAATAATTTTCATCTCCCATGAATCAAAGGGAGAGGTAGATGTAGTAGCATCATGAGTGTAAGAACTTAAAGAGTCTAAATCTACCCATGACTCAAAACCTTCAGACTGAAGGGGGACAAAATATCAGTGGAGGGACATTCGTATGCATTCCTTCACACAAATCTATTGAGAGCTCTATAGTGGGTGAAGGGTTTTGGATCTCCTTGAATAGTAATAGTGTGTCCCTCATGTCTCAATTTGATACATTGGTGAAATTTTGATGGTATGGCCTACATGGCATGAATCCATGGGTGACAAGAATCATATTGTATGGAAGCTCCAGGTCTAAGACATGAAACTTTGTGTTGTGGAAAGTGGGCCCTACTTCCATCGGTAGTGTTATTGTACCAGTTGATTCCCATTCCGCGTTGTCGTAAGTGGTTATGGTGATGATGTGGGACTCTAGATCTTCTTCTTCTATGTGTCCCAACTATTTAATTAGTTTCAATGTGTATATGTTTAAATTTGACTCATTATCCACAAACACCCTCTTTATCTTTTTCGATGAGTAAAAATACTTCTATGTAAAGAGGAAGGTTATGTGTATGATCTTCATTAGGGATTTCCTTGTGGTTGAATGCAATGTGTTCACTTGGTGCAATATTTTCCACCACAACATGTAGGTGTGAAGGATCTACTTCATTGACACTCCTGACCCCTGGAGAGTTTTTTAAAGGATTTCCTTATGTACATTTGATATTTTAAGAAGATCTAAGATTGAAATCATTAGCATATGTCTTCTCAAGTTGGTCTATGATATTGTATTGACTATCCTGAGGGGTAGACAAGGAGGTTTATGGGATCATGAGATGAGCACACCTTGTTACCACAACGTAATCTCTACCCTTGATCCTAATGGTATTAACACACTCATCGTCAAAAGAGCAAACACATCCAATAAGTGAGTCATATTGATTGTTATCATTTTTGGTATAAACATAATTGGTGACTTTATATAGCTTTGGGAAGACTCTCCCTGATCCGGATTTTTCTCACCTGGTTTACCATGTTTTGGGAAAGGCTCCTTGAATATTCCCATCTTTTGATTTGGCATTTGATTTGATTCTGGTGAATTGACTTCTATCTCCCCACTATCAATAAGATCTTGGATGAAGTGGTGTAGTCTTAAACATTTTTTGTTTTATGTCCTTTTACATGATGAAAATCACAATACTCATGCTCTTTATACCATGAAGGTTTAGGAGCATTTTCATCAAAGGGTGTCATTGTGGGATATGTCACCATGTTCACTACATCTAGTTGTTTTAAGATTGTGGACAAGGAGTCTGTCAAGGGAGTGAATGCTCTTTTTTAACTGGTGGTTGGATTGGCCCTTTGGTTAGTTTAAAAGGTGGACCAACTTGGACTTCTGTATGCGTTTAGAATCCATGATTCCATCACCTATGACATTCTTATTTTTATTAAAGATCTTGGGTTTGTCTATAGGTTTGGAAGATTGATTGTCTTTTGAAAATGGTTTGAGTGTTCCTTTACGATTAGAATTTTTCTATTTGTGTGCCCTTCTGATGACCTCTTCAAAGTTTCAAACACAATGCATCTATAAATGAAAGGCAATGTCTAGATTTAGGTTTGGTACAAAGATGCTAACAAGTTTTTTTTAGGGATCGAGTAAGGGAAATAGCTAGCTAGCCCCGCCATCTCTATAGGAAACTTGCAAAGGTTTCATTTGGTTTCTATTTGGAATTACATAAGTCTGACATGGTTATGTCACTTTCCACATTAAAAGATAAATGTTGCACAAATATTTCTGCTAGTTTGGGCCATGTGAAGATAGACCCCCGAGGTAAATGAATGAACCACTCTAGTGCTTTCCTCCTAGAATTTTTGGAAATAGTCGTATGAGGTAGTTGTTGTTGTATAGGCCACTTCTTGGCATGCCATGTAAAAATATTTTACATGATCTCGTGGATCACCTTTTCCTTTATATTTTTGAACTTTGGGATGTCAAATTTCTTAGGAAAGGGTTGGAGCAACATAGCCTTATCAAATGGATAAGGGCATAGCTCTTCATATTGATACTTTTTTTTTATGTCCCATATTGCTTTCTTGAAGGCTTGTAAGCATTGCTTTCATAGATTGTATCTCTTGTGTAAGAATTTTCTCCTTAGTGGGGGAGGCTGGCATATACACGTGATTATTTTTGATGTTTCCCTCTTGATATTTTGTGTGAAACTCATTATTTCTAACCTTAGGTTTTTCCTGATGCATGCATTTTTGTTTGTCTCTTTTTGCACATGGGATGCTAGGAAAGCTAATTGTTGACTAAGGTGTTGAATTTGTTGTTGTATAGTGATTTCTTCATTTGGAGGTTCCTCTTCATTTTCATGTTGAGGAGGTTGTTCCATGTTTTCATGTTCCACTCTTATCCTATGTGGAATTCTTATGAGTGGAATTTTAAAACCACCTATGTTGTCATGTTGAGTGTTTGAGGTGGAAGCTTTTCCATGTCCCAAAATGTTGTCCATATTAATGAGGGGGTATTCTTCCTCATTATTTATAGGTGGAATAGTTTCATGTTCCAATTTTCATTCTAGCACCTAATTCCACAACTCTTGCGAGTACTCTATCTTTTTTAGAAAGAGGAACTCATCTAATTGGAAGAGTTCAAATTCAAACTCCGCATGTGGTGATCCCAATTCATCACCACTATGGTCTACCATCTCCTCTTATTCCTTTTATATGGAGAAGAGAGGTCCTAGATCATTACCAATAAAGGGATTTGACCCTTTTGTGGTCTATGTTTCCCATACTTGTCTCTTATATTCCATTCTTGTTATGGGGGCCATAACAAATGAGGATTTCACTAAGGTGTTTTTGTTGAATTTTCAAAGGGTACAATAAAACCTAAGTGAATACTTAGAATGAGATTTTTACTAAGTTCGCATAAAGAATGTCAATTGTCCAAAGAATAATGAATTCAATAAATCAAGGGATCAAAGTGATTTTCCTAAATAGATAAGTCAAAGTGATGAATAATCATAAGACACAATCACACAAGGTTCATTTTAAACCAATCAATCAATGAAGTACTTCCTAAGTTGTTTCCAAATGGTAATTTGATGTTTAAAATGATCAACAAAATGTCACCACTTATGTCAAGTTTAAGAATGAACAAGGCGTAAGTAATAACAAAAGGTTGATATGATTTCAAAACAAAGTATACTTAAAGTGAGTTTAAATCCAAGCAAGACCTAAATTCCAAAAAGTGGGGGTTATGAATATGAACAACGTAACAATACCACTAAGATACGTTAACCAAACTTTATGGAAAAGTAAGGTATTAGTATCAAAATAATATTAGTATGATGCACACAAAGGTAATAACAACACCTTTCAAAATCGAGGTAATGTTTGAAATAAAACCAAGGCTAAAGTATACCAAGGAATTGTTAAGATGTGTGTAGTGTAACATTACAATCTAGACACTTAGGTCGAGTTTGCAAGAAATAAGACGTAAGTATCGAAATTGTGGCGATACGATACAATAAATGTAACACTTCAAAGGAGAATCAAGTGAAGAATCAAGCCTAACTACAATGATGATATTGACTTGGGTATCAAGATCAAATGGCTATCAAGATATGAAAACATACCAACACACTTTCAACATTTACCATCTAGTCTCAAGCAAGGATGAATGTAAATGGGTGCAAAAGTGGTGGACATGATTGATTGATAACACATGTATGTTTTCTCTTCTTTCAATCAAAAAAGTGTTAAAATAAAGCAAAAGGAAGTAGATCAAGTGGGGTTGAAAATTGTTTGGCCTCACTTCGATGAAGTTTCACCCCACCTTATGGTGAGTGAAAAACTAAGTAAAATTAATGCTTCACAAATTTTGTGGTGAATGACACGTAGTTTGAACTTTTGATGGACTCTCCTTTTGTTCGATAAACAAATTTTTGACTCTAAAAATTTCTCCCTTTGTGAAATCTCTTAATAACAATTGGTTTGGTACAAATAAGTTGGCTCCAAGTCAAGATAGCTTCCTAGGTGGTTCACTCAACTAGGTGTCACAAGTTATCTAATGCGAGCTCAATTTACCAAGAAAGTCACACTGACTAGTCTTGGGTTATCTCAACTTTACTTTACCCCTTCAAATATAGTGAGAAATTAATGTGTTCATCATGTATTCTCATTGGGGTCGTGTTGTCTCCCAAAAACTACTTTTCATTTTCCAAGTTAAATTTGAAATTTTGAGCTCTCGCCCTCCTAAAGTATTTAAGCCAAGTTGAAATTTTGAAGAAATAGCAAAATCCGTGCCCTAGTGTTGTTTAAATCTTTGTTTTTCTCATTTTGAGAAATTCTCCATCTCCTGGTCTGTGCACGTAATATCCTCTTTACAATCTCCTTTTTTATCAAAATTTCACTTGTTCTATGGCCACAGGTCACAAATGGTGTTTTTTTGCCTCCATGCCTCCGGCTCGCGAAGGAAATTCAAAAATTAGACTCAAAATGATGAAGTTCTCTTCCTCTATGTATTTTTCCCATAGTCGGGAACAATGGGCGTTTTCTTCCCCATAAAATTTTGGCCCCATCATCCATGGGTACGTGGACATACCTAATTGGGAGTGGATCGGTAGATAAATTTGTGTTTTTGAGCCTCTTTGTAAAAAAGGTGAAAAGTTAAAAAGTGACCCATAGCCCCAATCAGGCTATAAAGGTAAAAGTCAAATTTTGAGCCTGTGGAGGTAAAAGTCAAATTTTGAGCCCGTAGAGAAAAATTCAAAGGTGAAGCCCACCGTTGAAAATTCAAAGTGAACAAGCGGGCCATCGGGGAACTTTTGGAAATTTAACCAAATTCCCAAAAGTGAAGTAAAAGTTCTAGAATGCTCTGCGGCTCCACCAAGGTCTCGAGCCCGCCGTTGAAAAGTCAAAGGAGAGCAGAATGGTAGAGAACTTTGAGTTTTTTAGCCTTTTTCCAAAAAAGGTTAAAATGTTGAGAAAAGGGTGGGACCCCATTTCCAATGAAAACATGCCATGTGCCTAAGTTAAAAAGTAGAAGCATGGGTGCGGGCCAATTTGTTCCAAATTGCCAAATCTCTAAATATCACTCCAATCTCTTCCTACCACGTGGACGGCCTGATTTCAAAGTTATAAGAGAAAATCAAATGGTCTGTATTCAAACTGGAAAATCAAATGTAACGTTCACATTGCAAGATCTGGTTTTTAACCCGCCATGAGCGTTTTCTTTGCAATGGAGGAATTTGAAGAGGCGTAAATGATTTGTAAAGTTGTAACCATTCTGGCATGAGATATAATGGCTCCTCAAAGCCATTCCAAGGGTTGGTGATTGATTTCAAAAAGACCAAAGTGATTCTGTAACTGGAAAAGACAAAAAATGTCATACTTCTTCTATTTTCCCTTCTCCTTAAAATTTCCTCTATTCTCAAAGCTCTGTGCAAACTCTACTTTAGCTTCAATAATAAAAGAAGGAATTTTCACCTTTTTGATTGAGGGATTGATTGGTACCTTACGACCAATGAATTTTATTTGGTCTTGTAGCTTCTCCTATGGATTTGTTTTTCTTCTAACTATAAATGCATGTAAATGAAATTTCTAGTTAATGTGTGTGGGCATCTGATATTCTAATCACAACATTAGTTTTCTCCTACCTCCATTTCCACTCCCCTTCCCCTTTCCAAGACAAATTTTATTCTCTAGTGAGACATTGCTAGCTTTGCCACAGGGTCAGTGGAGTGCCCCTGTTGGATCTCTGGTCGAAAGGGCACCATTGAAATCCACCTTTTTGCATACACCTATAGAAGCTACAACGTTTAAGTAGAGGGGCTTAGATTCCCATAGCGTTGGCTTGAAACCCACAAATTTTTCCACGAGACAAATTTTCTCGCCAACAGTCGCGATACGAGATAACTTTGACTCTAACTCACAAAGGTAAAACTAGTCAAGTAGGTGTGCGGAGCACTTCCCATTCCTTCCACAAGATTCACTCTTGTTTGGACTACTTTGGGGTTCCTAGGACCACCCCCATTTTCATAGCTTAAGGCTTATGCCAAAGGGGTTATGTCCTAGTTTTAAGCGGACAGGGCATACCCTTATCATACGAACTTCGCAATATATAGTGTGATGAATGTGGTGTGTTTTTTATCTTTTAGACTTAATGTGGTTTATTCCTTCACCATTTGGTAACCTGCAATCACATGTGTAATTAGAAAAAAAAATCTCCTTTCTTTGACAAGCATTTTTAGGTCCTGCATTAATATTTTAGTAATTTTCCACAAACAAAAGAGGATAAGAGGTCGTTTTGGTTCTCAAGATCATCCTAAGATGCAAGAGAAGAGCATACGTAATGTAGAATCCAACTATTTAACCAAAAAGGAAAAATATGTAATATAAACGCACAATTTGTTTAGTTTAACAAATTTGTACGTTCATTCCCTTGAAGCAACAAGTGTTTTTCAAAGCATAGAAAGATGTAGAAATCGTTTTTGATTCCCAAGATTACCTAAATGGTGTGTGGTAAGAGCATATGTGACTCTAATCTCATAGACAAGCATGCAATATTCATTAACCGAAACAAATCAAATTAGCAAAAAGTGTGTAAATATACCTGCATGAAAATAGAAGTTAATCTCAAATAAACCTGCAAGGATTTAGCACATCAAGAACACAAGCTTTTGTAAATTTTAAAGTAGACCTCAAATATGTGATATGGCACATGTTCCGTTTTCGTCATGTGTACACATGGATATGGATGTGTACGTGCTTCCGATAAAATGACAGAGAGCCTGAGCATGTATGCATCCAGAGAGTTGTGTACGTGGGTTTTTTGATGTATGTGCATGCCTGTTAGACATAGTCAAAACAGAGGCTTAGAAGATGTGTACACACAAATATGGAGTATTGATGCAAGTTTAAGCATATACATGGACAAGTAGAATGTAAGATAGCACAGAGGAAGAAATTTTATGTACGCGTGCAAAACAATGTGTGTGCGCCCTTTTTAAAGCATATGCGGGCCTAACTAAAACTCGACATGTGAGGTACTATTAGTGACATAATGCATATGTGTAGATATCATTATGTACACTCCCTTTTGAACACCTATGTGTAAGTTTTGGTGTGTACGTGCTCCTATAAATTTTACCTATGTGTGTACATGTAGATGACGTCAAAATACAAAATTTTGACATATGCAACTTCAAAAATCTCAATTTTTTCCTAATTTAGCTCAAATCCAATGACAACCCATCACAATAAACCCCATAAGAGAGACTCAATGCATATAAAGTTAGTGAAATAACCTAATAATCTTAACCTATTTCACATGTGCATGATTTGGGTTAGCAAAACTTGAGAAAAACTAGTAAAACTCATTAAAATCAAAGAGACTATGAATTTTTCCCATTGGGCATGTTATATGTATCAATGTATTAGTTAACTATGCTAAGATAATTGAAACTAACACCTTAATAGTTCCAAAACAAAGCTAACTACACAAATATCATCATGTTAAGAGCTTAAAGAGACTAACTACCAACATTATGCATTAGAACTTTGAAGTAAAATCAAACTAATATGTTAAGCATTTAACCTCTACTCTTTAGATTGCAACTACAAATGAACCTAGATAAATCCATGGTAATCAAAGTTGATGGTTAGATCTTTAAGGGTTTGAGAATGGAGGATCATCAATACATGGCTATAAGACCATTTTGATTCCCTCCATATGACTCAAAAGCTTGGATGGATGAAATGCAAGATGAAGATACCTAGCTCAACACTAATGGAAGATGCTCAAAGATGAAAATTCCTATAGTTTATGTTATATGCATGCAAAGGTGTAAGAAGAAATGTAGGAGGATGGTTCTTTATATAACCCTCTGGTTTGAAGAAGTTTTGCATCCTATTGTATGTGGGATAATAGAAAAGCTAGGTTAGTAATGGATAAGCATGGTTTAGAGTGGTTGAGTTTGCTTTATGAGAGTTTAATTTGTCCTTTAGTGACTCATGGGAATTAAGGAGGGTGCATTAATTAAATCAAAGTGATTAATTAATAAGGATGTGCAAGCTTATAGAATCTTTTTAGAAGAAAGTTAGCATGATCTAAGCTATGAGAGGAATTTAATCAAATAAATGACAATTTATTAATCTAATAGAAGAGAGAGTTAATTAATTAGAAATAATTAATTAATTTAGATAGAAAGGGGGACTAATTAATGGAAGGTCGTTAATCAGCATTTTTTATTGATATAAGAGTTAACTAATTAGCATAATGTAATTAATTAACGGGGATAGAAGAGAAAAGGTGCATTATTAACGATATGTCGTCAATTTTACGATATGTCGTCAATTTGCTGGAAAAGGCTACAATTAGCGCAATTTAAGTATTTAAATTTCTTGATCCAAATTATAGGTGTCTAAAGATCAATTTTTTTCCGATTCCTAGATTTGGGGCATAGATTTAGGGAATACCACTTATGGAGAACCCTCTTCCCACATAAAAGTTACATCATAAATCCTTTTCCCATGTCGACATTAGGTTTTTTGAGTTCCTTTCAACCATACTTTCCCTCATGGTATTTTGGTATGACTAACTATCGTTGGTTATATGCTAACATCCATTTGGGTTGCATGTGCCTTACATTACTTGGGTCCCCTTCTTGTTTACCTCCAATGTGGTCGAGTGGCATTGTTTCGCACATTCTCCTTGATATGACGTAGCACCATTCATACCCTTTGGTCACATCTTGTTTGATCAATATCTATTATCTCATCTCATATATTACACCTTATCTATTAACTCATCTCATATATTACACCTTATCATTTTACCCATATTTCTTCTCCCACTCACCCTTCACTATCTACCTCTTTAAAACTTGTCATCTATTCCCCTTTGTGTTATCGATCCCTCGTTTGAGGGGAGTGTTAGGAAATCAGATTATTAGTGCTCACATTTATATTTGGGTAAATAATACATGGTTAGTATATAGGCTTAATATAATTAAACCTATTATTGTAAGTGGGTTATGTGAGTTATACTCACCCCACATAAATAGGCCTGGAGATTTGTGGTTGGGATTTAGTAGTTAGAACGACTCCTAAGAAAAGGATAAGAGCATGATTATAAATATGTATATCTCTGGTTGAATTCAAGAGAGAAGAATATTGAATATCATTCACCATTATTAGGTTTCTATATCTTCGATATCTCTCTGAAATCTGTTGTGTTCTCTTCATCTGGTATCACAGAATTGTCAGAATCCTTACAATAAGGTTTGTTGACTAGTGGAGGGCAGACCTGTGATCTTCTGCCCGGGCGATGGGAGTTCAAAGAAGAATGATTTTCATTTAGAGGCATCATTACATCTCGATTTTCCTAAATAATGAGAGCTTCATTCAATTCCTACAGATATATATTATGTTTGAGCATCTAATTAGTGTGTGATAGATAGCCTTATAGTGCATCATCTATTCATTGCCTTGACTAAGTAGCATTGGATTGCACTTTACTTTATCTGGGCTTGTTTAAATTCGAGCAACATTTAAATTGGATTCAGTGTTTGACTATAATGGTGGTAGACGAGATCCTGATCCAAGTGTACATACATTGAATTGGATAGCACTGTGTATTGGTTGGATGAATTTCTATTAAGTCTCCCAGTTCACTCCAGACCAATCGTGAAAAATATAAAGGGCAGATTAGCTATCACTCATCAAAATGCCAGTACAGTAAACTCCACCATTCTGGTATATCCCCAAGCAACATAATTGAAGACCTAATTCGACGTGTCGTCAAGAGTGAAATTCGTGTAATCACGGTCCTCCTGCATATTTACTGCTCAATGTATTTTCGCAGATGCCAACATCCTTGTATTCTCATGTACACGTGGCAATTCCAATATTATCATACATAGCGCCTCACCACCGTATGAAGCTGAGAGTTCATGCAATTGTTTTCTACTTTAGTTTCATTTTCGTTTGTTTTATAACAATTATATTTTTTGTATAGGTCACATCTTTAGATCTAGAAAGTGGTTATTGTTTTATTTTTTTTTTTATTTCTTAAAAAAATCAAAAAACCAGTCTTCTAAATTGTCTATAGTATTGTGTCAAAATATTTGTTTAGTTCAATTCGATTTGATTATTTAGTTAAGTGTAAGGATTGTATTGATAAAAACTAGGTATGTGAGTGTCGTCCATAGTCAAATTAAAATATTTTTTTAAGGTGTAGATACATATTTTCAAAATTGTGTCATTTTTATAATTAAAATTGTGTCATCTCTAATTTGATAATCCTATAATTTGTATCATCTCTATCTACACTATAATCAATGTCAATTGTTATTCAAATTTTCAAGTCATATTGTCAAGAGTCAAAGTCAAAATTTTGTAAAAAAAAATTGTCTCACTTTGCAATAATTGGATGCATTTTCGCTTGTACGCGACGTCCACCTTATGGGATTAAATTGTTCAAAAACCTCAAATCCAATCAATCTAAGTTAGCAACCTTTCACCAGAGGCGGGAGGTAATGGAGGTTGGAGGTCAATCAAGAACCTCGTCGGTCACCAAATATGGGGCCGCATGAAGGTTTGGTGACTTGTTTTTCTTCAAGTTGTATGTGGTGTGTTACGCAGTGTTCCTATTTTCAATAAGTGTAAATTTCACAATTAGGTGGGAACATGATCCAATGTTCCATTTCTAGTTTTTAGTTTGAGTGTATGAGCAGAAAATTTCAAAAGAATTTCCTATGTTATTCCACTGAAGTGAATTGTGATGAGGGTTGATAATAGTAATTGGCACATCATGATGTGGTTGTAAGTAAACCACTTGAAAACATTCATTTTTGGTTTATGGTACTCGATTGAAAACCACCATTTTTCAGTTTGTGGTTAACCATTTGAAAACCATACTGATGGGTTGGTGATCATCCTGTAATAAAAATCACCAAATCATGAAATCCGATGCAAGTACAAAGATAGTTTTCCCCATGTTCGCAATAAGGGGGATGTTAGGAAATCAGTTTATTAGTTCTCACATTTATATTTGGGTAAATAATACATGGTTAGTATATAGGTTTAATATAATTAAACCTATTATTGTAAGTGGGTTACGTGAGTTATACTCACCCCACATAAATAGGCCTGGAGATTTGTGGTTGGGATTTAGTAGTTAGAATGACTCTTAAGAAAAGGAGAAGAGCATGATTATAAATATGTATGTATCTAGTTGAATTCAAGAGAGAATAATATTAAATATCATTCGTCATTATTTGGTTTTTGTATCTCCGATCTCTCTCGAAATATTTTGTATTCTCTTCGGGATATCATCATCAACCTTCCATTAGTCTTCATTCTAATCTTCATCTCTCATCATTTTTGTCTCATGGCTTACTAGCGTAAGCCACGCAATAAAAAAAGGGCAAATGTAGACACCAAAATTTGGTTTTTCTACCCTTGATTGCCTGCATGCACATTTTTCACCATGGTTCTATCTAGACCCATTTTAATTTAATTCATTTCTTTTATTTAAATTCCCATCCATTAGCCCATCACCCTTAATTATTAATTAATATTCATTAATTAACTTAAATTAGCTAAATTACCTCTAATTGTATTTCTTTGGGATGATTTTATCCCTAACCACCTAAATCCATATCCCTACGTTTTTTCTAGCTTTTATCTAACCCATATTTATCTCCTATCTACCCATGACACTTCCCTAAACAACCCTTACCCACCTACATGCTTTAAAGCACTTATCCCAATCCCTAAAATCCCCATATCTTGAGTAAATAAGTGATTTTACCATCCAAGGAACGGTTGTGCGCCGTCGGCGGTGACCTAGTTAGGTCGCCATCAACCCTATAAAATTACATTCACCCCCTCTTCCCGAGGTATGCATGTAAATATTTGAGCTTTCTTGCAACTTGTAAACTTTTTCTCGTGCCTGAGCATCCCTGCAATAGTTATAGACCTCTTGGATCTCCTTTCAACTTGCTTGCATCACTCGTGAACATCCTTTATGAGATTACTATCATTTTGTGTTGTTTTATTCAGTTATTATCATATTATTGTTGTCTTGTTTGCATCTAACATTTTGTAGGACTAGATCATCTCCATAAACCTCGTTTGATTGTCCTTTTCATCCCTCATCTTTGGAAGGATGTGTTTTCATCCATTTCCTCTTAGATTAACTCTGTCAACTCAAGTCGTCATCAACTCTGCCAGGTCACCACCGATCCAATATTTATCTTCCTTTATACCTTTGTTTTCCAGATCCTCATATCCCTGTTACATTGTCTCAATGTTCACCCAGTTATCAAATCTCCATGACATCATTATGTTTTTCAAATTTATCCTCTCAGTTCCCCAGTCGTCATCACCCCTACCTAGTTGTTGTCAACCAAACCCATGCTCGTAGAATCCACTACTTAGATCCTTGTTTCCTTGTACCCTTTTGTCTCTGTCAATCTCAGAGATTCTCTACAGGTGCCTACCAGTCATCACACAATTTCAAACATCATCAGTGCACTCAAAATATCCAAATCTGCATTTACAGTTGTTATTCCATACATCTTCCTTCGGTCACCGTTGACTGGACCTTTATGTCCCTGGTCACCGTCGACCCTGCCAAGTAACTTTATTTTATGTCAATTTAGAGCATATTTGTATGTGCCTTACATTTTTGTATTTTCAGTTTATATGTGCCTCAGATTCCACATATTATCTTGTTTTCTATCATTGTTTTTATCATATCTTATCAAACACGTGAGTTGGCATCGCAAGGAATGTAAAGCTTCTTGGAGCTGACTTCATCGGGAAATCCCCCATCTACCATCTAATCCATTTTCCTCTTAGTGTCTTTGTCGTGCAGGTCATCATCTTGTAGCAACAAGGATCCATTGTCTACTTTCCACTTGTATTAATCACATCACATCTCGAGGTACCTTAAACCCTCACATTTTGAATTTATTTAATTTCTTTAGTACTATTTCATTAACTTGAAGGGAACAAGAAATTGGATCAAAGTTGATTTTTTATAATCACCTTCTCCTTATCTTGAAGACACATATAAAGTGATGTATGTCATGTTATGGTTCAAGCATTGTATTTTTTTTATGTAGGCCCAGTGATATTTTTGTTTTTAAAAAAATACACATGTTTTGGTTGTGCTTTAGTGTGGGTGTTACACTATGCAAAATTACAATTTCTTACCTACTAGTGCACAACATCTATACTCGTTGATGAGGAGTTTTGCTCTAGGGATTTAGCTTTCAATATAGATGAAAACTTAGATCTACTTAAGTATACCTTTGTATATGATATGATGTATACCTACTTAGATGACTCTTCCACGTACTCGACCTCCCGAGGTCGTGCGCAACCGGTGGGGATTGAATATGCGTGGGATGTAGACAAACTAGTTAGGCAATCTAATGTCTTCGATACGCAGTAATGGAATTCGTGAATCTAAGGCAAAGAAGGCCCTTCTAACTTGGACTGGTGTGATAGATCGATCGGCAAGGATGATTGCTCGAAGGCTCCAATCAATATTGAGCTCTGGCGTGATTCGATCTATGGGTTGTGGAATACGTGGGAAATGACCTGGGATAGTTTCATGTATGTCTCCAGATAAGGTCATATGGTGGATGGTGGAATACAATTGACTCTACGGACGATTCTCTGGCCTAGTCCAAAATTCTCTAGCTTCGTTAGCTGCTATATCTAGTAAGGACAATTGTTCGATGATGATGGGTGGAAGTGGAGTGGATTGGAATACTAGTGTGCGTAGGCCAGTGTTTATATCTGATTGACTTGTGGATTCGTTAGGCTGTGGGATCTGTGGATCACAACCGTAGACTCTTGGTTGTTGCGGTCCTGTTATGGTCATGTACGAAATCAAGTCCTAATCCCTAGTATCCAGTAATCGTACGCTTTCTCAGCTTCTATGTTTAAGCTCAATAACTGCGTGATTTTCTCGGAATACCTCACAGGTGTTCGTGCAACTTGGATTCTTAAGCTACTATCTATCTATGTGCGTGAGGTGTCTCTGCTTTTGTTTGTGGGACAAAGGATCACAACCAAAGGTTTGTTCTCTTCGAACCCTTCTACGAGTCATGTGAATGTTTGCCTAGGGCAATCTGTAGTTTGGTTGATTTGACCAAAGCGTGTGCTTGGTCGTCTTCTATATTTAACCCTCTTTGAGAACTGATCGAGTTGTAAATCTATTGTTGTTTGGAAGACTTGTATTCTAAGGTTACGGTCTATGTCAACTATTCTTTGTGACGAGGTTGGGTTGAGGCACGATTGGCTCAAATACGTATTCCACTGGGCTCCAGGTCCGTGATTATCATACAAACAAAATGTAAATCTAAGCTGTAGTAAAACAAATTTTTGGGATAAATCTAAAACATATATAACTTCTATTTTTGTATTTAATTTTCTAATAATTTAAGAAAAGTAGCTATTTAAACGTATCTAGAAATAACAACTAAATAACAATTTAAAACAAACAAAATAGCGAGTGTAGTTATTTTCTGTGTAATTTGTAGATTTATTTAAACAAATAACTTGCTTGATCTATTTGCGAGATTCTTGATCCTACCTCGAAGTGAGGAGTGAATCATAGTTTCTCGAAACTATCAATCCCCATGACTTCACTGGCGATATCGAGAATAGAATTCTGAAAAATGAAGCAATTATCTACTTTATTTGATATGATTCTAACTAGAACTTTGAAAGTTAAAACACGGATTCCATGAAGCAGTGGCGAATTTGATGGTGTGTGTGATCTTGTCCCCTCAGTGTGATCTCCTCGTTCTTTCGTGTTCACGTGGATCCAGAAAAGCGTGTAATGCTAGCATGTGAGAAGTAGATATTGGGACAAGGACAGCTCGAATGTAGGTGAATATAATGGGAGTAGGAGAGGGATAGCGCAAGTAGTACGAGCTTGGCTTATGCAATTCCTAGCGGGATTTCTTTGCGAGTCATGCAACATAAAGCGTCAGGAACTGAAACTATCTGTTTGAAGAGCAAAACCTGTAACTTTAATGGCTTCCTAAGCTATTCTACTCTAATGGATTGGATAAAACAACAACACCGTTTGCACAAATTTGGATATGTGGCTTACCAACGGTTGAACAATGCTAACTAGACGTATAATGAACTAAACCAAGCACTCTAAGAAAAATGAAAGCTAAGTCTATTGCAAAGAGAAATTCAGAGACAAACTTCAGGGCCATTTGCTTGAGCACAAGCCATTTATTTATAGCTTTCATTCACCCAAAAATCAAAAACCAAACTGAACTCTAAAACTATAAACAATGGCCAAACACTATTCAGGGGACCAAAAACATAAATGCAAGCCCAAGTCGGCAAGGAAAAGCTGGTGAAACGTTGATCTTTACGTGAGTCGCGTCAAAAGCACTTTACGGAAAGCGCGTAAAGACCGCCGCGCCGCTGAGCGGGCGGGGTTACTGGGGACCGCCACCGGTCACATGAGACCGCCGCCCATGTAGGGTGGCGGTTTCATCACTGAAGAGCAAAAGGCCAAGAAAAGAGGGGAAAAAGGAAAAACAAAGGACGCGGGGGCTAAGCGGGGCATGCGGGATGTTAACGCATACTCGAGAGATTTTCCGGATCCCGAACACCTTGCGAGGAGACCTGTATCATCATTGGGGCACTTGTTACCTTTGTTGCGGTGATCTGAGTACCTTACTGATTTTGAGTACGTACATATTGCCCCCTCGGAGAAGCATTTTAGCCATGAAGGCGTAAAGCGGTGGGTCAGTATGGCGAGTCCCGAAATGGGAAGTTAGAAGTTATACGACACGTCAGGTGTGTTGAAATGACGCCATCAAAATTCCCTACTGCTGAAATGAAAAGAGAACTCAAGTGCGAGATAGATCTGATAGTTTGAAAAATAAATGCTAAGAATAACAGGGAATGAGAACGTACCATTTGTGCGGGGATAGGAACTTACCTCCATCAGCGCTCCAAACCTGTGAAAAAGTTATTTTAAAATGAAACAGAGTGCCATATATATGAAAGTGGGCCCATTTTCCTATTCATTTGTGCGAGTCGATTTGGTTGATTTTGAGCTCTGGGACCCACGGTGACGGTTTCTTGCGTGAGTAGAGTCGAAACGTCCGCAGCGAGATCGTGATCATGCCTCCACGTGCGGAACACCGACCTCAGCGATCACAGGTTAGTTTTCTTCAGTTTATTATTTTTCCTCCCTTAATTTTGAAATGCTAAATACTCTGTAATGGGGGGGTAATTTTTGAAAATGCTAGGTTCAAAAGGTCCACCTAGGGGGGGCGCCTACTGGGTAGGCTTTGTTTTTAGTTAAAATGGTCTTTTCTGGCACTTTTTAGGCCTTTTTAGGTTAAAAGCCCGCGTGGGTTTTCGGACCACGACCGC
Organism: Taxus wallichiana var. yunnanensis; assembly: GCA_018340775.1. Taxonomy (NCBI): domain Eukaryota; kingdom Viridiplantae; phylum Streptophyta; class Pinopsida; order Cupressales; family Taxaceae; genus Taxus; species Taxus wallichiana. The sequence continues at coordinate 192,712,226 of CM031244.1, read as the reverse complement.
CGCCCTGGCCAGGGTGGCGGTTGCATGACCGCCGCCCTGTTCAGGGCGGCGGTTACATGACCGCCACCTTTAAGGCGGCGGTTACAAAACCGCCTCCCTGCTCAGGGCTGTGGTTTTGCACAGAATGCAAAAGGAACTGATATTTGAGGTTGCATTTATATTTTTAGCATTTCTACGTGTTTTTATGACTTTCTCAGTATTGTTCGGATGCTAACTTACTCTGTTTTGTGTGTTTTTGGGTGTATGCAGGCGAGAGAGGAGTACATCCGATGGAGCAGAGAGAGGGAGTGTGATTGGCTCCCAGGGGTATTAGATGCCCTTTCACAGGATGAGGAGGACACACTTCAGAGGGCTGGCATACTGCGCATATCGCGCGTGCCCCATGTTGCACCATCTAGTCACATCCTTTGTGACTTATTCTCTTACTGGGATGCAGATCGGAACACCTTCCGATTGCCAGGGGTCCGTGGCGAGTGGACCATTACATTGGAGGACGTCTACCACATTCTGGGGGTCCCGATCATCGGGAGGTGACTCACTTTGGAGACAGTAGGCCCACGGGCACAGATTGCACAGTGGGTGACTTATATGGGAGATGCAACCATCTCCACGGGGTCGAAGAAGGGGGTGAGAGTTCGATCCATTCCTTCTTTGCCTATCCCCATATTTTGTCAGGCCATCATGGGGATCCTTGCCTCGAGGTTGATCGGGGACAAGGGAGGGGACACATTGCTATACTGTTGGGCCCCTATCATTGCACAGATAGAGGGGCATGGCCGGATATACGCTTGGGGTACAGATATTCTTGGGACCACCTACCATGATCTATATAGGGTGGTGCGTTTACAGGGGCAGTCACTGAGCCACGACCCTAGTCATGAGTTGGGTTTATGAGCACTTCATCCCTTATGGCGGGGGTGTGGAGGTAGCGAGATCTGGAGTGTTAGGGCAGCGAGATGGATAGACATGTCGGTCTTAGAGCACCTCATCGGCCGATTGCCTCCACACTACCGATATGGAGGTGACACCATACCGAGACCATGGCGGTATATGGGGCGAGAGGCCCTTACCTTGATTTCCTGCTCCACCACAGGGCAGCTTATTGATAGAGTGGGACGAGTGGAGGTGCACCCCTTTGGCCGAGTTCCTCAGTAGTTTGGCCTTCCATACATGGGTATGCTTCCCCCAGTGGCACCAGTTTACAGATCAGTTCGCGAGGCCAGAGTGGGGCCTAGAGGCCGAGGTTGGACAGTGATTACTCCTGGCATTCCCATTGCAGCCAGGAGGATAGTTCATGCTAGAGGGAGAGCCGGTGCGCCTCGGGCACCTTTGCTTCAGATTTTGCGGGTCCTGCTCATAGCAGCGATGACCCTATTGATATTGACTCTGAGTCTGAGGAGTTCACAGAGGGAGGGACAAAGGAGGAGATCGAGGACAACGATCCTGAGTGACATGACACTCGGGATATTATGCGGCGAGAGAGGGTGGCGGAGCGCGAGAGAGGGACACTCTAGTTTCGGAGGAGCCCTCTCTCGGGGCCATGGTGGAGAGGATGAGTCCGTTGCGGGGTGACATGTTGCCCCTGCCACACGGGAGCACCCCTCGGTCGGCGGCGGCATCCGCGGCGAGTGCCGGCCCCCGGTGACCCATCTTGGAGGCACGGGGATCAAGTAAGTTACCCTTTCTCCCTTTTAATGTTTATTTGTAGGCTCTCCTTAGTTTTATTTTGTATCTTTTAGTTTCTTGCTTAGTTTCTAATTCGTTCTCTCCTTTGTTTGCAGAGACTGTTGATGAGTGGCGGGATTTGATCCGTAGGGTATGTACCGATTCCCTGATGATCCCCATGGATAGGACCCGCCTGAGAGTGTCCGTGTGGACTTTGGGAGCCTTCGGGCCGGTAGGCATGCAGCATTTTTGCTCTATCGGCACGTGGCCATGATGGTGTCGACCCTCCGCACTGAGTTAGCGGGCTATAGGACGACTGAGTGCCTTATGAGGAGTCATTCTCGTGGTGAGGCTGCGGCTGCCCCTCGGGATCCTGATCCCTCTGTGCATTCAGAGCGCCGGCGTAGCCGGAGTCCTAGGCGTGGGCGTGCACCTTCGGAGGGGTCACGTAGGGATTGAGAGGCCACTTGGCTCTCGTGTATTTTGTATTATATATTCTTTGTATATCCTGGGCTCTTTGAGTGTTTTGACCATGCTTAGAGCATGATGGCATTGTACATAAACATTGATTATTTATATATATGCATTTGTTTTGGATCAGAATCTTGGCACTCGTGGTTTCCTTTCTATTTCCAACCTTTTCTATGTATACTACGATGTATGTTTATATGCTTTTTAGAATGTATGCAATGGAGAACAGATGATGCAAATGTTTGTTTCTTTTTGTGTATTTCATGATGCTGATATATGTAGATGTAATGTGATTTTGAATCTTAGCTTCCGTAAGCAATTTTGGATACCTCATGTTTGTTTTGCAGAGTGATGAATACAAACCAGTATGATGAACAGATAAACTTGCCCCACTCCTAACTCCACGCAACTAGTAAGATGCGAGGGCTCCTCACCGAGAGCTAGAAAGGGCACAAGTTATGAGGTGTAGCTGAAATGATAGCGATGAAAGACAGACAAAGCTTTGGTGGAACCAAATAGGAAACTACAAGCTTACTCTACCTGAGTGACTTCATAGTTTAGAATGCAACTTACTTTGTGGTTTATCTAGACTTAGATCCGTAGATGGCCACATAGTAGACAAAATCTGGGTTTTTAGGATTTTAACTCTCTTAGAATTTTGAACATCTGATTCATTCGTTTTTGACTCAAAGTTTGAATTGTTTGTTTATGACTTTTAACGTTTGCTTTGTCAAGAGGACCCCCTGTACTTTTGCCCCATGCTGCTACTAGTAAGAAGCGTGGGTTTATCACAATGGGCAAGGCATAGGTGAGTAAGGGCATTTCCATCCTTTCCCAACCCTACGTCACTAGTAAGAGACCTTGAAGCTCATCACCAGAAGGTTGGTGGGGCAAGGAAATGTGTAAAATTAAAATTTTATGTTTAATCACTTGTTGACTTGTTTTCTTGAGTAAAATGTCGGTATGTGCTTATTTCAAAGAGATATACATATGGGATAGATGTGACACCTGAAGCTTCTAGAGCGGACCATAGGTAAGGCACCTATCCTAAGAAGAAATCAAAGTGAGAATAAACTTGCAGATCTTGGTATGGTTACCGTTAAGACTTCGTCATATCGACTTTATTTGATAAAATGATTACGAGATGATTTGATGATATCACGAAAATGGAGAGGTATGATTAGAAAGTTTATGCCAACAACATCATGAGTTTGTAATGAATTACTTTGAGGATGGATTCCTTGATCACCATTTATGTAATAAATAAGTGGACAAAATGATCTTAATCTATATGAAGATCTGATGTAGATAATTATATAAGTAGTGCTAGTTGCTTATGCGTAGAACCGCTTGAGGTGCGGGGAATTGTTGTTTCACCAAATTCCTCACCTTCTAGTGTACATAAGAGGTAAGCACCATTTCCGTAGTCTTTCATGACTCGGTATGGGCCAAACCATTTGGGCGGAATTTCCTTCCTTCGCCGGTCTTCTTGTCGATCATTTATCAGCCTTAGAACTAGATCACCTTCGTATATGTCGCGTTCATAGACCTTCTTGTTATACTGCCGGCACATTCGGTCAGCATAAGCTCTATGCCGTTGTTCAGCATCTAACCTAGTTTCATCTAGGCTTTCTAGTTGGGAAAGACGTGCTTCTCTGTAAGCGTCTTCATCCAGAATCCCTTGTAGTGAAATGCGGAGGTGGGTATTTGACCTCAAGTGGGGAAGCTGCCTTACGCCCCAAATACTAGCGAGAAAGGAGTTGCTCCCGTTGGTGTTCTTATTGAGGTTCGGTGGGCCCACAAGGCCGGATATAACTTCAAATGCCAATCTCGTTTGTTTTCTTTTACCGTTTTAAGGAGAATGGCTTTCAGTGTCTTGTTTGTCGCTTCAGCCTGTCCGTTGGCTTGAGGGTAATACAAGGAAGCCGTATGATGGCTTATCTTAAATTTATTACATAGTTCATGAACCTCTTCATTCTTAAAAGAAGTTCCATTATCGGAGATAATGATTTGCGGGATATCGTACCTGCAAATGATTTGGTTCAAAATGAACTTGGCGATTACAGAACCAGGTACAGTAGTAAGAGGCATAGCCTCTACCCATTTGGTAAAATATTCGATGGCCGTGATTATAAAATTATGGCCATGGTGGATGAGGAGAGAATTTCCCTATTAAGTCTAGACCCCATGTAGAAAAGGGCCATGGAGTAGCGATTGGTTGCAGAGCTTGTGCCGGCATGTGGATCTCATGGGAGAATTCTTGGCACTTATGACACCTGCGTACAAACTCTATTGCGTCATGTTCTAGAGTGGGCCAGAAATAGCCCATTCGATGTATTTTTCGAGCGGTGGCATGGCCACCAAAGTGGCCTCCACATATTCCACTGTGAGATTCATGGAGAATCTTCTTGGATTCTTCCGTGTCGACACATCTTAGGAGCATTCCATCGAATGCTTTTCGGTAGAGCACTTGCTCTATAATGACGTATTTAGCTACGATAATGCGTAACCGCCTTCTTTGTTGCGGTGTAACTCCTTCTGGGTACGTATGGTCCATGATATAATTAATGATATCCGTGTACCAAAGGCACTCAGAGATAGAGGGTCGGGTTTCGATGTAGTATACGCACTCATCTGGAAAGTCTAAATCTACTAAATGGCCTCCGTCTAATGGGTTGTCAGCTAACCAATCTGCGATGATTTGTCCTTTAACCGACTTCTGATTTACAAATGTTAATTTGAATTCTCCCATTAAGGTTATAAAACGTCCAGCCTTTTTAGACAAGGACCCTTGTGTGAGGAAAGTTCGTAAATGGTCCATTTTTACCATGACCCTTGTTTCTTGGTTTAGCATATAATGTCTTAGGCGTTTAGTAGCAAAGACTATGGCAAGGCATTCTCGTTCTGCTTGTGTATAGCGTGTTTCATAGTCGAGCAGTGTTCGGCTGATGAAATAAATCACACGTTCTCTCTTGTCATCGTCCTCTTGGGCCAACATACAAGCTAACGAGACATTGGTAGCTCGTGAATATAAAATTAATGGGCGATCTAGCTTTGGTGGCATTAGCGTAGGTGGTGATAATAGGAAACGCTTAACTGCATCAAAGGCTTCATTACAGTCTTTGGTCCAATCAATGCTATAGTATTTCTTGAGTAAATTGTTGATTGGATGAATGGCGAAGCTTAAGTCTGGGATAAATCTCGGATTGCACCCAGTTTTCCAAGAAATGATCTGATTCTAGATTCATTCGAAGGTGGGACCATTTCGAGGACAGCCCGAATTTTGGTTGGATCAACATCTATCCCTCGTGACGATATGATGTAACCTAGGAGCTTTCCTCTGTTACACAAAGACGCATTTCTACGGATTTAGTGTGACTCGTATTCTATTAGGCGTGAAAGAATGACGCGGAGTACTTCGGATGGTCACAACGCTTCTTGGCCTTAGCGATAAGTCAGTCATCTACGTAGGACTCCACGATTTTATGAATTAAATCGTGGAATATATATGTCATGCTCGTGGTAGGTAGCGGCGTTCTTGAGACCGAATGGCATAACAAGCGTAGCAATAGGTTCCCGAGGAGTTATAAACGTAGTTTTAGCTTGATCTTGCTCGAGATATTTTGATTTGATTGTATCCGAGAATCCATCCATGAGAGACAAAAGTTCAAATCTAGTTGTTGCATCATAATGACATCTATGGATGGTAATGGGAAGTCGTCCTTAGGACATGCTTTGTTGATGTCTCGAAAATCTATGCGAGATGCGTATCTTTCCATTCTTCTTGAGAAGCGGGAGCGATGTTAGATACCCATTGGGAGTAGTCGACTGGTTTGATGAATCCTACGGAGGAGTTTTATTACCTCTTCCTTTACCATGAGAGCTACCTTGGGCTTCATGGGTCTTGATTTTGTTTAGCGGCTTTGCATCGATTTAGTGACGAGGTTGTGCACATGATGTGGGGTGCGACTCCTGTCATCTCCTTATAATTAAATGCAAATGCCTTGATGTTCTTTGAGGATGCAGTATGTATTTCTACTTCTTACAGGGTTAACGAGGATCCTAGTTTCAATATTCTCGGTTCATCTTGTCCGATGTTGACATCGATTGTTTCTTCGATCAAAGAGGCGTTACCCTCTTGAACTCGGGTGGTCTTTGGAGGTAAATCCAAATCATCCCCATTTTCTACTGCGTATATGCTAGGTTCCATTTGTGAGGGAAGATCCATCACGGGATTTCCGAAGTAGGAAGACGAATGTGGAATTAAGGATAAATCTAGCATATGATAGGAGAGATGTAGTCATTGCATAGGTGTTTAAGTAATCCAAAGTAGCCGCATCACTATCAATACGGTCTAGGATGGTAGATTCACTTCCGCTTGAAAGGGGATTTGTCATTGTTTTTATCAATGGTTCATCACGAATGGACACCAGTGACTGGGTATCTTCTAACTCATTGCTTGGAGTAAAGCGTGATCTTTGAAGTTCTTTATTGAATCGGCGAGAAGATTTTTCTCTCGCGGGATTGCTTCAATGGATATGAAGTTAAACGCCTTGCTTAAATCTAATACGGCTTCTTTGTAAAGCTGCAAGTGTTCGGCTTTGGTTTCGTATACCTCAGAAACCTGGTTTGTCACTAATTGCGAGTCTCCTAAGACTCTGAGGTTATCAATACCGATTCTTTTGGCTAAGGTGAGGCCAAGGAGGAGGGCTTCGTACTCAGCGCCATTATTTGTGCATTCAAAGTTTAGCTTAAAGGAAAATGGTAGGACTTTCTCTTCGGGTGAAGTAAGAATTATACCTACCCCGCTCCATAACGGCATTTAGCTCCATCGAAATGGAGAGTCCAATATTTAGCCGGGAGTATAGATGTTGGGGTATATCTGTTGTGTTTGCGCACTCAACTTCTACCATGCGAGAGGTCCTCTGCTTTGGAGAGGAACCAACACCTAGGGAATATCCTATGCCTCTTTGAATCAAATGGTAAGAACATTGGTGAATCTTGTTCTATTAACTCAATGATTTTTACGGTAGTCCCTAATGATACCATTTCTATAGTTTTAGCCTTATCTTTGGGGGTTGGGGTTGTTTTGGCTATCTTTGATAGTTTGAGATCCGTCGTAGGTACCAACTTTTCCTCTAGTTTTGGGTCAGTGGGTTTATTGAGTTGGTTTGTCGGAAGTTCAAATTTAAGTGCACACTGGTCTTTTCTTTAAATCAGCTAGGTGCAAATCGAAAGGTTTTGGATCACCTTTGGCTCAAATACCTTTCTAGATGCAAGAATCTTACTTCTTGAAATAACGTAGAAGGGATTGCCTTCATTCGGTGTATCCATGGTGGCGAGTATCATATTATAATTAGTTTCCCGATCTATAATATAAAACTCGAGTTAGGATTGTTTTGGGTCCTAAGGTGACCGGCGGTATTATAGTTCTATCGAAGTGGCTTTAAGGCTATCATAGCCTCTCAATGTATTCGAGTGGTGGAGCAGTTTGTTTCCCCATATCCTAGTTTTTGGAGGAAAGAAAGGGACTATGTTAGCTGCGGCCCCATCGTCAACCATTGCCCATTTTACATAGTTATTATAAACCCATACTTGTAAGTGTAAGGATGGATCACCTCGGCGTGCGATCTCAGCATATGTAGGCATTTTACTTATTTCGAATATGAATTCGATATCCTTGTCCGGCTGCCCGGAGGTGGATATCAAAATCTACGTGATTTACTTGTGTTTCGGGAGGTGGAGTGATGTTAATTAGATGACCTAAACCTAATGCTTCTAAAAAGAAGCAGCTCTGTGAGTAGGAGAGTTCTTTAGTAAATCCAAAAATGAAATGTGCGAGAAGGTCTTTGTTAGGTCACTAATTAAATCATAGGCACCACGGGTTTTTCTACTATTTGTTGACTCTTATCCGTTTTAGCGAGATGACTTGGGCTCGGTTGAGAGAAATATTCTCGTGTTCTTGTTATAGCTTCGATAGGTAGTTAAGCATCTAGTTCTACCAAACTGACTATCTTGGGTCTCGGTTGACTTTCTAAGCGTGGCCTTGTTGATGGATTTAGTGAAGTCGAGGCTTCATGATCATTGTTTCCGTCATTGCACTTTTGTTTGTTCTAGTTGGATTCAGACTATTCTTTATCATGATTTGGGAGTGGATCGTTAAAGATCTTGGGGAGCATTACGAGGGGAAACGCCCCTGCGGCGTATTTGGTGGTGGTGACACAGGATCTGCCAAAAACAAATCTGTGAAGAACTGTCTTTGTTCTTCTGGCAAACGTTGCATGAATTTATTGTAGTCACGACACGTTCTAGTATCATGACCCCAAATTTTGTGGAAACCACAATAAGAATTGGGATTGTAATTCCTGTTTTGTTGGTTTGGTGTATATTGTGGCCTAAAATTCTGATCAAACTGTTGCCTATTAGGATTAAAATTTTGTGTTTGTTTCTGGCTTTGGTTTTGATAACCAAATGAGTTTTGGCTTGGCCCTTGTATAGGATTTCACCATTGTTGTTGTTGTTGTTGTGGATGGTTAAAATCCCTTTGTATTGATTAATCGGGGTAAAGTTGTTGTTTCGTTGGTTGTTTGCTTGTGATGGAGTATTGACCACATTTACCTTCTTGGGCTGGTCGGTTACTCCATCGTTGTTACCCGATTTTTGTTAAGGATTTTAGGTCCTTGATTGACGTTTGTAGTAGTGGGATAATTTGTAGTGTTACGATGGAGGTGATTAACCTCCCGTTTGCTCCATATGTCTTACGACCACTATCTATTGCTGCTTGATCTATTCGAAGAGCGCTCTCAAGTACTTCATCGTAAGTTCTTAGTGGGAACTTCTGGACTTCTTCCTTCACCTCTCTCTTTGAGAGAATGAAGGAATAAATCACATAGTTCCATCGATCCATGTTTGGAGCACTTGCTTTGAAGAATAAAAAGCGTACGCCACCTCTGGATGAAATGGGTGACATGCAGATTCGTTGTGTTCTTGCTTGATGTGCAAGAATTCCCTGATTCCTGTTCTTAACAGTTTGTTCATGTCGAATGCCTTAATGAACTCTGATACGAGTTGTTTAAATGAATGGATGGAGGCTTCAGGTATTCTATAATACCGATCAAGAGCAATGCCTTCGAGGTTTTGGGAATATTTTTAACAACCCCATCCCGAGGAGTAATTCACGTATGGCTGTAGCGTAAGCTTTGATATGTGCGTTTGGATCTCCCTCACCTTTGTACTTGGGTAAATCGGGAAGGGGTCTTGGAAGCATGATGCCTCGTATGGCGAAGTCTAAGGGCTCTTTCAGATATTCTGAATAAGTCCCTATCGCATAGGTTTCGACCATTGATGGTGGTTGCTGAGGGAGTGGTGGTGGGATGGGTTGTTGATATGGCGCAGCGTATGCATTGGCAGGGGCATAGGGAAGTCCCTGCGTTTGAGCCAAAATGCCGGGAGAGGAGAACATATCTCCTTGTGGTGATTTGGAGTACATGTTTAAGTATGACGGGGTATTGTCTAGTAATGGATTGTTTGATACTAGACCGGGAGGAATAGTGTTAGAGATGATGGGCCTTGTTGGCGTTTGTTGTGGATGCGAGGAGGCATGCCTAACGTGCTACTACTCTGTGAGGAGATCTACTTGGCGGGGTGGTATGGAGGATTGGAACTTCCTGCTTGCATGAACTGAGGATTTTGACTTGCTTGAGCAAGTTCTAACCCTCTCACTTTTTCTACTAACGTTGAAATGACTTCATTTGGTGAAGTCACGGTGCTTTGCCTTAGCGGCGTTTGTTGTATACCCTGGTGTTGTATAGGCATGTGATATCCTGCTATAAACTGATTGCTATCTTGCCAAGTTTCTCGAGAGTATTTCCTATATGTAGTGGCATAGAGGTATTTTCTTGAAAAGAGACCTCGGGTTGTATTTGTAAACCTCCTATAGATGGGTACATACCCCGAGAGCGTTGTTCACTTCTAGGATAACGTATTGATTATTCATCATCTAAGACCAGGTATGGGTCAGATTGTCTACTAATTTGTGGTCTAAGTAGCATCTGAGGAGATGAACAGATTCTCCAGTAAACGTCATATTGTTTGAGCCTGAAGGCTCTGTTTGTTGCGTTCGAGGGGGTTGATCTAACTCCTCAGTTTGAAAAGATGAATTATATCTGATTCTTGGGGTTTGTGTTGACAACTGATTAGTTGAATAGTTGTCGCCCCATACTGAGAGCGAGGGTGATGATTGCCTATTTTGTTGGGCGTAGTATGCCTCAAGACCCAAGAGGGGTCTGCCATATGCATCGAATCCCGACATATTCGGGGGGTATATGAATACCCGCAGAATAATGGGAAGGAGCGAAGGTGATTTGTGAAAGGCTAATGAGGCGGAGAAGATGAAAAGTAAACTAAACTTGGAAGAACACGTGATACTATGACTCGAACGAGAAAGTAGGAAGTTTACGTCAGCTTCACTAATTTTGTTTGTTTCACGTCGGGTTCACCAATTTTGTACGCCGGAAAAGTGACAAGCGAGCGTGGGAATCTACAGGTAACTCTTCCGCGTACCCGACCTCCGAGGTCGTCTGAGATAGCCGGTGGGGATGGAATATGCGTGGGATGCAGACAAACTAGTTAGGCAATCTAATGTCTTCGATACGCACTAATGGAATTTGTGAATCTAAGGCAAAGAAGGCCCTTCTAACTTGGACTGGTGTGATAGATCGATCGGAAAGGATGACTGCTCGAAGGCTCCAATCAATATCGAGCTTTGGCGTGATTCGATCTATGGGTTGTGGAATACGTGGGAAATGACCTGGGATAGTTTCATGTATGTCTCCAGATAAGGTCATATGGTGGATGGTGGAATACAATTGACTCTACGGATGATTCTCGGCCTAGTCAAAATTCTCTAGCTTTTGTTAGCATTTATATCTAGTAAGGACAATTGTTCGATGATGATGGGTGGAAGTGGAGTGGATTGGAATACTAGTGTGTGTAGGCCGGTGTTTATATCGATTGACTTGTGGATTCGTTGGAATTTGTGGGATTTGTGGATCACAACCGTAGACTCTTGGTTGTTGCGGCCCTGTTATGGTCATGTACGAAATCAAGTCCTAATCCTAGTATCCGATAATCAAATACGCTTTCTCGGCACATGTTTAAGCTCAATAAGCTGCGTGATTTTCTTGGAATACCTCACAGGTGTTCGTGCGACTTGGATTCTTAAGCTACTATCTTATGTGCATGAGAGTGTCTCTGCACTTTTTGTTTGTGGGACAAAGGATCACTGACCAAAGGTTTGTTCTCTTTCGAACCCTTCTCTGAGTCATGTGAATGTTTGCCTAGGGCAATCTGTAGTTTGGTTGATTTGACCAAAACGTGTGTGCTTGGTCGTCTTCTATATTTAACCCTCTCGGCGAGGCTGATCGGTTGTAAAATGCATTGTTGTTTGGAAGACTTGTATTCTAAGGTTTTGGTCTATGTCAACTATTCTTTGTGACGAGGTTGGGTTGAGGCACGATTGGCTCAAATACGTATTCCTGGGCTCTAGGGGTCCGTGATTGTCATACAAAACAAAATGTAAATCTAAGCTACAACAAAACAAATTTTGGGATAAATCTAAAACATATATAACTTCTATTTTTGTATTTAACTTTCTAAGAAGAAGAAAAGCAGCTATTTAAACGTATCTAGAAATAACAACTAAATAACAATTTAAAACAAACAAAATAACGAGTGTAGTTATTTTTCTGTGTAATTTGTAGATTTATTCTAAACAAATAAAATAACTTATTGATCTATCTGAGATTCTCGATCCTACCTCGAAGTGAGGAGTGAATCATAGTTTCTCGAAACTATCAATCCCCCATGACTTCACTGTGATATCGAGAATAGAATTTACTGAAATGAAGCAATTAACTACTTTATTTGATATGATTCTAACTAGAACTTTGAAAGTTAAAACCTGGATTCCGTAGAACAGTGGCGAATCTGATGGTGTGTGTGATCTTGTCCCCTCAGTGTGATCTCCTCGTTCTTTCGTGTTCACATGGATCCAGAAAAGCGTGTAATGCTAGCATCGATAGAAGTAGATATTGGGACAAGGACAGCTCAGAATGCAGACTGAATATAATACGAGTAGGAGAGGGATAGCGCAAGAGTACGAGCTTGGCTTATGTAATTCTAGCGGGATTTCTTTGTGAGTCATGCAACATAAAGCGTCGAGAACACGAAACTATCTGTTTGAAGAAAAACCTGTAACTTTAATGGCTTCCTAAGCTATTCTACTCCAATGGATTGGATAAAACAACAACACCATTTGCACAAGCTGGATATGTGGCTTACCAACAGTTGAACAATGCTAACTAGACGTATAATGAACTAAACCAAGCACTCTAAGAAAAATGAAAGCTAAGTCTATTGCAAAGAGAAATTCAGAGACAAACTTCAGGGCCATTTGCTTGAGCACAAGCCATTTATTTATAGCTTTCATTCACCCAAAAAATCAAAACCAAACTGAACTCTAAAACTATAAACAATGGCCAAACACTATTCAGGGGACCAAAAACATAAATGCAAGCCCAAGTCGGCAAGGAAAAGCTGGTGAAACGTTGATCTTTACGTGAGTCGCGTCAAAACACTTTCTGGAAAATGCGTAAAGGACCGCCGCTCGAGCGGGCGGCGGTTCTGGGACCGCCGCCCGATCGGGCGGCGGTCACGAGACCACCGCCCATGCAGGGTGGCGGTTTCGTCACTGAAGAGCAAAAGGCCAAGAAAAGAGGGAAAAAGGAAAAACAAAGGACGCGGGGGCTAAGCGGGGATGCGGGATGTTAGCACATACTCGAGAGATTTTCGGATCCGAACACCTTGCGAGGAGACTGTATCATCATTGGGGCACTTGTTACCCTTAAAATTAACCCTCCACTTTTCAATCTGAATTACATCAATATCTTTTCTCCAAAAATGCAAAGTGTGATAGTGTTTACACCCTTTTTATATTTGTGTGAAATATATATTAGTGAATTAAGTACACTAAAGGATGTAACATGAGCTACAAGAGGTTATTCTGATTAATTAACTTCCAACATTATTTATAAGTAGACACAGAATCATGCACTTTGGGTGATTATCTAGTCCTAGTTACATACTACTATTGATATGATTCTTAATTAAGAAAAGTACTAATTAACTCGTGTATTTGGCCACCTTTTTGTTATTACTTTGAGTCATGCACCCTTGCTTACTCGGTCTGCATTTTTACTCTTCGGCATTTTTCATCATCGACACGAGCATCGGATGCCCTCATCCCCTCTAGGTGCCCTTGTCCTCTTTATACTTTACTCACACTTTTTGGGTCCTTTATAGTTGTTTGAGAATCTTATCTTTTTGGTAGTCAGTATTTTCGGGGTTAATTACGAAATTCAAGAAAGGCATCTAAGATCTCCATTGCATCCATATAGCTCCATCACAAGGGACAAAAGGGCTTTTTTTTTTGCATCACACTTCATAGGAGGGAATTTCATCCTATTCCATGTACACATTTACTACAATCTACATCTAGCTATTTTCTCGTTATCAAAGTCGACATGCACAAGAGCAACCTAGGGCACAATTCTGCACACACACATAGAACTACAATGGGTCTAAGATGTAGTGAAGCACTCGAGTCATAAGTTCACCATTATGACATTTTATGATAGTATGATCCATCATTTTGCATCTTTTTTAGGATTTGATGTGTATTTAAGGGTTTTACAGGTTCATTATTTACTACGGGTTTCAACGACCTCGAAAATTTTGGTGCGACCTCAAAGTGACCAAAGATGACCAAAGGCGAGCACCTTACGACACATCATATAAGGTTTTCTAAGCATTTCCACATACCCAAATGCCCAGAAACAGGTCCAGGGTGCCCATGGGTGCCCCTGTCCCTCTCCAGGTGCCCTAGTCCAGCCTATTCCTCCAAATCTACATTTTTCAAGGCTTTTATGTGACATGTATTCCTCTCTTCTTATTCGATCGAGCTTTGATCCAATCTAAATTTTATTGTGAAATATCTAATCCTTCTTACCCTCTCCTTGTAATTAGGGTTTCATTATTTATTACTTGGTTTGTTTGGGTATTTATTTATGTACTTAGTTGTTATTCATCCATTGTTGCAATAGCATTCAGATTAGGCTCTTAGTTACATTTTAGCTTAATCATTTTGGTGAACCCGCATTCAAACACTCTTGGATCATTATTTTTCTTCCATCATGGCTCATAAGGTCTGTCGAGTCTCTTTTCTTCAATTGCTTCAAATGCACCCATCTTGTAAATATTCTCTCCACAAAACCCTAGACACTATGTATATCTGCCTATCAACATGTTTCCTTCACAAGTTAGTGTTATATTTGATCATTTTTTCGATGACTTTATTAGTTATAATGCCAATCAATCAATTTAAAAATCTATTCAATCTTTACATTCTTTATTTTAAGATAAATTTTAGGCTATGGAATCCATGATTATATCTCTAAAATCTGAAATCCAACATCTTAAGGACGCTTCTCAGGCTCATGTTTGTTCTCCTTTTACATCTCATCTTCATTTTATGTCTTCTACATGTGCTCATATTAGTGAACCTCAAATATTTCTACTCCCACGCCTCTCAAGTTTAAAATCAATGCTAAGCAACAAGATATTCTTCTAAAACTCATAACTCATCAATTAATCAGCTTGCCATCTACTCATTGTTATCCTCCTTATCAGCTTGCAAAATATCAAGGTCTTCCATATTGTAATTATCATCAAATCAATGGACATAATGACAATGATTGTTATGTTTTACAACAAATAATCAAGCATCTTGAGCGTCAAGGTTTTATCTCATTCACTGCACAATGTTCTGTTACATGGTCCTCTCCACTTGTTACATCTCAATGGGTTCCTAAATCTGATTTGTTTATGTCTAATGAGCATCCAGTCATCACTTCTAATGTTTCTTCTTCTATCACTCAAGCACCACCTATGCAATCTACTCAAGTCAAGCAACCACCTCTCAAAATTAGTCTCACTCCCCCTCCTCTCAAGGAATCTATGGCACTATCAAGTCAACCTAAGCAACCTCCTTTAAAAATCAATTCAACACCTCCTCCTCTCAAGTCATCCACAACATTACCAAGTCAAATTACGCAACCACCTCTCAAAATCAGTCCACCTTCTTCTCCTATCAAGTCTTCTGTAGTGTCATCAATCCCACATAAGCTCCAACCAATCAATTTTTTCAAAGAAACTACTCCTACTGATGGCCAAGACACATTTCAAATTCTTCCACCATCACATGGTCCTATTGTTGCTTCGGCCTACCATTGTGTTTTCCTCACTCTTATCATGACACAGAAAATTCTCTCCCACAATGGCATGGTACCTCTCACATCGCTGCATAAATCTCCATCATTGGCACACTAGGGGGCATCATGTTTATTCCTCCTCCCTCTAGCATCAATAAGCATATTATTCTCTCATAATTTCACATCTATACTTTCACATAAAACACACACATCTTGATACACACGCATATCATCATTTCCTAGTGACACACTCATGTTCTTACGGTTCTTACATGACTATTGAGGGATCTCTTACAATAAGAACCCCATTTCATCTTCGCATTACATACTTCATCAACATATCTATCTATTACATAATCACTCATACATACATATATCTATTATTATCTATCGTTAGTCTCGCATACAACACAATATTTCATCACGTATCATGTCAATTAAACACTATCAATTACACTTCATCATATTCACACCTCATCAGCCTTTCTATTCCAAACATCATTTATCAAATAACATACTCATCCCCATACACTTGGGGGAAATGATGCTTATTCTCCCTAGCATCGACATGTGTCTTATATTTGCATAATTTTACACCTTGATTTTTGCATATTTATCTTCACACACACTTATATTGTCATTTTTCGATGACTCACTCTTGTGTTATGGTTTACACTTGATTTATTGATGGCATATTATACACACGAACCTCATATATTGCACTACACATTACACTACACACTACACATTATACTCTTCACATATCACGCATTATTTACACCTATTTATCATAACACCTACTACATAATTCACAAGTCACACATAATACACTTACGACATCAATCACTCGCACGCTTACACTCTACACTTTGTGCTTTGATGTCACACCTTTTTATTACACACATTCAAACCATTTCTCGATGACGCACTCTCATTTATGGTTCATTCTTGACTACTGAGGGGGCATAAACAAATGAACCTCATTGCATACATACACATCCAATTAGTGGGCACATTGCCCCTATCATTCACTCTACATTCCATACCACTCCATTCATAGCATATTGAATATTGTGGTTAGATTTATTGTTGCTTACTTATGATTTTACTGAGGCTCTCTTTATGATACATGTTAGATATATATCTTGTATGTCATCTTTATAATACATACATGCGTGTTTACTTGCCTTTCTAGTTGTGATTGCAGATTCTATAGATCTATTACACGTAGTATGGATGCTTGGTGTAGTACCTATTACCAGTCCCACAGAGGCAATTGGGGCATCCACTTTCATACATTACATGTTTTATTGTTTAATTTTGTTTCATAGCACATGACTTTATCAGATTATACACACTTTGACATACTTTTTATCTTTCTAACATGTTAACGGGTGCTTCATGTGTGTCATTTTTATGCAAGCTATTTTCTTCCATGGTTATCGGATACACTGCTGTTTTCCTTTATTTGTCATTGTTTTTAGGCTTTTCCCTATATTTTTCTTGTTCTATGATTTCCTTCACCACTACAACCAAGATTTTTTTATGAAATTGTGAGTGGTGTCCCATTTTACAATCATCTTTTCCGAATCTACATTGTCTTCTTGCATGTTTATTTTACGTCTTAGCTTACACATTTTATGTTTCACTTACATTTCATCTTATACATGCATGTATGTCTTTGTGTGTACTATAACTTATCTCTTAGCCACTTTTTTGTGTGTGCCTTGGTTTATACCAAACACATTCCCTTCACTGTCACGGCATAATTTAAACATAGAATTTGGTCCTCCTTTGGGTCGTATACTCCTTCAACAATATTGCATGCACCCCAAATAAGTGGGGCATCATTTGGGTGAATAATTCACCACATACATCGTTATACATAGTATAGAATGGTATCGGTAAAGGATATTTTTCAGTTTCATATAGGGCTCAAAATCGAGACTTGGATCCTTAGCAGTGACCTTTCCTGGATGCCTGAAACCAGGGGGCAATTACACAACGATTAGTAGTTGATGCAGTCTACATAACTCCACACAGTGGATTTTACAAGTCATATAGTCCTTAGCACATGCATTTATACACACCATCTGTAGTGGTGTTCTACATTGCGGGAAGCAATTAAAGGTTAGAGGATGACACCAAACTATTCTCCCTACACTTCTTCCATTTCATTTGCATGAGATTTCCCAAAACCTCACACGTCGACATCATCCACGGGATCATTTTATATACCATTTCCTCATCATGGATCAGGTGCACATGTTCCTTTTTCACACTTTCAGCTTTTTTATTAAATACCTTCCGTACACACTTTTTACATATTTTGATCATATACATGTGTATTTGACTACGTGTTTGGCTTCTCTTTTGTAGGTTCACCTATATGGGAAGAGGTATTCAATATCAATAATGACAACATCACACACACCAATAACAACATAGACATCAACAAGGTACATCATGACATCTACACACGTCTTTCCACCCTAGGTTCATTTTCATCACTTTTTATAATTTCTCCTCCTTAACATCCACGCTTTACATTTTTATCATTCCACACTTTTTCTATTCCCTTGGCACACCTTTCATCATCGATCTACATGGTTCTCATATATGCATATCTATCTATTTTATGTTACAAATCATTCCACTCACCAACATAAAGTGGGGGAAAATGTAGACACAAAATCACGCACTTTGGGTAATTATCTATTCCTTGTTATATATTACTATTCATATGATTCCTAAGTAAGAAAAGTACTAATTAACCCATGTCTTTGGCCACCTTTCTTTTCTTTTTATTACTACTTTTAGTCTTGCACCCTTACTTTCTCAAAGTCTGTATTTTTACTCTTTGGCATTTGTCATCCTAGACACCAGCACCAGCCAGACGCTAGAACCAGTGCCCTCGTCCCTCTGTATACTTTACTCACACTTTTGGAGCCCTTTCTATTTGTTTGAGCATCTTATCATTTTGGTATTTTTCCTTTTTGGGGTTAATTACAAAATTCAAGCAAGGGAATCATATAAATATAAAGTTATGTGATCGTATTAAAAATATGAGACCAAACACTAAGAACTATCTATCACCACCTAAGGTTGCATCCATCAAGGCATCTAAGAGATCCATTACATCCATCTAGCTCCATCACAAGGGACACAAGGGCTGGTTTTCTGCATCACACTTCATAGGAGGGAAGTTCATTTTATTCCATGCACACATTTACTACATTTTATGTTTAGCTACTTGCTCGTTATCTAAGTGTGACATGCACCAGAGAAACCTAGGGCACAATTCCACACACACACATAGAACTACATTAGGTCTGAGATGTAGTGCATCACTCATTTGTAAGATCACCATTGTGATAGTTGAGGATAGTTTGACCCCTTATTTGACGTATTTATTTTTTCAGATTTGATGTCTATTTAAGGGTTTTGCAAGTTCATTCTTTATTGCATGTTTCCAGTGACCTCATCGATCTTGGTGCGACCAAAGGAGACTAAAGGTGAACACCTTGCGACACCTTGGAGGAGGTTTTCTAAGCATTTATGTAGACCCAATATGCATTTTCTAGGGCTTCTTTACAACACTTATTCCTCTCTATTTAACAGGTCAAAGCTTTTATCTAGTCCATATTTTACTATGAATCATCTAAACCTTATTACCCTCTCCTTGCAATTAGGGTTTCATTATTTATTTCTTAGTTTCTTCGGTATTTATTGTTGTATTTATTTTTTATTCATCCATTATCGTAATAAAATTTAGATTAGGCTTTTATTTAGATTTTAGCTTAATCATTATCCAATATCATAAAAATGCATTAATACTTGCAACTAATGTATGAAACAATATATGAACTTGCAAACACATAAGGATGAGTGCACTTACTTGTTTACAACTAGACTTATGAAGTTCTTGGAGTGCACACTACTAAAACAATGAGGTATGAGATTGATGATGCTTCATTCTAGGAATTTTGACTAGAAATTGACCTAGGTTAGGACCGTACAACTCTGTTAGGATTGTTCGTATGGTATTGACCCTATTATACGGTCTTCGATGTACTTGGATTCTAAATTTCAAATTTGCACGTTCCACATTGTCAAAAACATTTACAAAATGTCCCCAATGATGATTCATAATTTTAAAAGGTGTTCGAGCTCCTAAACCTATTTGCAACTTATATTTGTAGCCTAGTATGTCTTACTTAACCTCCACATGCTTTTTCCTCCCGCTTCATTTTCCTTTGTTTTTGGCCTTTAGTGTCAAAATTGCCACCCTGCCTAGGGGTGGTAGTTTTATAACCCGCCCGGAGTAGTAGGGCGGCGGTTTTGTAACCGCCGCCCATGTAGGCTAGCGTCCTATAATCATTTCTCTTCATTGGGTAGTGGTCTATGTGAATTTTCCATAATGTTCACTCATCCTTTGAATGCGTGTAACTCAACTCTAGTTCAATTTTTGGACATGTTTCTTAGTCAAATTTCCTAAATTTAGGCTTGATTTTTCATGCTTAACTCCTCTTTCACTTGTGATTGTTGATTACATAGTTAACTACCTCTTCATGTGATGATTTGGCATCCCATTGCTACCAAGTGTGCTTGTGCACTCTACAACTAAATTTCTATAAATTGATCACTTGTTTTCAAGAAAATGGTCGAGAATTATTTTGCTATCCTTGCAATTGTTAAGTTTCTTCTTTTTCTTATGGAAACTACATAGCCAATCTCAGTTCTATTGTGTTATCTTTCTTCCACTTGCATTTTCAGATTGCCAATTCAAGCTGCCCATTGCTCCAACACTTTCCTTCTATTGTTTTCACTGCATTCCCAACCTCTGGACTCACGTGGACATGAGGAACTGAAAAGATAAACTAAGGGGAAAAATTATCAAACAATTGGATTTACCTTTGTTATGTGAATTCCAAGGTTGGAGTTGTTGTTTGAAATTTTTTAATTCATTATTGTTATATCATATCAAATAGAGTAGAAATCAATTTCCTTTCATTTGTAAGTAGTTAATTAATTTCCAAGAAGGTTACATCTTTCATAGAAAGAAGTTAGTGATGGATCTTCTTTCTTCTTATCCTGTGGATTTTGAGGGAAGAATATCTGTAGGAATTTGTCTACATATCATAGATTAATTGGAAAAGTTCTTGTTTTAAATTAGTATATACTTAATACAAAATCTGCACATGAAAATAGCCACGGGTTATTTTATTTTAGTTTTAGTTTAGGATTAATTGTTTAGAGTAAAAGTAATTTGTTGTTTGTGATTGTAATGTCTCAGTTTTGTTGATTTGTTTAGATTAGTTTCCCTTTTCAATATTAGAATAGATTTGTTACTTTTTCTTAGTTAAAATGGACACTTCAAACTAGTTTAATATTTAGATTCAATCAAGTAGATCAAGCCATAGGGAATTTATGCTACCCGCTCATAGCCACTAAATCTCCCTTTTCAACTCAACTACTAGGAATTCACACTACAGATCTTAGTCATTGATTCTCCTATAGTTAGCCATCCACATTTCCACATCGGTTGCCTGGCATGACCTCGGGGGTCAAGTGTGGTTGAAGGTCGCGTGTCGATTTTCATTGTACAAATTGGTGAACCCGACGTGAAGGATTAATTCCTTCTTGTTTCCTTTTATTTCATTTCTATTACCTCACCTTTCCATTTCTTCCCTATTTTGGTAGGTATTTTATACTTTCTAAAATATGTCTGGAAGAGAGCTTGGTGGGCCATTTGGCTCTAATAGATATTACACCAATGTTAACCACAATAATCCCCTTCCCTTTCCGGATGGGCTGAAAATTACACAAGCAACATCTAACCTCCCCTAGTTACACTTCAAACCCCATTAGCTATGTAAGGATGGAGGAGGTTGATCAACCATTAAACATGCAATATGGTCAACCCAATGCAAACCACATTGTTATCACAAATGGAACATGTTCTTACCATAGAGTCTTGTCAAGACCTCACATTGCCATGCAATCAATAGAAGATGACATATTTACATGAATAGCTAATCCTCTTTTCATCAAATAGATGAGTCTTTGGATAGAATGAAGGCTACAACCTCTGAGATGTTCAAATGCCTATCCTAAGATTCTTACTTTTGAGGAAGAAAGAATTATAACACCAAACAATTCATGACAGGGTATCATGAGCCTTCTCAATCAAACCCTATGCCACAAGCACCCCAACAAGGGACTCAATCCTCTCCCAATGATGTCATTTCTACTTTAGTAGGGAGGATTAGAGAACTAGAGAGTGCCCAACCATCACAACCAACTCATGTAGTAGGGAAGAACATGGGATATCTAGTAGATAACAAGGGATACATCCCTACCAATGAACAACCAATGCAACATCATCTATACAACAAGGTTATCTAGTTCAGATGAATCTAGGTGATCTTCTTATAGGATCTAACACACTAGGGATGGGTCCTCATCCTTCTCAAGCTTATCCTACACAAGGGTTGGTTGGAAGTGTGTTCTCGAATGTCGCTCCATCAGGAAATGTGATGTTCCCTAGTTTTACGCCCGCTAGTCCATATCCTGGTATCATCCCACCTTACTTGCATATGTATTGAAGTCCCCCAGATGGACCCATATGTCATCCCTACTCCTTATGCACCATATCAAGGAGCTCCATACATTTCCAGAAATGCTTATAATGTAGCTTATCGACTCCTCCTCCTCCACCTCCTCATCAAGGATCTTCGATGGTGGAATCTATGTAATGGGTACTTACGCTAAGTACTTAAAGGAACCTCTTGACTTCACTATACATGGTGTCATGCTTCCATGCCCATTTCTGATCTTCCTAAATTTAAGGGAGAAGGAGACCCGAATGCTCATATCAAGGCTTATGCTACTACTATCAGGGAATTGCTTCCTTGGGATGTTGTGGTAGCTAAAATATTCCCAAAAATCTTGAGGGAATGGCATTAGACTTGGTACTATCAGATTCTAGAAGCTTCTATACATTCTTTTAAACAACTTGTTTTAGAATTCATCAGAGCATTTGATATGAAAAAGTTGTTACGTATAGGGATTAGGGAGTTTTTATATATTAGACAAGAGAAAAATGAGTGCCACCCATTTCATTTAGAGGTGGTGTCAAGTTCTTTACTCTTCTGCAAGTGCACCAAATATGGACCAAATGGAACTTTTGATCTCTTCCTTCATTCACTCAATCGAGAGACTAGGGAAGAAGTCAAATTTTCCTTTCCGTAGTTATGAAGAAGTACTGGAAGGTGCACTCTGAATTGACCAGGAAATAATTGATAGTGGTCGGAAGACTTATGGCTCGAATGGGAGACTATTGGTCACTCCTTCATAGGGTAATTACCCCAATGGTTCCAACAAAAATCAAGGGCCTAAGGTCTTTAACAAGAATTGTGGTGTTACAACTGATGGTGTCATTGATTAGGTCAAGAAGCCAAACATTGGTAACACTAACCAAGAAAATAATGGTAATACCAATGGTAACTTGAGAAATCATGTAAGCCCTAACTTTCAATCAACATGGTTGAT
The DNA here is from genome assembly GCA_018340775.1 of Taxus wallichiana var. yunnanensis. Taxonomy (NCBI): domain Eukaryota; kingdom Viridiplantae; phylum Streptophyta; class Pinopsida; order Cupressales; family Taxaceae; genus Taxus; species Taxus wallichiana. Next base: position 192,689,208 of record CM031244.1, on the reverse strand, counting down.
GTGAACCATCCCCTTAGAAGAAAATTCAAACCCAAGGCCCGAACCAACATCAGAACTTCTGGCCAAGGGGAAATGAACCATGGTTATAACAACCAATTTCAAAACTACAATCGAGGTTATAATCAACAACAACAAGATGCTTATCAAAGGCCAAGAAATTATGATCCTAACAAATATTTTGGTTTCCATAAGGTTTGAGGTCATGATGATAGAACTTTCCATGATTACAACAAGTTTCTACAAAGACTTCCCAAAAACCAAAGACACTCTTTGTAGACATGTTCTTAGAAAATCCAAAAAAAAACCCGTAGTCTAACTATATAGGACCCATAGCTCCTCAAGAATGCTAATGTGAGCATATTTGGGATCCACTCCCTACATCCTAAAAATGTCAAGGTGAATCCTCAAAACATAAACAAAGGCATTCCTATAGGGAACAATGACCATGAGGCCTCAACTTCCAATAACTCTCGAGTTTACTCCTAACCTTGGTTTGAATGACAATACAAAGATCATGGGATTAATTGAGCTAGAATTTGAACCAAAAATTAATGCAACAACTCGGGAAAAGGAATACTTTCCACAAACCCTACCCACTCTTTCCTCCTCATAGGATGACATTCCTACAATCACAAAACCAGTAGGAGCCTATGATTTAATATCAGATTTGAACAAGACCTTCTCTCACATCTCATTCCTAGATTTTTGAAGAATTCCCATGCATCATTTGCATTTCTCGATGCACTAGGTCTTGGTCATCTAATCCATGTTACGCCTCCTCCTAGTGCTCAAATAAATCATATTGAATTTGACATACATCCTCCAGGATAGAGTGATAGGGATATTGGGTTTGTTTTTGATATAGACAAGATGTCATCTGATGTTGAAATAGCCCAAAGAGGTGATCCTACCTTATATTTATAGGTCTAGGTTTATAACAATTGCATTAAGAGAGCCATGATTGATGATGGGGCTGTAGTGAATGTGGTTCCTTTTCTCTTTTATAGAAGTTAGGATATGGAGAGACTAATTCTCCTCTACAAGAAACATGTTGAGGGGTATGACAATCTTAAGGCTACTTCAATCGGAACCATAATTCTTCCTATCACCCTTGGGCCAAAAACCATCTTGATGGAGTTTTACATCATCGATAGGGAAAAAAATTACAACATGATCCTTGGGAGACCTTGGATTCATTGAATGAAGGCTATTCCTTCTACCTTATTCTAGGAAGTTAGATTCCTCCATTTGGGAAAAGGTCTTCATCACCCAAGGGGATCCTAAGCCCTTTGATATACACTTAGAGAACCTCAAGAAGAAAAGAGGAGTCCATATGGAGTATGAACTCCCTAAAAACTAGTTAAAAAAACCTCGCCCATCAAACCAATTGGTTACTGACCACCCCAAGTATTCCAAAGGCTGAAGTTGTTGACCCAAAAACATTTGAGGTGGCCAAAAATTGATAAGGAAAATCAATATCTATGGAAATTGTGTCCACAAAAAAACAAAGATATCATGAAACTCTTAGAGAGTGATGAACTGATCTTCCTCCCATTTGAACCACAAGGAATGGGTAGCCTTCTTGGCATGACCTCTCTTCCTGCCGATGGTCTTGGCCTAGGTATAAACATGATAGAATTAACAAAAAAGAAGAGAGGGATGAAATCAATATGGTACCCATCAAATCCATCCCTAGGGCTTGTTCTATTTTGAACCTTGGTTTAGATACAAACATGTCAAAAATCAAGTATGTCATCTCCATGGGATGTGATCCTATATGTGCAACAAAGGTCACGTAAAGTCACTATTCTTCACCAAGATGAGCAAGCATAGTCATGCTCACTTACACACAATGTGAGAAATGTGAGAGAGGTTCTTAAATACCTCCATCAGATAGAAAATTGGATAAACATATATACATGATCATGGGTAGGGGTTGTAAGTTTAAACCCGGATAACAAGTCCTTGTCAAAAGAACATAAACTTCAAAGGTTGTGTTTCTTCACTGTGTGCTCTTAGGGGTGAGGATTTTGACATCCTTCAACTCTCTTCACCTTAGACATTTCAGCATGTAGTCCACCTACATTTCCATATGTATACTACTGCATTCTCATTGCATTATCATCTTTTAGCTCATTTTGTAAAATTTGTAATCAAGGAACTTATTTTCAAGTAACTCTCACTTCTAAAAAATTGGCAATTATTCAAATCATATCTCTTCACACATTCATGATATTATCATCAACATTTCTTATCACTTCATCAGTTCAACAAGACAAGATGAAATTTTGACACTAATCCTACCAAGGCCTGCATACTTGGTTTTCCTATAGCTTTCTTCTAGCATAGTTGTATTTTCCCATAGTCAATTCTAGAAGCTTTGTGATGTCATATCTTTCCCTAGAAAAACCTCTTTGGTACAAAAACATTCTAAACATTTTCACCTGGAACATGCTTGTTCACCTATCTCAACCTTCGGTGTTGAGCCCTCACATCTTATTGGTTGTGTGGGGTTGAGGCTAGGGGAAAGCTTTCCTTCCCAAAAGCACAAATTAAAGTTCAAAAAAAAAAAAAAAAATATATATATCTCAAATCAAAAATCAATCAAAATTTTTATTTACACACTTCTTTTTCCCTACCAACCTTGGTGTTGAGCCCACACCTCTTACAAGTTGCGTGAGGTTGGGAAAGGAGAGGAAGTGCCCTTACTCACCTATGCCTTGTCCTTGGTGATGAGCCCATGCTTCCTACTAGTAGCATGGGGCAAGGTGTAGGGGGTCTCTCAAATAAACTAATAAATTAAAAGAAATTTCATTCAATAAATGTGCTTTGAAAATCTTAAAATCCCAAGAAAAATGAATTAGATGTGCATGTTCCAAAAGAGAGTCAAAACCTTAAAACCATATTTTGTCAATCAAGAGGCCATCTTCGGATCTAAGTCTAGATAAACTTTACAAGAAATACATTCTAGGTTGTGTAGTAAATTGTATGTAGAGTTAAGTTGTAGGTTCCTAATTGGGTTTATGTCAAAATCTTGTCTTTCTCTCACCATTTCCATCTCTATCAAAACCATACAATTTGTGTCCCTCCTGGCTCTTGGTGTTGAGCCCTCACATCTTACTGGTTGTGTGGGGTTAGGAGTGGAGTGAATTCATTTTATCATCATATCATTATTCATCAACATTTAATAAACAAAAAGAAGTACTAAACATTACTTGAAAAGCTAAAGTTCAACATTACATTGTGTCTGCATAATCATCATATATCAACATTACAAAAAAACAAAAAAAATCATTTTGTTAGCATTCATCATCCATTGCATACATTTTGAAAAGCATACAAAAATGGAAGTTCTAAACATCTAGAGTACACATGTGAAGCAAACCACAAATGAAAGTCAACTCTATATGCAAGGAATAGCCAAACCAAAAAGAGGTATATATATATATATATATATATATAAATCAAGTTTGTAAGTTTTGTACAATGCCATCACACACTAGGCATGGTCAAAACACTCACAATGAGCCTAAAATACAAAAAAAATCATATATGTGCCTCACAAAATGGAAACGAAGCAATAAAGGCTCAATAGCCTATCAATCCTGTGGGATCCCTGAGAAGGTGCACGCCTGACTCTAGGACTCCTGCTATGGCTATAACATCATGAATGCATAATGAGTGGTGTGAGTGGCCATGAGTATAACCACTAGTCATGGTCTCACTATGCATGAATGGCTTTCTCCTCCTCTCTCTCTCTCTGCCTCATGCCTCATACCCCCAAACCCTTGTCTTAGATCAAGAATGGTCTCCACCGCCTTCCAAAGAGGTGCAAAAACATCGGTGTGGCATCCAACCTATAAAGGTTGTCCCACATCCTCCAATAGCTCCACTCTAGTCTTCCCCATAGGGAGAAACAAGGTATATCCATATCCACATAGACGATGAATAAGATCTCACCACTCTAGAGTAGTTTTACAAAAAAAAAAAAATGTGAGATGAGTTAGAAAACAAAAAAAAAAAAAAATATAGAAGTAAGTACATAGTGATTAACATTTCTAAACTAAAAAAGTTCAAGAAAAGAGTAAATCACATACTCGGATCTCCAGGCACCCATGTAGGGTCCACTCGGTGTAGTTGGTGTGGCTATTATAGGTTCCTATGTGTGCCTCTCCTCCTCCCGAGAAATGTGTTGTCCCATAATTGACTCCTCATCTCCTCCTCCATCACGAGGAAGTGGGTCCTTTGAGACTAACATCTCCATCTCTACATCTTCCTCCTCTCTCGCAGCCCTAGATATCTCTGAGTGTCATGCCACTCAGTGTCACTATCCTCCTCATCATCCCCCCTCCTGCACCTCCTCCTCTCCTACCTCCTCACCTAGTCTCTCCCCATCTCCACCTTAGTCTCAGATTCTATATCAATAGGTGCCTCCTGCTCCTCCCCACTATGAGTGGGTGTGGCCTCAATCAGGAGAAGTGGTGTGGGTCTAGCTTTCTACTGATGAGCATGGACAACCTCATCTCATAGGTAATAGGAACTCTCTGGTGTCATGATCATCCAACCATGATCATGTAGGGCCACCTTGAGACTCCCTAACACTCCTATAAACAATTGTCACAAGAGGAAGAATATCAATGTATGGTAGTCCAAATTACTGGGGACTCTACCAAATGGATGAGTCTCCACCCTAGATGATTTTATCAACTAACTGATTGGTGGTGGCACAAGCTATCACCATGTTCCCATCCACTCCCCATAATCTTGCCATGTCTTGGTAGGGTGTGGAAATAAATTCATCCATAGTCAAGGTAGCCACTAACTGGTGTGGCACCCTAAGCACTAACATCCTGGTCCACCTCGCGGCCCTGATAGCCCCTGGATCCTATACCTGTACTCCCTCTGATAGGGGATAATCCTCTCATAAACCCAACTCATCACGAGTGTGGGATGGCTAAGTGACTGACCTGTAATTTGACCACCCATGGTATAAATCATGGTATGTAGTGCCCAATATATCTACACCCCAGGCATAGGTATGCCCATACTACTCTATCTACATCACTATCGGGGCCAACAATATAACAACTTGTTCCCCGCCCTTATCCCCTATCAACCGTGAGGCCAAGATACCTATGATGGCCTTACGGAGTGTAGGGATAGGAGTTATAGGGATAGAAAGAAGCCTCATACCTGATTTGGTGCCTAGTGACACCCCATCATCTCCCAAGTAAGTGGCCCAAAGTCTAGCCCCATGTCTGTAGAACCATTGCCATCTCAAGTGTCAATCATCGGCCAAGTATGGGAACACCAAGTATCTTATATACATCCTCAAGAGTGATGGTCCACTCTCCTCTAACCCCTAGAAACCGGAAAGTGTTTTGGTCCACATCCCAATAAGAGAACAAGTCACACAAGATCTAACTAGTAGGTATAATATGAGGTACTGTGCAATCCTCAAATCCTCGCTCTCGTGCAAAAGTGTGTCTATCTCGACTCGAGTTAGCCTAAGTTAGCTAGTGAGTATAGTTGGATATCTCACTCACTCTCTCTCTCGGCTCCAGCTAGACATACTCCTCCTTCTACATTCATAAAACAACAAAAGAGTGAGTTAGTAACATAGGAAAGCTCATAAAAAACATTACAAAACAAAACAAAATCCAAAAAAATAGTCTAAACATGCTAAATTTTTACTCATTGTCCCAAAAATGAAGAATCTTCACCCTATGCAGAGTGGTGATTTTGTAACCGCCACCTTGCTAGGAGGTGATTTTGTAACCACCCCTGGCCCCACAGGTGGTGATGATCTATAACCACCACCCTACGGGGGTGACGTCCTATCAAAATCTGATGGGTCATCCCTTAAGCCCTAAAAACTCAAAAAATGCAAAAAAGACCATTTTTAGTGAAATAAAAGGCTACCCCATGTGTGCCCCCTAGGGACCATTCTAAAACAAGAAATTTCAAAAATATCCCCCTAGGCTTAGATTTTCAACTTTTTACATTTTAGGTTTCAAAATAAATAACTGAGAAAAACTAACCTTTTTTCGCATTGCTAGATTTCTTGGTCTCGGAGCCATCTTCACCTCATCAATGGTCATTTTGACTACACTCTCACTTGAAATGGTCACCATGGGCCCAGAGCTCAAAAATCACCAATAGGATATGTGCAAATGATTTGAAAAATGAGTTGTTTTATATATATATATATTGTATTTTAACTTCATTTTGAGTGTATGTGACCACAGGGTTGGAGCGTTGGTGAAGGTATATTCTATCCCCATGTGCACAAATGGTAAGTCCTCTTGTCATTTTGATTTAGCATTTATTTTTTGATATTTTATCTATCTGCACTTGAGTTTTCCTTTCATCTTGTAGGTAGCGGGAGCTTGGATGGTGACATTTTGGCACACGGGCATGTCAGGTATAGCTTCTAACTCCCCATTTTGGGAATGCCATACTCGGACTCTACGTTTTATGCCTCTTCATGGCTAAAATGCTTCTCGAGGGGGAAATATGTACACACCCAAATTTTACACGTGCTACATTGTGAAATGGTTAAAAAGGTCCCCAATGATGATTCATATCTTTTCAGAAGGTGTTCAAGCTCCTAAACCTATTTGTAACTTATATTTGTAGCCTAGTATGTCTTACTTAGCCTCTCACATGATTTTTCCTAAGCTCCCACTTCATTTTCCTTTTTTTTTGGCCTTTAGTGTCAAAAACCCGCCTACTTCTGGGTGGTGGTTTTGTAAACCACCACCCAAGATAGGGCGGTGGTTTTGTAATCACCTCCCAAGTAGGGTGGCAGGTCCTATAATCACCGCTTTGCATTGGGTGGTGGTCCTATGTGTGAATTTTCTAGAATGGTTCACTCATCCTTTGAACGCGTGTAACTCAACTCCAGTTTAGTTTTTGGATGTGTTTCTTAGTCAAATTTCCTAAATTTAGGCTTGATTTGTTCATGCTTAACTCCTCTTTCACTTGTGATTGTTGATTGCATAGTTAACTACCTCTTCATGTGATGATTTGGCATCCATTGCTGCCAAGTGTGCTTGTGCACTCTACAACTAACTTTCTATAAATTGATCACTTGTTTTCAAGAAAATGGCTGGAGAATTATTTTGTGCTTCCTTGCAATTGTTAAGCTATTGCCTTCTTTCTTATTGGAAATTGCATAGCCAATCTTAGTTCTATTGTGTTATCTTTCTTCCACTTGCATTGTTCCAAACTACCAATTCAAGTTTCCCATTTCTCTCAATGCTTTCCTTCTATTGTTGTCACTACATTCCCAACCTCTGGACTCACGTGGACACAGGAACTAAAAAGATAAATTGAGGGGACAAATTATCAAACAAATGGATTTACCTTTGTTCTGTGAATTCTAGGTTGGAGTTGTTTTGATTTCCTTCATTTCTACAATTTATTATTATTACATCATATCAAATAGAGTAGAAATCAATTTCCTTTCATTTGCAAGTAGTTAATTAATTTCAAGAAGGTTTACATCTTTCATAGCAACTCCCAGTGATGGATCTTCTTCTTCTTATCCCTATGGATTTGGAGGGAAGAATATCTATAGGAAGTTGTCTACATATCATAGATTAATTGGAAAATTTCTTGTTTTAAATTAGTTTAGACTTAATACACAATTGCATAGGCAAATAGCCACATCCGGCTATTTTGCTTGTTTAGGATTTATTTGTTTAGAGTAAAAGCAATTTGTTGTTTGTGATTGTAATGTCTCAGTTTTTTTGATTTGTTTAGATTAGTTTCCCTTTTCAATATTAAAATAGATTGTTAACTTCGTCTTAGTTAATTTGGACACTTCAAACTAGTTTAATATTTAGATTCAATCAAGTAGATCAAGCCATAGGGAATTTACGCTACCCACTCATAGCCACTAAATTTCCCCTTTGTCGACTTGGCTTCTAGGAATTCACCCTAACCACCTAAAAACCATCCTAATCCATTTTAAGGTTAACCCCTAACCTCCCAACATCCTCAACATCTTATTTGTCCTTGTTTTTTCCAAACTCCTGAATTAACTTGTTTTGAAGTGGTTAAAACCACTTACAAACTAGTTTCCCCATTTTCTCGGACTACCAATGATTATAATTGATTGCTAATGATTATATAAAAGCCTATCAACTTTTATGAATCTGGATCTCTGGAAAGATAGGGATTTCTCCTAGGTACTAATAGCAAAAATGAATCTAGATCTCTTGTGACAACTACGGTGAAGCTATGATACTTTGGAAACCTAGACAACATCATTTTTCACATCTGTACAACCTCTACATCCACAACACATCCTTGGGAGCCTCATAAACCATGTAATACTTCTACAACATTGTTCCTTGGCATTCCACATCAAAGGTAATTCATTTTCACCCATTCTCATTCTGGTCTATCCATGCATCATATTAAAGGTCAAATTAGTCTATAAATCATTTGTCTTGTATCACATTTACATATTAGAAGGAATCATATTTTTAACAGCAATCATTAGTTATTCCTTTGAATCACCGGTGACTACCTCAAATTTTCAACAACCATATTGAATCATTGGTGATCTCTATCGTTTAGTCATTTAATCACATTTTTCATATCTGTAATCAAGTATCTTAATCTATTTTTCTCTAATCTATTTATTTCCAAGTTGTCTTTTCTTGTAGACGATTGTACCAGTCAAGCATATCGATTACCAATATCTATAACCTTCCTATCATTTCACAATCATTTTTCTAGGAGAAATTTGACATTACACACGAGTTGATTCTATGTGCCATATCCTTGAGACCAAACATCAACGGCATCGAATATCACCTGAAGTCATACAAGAAGAACAATACACACTAAACAAGCTTGGATTCAATACTTTGAAGAGTACGAGCTCACCTTACCCCTTTCTTGGTCCACTTATCATGAGTAGGATATCTTTATCTGTTGGATGCTTAATTTTTCTCTCCATTGTGTCGCTATCATATTGTATCTTTTATCATTTATACTTGATTTTCAAAAAAATTACACCCTTCAAAGGAAGCCCATTGGCTAGTGGGATCATCCTTTTCCAAGTAACTCTTCACCTTTTATCTAATATATATCTTGTTCAATTATATGTGTATGTGCGGGTTCCCTCATTCATTAGAAGTAGGAGTCCCCGCGCCTATTTTACTTTCACACATCTTGACATTGTATTGTTTACGCAAGTATCATTAAGCCTTGTTGTCCTTTGAGTTTTGGTGATTTGTTATATAATTAATGAACCAAAATCCACCTTAAACATTTTGGCATGCCCAGTGGGACCTTAGTCCCTTTTTTATCAAATCTTGTAACTCTTATTTTCCTTCTTGTCAAATCATCTAACTTTTCATCTTAGAGTGTGTTGGCATTGCTTTCTCAAAAGCACAAAAATAAGGAAAATTAAAAGTAATAGTGAACACAAGTATGCTTCTTTTCTTTCATTTTTCTTTTAGTATCACATTCTTTGTGTGTTTTTCTTCATCAAAATCAATCTTTCTTTTGGTCTTAAAACAAACCTTCATTCTTGCTTGCTCATATAGCTTAATTAGGGGTTTTAAAATATTGTATTAAATAAATTCCCCTCACACACAACCAAAATACGTAACAAATCAAACTTGCATCTAAAACAATCCCTTCCAAGTCTACCTACTTGGATTTCATCACCAAGGGGAATTCAACTCGGTGTTTTGGATGAGTATAAATAACTAGTGGGTATTTTATTGGCTAAGCACTCGAAACCCTTATCATTGCAAGACTATGAAATGAGGAGCTAGGCCTCAATATCACTCCTCTTATTGACACCAATACAAACTTGGGCCTCTCATACCTTCAAGTATATTAAGGAATCCAACCTTAACACACTTAAAACTAGCCTTAGCAAGCCTTTTCCTAGTTCCTTATTCACCCATATTTTATTTCAAACTTTTCTAAGTTAATTAATATAATCTAAAACTTCATTATGATTGTGTGGATTTCATTTATTAAACAACCATATTTCTTTTTCTTTTTTTCTTATTTATTTAGTTCATGGTTCTAACTAGACAACAGTCTCATCTTCAAAACATCCCAAACATGTCAGACCCACTTCAACAATCCCTAGAATCAACTCAAGAACCTCCATGTTCTCCTAGCACTCAATCTAAAACATCATATGCTTCTTGTATTGACCCTCTACAGTTCTTCTAGAGTGGTGACCCATTATTTACAAAACTCTTAAATACCAATTTGATTACTCTTAGCATATAATTTGTGGAGAAATAAATTTGTCTTTTTCATCCCTATCCATAATATTATCCATCTACCATTGTCGATACTTATGACTACTCTAGACTTTACGACCACTCGACTATCAACTAGTTATCGAGAAGATTTCTCCCGACCTACTTAGAGTAACATGAAAGGATTGGATTCTACCTCATATTCTCATGTTGCTAGCTTCAAAATAAATTCCATATCATCACAAAATATAGATACCCAACAATGCCTCGCATTGTCTACATCTTCGGCTAGCCCTCGGGGTGTAAATAAACACACATTACGAAATAGACACACTTGCTTTGGAAATAAACACACAATTGAGAATATTGAAATATGATTGCAAGGAAATAAGAATCTAATCTAGAACACCTGCAGGAACAAGTATATGATAGATTTCAACTTGAATAATCAAAATCATTTACAAAATTAATAGATCTATACTATTTTCTCTGGAAATATAAATACCAATAAAATGAAGATCCTGGTTCTTGGAGGAGTGGGCCCTTGCTCCACCTTGAAACAAGATTTGACAACTTAATATTCTCTCAAAATAGAAATGGCTATTTTATTGATAAAATGTTCTGCATTACAAAGATGTACTATCTCTTTCTATCTCTATGTGTTTGTATCTATGTATATCAATCTATCTCTATATTACTATATATTCTAAATCTATCTACAAGTCTGCATATATATATTCCTTTCAAAGGTGCATTTACAGCCATAGTTTTCCTACCGATTTAGATGGAACTGAATCATGCCCAAAATAGATGTTAAATTAGAACATGGCTAGACGTATTGTTATATGATAGTTATCCTTGGATCTGTAAGTATGAAGAATCGAAATCTTCTAATCTGCTCCTAATTGAAAGGATCATTGATTGCTAAATCACCGAACATTGTTGGAATAAAAAAATTCTCATCGGTTCTAGAACTTTAGAGAAGTTTCAGAACTAAAGGAAATCATTCCAGATCTAACCGTGAGGGTTCCAGAGCTACATGCAGGAGTTCCGAACTAAGTCTAAAGTCCGGAACTAAGTGATGGAGTTTTGGAACTAAGTCCGAAAGTTCGAACTAAGTGATAGAGCTCGTAACTATGTAATGGAGTTCTAGAACTAAGTTTGGAAGTTCCAGAACTAAGCCATATTGAAACCAATGCTTCCAAAAACATGCTGACCGCTTCATACTTTGTTCTTCCGATTGATTGTGACTGTTTTATTACAAAACTGAATTTTCAAAGCACTTTGTTAGGAATTATAGAGTTTTTAAACATTATAACTATAATTAACAAAAGATGGAAAATTACATCCTAACTTATATTAGATCAAACAAAAGTCACAAAATGCAGTCAAACTTGATAAAAAGGAGAGTAAAATAAGATCATTTATTGTACATTAATGAGACATATTCTAGCCTTATCATCTTCCCTATACTTACTTGTTTTTAAGTCCTCTTACAAAATTTTACTCTTCAAATATTGGGTTGTGTATTCTGCATTCCAATTGACTGCTCAGGTCAAATGGCTGAAACTGAATATCCCAGTGTTTTAGTTCAGAAACACTATACCCTGATCATGTTTCTACTTTCCTCTTCCATTCCTCAAATTGAGTGGGATCTTGAGGTTCTCTATTTTTCCATGGAGACATGGGAGTGAGAAGAAGGGGAGGCCTTGTTCTCATTCCCATCCATATGCCCCTGTGCTTTTCATTGACCTAAGGGATGAGTGTGCACAAGGCTTTAGCTCTTTCTAAGCTCCATATTAAGTTTGTGGGAGATATTACTTCTCTTCTTCTCAATGCAACTGTAAGAAGCTCCCATATTTTCAAACATCCATCATAAATCTCCTCAAAGTTCCCCTCCTCATAAGAGGTGAAGGCATCAATACTTTTCTATAAACTGGCAAGATAATGTGTCTTGAACCATCTATCAAAGGCATGGGTTCTAAAATGTTTAACGAAAGCATATGGTTTACCATAATGAGCCCTCATGCAGAGACTAGATGAACTAGCTTTCAATAGATGCTCAGAATCCCTTTCCTTCCATGCAATCTGATTTTGAAGAATAGAAACAAATGCATTAAGTTGGCTTTCTCCCACATACAAATTGATCATGAAGCATGTGTTCTTTTCTAGCATAAGATTACAAAGATAGAATTCACAGAGAGAAGATTTTTCTACTTTGCACTGGCTGAAGAATACGTTATCATGAACTCAAATTCATGTTTTATTTTATGTGAAAGGCCACATGCAATTCTTGACACTTCCAGTGAAATGAATTGTTCCTCTAGAAACACGCTATATGCAGGAGAAGGTCTCTTGCATGTAAGCAATTTTTCACTCATTATGCAAACCATTTGTATTTTTATAAGACATTTAAATTTTTCTCCTTCTTCTTTGTAAAAAATTTCTTCCCATTCCTTTCTTGCTTTCTTTTGTCTTCCATCTTGCTTCTCAAGTCCTCATTGGATGTTTTGATTTCACTGAGTTCCTGAAAGTATCATCCCATAACTACTTGAGTGGCCAATAAGTTAATTCAGTCTGTGTAGAGACTGTTGACATAGTACTCTGTCTTCTAGAAATTTGACATTCTTCCTCTTTCTCCATCATCTATTGTTTAACTCTTGTCAATTCCTTAGTCCTGTCTGTGAGCTGAGTTGTTAGTTCCCCAATGAGCATTTCTCTCTGTTCCAATTTGAGTTTGAGGAAGTTCAACTCCTCATCCTTTTCTCTGATAATGAGTTCTACTCTAGACAAAAATAGAGCATGTCTAACCTATTGTTTCTCTTCTTTCTCTGAAAGTTCTTTGGGGGTTGAGCATTCCTCTTCTACCAAAGGGAATTTCCCTTTTCATCTCCAAGATGCCAACTCTTCTTCTTCATGTGATAGTGTTGCTGATTCACCCAACTCTTGAAAAACATGTTCCTCAAATCTCTCATCTTATTTTTCCATCTTAGTTTGGCTTGGTCCAGGAGGATTCATGGCCATGTTGCCCAAAATATCAACAACTTCTTTTTCCAACTTATCATGTTCTTTCATCCCCTCTAGAATTTCTCTAGACCTCTTATGAATTCTTCTTCTTTGAGGAACTTCAAAATGTCCAGAAGTGGGTTTCCTCCTAGAGCTTCTTCTGATTTTCACTTCTTGCTCTTGCCTAGGTGAACTGTCACTATTGTCAGAGACAGATATTATCTCTCCTGTAGCTACTACAAAGGAAGGAGTTTCTTTTAAAGGTACAGTAGGTTCTACAGTTTTAATCCTTCTTCCAAATCTTCTTCTTTTTGGTATATTCTCCCCACCTATTTCCTTCTTTTCCTCTATAGGGGCATCAATTTCCAAATTATTTGTAGGAGAAAAAGGAGTTGGTATTGCCCTCCTAATAATATCAGGGTTTTTCTTAAACTTGTTAAGAAATTTCTCCCATATTTCTTCTCCATTTTTCTTTGCAAGAAAATGGTGTTGTACATGAAATGAACTAACCCATGATATCTTATTGTTCCAACACCCTAGGAATACCTCTGGGCCATTGTATGGATGGAGTAAAAAAGAAACCTTGGAAGTTTACTATATATTCTAGTTTTGTAGCTCCATATCTAAGATATATGAGCATCTTCAGGACTTCTCTTCCTACCGACCCAAATTGACCATCACAAGTTAAATACTTGACTATCCAAAATGCCACTCTATCAAAGGGTTTGGGAAAGCTGGCCCTTCGAACCCTTTTATGATTTTCTTAGTGTTGTAAATATATTGGGGTTCAGTTTCCCCCTCTTGTAGTAGGGTTTCAACCAGTTCTTTTAAGGTCCCTTTGACAAGGATTTGGGACATGCACAATTGGCACACCAAATACATTGCTTATTATATTCACAAAAAAGGAATTATAATATTTCTAACCTTTGTTTTAGATTGTTCTAAATTTATAACGAATTCTCTTACCAATTCGTCATTATACTTTGAGAACTTTTTCAGAATTCCAACCACCCTACCTGTTCAAAGATAGCTGTCACTTCTTCATCTGCAAGAAGTTGGGTATCATCCTCAGGTTTCGACTTCTTTTTAATCCCCATGGTAAAGAGGGTGATTCAAATTTTTTCTCCTTCAAATTATTACTTTGTCCCAGGATTGGCTACAAAACTCTTTGCTTAGTTGTGAAATGGATGGGTTTAGTTACAAAATTGTTGTTCTTAGATGTGGAGCTGATGTGTTTAGCTACGGAATGAAAATCTACTTCTTCCTTGAAGAATTTTTTCTGCAACTACTTCTTCACTTTGTTTATTCCACACAAATGATAGATCATTATAAACATGCCACCACTTTTGTTCCACCGACATCATCCTCATGATTACTCACTTTTAATCATAATGTACAATAGATGACTCATCATAACAACTTTTAAATCAAATCCAATCACACATGTGAACTTTTAATCTAACCTTTAATAAGTTAAATACATAATTACCATCCTTGATGATGTGATCCCTCCGTCATGATGACTCATCATTCCTAAAAGTGAAAAAAAGGAAAAACGGTTAGAAAAGATAGTTGGAATTTCAAAGAAGTTCCTTTTATTTTGGATTAGCCATTTATTGAGGAGATCAACCGCCATTGCTGGTTTTTAATTGATCTCTAAGAGAATTTTTTTGGGAAGAGAATGCCATTTACTAGTTTTCATTCCTTCCTTTTTTTTTTTTTTTTTTTTTTTTTTTTTTGGGGAAGAGAATGTCATTTACTAGTTTTCATTCTCTTCCCTTTATTCGAATCTATCCATCTGATTATTTGATCATTTTGGAAGAATTGGGTTCTTCCATATGATCAAATTCTTTGTCTGCTTCAATCTACCTCAAGAATTCATCCTTAGTAGGAGGCTTCCTATAAAGTTTTAGCCTATGTCCATTGACCAAAAGTGTCCTTCTACTACCATCAATGGGAAGTAACTGAATAGAACCATTGTCAAATATTTGCTCAATCTGATAGGGTCCCAACCATCTAGTTCTCAACTTGCCCTTGAATTACTGGTACTTAGAATCAAACAGTAATGCCCAATCTCCTACCTTGAATTTCCTCTTCTTGATATGTGTGTCATGCCATTTCTTTCTTTGATCTTGGATTATCTCTGTCTGTTGAAGTGCTTCCATCCTTAACTCATCCAACTCATTGAGTTGAAGAATTCTCTCCTTTTGTGTTGCATCCAACTCAATACCTACTTTAGTTGTTGTCCTTAATGTTTGTAGTTTAAATTCAATAGGTAACAAGGGATTTTTCCCATAGAATAACTCATATGGTGAAAATCCTGTTGTAGTCTTCCAAGTTGTATTATAGGCCCAGATAGCTTTAGGTAGTCTCTTTACCCAATCTCTTCTGCCTGATTCAACTATTTTGGTAAGGATGTTTTCCAATTCTCTATTTGTTACTTTTGCTTGTCCATTTGATTATGGGTGATAGGGAGATGACTTCCTATGATTGATTTGATAATGCATTGTGAAGGCTTGGATCATATTAGACATGAATTGTGGCCCCTGATCTGAAACTATACTTCTTGGTGCACCAAAATTTACCATAATTATGTGCCAAAGGAAATCAACAACTGCTTCTTTAGTGGCATTTGTTAAAGCCTACACTTCTACCCACTTTTTCACATAATCAGTACACACAAGAATGTACTCCTTTCCTTGTGAAGGAGGACTAAAGGGACCAACAAAATCCAACCCCCATCTTTCAAATGGTTCAATCACTACTTGAGGTTGCAGAGGCATTTCATTGGTAAAAGTTGGTTGTCCCATCCTTTGATAGGGATCACACCACTTGATATATCTCTTCACATATTTGTACAAAGATGGCCAATAATAGCCAATGCTAAGTATCTTATGAGTTGTTATTTTTACTAAAAAGTGTCCTCCACTTGGTTCATCATGACATGCCCTGAGTATGTCAAATATTTCATCTTCTCTCACACACCTGCATAAAACCAAATCAGGACCACATTTAAACAACATTCCATTTAACCATTTAAATTGTGCACTGGTTTTGATCAACTTTTTCATTTGTTTCTTAGTGAAAGAAGGAGGAAACTTCCCTGTTGCAAGATAATTTTCCATATCATCAAACCATGGTGTATCAAGTTGAAATAGAAAATAATTGTTCATCTAGAAATTTGTCCTTAACTGGATCTTGCTCCCCTATAGTGGTTAGTCTTGACAAGAAATCAGCTACCACATTAGATTTTCTTGGATTATCTACTATGGTAATATCAAATTCTTGTAAAAGTAATAACCATCTAATTATCCTACCTCTAACCACTGGTTTGTTCATTAAGTACCTAATTGTTGAGTGATCTGTATGTACAAATATTTTTTACCCTGTGATATAATGTCTAAATTTATTAATTGCATAGATCACAGCAAGAAATTCTTTTTCAGTGGTAGTGTAATTTCTTTCAGTGGGAGTAAGATTTTTACTAAGGTAATAAATAGCATACATTTTCCCTTCTTCATCTTTCTGTCCCAAAATTGCACCAATGGAGTTATTTGAGGCATTTGTTTGAATGTGAAAAGGTTTTTCCCAATTAGGTCCTCTCAATATTGGGGCAGTGATTAATTTTTCTTTGATTTCCTCAAAAGCATGCTGACATCTTTCATCCCAAATAAATTCATAGTCCTTGGTAAGAAAATTAAACATGGGGGCAGAAATTTTACTAAAATCCTTGATAAATCACCTATAGTATCTAGCATGCCCTAAAAATGACTTGATATTTGTGGGGGTTTGAGGAATAGGTAAGTTTGAAATAATTCTGATTTTTTTTTGGTTAACTGAATTCCTCTTTTTGAAATGTGGTGTCCTAATACAATCCCCTCATCAACCATCATCAAACACTTCTCATGACTAAGAGATAGATGGTGTTGCTCACATCTTGTTAATACTCTATCTAAATTCCTCAAAGCATCATCAAATGTGTCTCCATGCACAATGAAGTCATCCATGTATACCTCTACATAGTCATTTATTAGGTATGTAAAAATCACTAATACAGACTCTTTGGAAGGTTGTTGGAGCATTACATAATCCAAATGGTAATACCCTGTAGGAAAAGGTACCCCATGGACATGTAAAGGTAGTTTTTTCCTGATCCTTAGCAACAACTCTGATTTGATTATATCCACTAAATCCATCCAGGAAGGAAAAGTACTACTTACCTACAAGGTTATCTAGGACTTGATCTATGAATGGTAAGGGAAAATAATCTCTCAGTGTGGCTTTGTTCAGTTCCCTATAGTCAACACAAATTCTCCATTTTCCATTATTTTTAGGAACAATTACAAGAGGAGACACCCACTGACTATCTGAGATAGGGTAGATAAAACCTACTTATAATAGTTTTTCAATTTCTTTCTTGACTATATCTCTTAAGTTTGAATTAATCCTTCTCTGAGTTTACCTAATTGGTCTAATGTTTTCAGTATAGATGTGATGAATGAAAATACTTGTATGGATTCCTTTCATATCTTTGTAGTCCTAAGAAAAATCTCTAGTATGATTTTTAGAACATCAAACATTTTAGCTTCTTCATCATTCTTCAACGATTGTTAATGTTCAAAATTTTAGCTAATTTGAATCTCAAGCATGTTTGGTTCTAATGTGTGATGAACTGATTTTTGAAATGGTTCCATTAAGGTATTTAGTGGACATGCATGTGGAAACAACATATGATATGAAGCAACATCTCCAAAAATACCTTGAGATAGAATATTGGAAAAAGAATAGTAGGAAGAGTTATGATACTTATCTTGTTGTACTTGAAATCCTCATCATTGCTACTTTCAAGAAATTCTTCACCATTTCTTGATATATTTGAAACTAAAGCTACTGATTCTTCCTCTCCCCAAGAGAAATCTCATTCCTCCGGAGTGAAATTATGTACATTCACAGGGAATTGTTGTTGGTGTGGTTCAGGAACTAAATCGATGATTGCGCAGAGAGGGTCTACATGTTCCGTAACTAGTTTTGTTGGTTCTAAAACTAATCTTTATTTCTCCAATGACAATTGGTGTTCATTCAATGGTTGATTAATCATATCTTCTACCTCACATATGTGATCCTGTAACATGATCATGGCCAAAGAAGACAGGTTTTGTTTATTAGTATCAAGAGCATCAACCCACAATTGTTCTTGATTATCAATAGAAGGTTGTGTAGAAGGATATAAGGAAATTTTATTAGAATTATTACCATTTGAGATAGTCATATCACCTGATTTGTAATCAATTAAGGCAACAACTATAGCTAACCATGGTCTACCCAAAATAATGGGATAACCAAGTGTTTTACCTTTTGGCTGCAATATAAGGAAATCAACTAGATATTCCCATGACTCCACCATAACCACCACATCTTCAATAACTCCTTCTGGTTTTGCTATAGACTGATTTGTCATCTACAATATGGTGTTAGTAGGTTAAATACATGTTAATGGTAATATTTTAAAAGTGTCCATTGTCATCAAATTTATAGCCACTCCCAAATCAACCAAAACATTATGTATATATTTATTCCCTATAGAGACAGAAATAACAGGACTTCCAAGATCTCCATATTTGGGAAGCAAAAGTTTTCCTGCTAATAAATCAGCAAGTTTCCCATCTACCTTAATAGTCCTAGGGTACTGCTTCTTCCTTCTAGGTCTTTTTAAACATAGCATTTTGATTAATTTGTTCAATTTTGGAATGTCCTTAATTGCTTGTAACAATGGTATTTCAATATTCAATTTCCTTAGTTCTGTACCAACTCAGATTCCTTAGTCTCTATGGCTTCTTTAAATCTCTCTGGAAATGGAGTCTCAATAGAGTTTTTATCTAGCTCCTTATCTTTTTCTTTTACATCCTTCTTGGGAACAACCGTACTAGGGGTTTCAGTTTCTTTGTCATCTCAGTGATTATAACAGGTGGATTGTTAATTATTTTGCTAGATCTAGTTTGAATATCCTTACAATCCATGGCATTCAGATCAACTAATTTTTTGGTTATGTTCGTAGATAGGATTTGTTTGTTTGTTTCTTGGGTTTGCTACTGGTTGTGTTGGTATTTGGGTTTGGACCACATTTTCATTTTGTGAATTTTTGTTAGGGAACCCATTATGGCTTGTTGATTCTGATTGGGATATGTCCTCCCTTGAGCATAATTATTAGGGCTCCACCTAGGTTGTGACCAAGCATTCGGGTTTCCTTGACCAGACCATGGTTGTTGGTGTCCTTGGGCATACCAAGATTGACCTGCCCAATCCTGAGGATTCCATGTTGGTTGAGGTGCCCAAGGTGGTTGTCCCCAATTTTGTGGCACTTTATCGAGCTGCCCATGGCATCATCCAGGGGTTAGGAACTGACCTGGGCATGAACTGCCCTTGGCTAGGTTGTCTCTGGACAAAATTTACTTCTTTTGATGTGGATGGAATGTTGCTTTGTTTAAGCTGATTTTTAATAAATGGAAGAAGAGAACAGGCATTACTCTCATGGTCCCTAGATTCACAGATAAGACACATTTCTTTTTTGTTTAGGGGAAAATCTCTTATTACATGCTTCTTCATGTATCAAGGACAATATATAGCTAGTGGTTCAGTTTTAGCATTTGCTTTAGCTTGCAATCTATCCATGGTGGAGGTTAATTGAACTAAAATGTTCGTTTTAAAGTTTGTCAATTCATCCATCAATTTTTTCATATATGGGTTCAAATTTTTAACTATTTTTCCTTTTCTAGGTCCACCCCTTATTCGTGAATAGATTCTACAAATGTCTTTAATATCATTCATTCTTATTTGATCAATGTTTCCACCTCCCATCAGATCAAGTGCCTCCCTTGATTCATCATCCAAACCTTTAAGAAAAATGGTTTTCTTAACTCTTCTTGTAGTACAAATCCACATATTTTGCTCACAAAGAGGAATCTATCTAAATAATCTTCCATATTCTCATCCTCCTCCTGCTTGATTTTGAAAAATTATTCCTTCCTATTCCTCCCTCTACAAAGTAATATTGATACTTTTCTAGGAAGGAAACTTCCATTTGTTCCCAAGTGGTAATAGAATTAGATGTTAATCCCATAAACCACCTCATTGTTACATCCTTTAGGGTAGATGGAAACAACTTGAGTTTCTGATTATCTGTTTTGTAATCATAAGTTTGACAAGACTTTAAATTCAAACAAAAATTGGTCAGGGTCTTCAGATGACATCCCTCTAAACGTGGGTAAATGTGTAGGTGAAATATTTTTCATAGGTGTATCATCATCATCCAATTGAATTGGATAAGTAAAGGTCCTATTAGGTTCTCTTTCAGCTTCTCGTGCCATTTCTATAGTACCTTCTAGACTTTTCTCCCAATCAATATGGTATGTGATTTGTTTTGGGGAAGGTGAAAATTCAAGAGTAGGAGGTTGACTACTCAATTGTGAATCAAAACTTTCTCTAAACAGGTCTTGGGATATGATCTTCTTTCTAAAGGTTCTACTTCCTTCTGGTGATTGATCTAAGAATTCCAAAGGTGGAAATTCTGCTTCTTGTCTAACAAGGGACAATGGTGCTTCTAATTCTTGGTCAACTTCCTTATTTGATCGAGAAGATGATGATTCTTATTCAAATATTTTTGGGAGGAATCGACCCTTGGAGTCTCTTGGTCTACTCATAAATTTTATGATGACATGGGGAAGATCTGAAATTACTAGATGTATGATTGTTGCTCTTATTGGCACCTAATTAGACAATTCTAACTATTGTGTCCCTGGAAATGGTGCCAAAAATGATGGGTGTCATTATTCCCTTCATTTAATCAACTCTTTGTTGATGTCATATTCAAACCAGGGGTGGTGTCCGAAGCTATATGCAACAAGAAATCTTAGTGATCTAGTAATTGACTGTAGGTATTTGTTTTCTTTTTTATATTTTTACGGAGGGTTTTTTTAATGTCTTGAGGACTTATTGGCCAAAACCTTATTGAAATTGTAGATCAAAAATTTCTGCGCTTGTTACTCGTGCAAGTTAATGTACCAAACTAAACATAAAAACTCTAAAAAACTCAAATGAAATTGATACTTGATAGATAAGACAAGATCCGAAGATGTAGATGGAAAAGAAAGTGATGATGAGACAAGACAGGCACACACAAGCAATCCCGCAAGGTAGATGCTGGGAAACCTGTGAGACAAGATTCTTGACAAAAAAAGACAACGTTAAAAGATATTTGGGTGGACTACCCGAAAAGTGGGTCCAGGAAGCGATAAGCTCCCTCGGCGGATGTCAGTCCACGTTTTCAATTAAAGAAAGAAGCATACATGATAAAAGATGTAAGTAAATGTCTAGATTTTTTTATTAAAAATGACAGATAAAATGTAAACAGTAGATAGAAATCAATAGAAAATAGGAAACTATGAAAACAATGCTAGATTTGTGTTACCTGAATTCTTTTACCTATCCGCAGGTAGATTGGCATCGATTAGGAAAATTGGCATCGACTGAGATAGGTTGGCGTCGACTAGAGAAAATTGGCGTCGACCGTGACCAGTCAACGTCGACTAGGGAAAATTACAGGAAGATTGAGAAACAGAAAATGAAAGTTAGATCATCAATGTCCGTTGGATCTGCAGGAGCCTTTGGGATGCTAACAAAGCTCCACCTTCACTAGACGCAGGAGCAGAGTCACCAAGAGATCAATGGAGGCTTACGATGTTGATGTGGTAGAAGCGAAAGTAAAAGCTCTCTCAAGGATTGATTTGGATGGAATTAGCTTTTGCTTGATAGATAATGCTTAGGCTTGATGTTCAGAACTCTCTGTCATTCTTTCTATCTAACCAGAACTGAATTCTAGCCCTGTATTTGTAATCGGTGCCGACCGAGATGTAATTGGTGCTGCTCCAAAAATTGGCATCGACCAAGCACCGGTCGGCGCCGATAGGGTAACAGACTCCTGAAATGGCCAAAAAGGACAATTTTTGGAAACATGAAAGTAATCCTTCTGCCTCAAATACAGGAAATATCCCGCTGCATGGTTTAGGAGGAGGAGAAATAGGGGGGATAGATGGATAAAATAGATATGGGAGGTTAGGAATTGATATGGGGTAGATAAGTGGTTAAGATACATGTAAAAAGTATAGTTAAATAGTTAATATTTAATTATCTATGGGTAAAACATAATGGGGTGAAATAAACTTAGGATAGATGTTTAAATCAACTATTAAATAATACCCTAAGGGAGAAGTGATGATATAAACGTGCCCCAGGTTACCCAAGAAGGTAAACGAAC
Organism: Taxus wallichiana var. yunnanensis; assembly: GCA_018340775.1. Lineage (NCBI taxonomy): Eukaryota > Viridiplantae > Streptophyta > Pinopsida > Cupressales > Taxaceae > Taxus > Taxus wallichiana. Next base: position 192,666,648 of record CM031244.1, on the reverse strand, counting down.
ATGGGGGACACTAAATTGGGTAACCAATTTTAGGTGTCTACATTTTGCCCCTTTTTGTCAAGTAACTTGCGATAAGCAAAGTTGTAAGATAAAAACAAGGAGTTGGAAGAAAGGAAGAAAAATGATGATGTGATCCCCCTCAAACTAGGGATGCGATAGGTCCCGAAAGAACAACCAATCCCAAGTTTGAAAAAGGTAGATGAAAACACAGGATGCCCCAGCTAGATGCCTGGAGTAGATCTAATCATTAATGACACACAAAAATAATAAAAAAGCAGCAACCTAAGGAACTCACATTGGTAGGGCAGATTAGACGGTCTTCACATGAGATGACGTTAATACCTACAGACCCGTGAGTGTAAAGAGGGCTGCAAAATAGTAGCACTTAAAGAATGATACATTGGTAGGGACAACCAGATACGGTCTACGAAGCAGATGACGCTAGTGCCTACAGACCCGTTATCTTTAAGCTGCCAAAATGTGAGTGCCCCATGTACAGGGAACAGACTCGAAATGGGTGAGAATATCGAAAGTATGTGCAAAAAGGCAACACTCAGGTCATAATAATGACCAGATAAATAAGCCAAGCATCAACACTATGGCAAAAAGATCAGGAGATGGAAGAAAGTGATGTGGAGAAGCAAAACTGCAACCAATCGGCAATGATGGGCCTAAATCGGCATCGATCAAGCTAAATTCAACGTTGACTAAATAAATCGGTGCCGACCATACAAATCGGCACCGACCATACCGAGCCCATATAAATATGAGAAAGGAAAATGTGAATGATTTATTTAGACCACGACGATTGATTTAGAGAGAGTCAAAAATTGGTTTTGAGCAACATGGAAGCCTCTGGGAGCAGCCAGAAGTGGAAGAGGACATGACCTGGGGTAAGTGGATCTACCCAAACTTCCTATATAGTTTTATCATGAAATAGCGTATTAGGATGCTAGTTTTTAGGAAAAAACTAGATAAATGAGAGGCCAGAGCATTGTGGGGCATTTGGCCTTTCAATCGGCGTCGATTGTAAAAATTGACGCCAATTTAATTCAATCGGTGCCGATTGTAAAAATCAACGCCTATTTAATTCAATCGGTGCCGATTGGTTTCAATCATCGTCAACTAAATTGGATCGACGTCAATTTGACTCAATCAATGCCGATTGGAGTGTTTTGACTTAAGAAAGTGATAGAATGTATTTTTTTTTATGTTTGGATTTGGATAAATAAGTAGCTAACACCATCCATGATGTCGTGTGATGTAGGCACGAGAGGCTTTACATATGTGGGATGCTATTCCTGAGCTTCTAGAGACCATTCTCCCCAATGTGACTGACGCAGATTGGCGTCACCTAGAGCTAGCCGGGCTCGGGGGCTTCGGTACTACCGATGGGTGCCTCGAGATGTAGAGTTGATGCGAGCACTGGTACAATGATGGGATAGTAGGACATGCACTTTCTGGTTCAGGACGGGTGAGATGACCATCACCCACGAGGATATATATAGGATCCTGAGGTTGCCAATCACCGGGGACCCAATTGAGATTACTCCATGAGAGCAGCAGCAGAGGGCCCTAGTACGATTATATGGAGACAAGGGCAGACGATTCAGAGATAGTGTCTGGGGCAGTGAGGATAGCCTCACATTATAGACAGGATGATGCCAGGAGCAGACAGATAGCGATGATTCAGATGGCGATCTCCTATTTTTCTTTGCCAAACTCAGGAGGTAGGAGATTTCCATTTTTGTTACTAGACTATGTTTTTGACATCCTACAGTTCAGACAGGTGTTCATGTTTACCGATGCCCTGATAGCTCAGATATACTATGAGTTATGGATGTACACCACCGGTAGGCGGACAGGTATCGATGTTAGCTTTGTGCTCCATTGTTAGGCATATGAGCACATAGCAGTGATCAGGCCATCCAGGCTTCCATGGATGCCAGTAGCAGAGGGGGCCCTTGATTATGGATTCCGGTGATGGCGGTGACATGGCCCCGAGAGATACTGAGGAGATCTACGGAGTGGCATGTTGAATGCTTGGGACACCGACACCGAGCAGTCATTTGGAGACCATATCAGAGTCTACCTAACATGGGCGATCGGGAGGCTCACGGTGGAGCTGCGACAAAGTAGGGTGGTTAGGGGTCACGAGGCCGGATATGTGGGAGTGCATCCTGTTTATACATGTATTGAGGCAGTCGGCTTAGTGCGATGCATAGTTCCGACCACCTACAGGCCATACAGGCGGGATAGCAGAGAGACCGATCTGCCGATTTTGATCCCGACAGATCCATTGAGGGAGGCCCCACCTTCCATAGATAGTGATGATGACACCGGAGTAGATGATGGCTATGTGGCATGGTATTCTATAGAGCTACCACGACACCTACCAAAGCATCCATAGACACGATGATGAGGAGGACATAGCTGCAGTGCTAGAGAGGCTAGAGGGAGAGCATGCTACCCTGACGCAGACACACCAAGCTGCCCTCGAGGAGATTAGAGCTCTAACGGAGGAGAGGGATGCACTGATACTAGAGAGAGACACAAGCATGTCAGGAGTGAGATATACTGCAATCCAGTAGAGGGATTGATACCATTAGCACAGAGAGGCCCTCAGGGCCAAATATGGTGATACAGGCACTATTTCAGAGTCTGGGTCACAGGGTGTGACATTAGGAGGGCCACCACCAGCAGCAGCAGTGCCATTACGAGCACCTGGTATGGTGATTCTGAGCACTTATTAGTCTCTCCTCACCGAGGTGAGATACTATGAGGACGCCCTAGCACAACATGCCCCTGAGGTGCCTCGTTACGGTGCGAGGAGGAGATTAGTGACAGCCACAACTAGTGGTGCATCAAAGGGAGGGAGCACCGGGAGAGATCGAGGTGGCGCAGGCCCCCAATAGTAGGTGCTTCTAGCTCGATAGGCGGTGGCTAGGAGAGATAGCCTAGACCAGAGGAGGGTGGAGGAGATAGTGTCTTCCACCTATCGGATTTTACGATATAGATATGTTATTTTTGTATCGATATATTGATGTAGCCTCAATTTGAAGGCATTTTTGATGTATGATATAGATGGCTTGATTGAAATCCATCCATTCTTTGTTGTACAGACACTCATGTATATATATATATATATTCATCATTTTCTATGTTATATGATTGTACTCATGCATTTAATTTTGATAGATATGGATATATGTAGTGTAATTGTGATGGATATAGACATATGCTGATAGAGGATAAATAGATGTGATTTGATGGACATAGACATAGAGGATAGATAGATGTGATGTGATTTGATGTGATTGATATGTTTAAGATGTTAATTTAATTTTGATGAAAATAGATATAGATAGATGTGTATTTAGACAAAGTAGATAAGATGAGTATAGATAGATGGTAGATTTTGACTAAATTAACATGTTAAGTGGAAATGCTCTTTGTGACAGCAAAGGATGTAATGATATTATCTTAGTTTAGAAGATAAAAAGTGATACACCTAGATAGGAAAAAGAATGATAAGTTAGGCCCCTAACCGACCACAAATAGAGACTTTGGTAGGAAACTGAAAAGACGATGCATATAAGGCCATAGATACAGATAAAATGAACTTGACACTAGTCAGTCACAAACCAGATCTAAGAGATAGATGGGATGAGAAGCAAGTATGAATCTGGACTAGAACATGCTCATATTGGAAAATAGGGTCTCCATATGATCACAAAAGGTCTTATATCTCAGCTTCATGATTTTTGTGTTGATAGAAGAGAAAACTGATCAATGCGGGAAGTTTGCCAGATGTAGAAAGACTGATCGATACGGAAGTCTTTCAATGATGTGAACAAGTGAACAAACTTGCCGAAGAGGAAGTCTGTTACTGCAAAGGCTGATCAATGCGAGAAGCCTTGAAAATTCCATGAAATAAATAGCCAGTCCTTCAAGGGAGCAGTCTATATTTTGAATGTGATGATAGCCATCCTTCAAGGGCATGGTCTATATCTTTTGATTCATTTGATAATGCATGGATAGCTGTCCTTCGAGGGATCAGTCTATCTTTTGGAATTTTTAGGATAACATCTTTTTTTTTTTGGAGCTTCTGGAGCTTTTGGAGTTTTTTGGAGCTTTTGGAGCTTTTTGAAAGAAGCTGAGTTTAGACCAGATAGATCAGATAGAGGGGAAGAAAATGTATAAAAACACGTACTCATGCCCTGAGTAGATTCGATTAAGATAGACACTTGGGACAGATGAAGTAGTGATTAAGGTGTTCCTACCATGAGGAGGAACATATCCATAAGAAAAATTCCATGAGTATAGCCATGATACTCATATTTAAGGTAGAAAAGACATAACGTGGAGAACCACATAGTTCGAATCACTATGAAATACATGACTGGTTGCAGATGGATGAAGAATCTGGTTTTGTGACTAAGATCATGTAAGATAGATATTAACAATAAAAGGGCCTTAGATGCAAGGCATTAAGAGGCTCCACTTCAGGTACACCATCCATGGAAGATAGATGATAAGCCCCAGACCCATATTTATGAGTGACTACGTATGGACCCATCCAGTTAGGAGTGAACTTACCACACTGACTCCTTTCTAGTGTAGTGACATTTTGGTTTTCTTTGAGAACAAGATCACCAACTTTGAAGTCATGGTGCTGCAAGTGCTTGTTATAAGCACGTTTGACATGCTCAAGATAGACTTGATGATGCTCAAGAGAATTTAGACACCGCTTATCTAGCAACTCAAGCTGCGCTAGACTATTTTGATGATAGTCCTCATCAAAGACAAATTCTCTGAGAGAAACACGAAGAGACAGAATATGAACCTCCAAAGTGAGGACAGGACTCGACCCATAGACTAGAGAGAAGGGAGTAGCACTAATAGGAGTATAAATGCTAGTCTAATAAGCCCAGAGAGAAAAAGGGATATGTAGATGCCAATCCCTACCAGCTCGACTAGTCACCTTTACGAGGATACTACGCAAAGTTTTATTGGAAGCCTCAGCCTGGCCGTTAGCTTGGGGATAGTATGGAGAAGAAAAGATGATTTTGATATTGAAAGCATCACAGAGGTTCTGCAAATCGATGTTTTTGAAAAATTTACCATTTTTCTGTGTTGAGTTTTTGTGGGACACCAAAGCGACAAATGATGTGTTGATAGACAAAATCAACAATGGGTTTAGCTTTGGTTGATGAAAGAGGAATAGCTTCCACCCACTTAGTGAAGTATTCTATGGCAGTAATGATAGAGTGATGATGTTGTGAAGAGCGGGGATTGATGAGACCGATGAGATCAAGACCCCATTGTGAAAAAGGCCACAAATCTGTTGCAGGTTGCAAAGCCTGACTAGGGATATGTGTAAGATTGGAATGTTGTTGACACTTGACACACTTCTTAGTGTATTCGCAACAGTATCGATTAAGAGAAGGACAATAATAACCTAAAAATAAGATGCATTTAGCTATAACCAAGCCACTAAAATGTCCACCACAAATACCGTCATGGATTTCTGGATGGCTTTAGATGATTCAGGGGTTTTGAGGCACCGAAGCAAAATACCATCAAAACCACGTTTGTAGAGGATTCCACCCAGAATAGTATAGCAATTAGCACGTAGGATAAAATATCTTCTACCATTGGACGTCAGATCAGGAGGGAGCACTGAACAAGATAGATAATCAAAAATATGTCGATACCACTCATCTTGAGTGTTGGTTGTGATGGCGTTGATTGAAGTCAACTATCTAAGATGAGAGGGTTGATCTAAACACTGCACAACCATAGAAAGTCACGAGTCTTCGGTAAAAGGTGGAATAAGCGAGGCTAAAGAAGCCATTGTATCTACAAATCAGTTCGCAGTGCGAGGGATAGCTTGGATAGTAAATTTATCAAAAGCTTGAAGTTGAAAGAGAACAATATCACGATATTTTTGAAGAATATCATTTTTACATTGATAGACACCCATGACTTGATTAATGATGAGCTCAGAATCACCAAAGATGTCAATATGGTGAGCGCCAAGATTAATGGAATTTTGAAGACCTAAAACAAGAGCTTCATATTCAGCCATATTATTGGTACACTCAAAATTAAGTTTGTGTGTGACAGGGATAGGTGCACCCCAAGGAGGAATCATGACAAAACCTGCACCTCCCCCTTGCTAACATTTGGACCCGTCAAAGAAGAGTTTCATTTTAAATGGAGAAAGACCGAAATCAATTTGTTGAATGCATTCATCTGGGAATTGAGCAAGGGGAATTTGAGTGTCTGGAAGAGGAGTATCAGCTAATTGATCCGCAATGACCTGACCCTTGATAGATTTTTGTGAGACAAACTTGAGATCAAACTGTCATGAGCATGAGCCAATGAGTTATATGATCATTGTGATACGGTTTTGTATGCATTGTCTTGAGTGGATTGATACTCATAACAATATAAGTCTTGTGATTAAGGAGGTAGTGACGAAGCTTAGAGGTTGCGAAGAAGAGAGCACAACACAATTTTTTAGCTTCAGAATAGCGTGTTTCATACTCATGAAGAGTGCGACTGATGTAATATACGACTTGTTCTTTACCATTAGCATCTCGATGTGAGATCATGGCTCCTAGAGCATGGTCAGTCACAGAAATATAAAGATAGAATGGCTCCCCCTCATGTGGAGGTGTAAGCACAGGTGGAGAAAGAAGATAAGCTTTGAGATCATCAAAGGCCTTTTGGCAATGCTCATCCCATTCAAAATGCACGTTCTTACGAAGGAGATGATGAAAAGGTTGACAATGGTCTGATAGTTGTGAGATAAAACGACGCACTAATTGAAGGCATCCTTGAAGACCACAGAGCTGTTTTAAGTTAGATGGGGAGGCATCTCAAGGATAGCCTTTATTTTTGTGGGATTGACTTCAATGCCCCTAATATAAATGATAAATCCTAAGAGTTTTCCAGTGAGAATGCCAAACATGCATTTAGATGGATTTAGGTGAAGAAAAAAATGAATGAGCCTCTCGAAGAGAGGTGCAAGAATGAAAAGATGATCCTAACAACGTTTGGATTTACCGAGGAGATCATCGACATAATCCTCCATAGTTTTGTGTAAGAGATCATGGAAGATGTAGGTCATTACTCATTGGTAGGTTGCTCCTGCATTCTTAAGACCAAAAGGCATGACACGATAACAAAAAGTCCCCCAAGGGGTTATGAAAGAAGTCTTATGCTGGTCTTCTAGTGTGATGAGAATTTGATTATATCCAGAGAAACCATCCATAAGAGAAAGCATCTCATGACCTGCGGTTAAATCCATGAGTTGATCGATATTAGGTAGAGGGAAACCGTCTTTCGGACAAGCGAGATTAAGATCCTGGAAGTCGGTACAAATTCAAATTTTCCCAGTAGCTTTAGTTACTGGTACTACATTTAAAACCCATTGTGGATAATCAATGGGTTGGATGAAGTTAGCAGAAAGCAAGTGTTGCAACTCTTCTTTGACAAGAAGGGCTATACGAGGGTGCATTTTACGTAATTTTTGTTTAACCGGTTTGATGTCTGGAAGAGTAACGATATTGTGGACCACAATATCAGGATCTAGTCCTGGCATATCTTCGTATGACCAAGAAAAATCTTGGTGATGGTTGGAAAGAAATGTGGTAAAGTCTCCTAACTCCTGTGGGTTAAGAGATTGGCCAACCTTAATGATGCAAGGGTCTTCAGAAGTCCCTATATTAAGGTCGACAAAGTGGCTTCATTGAGAAGCGTAGACATGTCAGAAGGAATGGTTTTAGGAAGATAAGAGTCCTCTACCCCCAAATAGGTGAGAATAGAATCATCATCCATACAGTGAATAGTGTTGACAGTGGGAGAGTCGTCTCCAATTATTTCAGGGAAGACTAATGGTATGGAAGTGGATTCACCATTAGTTTTATAGGTCAATGGACCTATGGAAATGGTATTGACTAAAAAAAAAAAGTTAGGTGGGATGGAAATGGTGTCATCCACATCAAGTGATGCTTCTGACCTGGCGGGAGAAGATGGTTCTTCAATGGAGAGAGGCTCATCGAGAATGGTGATGGTGGCTTTTGAGAGAGGTTTAAATCCTAAACCAAATTTTTGATGTGGTTTAAGAGTTGGAATGGACGCGAGGTCATGTATACCCTGTTCATATTTTCCCAAGCCAAATCCCTTCCACACGCATCGATATAAATAAGTTTTTGCAAATGTGGGATTCTGTAAACAATCAAACCCTGCTGAATAGGGTTTGGCCCTAGGGGAGAATCTGGGTGATAGTGAGGTGTATCAAGACCACTGTAAATGAAGTTAGTCTATTGATTGGGTAGACCAATGGTGACGATGCAACCAAGACCTAGCTGATATTCAAGTTGCTTTCTGGTCTACCATACTCATTAGGTTTGAGATGGGTGTCAAAAGAGAGAAGAGGAAGCTCTCCTAGCGAAAAACGCTACAATGTTTCTTCCAAATTTTGTAAATCTGGTAGTTTTGTTGTAGGTATGGAAGAGGATGAGGCCTCATCAGGAGAACCAACATTCTCCTTTAGAGGGGCCGATCTTGTGGTCATGTCACACTGTGCGGAAGGAAAAGGATCTCCTGGATGAGTATAGATTTTTCCCTCATGCTGATATTTTAAGCATCGATGGAGGGTTGATGGGACACAATGCATTGTATGAATCCAGGAATGTCCGAGGATCATGTTGTAGTGGAATTTTCCTTCAACAATGTAAAAAAGCTCGTGAAGCAGTTTCTTACCCACCCGAATGGGTAGGACCACAGTTCCTAAAGTCACCACCAGCTGATCGTTAAATGATCGAAGGGCGAAAGGCGGTGGTGACACTACGTTCTTTGGTAACTTAAGTTGCTCAAATGTGTGAGAGGAAATGACGTTGAGTGTAGCACCATTGTCGATCATAGTGCGTTTTAACGTAGTGTTGTTGATTTGAACTGTGATAAAGAGGGGAGCCTCTAGATCCTCAGAAGAAAGGGGAGGAATTTTAGAATCCTCAAAGGAAATGGCCGTTGATGGTCTATTTAGTCCAACAACCATCTCAAAAGGCTGGGGCTCATCAGAATTCACTGTGATGCGATGCAGATTATCAATCAAAGCCTGACGATGCTATGGAGATGATTGAATGAGGTCAAAAAGAGACATTTTGACCGGAGCATGGGTAAGTTGTTTCATAACACTTTCCTCAATAGACATGGGAATCTGAGCCCGAGGTGAAGCACGAATAGAGACCCGAGGTCTCGAGGCTAATGAGGAAGGAGGAACTCCTTCAGGGGCTAAGAAATGACAACCCATGGCCGAGACGTAGATGATGATAGATTATCATACTGTTGTGTTCTAGTGGTAATATGAATCATGTCGATTTGAGAAGGTGGAAGACCATCCGGAGTGGAATTAACAGAACTAGAGGCCTGAGTGCATCATTGAGGCTCAGATGTGGTTGAGATGACAGGAGATACTTGTTCCTCCTCTTCTTCTAGTAGAAGATCATTTTCTTCCAAAAGACTATCTCACGACAGATTGGAGGGCTTTACATCCCTCGGTGTCATGTCCTGGAGTGCGGTGGTAAGCACAAATCAAATCAGAGTTGAACTAGGAAGGTTTTACTCCTTTAGGATTATAGGGTTTGATCGGAGGAAGAGATATGGATGAAGATTGGATAAGTTGGTGAAGAATTTTAGTATAGAATCCGGTAGACAAAGATGAGGACAGAGATGACGAAGGTGCCTCTTTTCCTCAACAGACTACCAAGGTAAAATAATCTACATGTCTGGTTTGATAGTATTTTTAGGGATCATTTTTCTTTTTTGGACTTCAAGAGAAGTAGCCTTGGGCACCTGAGATGGAAGTAAGTGAGGAAAGATTGATTTTGGTGGAGGAGGAGCTCCTAAGATAGATTTTGAAGAAGATGAAGATGTGACAAGCGTTGTGGTCTTTAGAGATGAAGAATGCTGCTTGGTTGAAACAAATGATGATTTAGATAAGACTAACTTAGATGAGGGATGAGCTCCCAAAAGAGGAACAAAGGGTGCCTTGGCTTTTGGTGATGAAGATGATGGTCCTGATAAAAGAGGTGATGCCTTTCTAGTGGGTAAATTCACTTTACGAGGCACCGGTGAAGAAGGTGTTGTAGAAGAAGATGATGGTTTTGATGGTGTTACAGAAGAAAACACCTTCTCAGTGGATAAATCCAATCTTCTATGAGGCGTGGAGAGAGATTTCTGAGGAAAAGCACCAAGAGTTTTAATAGTCTAAAATATTGGTTTTCCTTTTTGGGAATGGTGACAACTTCAACCGCATAAGGTGATTGTAACCTTTTCGGGGAAGGAGATGATGTGGTACTGATGATGCAACGTTAGACTTTAGTTGTCTCGGTTTAAGTTTAGGAACCGAAAGTGTAGGTGTCGGTGTTATTTCCTTATATTTTTCCTTAATAGGCAAGGCAGCGTTGGTGATGGAAGAAGCGGGTGACGAAGAAGTGGTTCCCTATGAGGGAGATACTTCTGGTATAGTAGTTGTGGGTGTAACTACTGTAGGAAAGGAAACAGGAAGAGTCAGAATCGAAGATGCTTCCATTGGTAGAGAAGTTGGTACGACTATAGGTATATTTACCAATGGCATAGTCGCAGCAAAAATGGGAGAAACAGAAGTAGATGTATTCGTTGTGGAAACTCGAAGGGATGTAAATGTTTCCAGCATCGAAAGAATGTCTGACAACGAGACAGATGAGGATGACACTGTCTCTGGCATAGATGGAAGATCAGACAAAGAGGTAGGGAGAGATGAATCCATCTCTAACAATGGAGAAATATTCAAAGACAAATTGTCTGAAGATGGTGGAATTTCAGAATTTAACGGAGTGGGAGGAAGTTCCGATTCGGTCGATGTGTTCGTAGATGGCTTAGTTTTAGAGGAATATTCTTCAGTAGAGATGAAGCTGATAGTATGAGTGTTTGGTTTTTGAGACCCTGAAACATCATTATTTGGGGAATGATTGGGAAAAGGTTGTTTAAAGACATCAAGTGCCTGATTTGGGGGAGCATTTGGGTTATCTAGAATGAGCTCACCTTTATCAATGAATTTTTGGACAAGATTTTTAAAGGTCTGACATCGTTCAATGTCATGGCCTTTGGTTCTATGATAATGATAGAAGTCATTTTCCCTATACCAGAATGGACGTTCTTGGCTCTCATCAAAATTTATAATAGGGGGAAGTTCGATCATGTGAACTTCCAACATTTTTTCCAAGATAGAAGCATATGATTCCCCCAACGAAGTAAAATATTGAGATGACAAGGGTCCTTTTTGAGAAGATGAGGAGTCTCTTTGTGGTGTTTGATTAGAAGTGTTATCATCTCGTGGTGTTTTTAATATGATAGCGTTGGTGGATCCCTGATTCTTGTCTTTGTTAGAAGTGGAAGGGTTTGATTTTGTAAACCGAGAAAAATCTGGTTTAGATTTAGAGCGAAGTTTTAACTTCCCTTGTTCAATGGCGCGGGACTCAAGTTTGCGTGCCATCGTAAAGGCTTCTTCAAATGTGTGAAAGGTTTGAATCCTTAAAGTGGAAGAAATATGATTAGCACAAGATCAAGTAAATAACTTGATCTATTGAGATTGAGGGAGGGAAAAAGACAATTGATTTATTATACCTCTCCACCGAGTGACAAAGTCTACAATAGACTCGTCATCGAATTGATGAATGTTATAAAGATCTGTAATTGAGATCTTATGTGTGATATTTATTGAAAAGTTTTCAACAAACATCTGAGCTAATTGAGAGAAAGAAAATAGGGAGTGTTGAGGAATGTTATTGTACCAGTCTAAAGCAGGCCCTACTAGAGACATAGGGAAAGTGCGGAGCATAAGCTCCTGATCCTGGACTATAAGGTAGCAAGCGTGTTTGAATGCTCGCAGGTGTTGTTGAGGATCCTCCCGACTATGAAATTTTGAGAACTTGGGAAGTTCCCATTGGGGAGGATAGGGCTTAAAATCCATTGATGGATGAATTGGTTCATTACACACTTCTTCAAAAGAGTATGAAGGGTGAGCCCCTTTGGTGGAGGCTTCTAGGTCTGTGATTTTCTTGAAAATAATTTGGACGACATCCAATTGAGGAGGAGGTATGTTGGTATGTCCTGCATAAGAAGTGAATGGTAGATTTTGTTGAGGTGTTAATGGGGGATTCATCTGCTGATTAACAGGATGATAAGAGGAATAACCAAGCATTCTGGGTGACACCTGATGAGGTACTTGTTGTGAAGGAGCCTGCGTATGAATAGGCTGTGAGATGATAAGTGGTTGAGAAAAAGGTGGTTGAATGAAAGACGGAGCCTATGATTGGTAGGCTCCTACACTTGTCGACTGAATCGGAATGGGTTGAGGAACATGGGTGTTGATTTGATTGGACATGGTGGGGAACAAAGTCTGAATGAGGCTTTTGACTGTCGATTGGTTATTAATGGTGCTGACGCCAGAGGATGTGTAAAGGTCACTGTCGTTAGAGCACTAGAAGAAAGGCCAGCTGGAGGACGAGAAGAAGAAACCAATTGACTCGTAGAAGGGGGTTGATTCATAGAGAGGTACTGACCCTGAGATGCAATAGATGGCATAGAAGAATTAACAGCAATCCATGAGAGTGTGGATGCACCCATCATAGCTAAAGAAGAGGGCCTCTCGAAGGTAGGTTGTGGAGTAGCCGAGGTAGCCACGGCACTAGGAATAGGAAAGGTCATTTGAGAACTAGTTGACATGGTCAGTGGAAGAGAAAAAGGAGGCACAGATGTGCCACCCTCTTCCATGGTTCGAGGTGAGAAAAAGTATGCTAACTGTTCTATAAAATCCTGAGATGGCTCGTGAGAGTAATCATAAACTTGCTAGATTGGTGGTCCCTGATCAGATATTCAAACAGACTTATGCACTAGATAGTCCATAAGGGCTACCGGATTGTGATCAAGGAGCACCTAAAATTCAGGATCTCCATGAGGAACATACTCTATATCAGAAGTAGATGATACCTCTGAAGGACTGGGGGAAGCTAGACATGATGGGATCGCTTTAGGATGATAGAAAGGATTATATGACCAAGATGGGGAACCAACTAATAGTGATCCCGAGGAAGACCGAGGGGTGCTGAAACATCCACATTAGTGGTGGTCTCGAGATAAAGAAGGGGCCAGTTGAGCCATTTTTCTAGATTGTAACCGGGTGATGACCATCATAAACAAACAGAAATATAGAAAAAAGGGAGATTGTCCTAACTAATGCACAAACAATTCAAGCAGCGTAGGTGATTATCTCTTTTAAGTTTTCATGCTTTTAAGAAAGAAAATATTAGGGAGACTTTTTAGAACAAGAACTACTCAGATGTACCCAAACTAAGGATGGTTTGGGGAATGTTTTGGTGAGGAGTCCCAAAGACACTTCAGTAAAATACCGGTACATGGCTTGATATAGGGGCCTACCCCCACACTTCACACACCGCTACGATAAGGGAGTCGGGTGCTTTGCCAATATATACCAAAACTTCCATGAATTTATAGCGCGGCCCGAGTACCGCGTAGTCTCTTCCTCTTGGATGTCACTTCCAAGTAGACGAGGCCAAGGAAGGAATTTTTTTTAAATGCTTAGTACCTAGTGATTTTGGCTTTGTGTGCAAGGGTGAAAAATAAAAATCAAATAGTGTCACTACCGATTTTGATCAATTTTCCAGCCTATTTAGAAAACTAGATGAAGAACATACAACAGAAATGACAAAGAAAAAGTTCTTTTTAAGCACTAAAGATGAGGTGTTTGATTTCGATGAAGACAAGTCAAACAAGTTCTTTCCCAAATGCGATTAAATTCCTTTTAAGCACCAAAATTGAAATGTTTGAATGTGATAGAAAACAAACAAACAAGTTCTTTTAAGTTCCTAAAAAGGAGAAAACACCGTAAAAGAGGAATACCTATAGATTTAGCTCTCCAAGGTGTGTGGACTTCAAAAAGTGCGTTGTTGAGCTCTTCCCCTCGAACAATCCCATGAACAAGCAAAGTGCTCCACAAGAAAAGGTTAAGCAAACACACAAACAAATCTAGAAAGATATATCCAGATAATAGTAGAATGAAAATTTCTATTTCAAGGAACTAAAAAACTTTCAAGAAAATAACAATTTTTGCATAAAGAGATGGATCAAAAATGCAATCTTGAAATCAAATGAAAGATTTATTAATCTTTGAAATAGGAATTGGAATTTAGTTTTGCAAGAAAGAAGAAACTTTAACTTTGCAAATTATAAATGAAAGAAGCAAGACCAAAATGAAGGAAGGAAATGCTATGGAGAACTGATGAAAAGCAGTGAAGAAATAGAACAAAAGCTCAAAACTGGAAAAGAAATGAACTTACCAATAAGGGACTTTGGTTGGGGTCCCACCAGGTGTGCCAAAATGTAGATCAAGAATTTCTCGCTTGTTACCTGTGTAAGTTAATGTACCAAACTAAACACAAAAACCCTGAAAAACTCAAATGAAATCAATACCTGATAGATAAGACAAGATCCGAAGATGTAGATGGAAAAGAAAGCCGATGTAGACAAGACAGGCGCACACGAGAAATCCTGCAAGGTAGATCGAGAAACCTGTGAGACATAGATTCTTGACAAAAAAGACAACGTTAAAATATATTTGGGTGGACTGCCCAAAAAGTGGGTCCGAGAAGTGATAAGCTCCCTCGGCGGATGTCAATCCATGTTTTCAATTAAAGAAAGAAGCATACATGATAAAAGATGTAAGTAAATGTCTATATTTTTTTGATTAAAAATGACAGACATAATGTAAACAAGCAGACAGAAATCAATAGAAAATAGGAAACTGTGAAAATAATGCTAGATTTGTGTTACCTGAATTCTTTTACCTGATCGCAGAAGAGATCGGCATCGATTAGGAAAATCGGCGTCGATTGAGATAGGTCGGCGTCAACTAGAGAAAATCGGCGTCAACTGTGACCGGTCGGTGTCGACTAGGGGAAAATTGCAGGAAGATTGAGAAATGGAAAATGAAAGTTAGATCATCAATGTCCGCTGGATCTGCAGGAGCCTTTGGGATGCTGACAAAGCTCCACCTTCGCTAGACACAGGAGCAGAGTTACCAAGAGATCAATGGAGGCTTGCGATGTCGATGTGGTAGGAGTAGAGTAACATGGTACTCCTCTCAGGGATTGATTTGGATGGAATTAGCTTTCACTCGATAGATAATGCTCAGATTGATGTTCAGAACTCTTTGTTGTTCTTTCCGTCTAACAGTAACTGAATTCTGGCCCTGTATTTGTAATCAACGCTGACTGAAATATAATCAGCGCCGCTCCAAAAAAAAATCGGTGTCAACCGAGTAATACGGTCGGTGTCGATCAGTAACAATGGAAATGGCCAAAAAGGATGATTTTTGGAAAGATAAAAGTAATCCTTCCACCTCAAATACGGGAAATATCCCGCTGCACGGTTTGGGAGGAGGAGAAATAGGGGGGATAGATGGATAAAATAGATATGGGAGGTTAGGAATTGATATGGGGTAGATAAGTGGTTAAGATACATGTAAAAAGTGTAATTAAATAGTTAATATTTAATTATCTATGGGTAAAACATAATGGAGTGAAATAAACTTAGGATAGATGTTTAAATCAAATATTAAATAATACCCTAAGGGAGAAGTGGTGATATAAACGTGCCCCAGGTTACCCGAGAAGGTAAACGAGCGTGGGGGACACTAAATTAGGTAACCAATTTTAGGTGTCTATAGAAATCAAACTATGAAAACTTTCTGGAAGTAAACGCTCTCTGGAGAAATAAATTGTTGAAATAAACACACATTTGCAGAATGAAATAGATTGTTGTAAGTAAACACACGTTATAGAAATAAACACACTTGCTTTGGAAATAAACACACAATTGAGAATGCTGAAAGATGATTGCAAGGAAATAAGAATCTAATCTAGAACACCTGCAGGAACAAGTATATGACATATTTCAACTTGAATAATCAAAATCATTTATAGAATTAATAGATCTATACTATTTTCTCTGGAAATATAAATACCAATAAAATGAAGATCTTAGTTCTTGGAGGAGTGGGCCCTTGCTCCACCTTGAAATAGGATTTGACAACTTAATATTCTCTCAAAATAGAAATGGCTATTTTATTGATAAAATGTTCTACATTACAAAGATGTATTGTCTCTTTCTATCTCTTTGTGTTTGTATCTATGTATATCGATCTATCTCTATATTACTATATATTCTAAATCTATCTACAAGTATGCATATATATACTCCTTCCAAAGGTGCATTTATAGCCATAGTTGTCCTACCAATTCAGATGGAACTGAATCGTGCCCAAAATAGATGTTGAATTGGAACATGGCTGGACATACTACGTTGTATGATAGTTATCCCTGGATCTATGAGTATGAAGAATCATAAATCTTCTAATATGCTCCTGATTGAAAGGATCATTGATTTCTAAATCACCGACGTTTCGTAATTAAAAAAATTTCATTGGTTCGAAACTTTAGAGAAGTTCCAGAACTAAAGGAAATCGTTCTAGATCTAATTGTGAGGGTTCGAAGCTACATGCATAAGTTCGGGAAATGAGTTCAAAAATTCCGAACTAAGTACTAGAGTTCTGAACTAAGTCCAAAAGTTCTGGAACTAAGTGATAGAGCTCATAACTGTGTAATGGAGTTCGAAACTAAGTCTAGAAGTTCCAAAACTAAGCCATATTGAAACCAATGATCACTTGATACTTTGTTCTTCCAACTGATTATGACCTATTTTATTACAAAATTGAATTTCCAAAGCACTTTGTTAGGAATTGAGTTTTTAAACATTAGAACTACAATCAACAAAATATGGACAATTACATCCTAACTTATATTAGATCAAACAAAAGTCACAAAATGCAGTCAAACTTGATAAAAAGGAGAGTAAAATAAGATCATTTATTGTACATTAACAAGACATATTCTGGCCTCATCATCAGGTCCTTTCGTCATGCATGTTATCTCATTTCCCATTATTAGGACCTCATGTTGAGGACACTCCCTATGTCCTTGGTTGGTCTTGCATTTGATTGGTATAACAAGATATCGCAATACACCCTCTATTTGTTTGCACAACTAGCATAGTTGTTCCTAGAACACTTTTCTATTAACATCACCCTTAAAATATCTATCACCGGCTTCTATGTCATCAAACAATTTAAGGATGATTCTATTACTGATTTGATCACCATATGGTAATGAATTATTAATCAACTGTCCTTCTCCCTTCCAAACACTAAATTAATCAATTGTTATTTGATCCTATGCCAAACATTTGACAAATATTTTACCATAGCATGGAAACTAGAACCGTACACCCTTGAGGATGGTAAATTCAAACTTCAATCTAAGAAACCAAATCTTGATTCCCCTTTTAAATATTTTCTGTCAATGAAAAATCTAAATGTTCAGCAAATATGGTTTTTTGAAAAATGCATCCAAAGGTCATTCGACTCTAAATGGTCCCAGCCTCAACGTAAATATATGCCTTTGGGGGAATCTTATATTGTTGTATTTGAAAAACTTCTGGCCTCATGTATGATTTATCTCCCACCTATCTCGACCTATTGATGAATCTACATTCAATCCACCATGGTATGGAGACAACAACTATTACAAATAGCATCAAGTTTGATGACATGACATTGAAAGGTGTTGCTCATTTAGAAACATATTCCAAGACCTTATCAATTTGAGATTAATTACAGATTGATAACCCAAATACACCTCTCAATCAAAGCCTATACATGTTTACACAACCCTTTCCAAATCATCCCCAACTATAATTTAACCTAATTCCAACACCATAGGGTCTCATCATATCATCAACATTATCAACAAACTCTCACCTACACCCTTTGTACCACATTTTTCGATAGTTGAAACTCCAATTTATACATGGCTCTTCATATCTCCTCATTACTAAAATCTTAAGTCTATCCATGTTACAACATTTAGACCCTACCACATCTACTAGCACAGTAATCCCCCATATCATCCCTACGAGAATCACAAGAAAAGAAACTCGTCATTGAAATCTTAAATAGCTCTTTCCAAGACCATGATACTCAACACTTGAATCAAAAACCTTAGTAATATAATACAATATCATACAAATAATTCATCTAAAAATATAAAAATCCACAAAGCATCCACTAAACAAACACACCACAGGATATGATGCCCTTACCTTCCATTCTAGGACCACATCCCTCATCCAAAATTACAATCACTATCATAGAATCTAAAATTATCCCTCAACCAGTGCCTAAACCTATCACATAAAACTCACCTCAAACATCTCATACCTTTGAACCATCAAAATTTATTCAACATCCATCATCCTCATCATAATCACAGTCAATTAGTCATAATATTATACTAAGATCCTTGAAAAACTTGTTTGGTCATTAATCATAACAATGCCACCTATTAAGTCCTTTAATCATCAGGGTTGGAAACCTTCCTGGTATAATTATGATGCATTCTACATTTACTATTAAATAACATGACACTACACAGAGGACTGAAAATCCCTCCATGTTATAATTTGAAGTCTCCCTGGAAAAGGACTTCTCCCAAACCAAAATCATCCTAATCCACCTACTAACCTCAATATAACCAAATCCAAATATCAAATCAAACCAACCCCATAATTCCTTAAGCATGCCAATCCCAAATGGTTGTGTGACATCATATCTAGTAAAAACAAGGCTTATTCCAAGTAAATCCTCTCTCTTTTAGATTGAATTAGTTTGTATAACCATAAGAGCATGCACTCTTGGATTTAGAAGTTAATGGGTTGGATGATTTAGAGGGAGAGATGGATATAAAGACTTTGGGAACATTTTGATTTGAAACCCCAAATCAAAATGTTCCCAAAGTCTTTATATTTATCTCTCCCTCTAAATCATCCAACCCATTAACTTCTAAATCCAAGGTGTCCTTCTTTGTAGCACCTCAAACTTAATTCATAACATCCATACAAAACACCGTCATCAAATAGTTACATCAAAATCCTATGAATATGTCTCTTTATGAGCTTGTTCAAAACTCTCCACAGCATTGGTAATCCATGATTGAATCCCTTTTATCAACCCCCCAAAGTCATTTTGGCATTTAACAAGGTCTATTTTGGACTTTGGTGAAGATTTAGAAATGTCACGTGACACTAACTTAGCATGTCGTAGACTTTGAACTTAGTGTTCGGAAGATTCTCCTAACCCGTAGAAAAGGAAAATAAACGGGTTATGGCTTCATTGGAATTGGTCAAATGGCAGAAGATTTGAATGTCACGGGTTTTCCTTGCAATGTTTAAAATAAATATGGATAAAATCATACTTGTGTAACACTTTGTAAGAGCTAGCAAATAATATTTTGTGGAACATTTGAAACGTTCAAAACATTTGGAAACCCGTGAAGAAGGGAGAAATACTATTCAAAGCCATAAAATGAGTGATGCATATTTTTATCCATAAATTTCATCACGGTTAACCAAATCGAGGTAAAATTGAGCTTTTTGGGAAGGTCTCATCGATGGATGCATTCTAGGATCAACAATTTTAGAATTTGATGTAGTCTCTGGGATGAAAATGCCAAATATGGGTTTAAGGTAAGAAGGATGGGTCTAAACACACAAATTCATCAAATCATTTCCCAACCACCAAAATTAATGAGTAATGGCACCCCTTTCCTTCGCAGTCGTAATGATGGAAATGATCTTTCAGAGAGGCATCCATGTGCTTTTATAAGAGAATTGATGAGCTTTAGTTGGTGATTGAATAGATATGGTCATGCCCTTCTCTCATTCCCTCTCCTTTCTTCCCCATTATCTATATATTAAAAATGATTCTTAAAGGTTGGACCCTCTTGGAATTCTAGTGCATCCTTCTTTAAGTGTTGTATGTGTAATTTTTGAGTTACAAGCCTTGGATTTTAATCTTGTAATGTTTTTTTGTGCCTTCTTCCCCAATGTAATAGATTGTGCATCCTTATGAAGTGATAAAATTCATTTTTTTGGTTATTCTCTACCCTATCTTGTGTTTATTACATTATATTTCCTCTCCATTGCATTTGTAGTGTGTTGTGCATATTTATTTTCTTTTACAAGGTTTATTTCAGTTATGCTTCATGGAAATGAGATTTTACATGTTATTTTGGATGGTGGTACCTATGTCTTCCCTCTCCCCTTCATTTCCTCCAACTTCCACTCATCTAAGAGTGTTTTTCCCTTCTTTTTGGTGTTATCACCTTTACTAGCCTAGGATTCCCAATTTTTATGCATCTTTCTCTTCCCCCTGGTCCCTTGTATTGTTAAAGTAGGATTAGATAGTTGCATTTCCTTTTTTAGGATTAGTTTAGCATTGAGATTGTGTAGATGAAATATCCTTCTTTGGAGGTTTATCTCAACAAAAAGGTCCCACACTTAGAGACAATTCCATGTTACCCAAAAACATTGATTGCTCATACATCCGTTCATGACGAATCAAAGGGTGTTGTTTTTTGGAAATAATAGTTCGACACACCTAGTGGGATGTTTAGAGGTCAATTTTTCCAATTTTTGGTGTGTACCATTGTAGATTTTATCCTTTTTAAGGCTTTACAATAACACATATAGCAACTCCAATCATTAAATCTATTGATTTTAACAATGTTATTTCATAAGTTTCATGAGAAGGATTCGGGAAAGGTCAAGTATAATGAGTAGTGAACCATTTGACTATTTGTAGTTGTCACCAAGGAGAAGAAGAAGAGGAAAAACATTTCAGAGATCACCATCACAACCAAATATAATCCTCTCTACTCCTCCTCCTGGTAGGCCCTTATTTATGTCTTCTAGACTTTTAAGACCTTTCCCAATCGTGGCACATCAAAGGAATTTTCTTTTTATCAGTTTTAATGTTGGTAGTCATTTGTATCTCAATGTACAACATGATATACCATTTTCTACACTCACAAGTATCCCTTTTTCACTGGTGAAAACTATACTACCCAAAGTGACCACATCCAAGATGTTGTTGATTTTTGTTTGGTCCATTTTTTTACTAAAAATGATGTAGTGGTCATACTATGAGCCTCATCATTCAAAGGGAAATCTCTTCAATGGTACATGAGTTTGAGACCAGCCTCAATTTGTAATTGGGATGAACTTGGCACTACCATGTGTAATCATTTTGAGGATAAATCAGATCACGTGTCCCCGATAGAGCGGTGACCACAACAAAGAGAGCCCCAAATGAGTAGATGATGAATTTTAACATCAGATTTCAAAGGACTTGGGACCAAATTCCTCAAGTGGTAATACCTACACCCCAATATACATTTCTCTATTATCTAAAGGCTTTAAATAGTGATATTTTAGTCATGATTCAGTCTATGGGGTAGAATATTACCATATGCTTATGAAATTGTTATTAGGGATGAGAACAGTCTTATTCATGTGGGAAACTTACTCCTAGACCTCCAATTCCTATATTCCTAAATATTGGGACATTTACTTCTCATCAATCCCCGAGTTAGCTCTTATTCCATCCCCAAGAAATCAAAGTTCTAGCCAAGCATCTACTTCCTCAATTACCTCAATTGAGCTACAAGAAGTAATGAAACAATTGTAAAATTTTGGGAATGAGTTGGTATCCATTAAGAGGTAGCAAGCTCAAAGTTTCAAACCTTACCAGCCTCTATATCAACCTAATAAGTCCCCTTACCAACCAAACAAACCTTCATTCAAAGCTACTTCTCAAAATAATAATTGGTTCCCTCATTCTATGCCATTTCAACCATATAACCCAAATGTAGCTAATTCATCTCAAGCTTTGGTTCTGTTCAAAATAACTTTGTGCAAGATTATGAGTGGTGTTTCCCTTGTCATCTTCCACACAACCAAGAAACATGCCCCAATGGAATTCTTAACCAATCTTTGATGGTGCAAATTGTATTTATTCATTAAGAGATGCCCTCCGAGGAAAATCAGCAGTAGATAGTCACTCAAGAGATAACACCAAGTGATACCTCACTTATAAACTAATGATTTAACAAAATCTAAATATTAAATCTAATTCCTAGGTCACTACTATGATCATGTACAACAGAATACAAATGTTAGGCACTCTAAAGATCTAACCATATAAGAAAATAGGAGAGATATGGAACTTATCTCATTTTCACTTATCTTGGAATGGATCTAAACTGGAACAACTAATGAATAGGCTAGGTAGGGTGTTAGAATTACTCAATATAAAATCAGGAAGCTATAAATAGAGTGGACACGGGTTCCCGGGATAGGGATATTGTGTTTGGGTTCTAGAGACCACTCCTAGGAGCTAATGTTGTGCAAATACCGAGAACCTTATTTTTACTATGTTGTTGGGGTTTCACAATTATTCATTATTGGTAACATGTATGTTGCACTTAGATCATTAAGGTACTTATAACCTACAACAAAACCCTAGATAATTGTAAAATCTTACAAAACACATTGAATTGGAATGAAAATGCAATATGGGGAGTCGAATGACCACGATGGTCACCCAACCGAGTAAACTTATGATCGGGAGTTATACTACATCTCGTAATCCATGTAGTTCTTATGTATGTGTGTGATATAATTGTGCCTTAGGAATCCCTTACGCAAGTTTACATGATAACGGGTGATAGCTAGATGTACTTATTGAAGTAGATGAGTGGATGAAAAATGAACTTCCCTTCCTATGTGTGTATGTATAAAATGCATTCCCTTGTCCCTTGAGTGAGTGTTAGATGGATGCTTTGATTCTCTTAGAATGCCTTTGGATGCAACCTTAGGTGATGATAATAGATGCTTAGTGCTTGGTCCTTTATTATGGTCACATATCTTTGTATTTATATGATTCCCTTAGTTGAATTTTACAATTGACAACTGGAAGGCTGACCCATAAGAAAACAATATGCCCAAAGATAAAATATTCCCAAAAAGAGTGAGTAAAGTAGAAACAAGTCAGGGGAATCCAAAAGTATGTGGGTGCTTGGGAGACGGTGTCTTGTCTAGACGTTGGTGTCTGAGCCCTAAAATATAAAGCAAGAGATTTTAGACTGGATTGTAGGGTGTAGAAGGAAAAATAGAAAATGAGAAACACAGAAAAAAGGCCAAAGATAGTTGTCAATTGCTAGTTTTCTCACTTAGGAATCATATGAATAGTAGTATGTGATTAGAACCTAGAAATGTACACAAGTGTATGATTTTCTATCTACAACTGGAAAATGGATTACTTTTGTGAGGTTAATCAAGCCTCGGATCACTCAAACAAGCCACAACTCCATGTGGCGAGATAACACAAGGTTAAAGAAAAGGTAGATGAATATAAGGTCTTCTCCCCTTATTTCTCCAGTTCATCATGACCTCCCTAATCATTCCATAGACTTTGGTAGTTTTCCAGCCCCATCCAGGGTTGACACAGACATTCAAAACCCGTGTAACATGGTAGCCCCATGGAACACACAAGTTCCACTAACCAAAGAAATTATGCAGATTGAATAAAAGGGAAAGGGAAGTGTTGTACCTCTAATGCAAAAATCCATGAGCCTCCCTTTCCACATTGTTGAGAAAAGAAGAGGGCCAATGTGAATGTATCATTGTGGGAATCATTAACAATTCCAAAACAAAAAGACTCTCTTGCAAGCATCTATGGCCAATCTCTTTATTTCAAGTAAGTCCCCAAGGAACAAGTAAAGGAAACTCTTAATAATGCAATGTAGTAAAAGGAGGATTAGCCAAGAAAGAACATGAAACCCCCACCTTTCTTTGTATATTTTATTATTGGTAATCATTTAGTGCACAATTGCATGATTGATTCTAGAGCAAGTAGTTATGTCATGCCCAAAGAAATTTCATACCAACTAGGACTCAAGTATGAATTTCTTTCCAAGGGTGTGGTTCAGCTAGATGGAACAATGATAGGAACTATTGGGGTTATCAAATATTTAAGCCCGCGGGTTGTATGCATGTCCTAATTTCTTAGTTCCTTAAGACATTTATAATTGACCTACCTTCTCTCTTCGCTTTATGTATGTCCAGATATTTCACTACCAATATTGGAGGATACTTATCTTTTGATTGGTCTCACATGTTCTTCAGAAATAGGTGTGACATTAAGGCTACTATTAAATTTGAACCAATTTCCACATACCATTTAGAACCTTATGTGCCTAGCCCCATCAATGTAAATTTTACAATCTTTGATTAAGAGGATTCTCCAAGTTCCCAAGATTCAAATACTCAAATTGAAGGCATTCCTTACTTACTACTCGATGAGTGATCAAGTGGGTGTTATAACTTTGATCCATATCAATGAGTCAAGAAACTAGTATTGGTATTTATTATCTTCACGAGGAGAATTCACCTTTACCTATCATTGTTAAGCCAAATAACACAGACGAAAATGGAATTTGGAAAATGTTCTTTAATGGATCGAAGTAAGTAGAAAATTAGTAGGAGGACGTGTGGCCCTTTTGTCTCCTACGTCATGAAATATTACTCCTCTTTCATATTTCAATTCGGTGGGTCCAACAACACAGCAGAATATGAATCCGTAAGCCGCGGTCTTTAGTGGGAAAGGAATAAGAACATCAAAATTGCAAACTTTCAGGGATAGTGAATCAATCATACGATCAAATTCAGCAAATAATGACCTACTAAAAGTTTACAATCGCATGGTATGGGATCTTCTAGAGGATTTTGAAGCTTTTAATATTCATGTCATTCCAATAAAATAAAATGAAGTTCTTGTCGAAGGATGGCTGCAATTGGATAAAATTTTAATGTTGTTGAGAATGTTAAGAGATACAAAGTGCAACCACATATCAAGATAGTAGTAAGGCTTGTTATACCAAACAATGACACAAATTGGAAGGTGTTTAAAAATGATCAGCAAATCATTAATTTCATTCAAGAATAGGATAAGTTTTCTTTAATAAATCAGGCCAAGTTGGAGAAGTAATATGGAGACCAAAGTTGTTCAACTCATATCAAATAAGCTACCCAAGGGCCTAGTGACCTTGGAGTCCATTTTCAACCTAAATGACCAGTTTATAAAAGAAAAAGAAAACGTAATGGTCAAGGGTGAGGATTCATAACCCATATCAGTTGGTGAAGGAAAATTGCTTCAAATTGGTAAGGTAAGCACTCCATAAGAAAAACATTTTTTTACAGAAATTTTCCAAGAATTTGTTGATATTTTTGGATGGAGCTATGAATACCTTAAAGGTTTTTATCCTAACTTAGCTCAACACACCATTGAGTTGGATCCAATTGCAAGCCTATTAGATAGAAACAAATATTTTTCAATCCACATATTGAGCCTCTAATGAAGAAGGAATTGAACAAGTTAATTAAGGAAAACATCATCTTTCCCATCAAGCATTCATCATGGGTTGTTAATCTAGTTCCAATGCGAAAAAGGAATGGAGAAATCTTATTGTGTGTCAATTTCTGTGGATCCGCAAGGCATCCTCGAAGGATCATTACTTGTTGCCTTCTATGGAACAAATATTACAAATGGTAGTAAGTTTGGAAATTTTTTCTCTTCTATATGGTTACTCCAGCTACAATCAGATCATGGTAAAGGAGGAAGATTAGTTCAAGACATCTTTTACCACTAAATGGGGAACCTATGCCTACAAGAAAATGTCATTCGGGTTATCTAATGTAGGGGAAACCTTTCAAAGATCCATGGATATGGCATTCAAAGGGCTGATTAATAACATTATTCTGATCTATTTAGATGATATCACATTATTTTCCAAAAATGCATCTAATCATCTTTTCCATTTAAGACAGATATTTGAGAGGTGTAGCAGTTCAAAGTTTCTCTCAACCCCAAAAAGTGAATTTTTCTAGCCCACAAAGGTAAACTTGTTGGACACATTATCTATAAAGAAGGTTTAACCATTGATCATGAGAGAGTTAATGCATTCCTTTCATTTCCATTTCCTATTCATAAGAAGGCACTCTAGAGCTTCTTAGGGAGAATCAAGTTTTTTAGGTGGTTCGTCCCAAATTTTTCCAACCTTGTCAATCCATTGACACTAATGTTGAATAATAAAGCATGGCATTTAAATGGGCCACTGAAGGAAAGAACAACTTTGAATCCATAAATAAAGCAATTACAAAATCCCCTACTCTCATCAATCTTTATTTTATTAAATATTTCACCTTGTATGCTTTTATTGGAACTGAAACAATATCCTCCATACTAGTGTAGTTGAATGAAGAAGGCTTAGAATAGCTTGTTGCATTTTTCAGCCAAGGTCTAGAGGATTATGAGGTGAGATATTCATTTATTGAGAAACATGCATTGGTTGTTATAAGAAGCTTGAAGAAGTTCAGACATTTGGTATCCAATAACAAGATTCATTTAATTTTTCACATGCTAGTGTGAAGGATTTCCTTTTGAACAAAGATCTGAACAATAAAATGGCTAGTTTGATAACTAAAGTAATGGAATATGATGTGGATATAAAATTGACTAATATGGTCAAGGAAAAGGATTATGTGAATAGCTAGTCTCAAATAATCATACATGATGAAGAATCCATCCTTGTGCTTCAACATGATCAAGAGCAATCAACCAATGTCTTACCTACTCCTTGTTGGACTCATGATGTAGTCAATTTTATCCAAACAAGCCAATGCCTTCAAGGTTTGAACAAATACAAAAGAAGTTATTTTAGAATTTAATCCATTCCATTCGTACTTATTGATGGCATCCTATTCAAGAAATATGTGAATGGTGTTCTCTTGAGATGCATCAAAAAAAGATCAGATAGATAAATTATTACACGAGTTTCATGATGGAGAAGCAGGAGGTCATTTTGCTCTAAGGACAATAGCTCTTAAGATCATGAAATTTGGTTATTACTGGCCTAACCTTTTCAATGATTGTTATGCATGGATTAAGAGATGTAAAAAATGTGCATTCTTTACAAGAAAAGAAAGGTTAGAAACTCTACCCCTCCATACCATATCAGTAATTCATTCATTCATGCAATGGGGATAGGCTTTCATTGGAGTAATTAACCCACATTCAAGCTCAAGTCATAAGTGGATTCTCACACCATTGATTACTTCACCAAATGGACAGAGGTAGTTGCACTAAAGGAAGCAAATGAGGCCAGCATTATAGACTTCTATGAAGGTATTGTGACCAGATTTGGTGTTCCTTCCATAATCATTTCAGATAATGCTTTAACATTCCTTGGCACAAAGATCTCTCGATTGGGATGTTAGGAATTGCCCTACTTGAACACCTCCTCAAAAATTACCCCAAGGTAATCGTGAATCGAAAGCAACCAAAAAGAAACTTTTAAGGATCATAAGGAGGACATTGGATGAAAATCAAAGGACTTGCCACACAAAGTTAAAATAAGCCTTATGGGATGATAGGATCACTCTCAAAAGGTCAACTGTAGCTTTTCTTACAAGTTGGTTTACAAAAATAAGTAAGGCTACTAATATCCACTGAATTACCAGCATTATAGCTCATCAACTAGCTAGAAATTTTCAAATTTGAGGCCATGGAAGTCAGATATGCAAAGTTCGTGGAATGAAAAGAGTTGAGAAATCGAGAAATGTAAACAATTAAGAGAGATCAATCTCAAGTCAAGAAGTGTTTTGACAAGAAAGAAAAAGCTAGGAATTTCAAGAAGGAGATATAGTCCTAAAGTGGGATGTGGACCAACCCAAACCAGGCAAGCACTCACATTTTGATGTGATGTGGAGTGGCCCTTATATTATTTCAAATTGCAAGTCAAACAACGCTTTTCCAATTATCAAATTGAATGGAGAAGAGTTGCAAATGTCATTCAATGGGATCTATCTCAAGCATTTTTTTGAACAAGACCTTCCTTTTATATAGTAGATTAGTTTCAATTCCTCCAAGTTATTTTCAGCACATTGTCTTGTTAATAGTGTACTTTTAATTTCCCTAATTTCTCGTGTACAATGTTCCATTACTTTTGGATGGCATGATTTCATTGTACAGTGTTTCATGGAGGTATCTAAAGATGTGTTTCAGGTAATTGTGGTAGCATTTCACATTCAAGACACTTTTCCAATCTTATTAAAACTTTTTTAGAACAATTTTTATAATGAGAGTGATCATTTCAATAATGACATATCAGTTTTGAGTCTAGGTGGATTCAAAGGTGACAGATTCAGGTTTCAAATCAGTTTTGAGAATATCAAAGTTGACTACATGCCTAATGGATAACTCAAGGAAACCTGATCACTTATGTAGTAGGAGAACTCCTATTGAGTCGCCAAATTGTTATCCCAAAATTCCCCCGAAGTCATCTTGACATTTAACAAGGTCTATTTTGGATTTGGTAAGTATTGAGAAATGCCACGGGACTAACTTAGCATGTCATGGACTTTAGGAACTTAGTGTTCCATGGGTTCTCCTAACCCACGGAACAATTAAAATAAATAGGCTATGAATTGAGTGGAATTTGTCAACTAGTGGAAGATTCAAATGTCGTAGGGTTGTCCTTACAAGTATTTGAAGAAATACGGCTAAAATCAAACCCGTGTGAAACTCTATGACCCGTAACCAAATAAAATGTCATGGAACATTTGAATCATTAAAAACTTTTGGAAACCCATGAAGAAGGGAGAAATTTTGTTCAAATCCATAACGAGAAATGTATAATTTTTGCCCATAACTTTCATCACAGATTAACAGATCAGGAAAAATTGGTCTTATTGGGAAGGTCTCATCAATGATCGCATTCTAGGATCAACGATTTCAGAATTTGATGCAGTCTTGAGGATCAAAATTCCAAATATGGGTTTAAGGTAGGAAGGATGGGTGTGAACATGCAAATCTATAAAAGCATTCCCAAACCACCAGAATTGATGAGGAATGTTGTTCCTTTCCTTTTGTATGTTGGGTAACGTATGGAAATGGTATTTCGAGGTGGCTATGTGCTTTTGTAGGAGAATTGATGAGATTTGGTCGGTGTTTGAATAGAGATGGTCATGCCCTTCTCTCCTTCCCTATCCTTTCTTCCCCATTCTCTATATATTGAAAAATTATGCTCAATTGTAAAGGTTGGACCCTCTTGGAATGCTAGTGCATCCTTCTTCAAGTTTTGCATGTGTATTTTTTGAGTTGCAAGCCTCATATTTGGATCTTGCAATGTGTTTTGTGTATTCTTACCCAAATATAATGGACTATGCATCCTTATTAAGAGATAAAATTCATGTTTTTTGGTTATTCTCTACCATAGCTTGTGTTTATTGCATTTGTAATGTGTTGTACATATTTATTCTCTTTTACAGGGTTTATTTATGTTGTGCTCCATGGAAAAGAGATTTTAAATGTTGTTTCGGACTATGGTATCCATTTCTACCCTCTCCCCTTCATTTCCCTCTCATTTCCACTCATCTGAGAGTGTCTTTCCCCCTCTTCTTGGTGTTATCACCTCTGTTAGCTTAGGATTTCCCCTTTTATGCATCTTTCTCTTCCCCTAGTCCCTTGGATTGCTAGAGTAGGATTAGATAGTTGCATTTCCTTTCTTAAGAGTAGTTTAACATTAGGATTAGGTAGAGAACCTGCCTTCTCTGGATATTTTTATCAATATCAAGTTCCCACACTTAGAGACAATCCCATTTTACCCAAAATCACTAATTGTTCATCCATCCATTTATGAAAAATAATAGGGTGTTGTTTCTTGGTAATAATAAGCCCTTGAATCCATTTCATATACCATCAAACAACCCCTATCCTTTTTCAATCCTTTTTAGTGCCCTTAAAATGTTTGTCGGCATCACATTCGAGGACTCTAAGATTTATCCTTACATCCTCGAAGATCGTGATATTCCTCTCTTTTTCACCGCCCAAATCAACAACATTTTGGTCAAAAGAGTAATTATCAATAACGGTGTTAACATCAACATAATATCATCTCATGCCTTTAAACAACTTCAATTACCTAACACCATATTGGATCAATCACTTTTTTTTCTCTACACCTTTAATGACATGGCCATGCACACATTAGGCATAGTCATTTTACCTATTAAAATATGTGTTAAAAGCCTTCATGAACTATTATATCTTGTAGAAGGAGAGTTCCAATATAACATACTACTAGGTCGTCCCTGGATACATGTTATGTGGTATATCCCATCCACATTACATTAATGTCTATAATATTAAATGACCTATCCACACCTCTCACATTTTCATTCAAAACACTAAACCTTATCCTATTATCCTATAAATCATATTTTATCCCCATACAATCACATTTTACCCTTACTAAATACCTATTCTACCCATCCTAAGTTACCTAAACCTCCTTAACCACATAGAAACCATCCTAACCCATTTTCCACTTAACCCCCGAACTCCTAACATCCTCAACATCTTCCTATTTGTCTTTGTTCACTTACAAGCTTGAATTAACTTGTTTGGAAGTGGTTGAAACCACTTCAAGCAAGTTTCCCTAATTTTCTCATATCGCCAATGATTCTATAAAATCATATCAACCTTCATAAACTGGATCCGCCGACAATTACGTAAAAGCTCCAATACTTTGACAACATAGATGACATCATTTCATAAATCTAGACATCCTCTACATCCACATCACATCCTTGGGATCCTCAAAACCTTGTAAGATGTCTCAACATTGCTCATTGGCATTCCACATCAAACGTAAGTCATTTTCACCCTTCCTTATTCCTTGTCTTTTCACGCATCATATTAAAGGTCAAATTAATTTGTAAATCAGTTGTCTTATATCCAGTTTGCATCTTATAAGGAATCAAATTTTTCTACAAGAATCTCCAACGTTTCTTTTAAATCTCTAGTGATTACCTCAAATCACTAGTAACCGTATTGAATCATTTGTGATCTCTACCTTTTAGTCATTTAATAACATTTTTCAAATCCACAATTAGTATCTTAATTTATTTATTTTCTAATTTGTATGTTTGAAGTTACCTTTTATTGTAGACAAATGTAGCAAGTAAGGAACATCCAATTACTAGTATCTACTACCTTTCTATTATCTCACATCCATTTTTCTATGATCAATTTGACAATACACATGAGTTGAGTCTTTGTGCCATCTCCTTAACACAAAAGATTGATGACATTGAAGATCAGCTTGAAGTCATACAAGAAGATCAAGACGTCGTCGAATATGCTTGGATCGAATACTTCAAAGAGTTTGATCTCACCTTATTCCTTTCCTGGGCCACTTATCATTAGGATCAGGATCTCTCTATCCCTTTGGATGCTTAATTTGTCTTTCCATTTGTCTAGCTATCATATTGTATCTTTTATCATTTATCACTTGATTTTCAAAATGAGTTGACACCCTTCAAAGGAATCCCTTTGGTTCCGGGATCGTATTTTCCAAGTAACTCACCATATTTTATCGAATATCTATTTTTTAGACTATCGTGTATATGTAAGTTCCCTCATTCGTTAGAAGGAGTCCTCATGCTTATTTTATGTTGACACATCTCAACATTTTATCACAACACAGGTATCATTAAACGTTGTTTTCCTTTTATTTTTTGGTGATTTTTTATATAATTAATGAACCGGAATCCACCTTTAAAAATTTATTGTAGATGAGAGAGGTTGATTTATTTACCTAGTAATAATCTTCATATCCATTGTGATTTCTACCCTAATGATTGTACATGATATTTTGTGATATTTAGGAGATTTCGATGCCTTTTACTAGTGTGGGAAGTGAGTGTACCAATGCGGTGTTATAAGATTTCTAGGTTAATAAATGAGATAGTGTTAACTTACTTATATATGGTTCAAAAGGTGATTTATCAAAGAAAGGTTTACCTATAGGTATTAGAAGACCCATCATATAATTTGGAACTAAAAGCAAAGATGGATATTATGTCGGTGGAAAACCGTACATATAGGTGGGGAATGTATATAAATTCTTAACTAAATTGTAAAGCCTTGACTGGGATGAAAAACATGATGAATGAGGTTTACATCTTGTTAAGTTTACTTGGTATATAAATTTTATGCATTTCACTCTTAATCTGTCAAAGATATGAGTGTGTAAGGATAAACAAGTTAGAAAAGATACATCGAGATATACTAACCGAGAATAGAATAGTTGTGTTTATTTTAGCAAGAGTGCATTATCAAATCCAACAATGTCAAAGGGAAAATTGACAAATTTCAGCCCCCTTTAAGTATGAAATGAAAATTACATGTTTAAAGGAAATTATACCTATGTGTAGACACACTTTATCTTTACTAAGATTGTTTTTACAAAGTCTTGTTGTGCTTGGTGTTAACATACTCCAAGATGAAACTTACAACACATAATGTAGTCAATGTCCTTAGTAAATAATTAAAATTTAACTCAAATGTTAAGAGTAATATGAAATATTTACATTTGCATAAAAATGAAATGAAGAGATGGAAACAAACAAGGAATATAGTTGTTTGTTTTGTAAAGGGATAAGCTCACGTGTTTTTCTTGTAATTGAATATTTACATTGTTGAACTTACTAAATAATTGGGCCGATCGATCACCCTATTTGTGTCGAGGAGAATCGAATGTTAGGTGCATGTAACCCAACATGGAAATAGAGAGAGAGAGAGAGATAGAAGAAGAAGAGTGAAGTGCCAAAGCACCCCACAAAGGAAGAATACCATGTATCAAATTCATTAAATAACTCTAATATATTCCCCTTTAAATGCAATAGGAAAGTAAGGAATGCCTATGAAAAACTTATCTACTTTAATACCTTTTATAACCCCATGGTCCACACCAATCTAAACTTTACCAAGGAGACATGGATAGAAGGAATACATAAATTAAAACAAAGCTAAACTACGAGGTGATGCACCAAAGGAATGATGAACACTTATTTTCTAATAGACACAAACCAACAAAATGCATACAATAAACAAGCACAGATAGCCAGATATATAATGGGAGACCAGATGAAAGAAAGCAAAAGAGACAAGAGAGGATCTAAAATCGATCACAGACATGTTTTATTGCTCTGTAGATTGATACAGTCCATTACAAAGTAGCCAAGAGGTAGAAACATAATGTAATTTTTGATGGAAGGCCTGAACCCCACAAATCCCTTTGCTAAGAGGAGAAGGGAGCCTACAAAACAAAGAATGTCCAACCCTTTACAATGAATCTTGCCCCGTATTTATAGATTCAACTCAAAAAGAAGAAAGAGAGAGAGAAGTGAGAAAATCAAGTCAAGCTCAACCACCACCGTTGTTAATGCCTTTGATGAAATCTCTCCCCAAATCCATCTTTACTGCATCAATCCTTGGTTCAACACCTTGAAGGAAGAGGAAATGGTGAAACAGATCAAATATGATCTGGTTGTTGAGGCAAGAAGATCCTGCATTGAAATCCCAAAGACATTTCCTCCATTTTTCTTCACCTAACCTCCTCAAAATTAAATTTTCAGACCTCCATGGCATGGGTGAGGCCGAGATCTTTCCAACAACATCAGATTTGCAATATTTGAGCCCTGAGTCGAAAGATATGCCCCTTCAAAGTTTGTATTGGGTCCATACAAGAGGGTGGGAAAACAACTTGAAAAATGGGTCCCTTTTGATATGGGACATGTGGTAGCCAGATTGGAAAAAAATTGGGCCTATGGGTCCGCAATTTATCTTTTTCCTTTCCTCCGATTCCCGCTTGGCTTTGACTCGGGCCCAAATGCTGACTTTTTCCTTGGGCGGAGTTACGGGCCATTTTGTAACTTTTACCCTTTTGATAACAAGGGGCAAAGAACCAACTTTTTCCCTAATGGTCCACTTTCCCCGGGACACGTTAGTAGGGCTCATTTAGAAACTTTTCTCTATTCACCCTCAAAATCAAACGCCATACTGACACTTGGCATTCTCCGCTTACACCTTTATACTTAGCCAATTTTGAAGCCCTTTTCTGTCCACCTTTTGACTGTTTCCTCTTATGTGGGATCGTGGTCGATCCAATATTTGGCACGGGGTGAAATATGGATAACAATTTGGTGACTCACAGGGTATCTGCTTGCTAGATGAAAAGACCAATTACCTTGTCATATCCATTGGGCATGGAGTTGAGAAAGATGGTCTCGATACTCGATTTACCTCGATTCACGAGCCCAATCGCTCACACTCTCAATTTTCATAAGAAATCTGAAATGAAGGTTTCGAGAGTAGAAAATTGTTTTAAGGCTTCAAACTCTCGAATGGACTGCATAAGAGCCACAAAACAACACCACACTATATACAAAATTTGAAATCATACATGCTCCAAATGGAACATGCAGAGCATGCAAAGCACTTAGGAGAAAATCAATCTACACTATAACAAGACAATGTGCATAAGCACTTAGAGGAAAGAGAAAACTAAACTAATATGTATAGGGTGAGAACTCCCTTTTAGTAGCAGTGTTTAAGATAGATCCCATTTACTAGAATCTACAACTCTTCACCCTCCAATGTAGACAATTGGAAAGCATTACTACTTTTGCATCTTGTGATCATATAGGGGCCACTCCAGATGGTGTCAAATTTGGAATGCCTTCCTGGTTTTGCTCGATCTGCATCCCATTTCAAAACCAGGTCTCCTTCCTGGAAGGTCCTTGCTTTTGCCTTCTTGTCAAAGCATTTCTTGATTGAAGCCCTTGATTCTTCTCTATTTCTTAGAGAGCATGCTCTGGTTTCTTCTAATTCTATCATCTCCACATACCTGGCCTCCATTGGTCCAAATTCAGACATCTCTAGTTGCTTCACGAGCTCCAATGCTGGCAACTCAAGTGATATAGGCAACACTGCCTCTTTCCCATAGACAAGCTTGAATGGAGAGAGCTTGTAGATCTCTTGGGTGTTATTCTATCAGCCCATAAGGCCATTTTGAGTTTTGTGTGCTAGGTCCTCTGATTCTCATCAAGAGTTCTTCTGATGATCTTTAGCAAGGTTTTTTGTTTGGACTCAGCCTGGCCATTACCTTGAGGGTAATAGTTTGATGAAGTACTCAAATAAGTCCCATTCTTAACATCCCATCCTGTGATCTTGGAACCTATGAATGCTAATGCATTTTCTGATATGATGGTGGCTAGCACTCCAAATCTGGTCACTATCCCTTCATAGAAATCTAGGATACTAGACTCATTTGCTTCCTTGAGTGCCACTGCCTCGGTCCATTTGGTAAAATAATTTGTCACTGTCAAGATCCATTTGTGACCTTGGCTTGAGTTTGGATTGATGACTCCAATGAAGTCCAATCCCCATTGCATGAAAGGTTGGTCGATTGAGATTGGGTGCAATGGAAGTGTTGCTAGCCTTTCCTTTCCTTTGAAGAATGCACAATTCTTGCACCTTTTGATCCATGTGTAGCAATCACTAAACACTCTGGGCCAATAATATCCTGCTTTCATGATTTTGAGTGTTGTCACTCTTGGAGCAAAATGGCCTCCAACTGCTTCAACATGGAATTCTTGTAGCACTCTCTCCACCTGATCTATCTCAATGCATCTCAACAGAATGCCATTGATGTCTCTTTTGAACAAGACACCATCAATAAGAACATATGGGATGGCTGTAACCTGAAATGTCTCCTTTTTTTCTTTACTCCATCCCATGAGGACACATGCCTATTCAAGGAAGTGCACCATGTCTTGGGTCCAACAAGGAGTAGGTACATCATCTCTCCCTTCTTCTTGATCATCTTGTAGAACAAGAACAACCTCCTTTTCACTGTTTGTTTCATCTTGTTGACTTGAGGCTAGTTGTTCACACAACCCCTTCCCATGGACCAGCTTGGTGACCTTGATCTCAATGTCATATTCCATGACATGAGTGATCCATCCTGCATGCTTTTCATTCAAGTCCTTACTGAGAAGGAATTCTTTAACTCCGCATGGGAGACCAATAGTTGGATTTTGTTGTTTGAAACCAAATGCTTAAACTTCTTCAATCCTCTGATTACCACCAGACCTACTTCTCAATGAAGGAGTACCTCACCTCATAATCTTCCGACTGGCTCAAGAAAGCAATTGGTGTTTGTACTTTCTTTTTTTTGTTGCACCAAGATTGCAGAAATTGTGTCGCTACCACCAAAGGCATACAATATGAAGTCTTTGGAAAAATCTGGGTTCACAAGAGTTGGGGCTTGTGATATGGCTTCTTTGATAGCCTCAAAACTTTATTTTCCTTCAGCTGTCCACCTGAATGTTAAGCTCTTCTTCAACATCAACGTTATTGGCTTAACAAGGGCAAAAAAGTTTGGAACAAACCTGTGGACAAAATTGATTTTTCCCAAGAAGCTTTGAAGAGCCTTCTTGTGACTTGGCAATGGCAGTGCTTTTATTGCTTCAACTCTCTCTGGGTCAATTTCCAGACCCTCCTTAGACACAATATGGCCTAAAAGCCTACCCTCATGGGCCAAGAATATGCATTTTTTAGGGTTCAAAGATACCCCAAATCTCCTGCATCTTTGGAACACTTGCCTTAGGTGGAAAAGGTGGTCTCTGTATGCATTTTGGAAAACATAGTAATGTCATCCTAGATAGATCAACACTATTTTGTTGATAGCCCTTCAATGCCATATCCATTGGCTCTTTCAAAAGTGGCTCCAAGCATTAGATAATCCAAATGGCATTTTTTTGTATGCATAGGTGCCCCATTTGGTGGTGAAAGTAGTTTTGAATTGATCATCTTCTTTCACCATGATCTGGTTGTACCCTGAGTAGCCATCTAGGAGGGAGAACCTTTCTGACCTAGACACTACTTGCAAGATCTGCTCCATTGAAGGGAGTGGGTAGTGATCTTTGAGGGAGGCTCTATTCAAATCCCTAAAGTCAACACACAACCTGATTTCTCCATTTTTCTTCCTGATTGGGACCAGATTTGTAACCCAACTTGAGTGTTTGATTGGAAATATGATGCTTGCCTCTATCATCTTGTTCAACCTTCTTCATCAGAGGCTCTATATGTGGGTTGACTGGTCTCTGCTTCTACCTGATGGGCTGAGCAGCTGGATCTAGTTCGATTGTGTGTTGTGCTAGCTTTGGATTGAACCCTCTTAGGTCTTCATAACTCCAAGAAAACACATCAGAAATTCTTGGCAAAGTTGTATGAATTCATACCTTTCTTGCTTGGTGGCCACTTTTCCAATTTGAAGTGTTTTGTCTTCTCCAACTGGGATTGACTCTGAATCTTCTCCTTTGATCTGCATGTTAGCCTTCTCCTTTTTGAACTAGATCATTAGGATTGAAAATAGATTCCAGTGTCACTAAGCCTTTGGGAAGCTTGTTTGTATGCAGTACTATACTATCGATTCCCATATATCGCGCTCTAGTCTACTCTGGTTTATAGCTGAGAATTCAGCTTCTTCTTGTAGAAAGTTAATGATCTGTTGATCATTCTCAAACACCTGCCAACATGTATTATTATCTAGCACTGTTGGCCTCACAACCACATGGATATGTGGTTGTTTCTCTATCTCTTTGATGTTGTCAACCACATCAAATGTTGCCCCAATTGCTGCAAGTCTATCAGCAGCTTCATTCTCCTTCCTAGGTATGGACACAATACTGAAGGCCTCAAAATCCTCCATGAGATCCCATACCCTACTCTTGTAGTTCTTGAGCAAGTCATTTTTGACAAGCATTAAGTCCTCTGACTTGATTGGCAACCAGCTCACTATCACCGAATACTTGCAAGTTCTTGATTCCCAACTTCCTTGCCCAATGAAGACCTTGGACTAAAGCCTCATATTCAAGCAAGTGTTATTTGAGCAAGAAAACTAGAATCTAAAGGCTGAATAATATCTCATACCTCTGGGGGACACAATCATGGCTCCTCCTCCAGCTCCTTGTCTACTCCTTGAGCCATCAAAGAACAATTGCCATACCTCATTTCATCCTTGTATTTGGCTTGATTAGGTCAGGAAGAGGATGATTCTCTTCATGTAGATAGTAGACACCTAGTTCAGATTCCTCCATCTCCTTATAGGGTCAAAAGCATGTTTTTTGTTGGCCCACTCATCTAGGGTCAAGTCTGGGATACATCCCACCTTGGTATTTGTTTCATTAGTGTTTAGGAGGTCTTCTTGATCAAAAGTTGAGAAGTTGGCATTGATTGGGCTAGGCACATAGGATTCAATATGATAATCAACAATAGGTTCAGATCTGATTGTGGCCTTCACCCCATACCTTGTCCTAAAGAGCATATGTGACCAATCAAGCAGACAGGTAGCCTCCAATTTTGGTGAAGTCTCTGGACAGACACAAAGCAAAATGTGGTGGCAAGTCTATGATTGACACATTTTTTACAAAAACAATCACATTAGGGAAAGCGTGTAGAGTGAGACTCAGATCCTTGATGATTCCCATAGTAGTCACTATTGTCCCATCTAATTGGACTACTCCTCTAGAGATGACCTCATATCGAGACCCAACTCGATCAGCTATTTGTTTGGGCATCACAGAACTACTAGCCCCATAATCAATCATACAATTATGCACCAATTTGTCTCCAATAATCAATGAGACATAGAAGGGAGGAGGTCTCAAGTTTTTACCTTGTTGTTCTCCATGGTTTCTCCCTAGGTTGAACCGCATTAGCAAGCACTCTTTCTTGCTAGTTAGGGGGTGATTTGAACTTGACCAATTCTGCATGGTAGTCTGCAACAGATCCCTCTACCCTGGAATGGCCAGTGACTCCCATAGTGAAATGTTCACACTTGTCCTTTTCATCTACTCAATAATATTGAATGAGCTATCTTTTTGCTGCCCCTTCCTAGACACATTTTTTTCTTGCACATGGGTTGTTACAACCGGTGCCTGACTAGGTTTGGAAGGTGGTCTGGATTGGTTTAGCATGTTGGGAGTTACACTTGGAACACCAAGACCTTGTGGAGTGATGGAAGGTTGAGGGTCACCTGAGTTCAGTGGTTGGCCCTCTCCAATACTTCTCTTTTTGACCATGTATCGGGAAGCTACACTTTGAGAAGGGAACTGATTCATCCCACATAAGTCTTCACCTACCAATTTACAAGCATAGTCTCATTTGGGGGTCCACCTTGTTGAGCTCCTTGTTGTTGATCTTCCCTCGATAGGTTCTTGTGGCACCATACTGGTTTGCACCATCAAGGCCTGATTTAGAGCACCATTAAAGCACATTGATTGGTTATGTGGTTGATCACATGGAAAACACCAATCATATTCTATGCCATATTATTCTGTGTTGGGACCAATGCTCTTGATGTTGAAGTTGTGTTAGGATCATATGGCCTGAAAGGTCTAGCAGCTTGGGGTTGTCCTTGGTTCTAGCTCTGATTCACAGACTGAGGTGGTGGCCTATTCTGTTGATACTGGGGTCTAGCTTGATATTGAGCCTGGGGCTGGTATGGCCTAGAACTCTGAGCTTGTTGTCTTTTGATGGTCACTAGCTCATTCCCAAAGTTCTGAAGTTGCTTCATCACTTCCTGAAGCTCTTTAGAGGTATTAGATGATGAAGTGGAAGCTTCAACTGAGCTTTGACTCCTGGGGTGGGTATAGGAGCTAATGTAGGTGCTTGGCTAGTATATGGGCTTCCTAACTTAGGTACAGAGGCATGGATGGCCTAGGAGTGATTTTTCCAGCTTGAATCAAATGGTTCTCAACCCCTATGGAGAGGCTATAGGCTAGGTAATGTAATGTAGTGCCCCCATTGATTGAATCATTAGAGAAATATCAGAATTTAAAGCCCTAAGAAAGTATAAGAAGGCACCTTCATTAGTGGGCTTTACTATTGTTGGAATCCTATCCCAG
Source organism: Taxus wallichiana var. yunnanensis (assembly GCA_018340775.1). NCBI lineage: Eukaryota > Viridiplantae > Streptophyta > Pinopsida > Cupressales > Taxaceae > Taxus > Taxus wallichiana. The sequence goes on along the minus strand of CM031244.1, from coordinate 192,626,748 downwards.
TCCACTGGAATCTGAGGTTGAAGTCTTGTCAGTTGCTCATTCGGGGCTCTCTTGATCATTGTTAGTTGCTCCAACAAAGACAAGTTATCACCTTTTTCCCCAAACTGATCATGAAGAGCCATGCACAACTGGTTCCAGTTCTGGATAGAGCCTGCTTCAAGACTCCTGAACCATTGTGAAGCTTTCCCTTTGAATGAAGAGGTGAGAAGCTTGACTGCAATGTCCATCTCATGGATCTCGTGGATTGTATAGACATTTGCAATATTCGACATGGTCACCAGAGAAGTTTGATTTTCCCCAATGAAATATGGGATGCTCTTTAATGCTGCAATCGGAACTGGGTTTTGTGCATTCAAGGTGAGTGGACTACTACGGTGAAGTTGACATATGGATTTGGTTGTGCCATTTTGATTGGCCTAAGAATCCTCAGCAGATCGAAAGAAAGGCCTGCAGTGGAGGTGTTGATAAGGTTCTTGTTGGTGGAGATGGAGACCTCTGAACTCTTCTTCCTCTCCTTTCTTCTGGGGATAGATGCAAGTATTCAAATATACCTTCTTTCCTTGCTCTAGACCGGGTTTTTCTCATGAATCTCCCAAGCTTGGGCTACTGAAACCAGTAGATTTGTTTCTTTTGGAGTCACTGATGTACAATTTTAAGGCTTCTTAAAAGCTAGAATCACAACAAGTGTACATCAATCCCTACTGTAATAAGATGGAGACTTCTTAGTCCCACCGGGCATGCCAAAACTATTAGTGAAATCACAACACCCCAAATGAGTTCTAAAGATCTACTTTTCTAAGGCAGAGACTCATTTGGTGTGATTGCATAACATTGAACTTTCCCCAAGGTGTGGGACCTTGCAAAATGGGAAAGCTCTCAGATTGAAGGTTGGTTCCTTATTCCTCTATTTAGGTGCATACGTAGAAACTTGCAGAGGATCTGTTCTTAATCCTAATCTAAACTTTACCAAGGAGACAGGGATAGAAGGAATACAAAATTAAAACAAAGCTAAACTACGAGGTGATGCACCAAAGGAATGATGAACACTTATTTTGCTAATAGACACAAACCAACAAAATGCATACAATAAACAAGCACATATAGCCAGATATATAATGGGAGACCAGATGAAAGCAAAAGAGACAAGAGAGGATCTAAAATCGATCACAGACGTGTTTTATTGCTCTGTAGATTGATACAGTCCATTACAAAGTAGCCAAGAGGTAGAAACGTAATGTAATTTTTTGATGGAAGGCCGAACCCCACAAATCCCTTTGCTAAGAGGAGAAGGGAGCCTACAAAACAAAGAATGTCCAACCCTTTACAATGAATCATGCCCCGTATTTATAGATTCAATCGAAAAAAGAGAAGAGAGAGAGAAGTGGGAAAAGTAGGTTGAAGCTCAACCACCACTGTTAATGCCTCTGATGAAATCTCTCCCCAAATCCATCTTTACTGCATCAATCCTTGGTTCGGTGCCTTGAAGGAAGAGGAAATGAAACAGATCAAATCTGATCTGGTTGTTGAGGCAAGAAGATCCTGCATTAAAATCCCAAAGACGTTTCCTCCATTTTTTTCACCTAACCTCCTCAAAATTAAAGTTTTAGACCTCCATGGCATGGGTGAGGCCGAGATCTTTCCAACGGCATCAGATTTGTAATATTTCGAGCCCTGAGTCGAAAGATATGCCCCTTCAAAGTTTGTATCGGGTCCGTACAGGAGGGTGGGAAAACAACTTGAAAATGGGTCCCCTTTTGATATGGGACATGTGGCAGCCTAGATTGGAACAAAAATTGGGCCTACGGGTCCACAATTTATCTTTTTCCCTTTCTTTCGATTCCCACTTTGGCTTTGACTCGGCCCAAATGCTGACTTTTTTCTTGGGCGGAGTTGCAGGCCATTTTGTAACTTTTACCCCTTTTGATAACAAGGGGCAAAGAACCAACTTTTTCCCGACTATCCACTTTCCCCTAGGACATGTGGCAATCTAGCACTTGTTTAGAAATCTTTTCTCTATTCACCCTCGAATGAACATATCGACACTTGGCATTCTCCACTTACACCTGGGTTCTTATGTCATAAGTTGTTTTTGAATACATGTACCCTATTTGTACTTGTATGTTACCCCATAATTCTATATGTGTATGTTATAGGTTAGAATAGGCCTAAATGAATGCCCCCTCTTTTGAGGCACATGCAAAATACCATGTTGAGTATGTGGCTTAAAAAAATAGATGTGTGCCCATGCACTAGATGTCTAAGAAGTTATAGAAGAGTGTAGGATGTTGAAGAGGTGACCACCTTGAAGAACTTATATCTGTAAAATGAGGTTTTGTGCATGGTGGTAACCATGGCACACAACAAGAGAAATAATAACAATAAATAGAAACAATAGAGACAATAGCAATAGTAGTAATAATGCATGTATAAGAAAATAAGTGTAGCAATAATGAAGTTAGAGTCAATATTATGAAAATAGTGTCACACGAAAGGCATAGAGCCTGTAAACATGGGACACCCATAGTGTCACAACTCAATCAAGTCACATATGCTATAAATAAGAGAACACAATATAGGCATAAATATACAAGCATAGGACACCCGCAGTTGAGTGTCATAAAATAAGCAAGGCACATAGGACACAATCAGTGAAGAAAACAAGTATTAACACATAAAAACATGTATGAAAACTAAAAGTGTTAGAACATTATGAAATGATACAGAATTGATATAGAAAGAAACGTGTGAAACAAAATTTGTCAACACTACACAAGACACGTGTGTTAGTCGTGTTATCTCAAAATATAACATGTACACAATATATAATCAAGTGTAATGAGGAAGTAGAAGGGATCTATAATAAAACAATATCACATGTGTTTAGTGTATAATAGATGTTCAGAAGTTTGAGTAAAGTTCCATCTAGCACTTGTTATCATGTACAACTCTGTGTATGTCTTACATCAAGCTCAATATACCATGTGATCATATGTCACGTGAATTTATGTGTGTAAATATTAAAGAGATATGTTATCTATCATATCCATAGAGACAAATAATATGTATAGTGTAAAGTGTTAGCAACTCAAGTTAACACCTTTTTGATTCTCATTCCCAAAATGACATGAGCTAAGGATATAAAATACTTCAAACCAATCAGCTTATGCAATACCAGCTATAAACTGATTACCAAAATCCTTTCTTTCAAGATCAGGAAGGTGATTGCAAATTTCATATCACCCAATCAAGGGGCTTTTATTCTGGTAGACAAATTTTGGATAGCATCATTTTCATCCAAGAGGCCATCCACTATGTTGAAAACTCGGGTAGATCTGTTATGTTGGTCAAGTTAGATATGCACAAATCCTATAACAGGGTTTCATGGTCCTTCCTTTGAGATATTATGGTCAAGGTAGGATTTAGTGATTTATTTATCAATATGATTATGACTTACATATCCTTAGCTAGTTTCTTTGTTATTGTAAATGGTAAACCTGAAGGTTTCTTTCAAGCTGGTCGTGGCCTGAGACAAGGGGATCCCCTCTTCCCTTTCTTTACATTATGGTTGTTGAATCTTTGAGTAGAATTTTCAACCAGGCCCTGAATCTTAACCTTATTCAAGGGATTAAAGTCTCTAATGGTTTACCTCCCATATGTCTTAATCAATTTGTGGATGATAATTTTCTATTGGGGAAAGACTCTATCCAGGAAGCTTCTAACTACAAGAAGGTGTTGAATGATTATGAGATAGTTTCTGGACAACTTGTCAACTTTCATAAAAGTGTTGTTTTTTCATAAATGTGGAGGAGTAGTTTCAAGTTAGATTAGCTCGCATCCTTGGATGCAGGATTAAAACCTTCCCGACTTCTACTTGGGATGCCTCTTGTCCACAAGAGGTTGGATCTTTCTATCTAGAATAATTTGTTGGAGAGAGTTAATAGAAATCTCACAACTTGGAAGGGGACCCTCCTCACCCAGGCTGGAAAAATCTAACTTCTCCAAAGTTCTCTCCAAGGTATACCTATTTATGTAATGTCCCTCTTTAAATTTCCTACAAAAATTATTGATTCTTTAGAAAGGATCCAAAAAAGGTTCTTGTGGGCTGGAGTAGAGGAAAAAGTTCAAATTTCCCCTTGTGGCTTGGGATAAATTCACCAGACCTAAAATTTGTGGAGGTTTGGGACTGAAGAATATCAAATTAATGAATGAAGCCTTGGTGGCCAAAGCTAGTTGGAGGGTGATTAGAGAGGATGGCCTTTGGGTGGACATCATTAGGAAGAAATAATTAAGGAATGTAGGAGAATGGAGACTTTATTTATGTAAAATGACCTCCCTAATGAGTCCATTTTTGGAAATATTTTGTTTCCTCCAAGGAAATATTGAGTAAGGGCATTAAATTAAACATTGGTAAGGGAAAAAGTATCCATTTTTGGTAGGACTACTGGTTGGACAAGAAACCTCTTATTGTGGAGGAGCCCTGGAAAATTGTGTCGCAACACTTTGAGGAAATTGGTAAAGTCTAGATCCAGGACTATTGGGATGTTACTGGCAAAGGACCCAAATGGGTTGTGCTAACCCCACCTCCCAACTTCAATGGTGACTTTCAAATCTTCAAATAAATCAACTTTAAATTAAGGAACTTTCACATTCCCAGATTCCAACACCAAGAGGATTCTATTATTTGGAAAGAAGAGGAATCTGGAGAGTATTCGGTTAAATCTTCCTATTTCCTGAACTTCAAATATTCTTTTCAAAAGGAGTATTGGAGCAGACTCTGGGTGAAAGATCTCCTTCCCAAGGTGAACATTTTTTACTGGTTGGCTACACAAAATAAGATTCTCATGGTGGATAATTTGAGGAAGTGTGGCATGGTCATTCTTAGTAGATGTTCCCTTGTGGTAGGGAGGAGGAAAGTGTTAACCACCTTTTTTATTTTCCCTTTCTCTCAAGTAGTTTTCTTAGTGGTGATGGATCTGTTCAAAGTTTAGTGGATGCAACCCAACACCATAGAGGATTTAATCTTACAATGGGAGTGCCCTTTCAGATTTATTATCCTCATGGCAGCCTGGAGGATGGAACTTCCTCATTTCATGTGGTGCTTGTGGAAGGAAAGGAATGCTCTTATCTTCAAGAACCAGAAAGAAAACATCAAAAAGGTTAGTGCTCGGTTGGTCTCTTCCATTAAAGAAAACACAAAACTCTTCAAAGGCAAGATAAAAGTTGCTTGTCCTAGGTGGAAGAGGAAGTCCTCAAACAATTCACCTTTAGTCCTCCCCCAGTTAAAATGCCTCGATCTATGATTAAATTCTCCAAACCGGTAGGGAATTGTTTCAAACTAAACTTTTATGGTGCATCAAAAGGTAATCCTAGTCATTATGGTGAAGTGGATATCATCAGAAGTCATGAGGGTGACTAGATCCTGGCTTATGTCAGTCCCTTGGGAATTCAAAGCAATAATGTGGCAGAGGCTAGAGCCTTGTTATGGGGGGTCAACTTAGCTAGGGAAAAGGGGATTAAACATATTCAAATTGAGGGTGAATCTCTTCTCATTGTTAATTCTCTCAATAAAATCACATTCAAAATTGGGCCTTGAGAAATATTCTTCAAGATGTTAAGGAACATCTTAAAGCTTTTGAAACGTTTAATATCAATCATACCCCCATCTTGGTAATAAATGTGTTGACAAGATAGAAAAATTAGGGGTGTATAGTCATGATTTTAAAGTTTGGATGAAAGGTGATGTAATCCCCTCATCTATTAATGATATTATCAACATGACAGATCACAATGATTTTCTTTATACTCACACGGGTGACTTTATTCATCACGATTATCAAGGCAACAAGTTCGAGTGTTGCGATTTCATTCCAAAGATCATATTACTTGAGTCTAATAGTTGTAGCATGTGACTGGTTTTGCTTTGGAGGTGTAACAGAGAAATCATGGGAGGTGATAGAGTTCGAGTTGAACCTTCGAGCCACGGGAGTATTGTCAACAATCCTTCTATGTGGCATATGCTCAAAATTGGGGGTTTCAAAAAGTACATTACCAAGTTGCATGGGCATGATCCCTCTCTCACCAAGGATTTTGGCACTGCGTGGGATGATGGAAAGGTTATGGTTTGGGGAATGGAGTTAGAGGTTTTAGAGTAGTTCATTTCCCAGGTCATAGAAATGGAGATGAAGGGTCTCAAGATTTTCAAGGATAGGAATCGCAGGGAACATGAAATCAACACCTTCTTCATAGGTAAGGAAAATTTCATTATTTCACAGATGGAATTGCTAGGTCTTGTATTCCTAGGGTTTGGAAAGAGGTATGTCTTCATATTATGAAGTATATTACTCTCGAAGGCAAGTATCACAAGATATATACACACCATTTATCTTTGTTGAACATGTTCATGCACAAAATTATGATGAGTATCCCTTTATTTTTATATATGTCTCTTTTGGCCTCTGTGAGGATTTTTAGGGGGAGGTGGAGTCCCCCATTCACAAAGGTCTCATCCTCCTTCTGTTCCAGAATGGAAAACCTGTTCTGGCCAAGATGGTGGCTCCGAATGAGGAGGATGATGATATTACCCTAGCTAAGTGCCTTACAAAAATGTGAGCGGGAAAGGATCCCTATAACAGAGTTGGGGATGAGGATGATCTGCAGATTAGGGCCAGGTAGGATAATGGCAATGAAGGTCCCTCCAAAGGGAAAGGAAAAAGTGTTGAGGATGAGGGTCAGAACTATGAGGACCTAAATAAAAGAATGATCAATCTGGAGATGGTCCTCTGATTATGGAAGAAGCTAATTCTGATATGAGGAAAGGGATGATAGACTCGCATTGAGGTCACTAAGTAGATATGTATAAGGGGGAAGTTATGGAGCTGGATAAGTTGGTGAAAGATATGCAGCTCAGTTGGAGGCAGTGGAAGAGGGTCTAAAGAAAAGGAAATTCCAACTTTGTATTAGCAGCTTTGAGGATGAAGATGATGGAGGTCGAGACCGAAGGAGTTGAAGCAAGAGCACAACCAAGAGGATCCTGCTAGCACTTCAGGGAAACCCCCAAATGTCAAAAGATAAACTAGTTTTCTTGTTTCTATTCTTGAACTTCTTGTTGTCTTTTGGTGAACTGTTCTGGTCTAGTAGCAGACTGTTTTGTTTTGTCTCTTTCTATGGCTTGGTTTCTGGACCTTCTTTCTCTTGAGTTAAGCTTGTTTAACTCATTCTAGTCCTATCTCTCTTTTTGCATTTTTTTGTGCTTTCACAATGTATTCTCTTTTGTAAGGCCTCTAGGATCCGATCCTTGCTTATTACCTAATCTAATCAAAAACTCAAGTTAACTATACAAGTCGTGATTTTGTATTTTTGCACATATATGAATTTTTTTATATTTTAAAACTATGTTAATGTTTTTTTATTTTTGAAATGTTGATATTTGTACCAAGATATGGGTAGCATTTTTCTATCCAATGATAACCTACTCAAGAGGTGGAGAAACTTTTGAAGAAGATGGACTCACGGGCCTCAATTGTGCTATAGAATGGGACTCAAATGTAAGTGGTACAAGAGTAGTGATGTTTTCTAAAGAATACTAAGGAAATGAAGTAGATGTGTGGTTAGTGTGTGAAGTATAAGACTTGTGCATAGAACTAGATGAAAAATTATACCAAGACATACCATGGGCACTAGAAGACTTATGAGAAACTATGAACAAAGCATGTGCACTATAGGGCATATGTGAGACCCTATGAGAGTGAGATCCATAAAGAACAATTTTAGAAACTGAAGGTGTATTAGAAGACTAGGGAGAGTTAGGGTCGTGAGAGGTAGTGTGTCAAACTAAAGGCCTAGGGAATAACCTAAGAGGGCTAGAGATACTAGGAGAAGTGTGTAAAACCAAAGAGATATCCATAGATGTACTAGGGGTAGGAATATGAATTGTAAAATAATGATTAGGAAAACTAGGAGAAGTATGCCCAAAGGGAACACTTCTACTTGTGACAACTTGTTGATTATGAATAAACTTGAAACATTAGTGAATGACCAATGGAATAGCCCTAATTTCACATAGGCAAGGGATACCTAAAAATAATGCATAATAGATAGGAGTAGCAGCAACCAAGAATGAAATTGGGGTAGTGGAACCAAAATTAATAGGGAGAGAGATGTATCGGTAGAGATGATTAGTATCAAATGTGAGATTTTTTGTAGAAATGCCAAGATATTGAAGTAGCGTGAGAGAGAAGACATTATCCTTATTATGTGGATCAACTAGATCACCATGTATATGTATTTGTTAATAGATATATGAATGGATAAAGTATTTAAAACAAGTGTTTCATCTATATCGATTCATTGAAAGTGATAAGTAGTGTAGAAGATGATGTGTGAGTGATAGTGCCAATCATTGCATCCAAAGGGTGATCATAGAAGGGTGGTGATGGCACCACACAATAATTATTGTGCAATTCTTAAGTATATTTTCCATTGTCATACTAAGGAAGTGGAACATTAACGATTTTCAATTTGGTATTATCATTGGTTTTCTTAGAAGATTCATTAGGCTCGTGCCTCATTATTTAGGAGGTGATTAAACACGAGGTCATTGAAATGGTCCAAGATTTTTTTAACAATGGCCATCTCTTGGGGCAAATGAATAACACTTTTATTTTCCTGGTGCTGAAAATTGATGGCACCAAGGAGGTTAAGGATTTCAGACCTATAAGTCTGTGTAACACTAGTTATAAAATTCTGACTAAAATCATAGTTGGGAGGATTCAGATGGTTCTTCCTAACTTTATCTCTGGGAATCAGGGGGCTTTTGTTCCTGGTAGACAAATTACTAACAGCATTATTGTGATTCAAGAATCTATCCACTCCATTGAAAGCTCTAGTAGATCAGCTATGTTTCTTAAGATGGATATGCATAAAGCCTTTGATAGAATAAATTGGTCTTTCCTCCAAGCCATCCTGCTAAAGGTGGGTTTTGATAACTTTTTGGTTAATATGATTATGACATGCATTTCTACAACAGTTTCTCAATTTTTGGTTAATGGAAAACTAGAAGGTTTCTTCCAAGTTGGTAGAGGGCTGAGACAAGGTGATCCTCTCTCACCTTTCCTCTATGTCATAATGGTTGAATCCCTGAGTAGAATATGTCAACATGTCATGGCTTCCAACCGCATCTAGGGAGTCAAAATATCAAATGGTCTTCCCTCTATCTATCTCAATCAGTTTGTGGATGATAATTTTATGATGGGTAAGGCCTCTGTCCATGAGGCCTCAAATTTTAAGGAGGTTCTTAATGATTATGAAAAGGTTTCTAGATAGATGATTAATTTCCATAAAAGTGTTGTCTTTTTCATAAATGTGGAAAATCAGGTTCAAGCCAGATTACCTCGCATCTTGGGTTGCAGAATCAAACATTTTCTAGATTCTTATCTGGGTATGCCCCGATCCTTAAGAAGCCTGACCTCACAGTTTGGAATGCTCTGTTGGAAAGAGTTAATAGTAAACTCTCGTCTTGGAAGGGTCTCTTGCTCTCTCAAGTTGGTAAGATTCAATTGCTCCAAAGCTCCCTTCAAGGCATTCCCATTTATGTGATGTCTCTTTTCATGCTCCCTACTAAAATTAAGGAAGCCTTAGAGAAAATCCAAAAGAGGTTCCTCTGGATGGGAGCTGGTGAGAAGTTCAAATTTCCTCTTGTGGCCTAGGATAAAGTTACTAAACCTAAGCTATGTGGTGGATTGGGGCTAAAAACATTTCTCTTATGAATAAGGCCTTAATTGCCAAGGCTAGTTGGAGGATTGCTAGAGAGGAAGGTCTTTGGGTGTAAATTATAAAGATGAAATATTTGTAGAATATAGGCAGAATGGAATCCTTTTTTAACCAAAATAACCTCCCTAGAGGGTATTTTTTCTGGAATTCCTTTGTGGCCTCTAAAGAAATCTTATCCAAAGGTATGATTTGGGAAATTGGCAAGGGCTCTAGAATCAGTTTTTGGTTCGATAATTGGCTTGGGGATTCCCCCTTAGCTAACTTGGATTTCTGGAAAGATGTTGCTCAGTACTACAAGGAATTTGGAAAATTTTGGATTTGGGACTTTTGGATCTAGGAAGATTCTATCATATGGGAAATCATTGAGCCTCCTTTAGATTTTGATGGCGACATCCAACCTTTCTCGGGTTCTCAACAATAAACTTAAGGCTTTCCACATCCCCATGTTCCAAACCAAGGAGGACTCCATCAAATGGAAAGAAGAAGAATCTGGAAATTTCACGGTTAAATCAGCCTACATGTCAAATTTCAAGAATGATTTGCACAAGGACTATTGGGGTAAACTCTGGGTGAAGGATCTCACCCCTAAGATTAATATCTTTTTTTGGTTGGTCACGCAGAATAAAATCCTGAATGTGGACAATCTCAAGAAAAGGGGAATGAAGATTCCCAATAGATGTTCACTCTGTAAGAAAGAGGAGGAAAATTTCAACCATCTCCTCCTTCATTTCTCCTTCTCCCATGTTGTCTTTGCTGCTATTCTGGATCTATTCAATATCCAATGGATCCTGCCCTTGATGATTGAATATTGTTGCTTTTAATGGGAGAGCCCTTTCCATTTTCCTATCTTGACTTGGGCCTGGAATATCGCCCTTCCTCATTTATTTTGGGGTTTATGGAAAGCTAGGAATGATGGTATCTTTCGCAATCAAAAATCTCCTCTCAAAATTTAGAAGAAAAAATTTGATTTCCATAAAGGAAAACATTAAACTCTTTAAAGGTAAAGTCAAGAAACCTTGCCCGAATAGTGAGCAAAAAGTTCTTGACAAGTTCGCCCTTGGTCCGGTGGAATTTCACATTCCTAAAAAGAACTCCAGTTGGAATAGGCCTGGGGGAAATGTTGTTAAGTTAAATTTTTATGGAGCCTCAAAAGGGAATCCAGGTCCTATTGGGGGGAATTATAAGGAATAGTGAAGGAGATTGGTTGTTTACCTACGTGGGTCCTTTAGGTCACCAAACCAATAACATGGTGGAAGCTAGAGCTCTTCTTGGGGGTTTTTGCTAGCTAAAGAAAAAGGCTTCAAGGACATCCAAATCGAAGGTGACTCTCTCCTCTTAATTAATGCCCTCAATAATCATGGTTCCATTAATTGGGCCATTAGTAATATCCTCAATGATGTGAAGGAAACTTCAAAAAAATTGATAGCATTTCTTATAATCATACCTTACGTCAAGGGAACAAATGTGCGGATAAGATGGCCAATTATGGAATCAATTGTAATGATTATAAGATATGGTGTAAAGTTGATATATTACCCATGGACATTAATGAGATCATTAGTAGAGATAGAGGGCACTAAGTTTTATAATTTTGGCACGAGCAATCCATGTGGCGGTGACAACTTACTTAATATCTTATTTTTCAAGATTTCTGCTAGTGCGAAAGAAGGTCTTTTTGAATTTTAGTAGCAAATAGAAGAAGCTCTCATCTAGTGAATATGGGGGGTGATAGGATTAGAGTTGAACCTACTAGCCAAAGCATTGAATATTTTAATCAGCCTCTATGGAACAGGCTTAGGATTGGGGGTTTCAATAATTTCATTTCCAAATTACATGGTCACGACCCTCCTGTCTAAGGATTTTGGAAAAGCTTGGAAAGAGGATAAGTTTGTTGTCAGAGGGATGGAAATTGAGGTGTCTGAGTCCTCCATCGCCCTGGTCATGGACATGAAAATGGATGGGCTTAAAATTTAAGGATAGAACCCATAGAGAACAGGAAATTGAGTTGTTCTTTGTTGGCAAGGAAAGATGTTCTTTCTTTATGGATGGTATTGTCAGGTCGTGCATTCAGGTATATGGAGAGAGGTGTGCCTTCAAATCATGAAGTACATCACTCTAGAGGGTAAATACAGAAAAATATATACTCACCATTTGACCCTTCTGAACATGTTCCACCATAAGGTCATGGTGAGCATCCCCTTCTTTCTATTTATGTATCTGACTAACTCTTTAATGGCTTTCCAACAGGAGAAAGTGGATATGCCTTTGCATGAAGGGCTCATTCTTTTTATGTTTGAAAATGGGAAACTTGATCTGTCCTCTTCCCTGAAAGAGCATGTGGATGAGGATGACCTCACTCTCATTGATTGCCTTACTAAGATGAAGGTCGGAAAATGCAAAATTGTGGGGGAGGATTCTAGTAAAGAAATGGGTGAGGATGGTCATGGGGAAGTGAGCACTTTGAGAAAAAGAGACTAGGATGGTAATTTAAAGGGTTTTGAGGATTTGAGTAATAAGGTCCAGTACTTAGAAGGGGTGCTTCAAGCGATGGAAGAAACCAATGTTGGTCAAAGGGAAACAATGATGGATGTCATCAATGCTTCCAAGAAAATTATCACTACACAAGAAAAGTCCAAGCGTAAAAATTTGGATCTAGAGGACCAAAGTTAAAAAGCTAAACAATAGGTTGGAAGGGATGGAGGAGGGCACTAAAAGAAGGAATTTTAACTTGTGCATCAGTAGCTCCGAGGATGAGCTAGAGGATGATATTAATGAAAAAGGTGTCTGAGGGTGATGTGAACAAAGATAGCCACAATGGTAGCAGTGGGGGATCCCCAAAAATTAACTTTTGGTTCTGGACTGTTGGTAAAATTTTGGTGAACTTCTATTGTTTTTCTATTTTGGAGACTATTTCTCCTTCTCTCTGGTTTCCCCATATTATTACAAAGTCTGGTTCTTAATTGTAAGAGTTAAGCATGATTAACTTCTTTCCGGGACTTTTTCATTTCCTTCTTGCTTCTTGTTTTATGTTCCTCCTTTTGTAATGGCTCCTGGGAGCTGATCCCTATTTTTTATCGTATCTAATTAAAATTAGGTTCATCTCATTCAATAGAATTGTAATTTATAAGATCTTGAATGACGTGATAAAGCTTGATACACCGATCAGTGAGGTGACCAATACATCTATGATAATCACAATAATTATTATCATCGAAACTTAAATTTAAGGATTTCTCACGTTGACCTCAAATGAAGAAGGAGAGACATGATATTACACTCAAGAAATTATTTCAATACAATGTGTGGGGAACATGGTAAGCAAGTAAATTGTCCTCATGCGGGTTAGAGTTGTATCTTAGTTGGTTGAGCAATAACATTGAAAGTGTCCTTAGAAGCAACTTTAGTATCATTAGTCTTACCTTTTAATGTGGATTTACTTAGAAACTTGGCATTAAATGTAGGAGTGCTAGCAGTGTAATTGAATTTGTTTATATGTAACAACTTAGCTTCATGCAGCTTCTTTGAGTGTGTGACATAGATTGTCAAAATATTAAAACTTGTTAAATATGACCGATTATTACAAAGGAAAAAGTAATTTTTGGTAAATTGATCTTATAATTCATTGTTAGCTAAGATATTACTCATCTTAGAAGCATTTTCCTATATCGCAAGACATAATCGTTAATATGTTCATTATACCCTTTTCATGTTTTAGACAGTTGTTTTCCCAATATTAATAGAGAATCGTGCAAAAATTGATTTTCCAAATAAATATAAGAGTGCACCGAGTGTGTGGTAAGATCATAGAATCATCATAGTGAAAATTTTTAAGACTTCTAGGGAAGAGCTTGGTAAGTAAGATGTCTTAAGAGGCACAATCAAATCAATCCATATGAAATGATTGAAGACGTTCAATTGGATCTCATATCCCATCATAGATAAGGGGTTTAGGAGTAACAAAACCAACAGGGAAAGGGTAAGAAACCACTTTGGGTGCAAGTGGGTAGAATCCATAGCATGAGAAGAAAAAGATGCACCTTATTGTAATTGTAAGATTTGAGCTTGTAATATATGAACAAGGGTTTTAAGAGCTTGTGTGCTAGATTTAAGAAGTTTACAACCCATTATGATTTGAAATAATATGTGTAGTAACAATAGTGGTTGTAGGAAGAGTGTAAAAACATTTTGCATTGAAATATTAGGTGCCCACAAGGATGTAGGCATTGTAAATGTAGGAATAGAATATGTCTATATATGAGATAGTAAAGTGTGCTTAAGTTGATCTCTTATAGCATAGAGAAGAAGATAATATGGTTGAAATGTTGTACCTCATCTTTGAGAAGGTCATGAGAAAGAGTGTCGGGGTTATTATTGGAAACTTTTCCTTGGACGGGATCAACATTAATAGTGAAGATAGCATTGGAAAATATATAAATAATAGAATAAGGACAAACACTAGGAATATTGTAGGTGTGATAAAAAGAAGGATGTGCGAAGGATTTCCTTTGTAATCCCAAGTAAGAGCGCGTAGGAAAATGGGATTGTTTTGAATATCATAAAACATTGGAAATAATGACATGATGAGGTAGAGTAGAAAGATAGATACAACACCAAAAGTGAAGAAGAAAAGTATAGACAAGATCGATTCACACATTAGGTTCACCAAAATGTTAACACCCTTGATAGATTTATGTGAAATCTATATTAGTGAATTAAGTACACTAAAGGATGTAAGGGGAGCTATAGGAGGTTATTCTAATTAATTAAATTCCAACATTAATTATCCAATATCATAATAATGTATAATACTTGCAACTAATGTATGAAACAAGATATTAACTTGAAAACATAAGAGAATGAGTGCACTTAGTTTTTATAGATGGATCGAGAAGTTTTAGGAGTGCACATTGTTGAAATAGGGAATTATCAGACTAATGATGCTTCATTCGAGGAACTGTGACTGAAATTAACCTAGGGTAGGAGTGTATAACTATGTTAGGACCCTCCATATGGTCTTGATGATCCATATGGATCTATAAAGACACCACTTCCACAGAGCAACCTTAAAGGAGATAAGATTGTTAAGTTACAAAACCACCACCATATGTAGAGCAGCGGTTGTGCAACCAGCCCTCTACACATACTTTTAGTTGTGTAACCGCCCCTCTACACAAATCAGTGGTTGCATAACCACCAGCTTGTGTTCACCAATGGTCCCGTCACTAACTAAAAAAAAACAATACATCCACGAACAGTCACGGATTCAGAACATCTAGACTATGTCACTTTCTTGTATGACCCTTCCTATTCGCCATTACATGGGAAGACATAGGGAGAAGTTATAAATTCAAGAATAGGATGCGGAATTGATCATTGATTCATGAGAGAAGTGAGAAAGAAGACTTTGGTGTTGGAATTGATTTGTAGAAGCAAGGTGTATGAGCAGAGCAAGAAAGTAGAGAGGATGGAAGTAACATTTTTGTCTTCC
The DNA here is from genome assembly GCA_018340775.1 of Taxus wallichiana var. yunnanensis. Lineage (NCBI taxonomy): Eukaryota > Viridiplantae > Streptophyta > Pinopsida > Cupressales > Taxaceae > Taxus > Taxus wallichiana. The sequence goes on along the minus strand of CM031244.1, from coordinate 192,611,492 downwards.
TTCAAATTCTTATAATTTGTATTCATTTCAATTGGCCAATATATAACTAGGAAGAAAGAGCAATTTCCCCTTCCAACTGGTTTTCCCTCGAATTGGGGGTTTCTAGGATAAAAATATTGTGTTTGTGTGTTGATTTGTTTTTTAATTGCTGCAAATTGGTTCTAAGTGCTAGAATTCATTCACTAACTTTCAAAACTATCATTTTCAAGTAATTTAGAAGTAGGAACAATAGTGTGTGGTTTGTAAGTTTCCAAAGTATAAGTTTACAAATCATTTTGGTATCAAATCTGAAAATAATATCCAAGGGACTATGGTATTCATTCTTATGTGATTTGTATGACAAGTGACAAGGTCTAAAGGTGAAGAAGTAATACCTTGTGATCCGGAGATATCTATGAAGAAGTGGAAACAAAGGATTAGAGATCAAATGGAAGAAGATAACTTGGTTCGTAGAATTGAGATACTAGAAAGCACTATGGATAGGGTGTTTTAACACCAAAGGGAACTCTCATATCTACAAAAGACAGTAGCAGCTAAACAATATTCCATAGACTCGGTGGTTTGAGATTTGGTTGAGAAATTTGGCATAGGAAAGAGCCACGATGAGGAAGAATATGTGGAAGAGTGTGAAGAAGAAACTCCAATTGAAAAGGGGAAGGTAAAATTTGATCATGCTCCTTTTAAAGTTGAAACTAAAGTTGAGATTAAAAGCTTTGAAGGACAAGTAGATGCAGAATTGCTTGATAAATGGTTAAAACAATTAGAGGTTTATTTTAGTGTGCATAATGTCACCGAGGCACAAAGGATCACCTTTGCATGTCTCAAAATGGAAATTCATGCTCTTGTTTGGTGGGAAATCCATCAAGCCACTTTTCAAAAGAAGAAGCATCCTATTGTAAGTTTTTGGAAGGATTTTAAGGAATTGCTTAGAATAAATTTGTATCCTATTGGCCATAAGATTGACTAGATGATTAAATGGTAGTATTTTAGACAAAGTAGTGGTCAAAGTGTGTAGGATTACACTATGGAGTTTTGGAGGCAAGCCATTTTGCTAAATATGGACTTGGAGGATGAGGATATTCTGACCAAGTATTTGGGAGGACTTCACACTCACATTTGAAGTAATTTCATCTCCATGAAGACCAGGATCTCAATGAAGCATGTGTACAAGCATATTACATAGATGATGATAAAAATTAAGGAGAAGCAGATTCAAGGACAAAGAAGTCAACAAATCAGCCAAAGAAAGAGCAGGGACAAACAAGTAACAAAGGTAAATGAAAAGGTAAAAATACCGCTACCACTTTGAATACTTGTAAGGATCCTAATAAATTTTGCAAGAATTATGATATCAATGGTCATACAGATGCTAAATTTCAGAAGTTACATTCAAAATTTCATCAAAATAACCAAACAAAGGACTCCAAGAAGTCCATGAAAGTTGTAAAGAAATATGGGAAGGTAGAGATAGAGGATGATTTGATGTAGACAAGAGGATAGGATGCATGGCCACCAATATGGACATCCATGAACAAGAGGAAGATATGAGTAAGCTATTTCATATCAAAATCCAAATCAAGAGGACTAAGGGAAATGCATTGCTTGATATTGGTTCTCAATATAATTTGATTTATGATGTGGTTGTAAAGAATCTTGGTCTTGAAACTTATGAGCATCCACATCCTTATCATTTGGGATGGGTGAAGAAGGGTGTATAAATTCAAGTAACAAGAAGATGTAAGTTCAAGTTTAGGATTAATTCTCAATATATAGATGTATTAGAAGTGGTGTAATTCCACTTGATACATTTGATGTTTTTTAGAGTCCTTACTTATATATCAGGGATGTTATATTCATGAGAAGGAGAACCGATATAGATGGATCAAGGATGGAGTCACTTACAACATTTGGGCACACCAACGTAAGGTAAAATTTGTTATGGTAAGTGCTAATCAAGCAAAGAGACTAATTCAAGTAAATCATAATCAGTTTTGTTTACTTTTATTGAAAGATAAACAAGATGGGGTAGAAATTTTAGATATTTATAACAAAAGAATGAAGGATTTGTATAACATAATTCAGTCTTTTCAACAATTTTTCCAAACTCCCAATGGGTTACCACCAAAATGAGAGGTAGAGCATGAGATTCATGTGTTGCCAGAGTCCCCTTTACTAAATATCGGGATGTATAAGAAATCCTTGTTAGAGGTTACAGAGGTAAAGAAACAACTCTAGGATCCGTTAGACCAAGGGGTAATACGTCCAAGCACCTTGCCATGCGGTTCACCTATTGTGATGGTGCCAAAGAAGGATGGTTCTTGGAGAATGTGCATCGACTACCATGCTTTGAACAATATTACCATAAAGAACAAATATCCACTCCCACACATAGATGACCTCTTGGACCAACTTCAGCATGCAAAGTTCTTCACGAAGTTAGATCTCAATTCGGGTTATCACCAAGTCAAGATGAAGGAGGAGGATATATGGAATACTGCCTTCAAAACAAAATAGGGTTTATATGAGTGGTTATTACTTTTATTTGTTTTATGTAATGCACCCGCTACATTAATGAGATTGATGGATGATGTATTACAGAATTCATACTCTCATGTATCATTGTATATTTGGATGATATTTTGATTTTTAGTGCCACATGGGAGGAACATCTAACAAATTTGTAACAAGTCTTGCAAGTTCTCAAGGAGAAATTGTTGCTATGCAGTATGAAGAAGTGTGAATTTTCCAAATAATCACTTGTCTATCTTGGGCACGTGGTTAGAGGAGGAGAGCTACGAGTGGATCCAAATAAGGTAGAAGCCATCACCAACCTGGAAAACACTAACTTGGGAGCCACAGAGACTAGGATTTTTGTGGGAGCAATATAGTATATGAGGAAGTTCATTCGGGCTTCTTTGATATTACATCACCTCTACACATAGCAGCAAAGAGAGAGTAAGGGTTTTAATGGGTAAGGAACAAGACAAGGATTTTTAGTTATTAAAGTACAAAATTAGTCATGCTCTAGTACTTTTTCTTCCTAATTTGTAACAGCCCTTTAAAATAAAGACATATGTTAGTGATTACGCTATGGGAGCAAAGTGTTATTATAGGAGGTAATTCAATGTGTTAGCGGTTAAGGAATATTCAAGTATATGATAAAGAGATGTATGTACTAGTTCAGGAAATAAAGAAATATAAACATTATTTGTTGGGTAAAGAAACTATTGTGCACACTAGCCACAAACCTCTCCATTATTTGCAAGAACAATCTAAATTGTTGCAGGTAAGGTACTACAAGTGGATGGGATTCCTTCAACAGTTCCATTTGGTGATCAAGTATAAGAAACACAAAGACAAATTTGGTGACGGACATGTTGTCTAGGCTGCCCACACAGGATAAAATCTCTAGTTTGGCCACTATCTCTCATGTTGATCTCTTCACAAATGAAGCTTACGGAGAGCCATATGCTTAAGGTAAATATTTTGGGGAGACATATTAGCATTTATAGTCAAAGGGGTTGAAAAATCAAGCATTGATGATTGTTATCTTAAAGATGGGATTCTCTGCCACGATGGGGAAGCTTTGTGTGCCAAAAGAAGAAAGGATTTTATTAATGAGGGAAGCACATACGTCGAAAATAAAATAAATTTTGGTGTTGGAAAAATCATGGCTCACTTGCAAAGGTATGTGTATTGGCCCAATATGCAAGAAGTATTTAAATTTATAAGAGGGTGTAAACTTTGTTGTACATATGTTTAAACATGGCCATGATTATCTATATGTTGTTGTAGATAGATTCATTAAAATGTGTATGTTTATGGCATGTAAAAAGACAATTAAAGGATATGAGGCAGCTAAACTTTTCTTTACTAATGTATGGGTTCATTTTGGTTTTTCGGAGTCTATTATTTCTGACAAAGATTCTAGGTTCTTAGGGAAGTTTTAGACTACTTTGTGGGATAACATGGACACCAAGTTATAGAGAAGCATGGCCTTCCATCCCCAAACAGATGGGAAAATAGAGGTGGTAAATAGGACTTTGCTACAACTGATTAGAGGATACAATAGAAAATATCCATGGACTTGGGACGAGTCCTTAACCTACATTCAGTATTCCTATAATAGGGTGGTACACACTGTTTCACCGGATTCTTATAAAATTAATGAAATAGATAAGGGTAGTAGGCCAAAGAGGAATATATGCTTGTGGTGTTGGTTGAATATTGTGAGTGCATGCTGATTTCCTAATCCAAGTTGACTTGTGAGAGATCCCTTTTGGCTAGGAGGAACTACATGTAAATGCAAAACAATACCACCAAATAGAGTTAAACAAAACAATGAGTGGACTACCTAGCAGAAGCTAGATCCGGGAAGCGTGATGCTTCCTGAACAGGTTGTCAATCCACTTTTATATAACAATATTAATGTTAGTTAAATCATACATGAAGTAAATATCCTATTGGAATTGAAACGATTTAGGTATCTCGTATAAAACAATAAGAATTTTTGTTTAAAAGGTTTTAAAAGGTTTTTTAAGTTCAAAACAGGAGGGTTGATCGGTCGGTGTTGAGTTATAGGTATGGTACAAGCTCTGGGTAAGGTCTGGTAAGGATTAGAAATGGTTCTGGGCTATTGGGAAGTGGGTATTAGCTCACTAGTCTAAGCTATATTGATGCAGAACACGTAATCGGTGTCACTAACCGACCGATGTCAGTTGGCTAACTGGTATCGGTAGGGACAATTATCAAAAAGTTGCTAGAATTGGTTTTTCAAACTTCGTGATTGCGCAGAGATGTTGGAAATGGTGAGAGTGGGGTCATAAAATGATTCTGAAGACTCAAGATGATCAAGAGAGGGTGAAAATGGGTGGAAAGTTTGGGTATGATCAGGTGATGGGTTGATGGAAGGGAGGAAGTATATGGGTGTGGAAAGTAATAAACTAAAGAGATGAATAAACAAATATACACAACTAAAATAGAGATTCAATGAGGAGATGTTGAATACTTACTAGAAAATAGATTCGAGGACATATGTGTTAAATACGGTGATAGTAGAGATCCAAAGAGAAGATTTGGTGTATTCATGTCATGGAAATTCAGACCTTTATGCCTCTATGTTTTGAATCTGTGATCGTGAAGAGGATGATGAATGGTGACCGATGTTGGTAGTGCTCCTGTGTCTTCTTTTTCCTGAGTGCTAAAGAAATTCAAGTGCTCCAAGTCTCTGGAAGAAATGAGATCCTGAATGGATTGACCAACCTGGGTAAAGGCTTTTGGAAATGTATTTAACCTAACCGGAAATGGTTAGGTGACCGACGTCGGTTGAGATATAACCGCATCGGTCAAGGTGGGAATATCTAGGTTAGCCAAAAATATTCAGATTGTTACTATTTTTGGCATGATCTCCAACCTTTTGTTGAGTCTCGAGTGATAGATCATAGCAAGATAAGTAGGAGTCCTTTTAGGTTTGTTAATAAGAGTTAAGTCTAGGTTTATACTAAGTCCTAGTTAGTTAGGATAGGTTTAGACTCGATCTTAGGTCATTAATGAGGTTTGAGTAGGTCATTGAGTGAGGTGGCTAGGTGAGGTGGTTAAGTGAGGATATTAATTAATTTAATTAAGATAATTAATTTAATTAACATGTGCACTATGGGATATGAATAAGTAGGATATGGTTAATTTAATTAATGGGGTTTAAAGGGAGTATGACCCAATTTTGGTGTCTACATTTTGCCCCTTTTTGTTGCGTAGCTTGTATTTGTAAGCGACGCTGACAAAAACAAGAAATTGGTGTTCTAGGTGTGAATGGAGGTTAGATTTCCCCAAGTAGGGCTGAAAGTGAGATTGCCCCAAGTGTGGGTGGAGGTGATCCCCCTCAAACCACAAACTGATGAGGTGTTAGACGGATTCGGTGAGTGGTTTGATAAATGTGTAAGTGATGAAAGTGAAGGTAGGTGGGTTGTAGGTAAGGGTATGGGAACTTTGGGTAATGGGTAATGGTCAAATCGGGTAATAGGTAATGGAAATCAAATGCACGCACACGTATAGACTACAACATGATACCAAGTTGAAGAGCTTACAAACTCTACATTGTCCAAGGTCAATAGGTTTATCCAAATGAGGTTGAAGTGATTCAGGTATCTAGGGTATATGATATGGTCTAGAAACACAACTTAGGTTAGGTGCAAGATTGTTTAGGTATGATCCGATACACCAAAGGTTTGGTTGGGATAAATAACATACAATAGGCAAGGTAAGGTCATTAGGCTAAACCACACGGGTAACAACATCGCAAGGTATAGTAAGTACATGAGTTCAAAGGTCACAAAAAGGTAGTTCCAGTCAGGGTATGTAGGTCATGGCATGGGTAAGGCCGAGGTATAGGTAAATAACAAGTCCCTAAATGCGATTAAGGAAATGTATAGGTAATTTAGGCTTGTGGGTAGGTGTAATAAGTGTTGGTAAGGCCAAAAGGTATTTGGCAATAATGAGTTTAGGTCAAAATGGGAAAAATGTAGGTGAAATGGTACTGACAGGTGACCAATGTCGGTTATAAGGTAACTCGACATCGGTTTGGTATGACCGACGCCGGTCATGTCGATTTAGGGTTAAAAAAGAAAATTTGTGTTTTACGGATTCATTTTAACTTATTATCATTTTGAAAATGACAGAGAAGTTGTGCTTCCGTGAAAAGTAATTAAGAAAAGTGTCAAGGTGAGTTAGCGAGCATGAGTACATGAGTGGGTATCGGCAAGCGAGTCCATGAGATCGAGCAGAGCGTTTTGATTGGTGGAGACATTTGAGGTAGATTTTAGCATGGCATAGGTGAGAGAGGGCTCGAGTGGACCATCAGTGCAGTGGCAAGATGTGCCACCGAGGAGACGATACCAAGATGAGGTAGGATGCAATCTTATGACTTGTGATTTAATTAAATTATGCTTTAAATGAAGAAATTTAGGTGGGAATATGGATTTTGAAATGGGGGTGAAAAATGGGTGAAATCGAGGTGGGAAATGGAAAAATTAGGTTAAATAAGGTGATAATTAAATGTAAGGTGAATTTGGGTGGGATGGGGTAGGTTGTAGGTGATTTTTAAGTGAGTTTTGTGTGAAATGGGATTTGGGGGATGGGTTTTCAGTTTTGGTTTACACGACAAAGACCGACATTGGTCTAGGTTTGGCCAATGCCGATTGGCTTTGGCCAGCAATGGTAGGGCTTAGGTGATCGACACTGGTTAAATGGAACCGATGATGGTCAAGGAAAACTAGTGACGGTCAAGGCGACCAACGCTGGTTATGGTGAAGGAAGAATAGGGGTAAGAAGGGCTAGGTATGAAAGGAAAATGGGTAAAGAAGGGGCAAGTAAAGAGTGTATGTAGAGGGATAAGGGTAAAATATAATTGTTGGCGATATGGGATAGGTAAGTAGGTGAATTGAACTAAGGGAATGGGTAATAATGATAAGGGTTGGTAGGCGTGTAGGTGAATTAGGTAAAGAGGGTAAGCACGATTGATGTGATTGGGTAGGGTTTGGGGTTAATAGGTAATTAGAGGTAGTCAGGTCTTAACAATATTGTGGTTTTTTGGATGCAGACTAGGGGACCAGTTGAGGATGCGGGACAAAGTACCACCTCTATTGGTATAGATGTGGTCCAAAGCATGAATACGGAGGAGTGGGAGCATATGACTAATGTTAGATTGATTGGGATCTAGCACTATAGGTGCATATCCCGAGACGCCAACTTGATGGTGACTCTCATCAACATATGGGATTTAGTGACCAACACGTTTCATTTACCGACATGTGAGATGACTATTACCCTAGAGGGTGTGTACAGGATCTTGTGGCTATCGATTGTTGGGGAGCCAGTTTATTCTATTTCGTTAGAGGAATCACTGGATCTGATAGCTTTTGTGTTTGGGGAGGCGATGGGTGAGTTGAGGTATCATAGCATGAGCCTTAGTTATGGAGACATGTATGCAGCCCATCCTCAGGAGACAAGGCTAGTTGTATTGATGATGGAGGTGGTATATTGCTTCACCTTACCAGATGTTGAGGGTGGGAGATTCCCACGAGCACTAATGGGAGTGCTCCAGGATATGGAGGAGTAGATATGCTTTTCCTGGGCACCATCATTTCTAGTGAAGCTATATAAAGAGCTTTTGACCTATGGGAGATTGCGGTAGTTTAGTTTTTGTTGCACCTTTTTACTACAATGTTGGGCATACGAGCATATTGTGTGGGTGTGCCCAATTGGTTACCACAACATGATTTGTTTGGGGTGGATTACTCAAAGTTAGATACAGATGGTGGGTACCAGTTGGTGGGAAGCATAGGGTGGCTAGGGCCACACATGATGTTTTATATTATAGGCATTTCTGCTAGAGGGACTTTCAGGGTCGATATTGTGTGGAGGCCCTACATTGGCTACCCCTCATACAAGGTTATGATAGAGGAGTTAGACAAGCTTCAACTGCTTGAGGTGGATACAAGGGTGGCATGTCGGTGAGCATGAGATTATACCTATAGATAGGGTTAGACGGTAGTTTGGCTTGCCACAGGACGTGCCTCGACCTTTCCCACATTACGGAGAGATGACATGAAGAGACCCATGTCTCCACCACATCCAAGTGTCTTGATGAGGGTAGGACGAGTAGCCATTGGATAGGCGGATTGATGACATTGGAGTCATCGATGGTTATAGGTAGTGGTGGGTGGCACAACAATGGGTGGTACCACCGAGACCAGTGGAATCCCGGATCTTACTACCATGACATGACTGAGAGAGATTCCTTGTAGGGGCAAGTGGCCACTCTTCAAACAAAACTCACAGTACGTAGGGTTAGTGTGATAGCTCATGCATAGGTGGTCACCCACAGCCCAGATGACATTCTTACGGAGTTCAACTAGCCAGTATGTGCACCGCATTGTGGCGGTGATGGAGCCGAGTACAGTAGCCACCTTACAGGCACAGGTAGTAGGTTTGCAATGCGGTTGATCACTTGCACAAGCAAAGTTATGGCCTTACATACCCAAATTACAGCATAGGGACCTACACAAGCTTAGGGATAAGGTCCCATATTACAGCAAAGTGGTGGGACAAGGTCCCATGCTACGAGGGAGAAGGACATGGATCATGTGTACAGGGGACCTAGGTCAGGATTAGTAGGACAGGGAACATAGGTTACATTGAGACCTATGGCCCCACCCCATATGGTGACTATGGTGAGGTTCAGGATGCCTGAACAAGGCCCATTACTATCAGGATCACCTGACGACTATCGGGATAGATGTCCCTTCTTATGCTTGAGTATAGATCCCAAGAGATTGCAAGTGAGAGGACGAGATCCCACACTCATAGTTTAGAGAGCACAGGGGGTCGAAATCCCCAGAGATAGGGGAAGGGTGAGGCTACTAGTTCACGTAGGCCAAGCCCAGCTGAGGGCTAGGTGGAGATTAGACCGAGACCCATGGAGGGTGGAGAGATGTTGGCAGGGCGGCAGACAAGTCGGGAGGAGGAGACAGGTGAGACTGGCCCGAGGAGGATATGAGGTGGGGTGATGATTAGCCACTTGGTATGATTATTGTTTTTGAGATTTTGATATATATATTGGCCTACATGTTGAAGATAGTGAGGCTATATATGATATTTTATTGATACTTGTATGTATTTGTATATGTTTATATGTGTATTAGTACACAAACTTTTCCTAGTTATATAGATGATGATATTTATTGCATGGATGATGTACCTATGTTTTTAATTTCCATTGTTATTGTGTATTGATGGAAACTAGGTGAATTAGGCATGATTGATTCAAGGTCATGTAGGCATGATTGAGTTTAGGTCACTTAGACATGGTCTAGTTTAGTTCATTTAGGCATGGTTGAGTTTAGGTCATTTAGACATGGTTGAGTCGAGGTATAGTCAAGGTGGAGTCTAGGTGGGTTTGGCATCATGGAGTCTAGGTGAGTTAGGCATGGTTGAGTCTAGGTTAGTTAGGCATGGTGAAGTTTATGTCACTTAGGCATGGTTGAGTTTAAGTCATTTATGCATGGTTGAGTCAGGTATAGGCATGGTGGAGTCTAGGTCATTTAGGCATGGTTTGGTCATGTTTGTGGGTTTGATTTAATTTCCATGTTATTGGTAGTATGGAAAATAAATGATGATGTATATTTATGTTATGGTTTAAACTTCCAAATATTTGATATCATGGAATGGTGAATTGATTGATGTATGATGTGATGAAATGGTAGGTATGTATGTTTGTATTAATTTCCAAGTGTTGTAGAAAATGGAAACTAACTAAGGTAGAATATGAATAGGAAAATGGGGGGAATAGGTTAGGGTAAAGAGTGGCTGAGATAACCTCCAAGGGCCCCATGCCCTCAAAGTGTTTCCTACATAGCCTCGGTGAAAAGGGGCCTCAAGTTGATGTAGTTCTCCCATAAGCTAGGGAAGAATATGATGAGGATAAGATGAGAGGTCATTTAGGCATGGTTGAGTTTAGGTGATTATAGGCATGGTTGAGTTTAGGTTAGTTAGGCATGGTTGAGTTTAGGTGATTGTAGGCATGGTTGAGTTTAGGTTAGTTAGGCATGGTGATGTTGGTGAAAGAGGAATTCTTAAAATGTAGGTGTCAATGGTCTAGTCTTGTATAGGAGAATCAACAAGTAATGAAGAAGGTGAAGGGTAAGAGGTGACCAAAAGAGCCACCTAATTGGTAAGAACCATAACAAGTCTACCATACCAAAGGTGGGCTTATGAACGTAAGACCCTAAAGGTGTTGCATGATTGACTATTCAAAGGGTGAAGAAAGTCACATGATCACAAAATGTCACATTTACGGCACGTCCCTTGAGCAGTAGAAAATTAGGGTGAAAAAGGTGATGAGGTGAAATCAGGTTGGTTTTAGCATAACCTAGTGTGAGATAGCATGCCTATTTGGCAAGAGACCCAAGATCAAAATAGGCAAGTCCATGATGAAAAAGTTATCTTTTTATTTTTGCTTTTGTTTTTATAGACTGATCGATGTGGGAAGTCTATATGGGATGAGTAGATTATCTCCTTGAGGTCTTCATGAAGCTAATCGATGCAGGAAGCTTCAATTTTTTTTTTTTTTTTTTGCAAGAATAGTCTTCTTTGTATGATAGACTATGTATAATATGGCTAGCTTTGTATAGTTGTCCTTCGAGGGAGCAATCTATTTATAATAGTGAGATAGAAAGCGTAGATGTCCTTTTTGAGGGAGTCATATTTTTTTGCTGGAAGTTTGACTCAAGGATTTGAATCCCATTTTACTTTTGAAATGGTTTTCCTTTGGACTTTTAGGTCATGGACAAGACTATAGAGACCAATAGGCTCGTGATTTGAAGACAAAACCATAGCACACATAGGTTAACTATGAAAGAGAGGGTTTAAGTGATGAACGACCATGGGATTCCATCTTGAAAAAGATGAAAAGTGTCCATGAGAATCAAGCCATGCGTAAATCCGTGGTACTCGTACTAAATATAAGGCTAAAAAGTGACGGGTAATCACATGATTCTTGTTTAGTCGTTGATCCTTAAATAAGTAAAATGGAAGGTAAATGGTGCTCAAGGGATGATCATTTTAACTAGATAGAAGGTGATATAGGACTTGATTCAACAATAGAATGGTTGAAGATGCAAGGTATTGAGGGGCTCAGGTTCAGGTTTACCTTCGAATGAAGACAAACAATAAACACCTGATCCATAGGTATGAGTAGCGATATAGGGTCCAAGTCAGTAGGAGAAATTTTTTCCCATTTACTTTTCTCCTCTTTTGTTACATGTTGATTTTCCTTCGTGACGCGTCGCCAACTTGGAAGGTTCGTTCATGGACACATTTTTGTAGGCATGTTTAATAAATTTCTGATAGATTTGGAGATGGTCAAGAGCATTGAGACAACATCCATCTAATAACTCGAGTTGTGTCAAACGATCTTGGTGAAAGCCATAATTGTTGAGCATCTCTTTAAGTGAGATATGAAGAGATGGAATCTAAACTTCAAGAGGTAGAACAGCCTCTGTATCGTAGACCAGAGACAAAGGTGTGGCAAGTAGTTGAAGTATGAATACTAGTGCAATAAGCCCATAAGGCAAAAGGAATGTGCGTATGCCAATCCTTTCCAATATCATCAACAACTTTCATAAGAATTTTGTTTAAGGTTTTGTTGGTTGATTTTGCTTGGCCATTTTTTTAGGGTAGTAAGGTGAGGAAAAACTAAGTTGAATGCCGAAGGCATCATAAAGTTTCCGTAGGGTTTTGTTTTTGAATTGTTTTCCGTTATCAGTGATGAGATGATGAGGAACACAAAAATGACAAATGATGTGATGGTTGATGAATTCACATATTTTCTCATCTTTTGTATAAATAAGGGATATGGATTCTACCCATTTAGTGTATTATTCAAGAGCATTATAATCCATTCATGGCATCGGGAAGAATGAGGATTGATCTCTCCGAAAAGTTCCGAACCCCATTGAGAAAAAGGCCAAAGGTCTCGTGCGACCTGTAAGGCATGACTAGGTGTGTGATGAAGATTAGCATGTTGTTGACACTTCACACAATGTTTGACATAATCACAAAAATCACGGTTTAAGGTAGGCCAATAATAACCCAAGTGAAGAATGCATTTAGTGATAGTTAAACCACTGTAGTGACCTCCACAAATTCCATCATGAACTTCCTTGATAGTATAGGGAACTTTAGGACTTGTAAGGCATCGTAAGAGGATACCGTCGAAGCCATGTTTATAAAGAAGGCCACCCATGATGACATAGTGAGAGACACTTTTGAGAAAGGCTCATTATCCATTGTGAGTAAGGTCTGAAGGTATAATTGAAAGGGAAAGGTAGCCAAAAATTTCTTATACCAAAGGTCACGTGGGTTAGTTTCAATGGTTCCAACAAGGTTTATGTCTCAAAATAGATAGGAAGGTGATTGGAGTCGTTGTACTATGACAAATATTTTCGATTCGAAGGGCGAAGCGGGTATTTGAGAAACAAGACATGTCATGGTGTTCACAAATTTATTAGTGGAACGTGGGGTGGTTTGAAGTTCATAATGGCCAAAGGTAGTAAAAATTATGTCTACATGATGCTTATACTTTTGAAGTATCTCATTATGATACTAGTATATACCATTAACTTGGATTACGACTAGTTGATAATCGCCAAAGATCTTAATTGATTTAATTTCTAAGGCGATGGCAGTTTGAAGGACTAATATGAGTGCGTCATATTTGTCGATATTGTTAGTACATTCAAAATCTAGTTTCAAAGATAATGTCATAGGCTCACCATCAAGAGGAATGAGGATAACTCCAGCACCACCCCCACGCTGACATTTGGAACCACCAAAGAATAAGGTCATCTGGTAAAAGTATTGTCCAAAGAGAGGGTAGCAATGGATTCGTCTGGGAAATCGATGTTAGAGGATTAATTACTAGAGAGAGGTGCATCTACAAGTTGGTCAGCTTTGGTTTGTCCTTTGATATATTTTTGATGAGTGAATTTGAGTTCTAGTTCGCAAGAAGCATAAGCCAACGTGTATCTCGTTGATGTTGGTAAGGCTTGGCATACATGTAATGTAAGGGGTCAGTATTGGTGATGACAAATGTTTTATGGTTGAGTAGGTAATGTCTAAGATTCTTGGTGACAAAAATAACGCTAAGTAGAGTTTTTCGACATGGGTGTATCTAGTTTCCTAATCTAGAAGTGTACGACTTATATAGTAAACCGCTTATTCCATATGTTTCTCGTCATGATGATGGCGAGCATGGAACCCAAGTAATGATCAGTGGCAAAAATGTAAAGGTAAAATGGTTGGTCATCCTTAGAAGGAATGAGAAAAGGTGGTTGGTGGAGGTATTGTTTTAATGCTTCAAAGGCTTTGTGGCATTCATCATCCCATTTGAAGGAGACATCCTTTTTGAGGAGGTGATGAAATGGGTGGCAATGGTAAGAAAGCTACGAAATAAAATGATGAATAGATTGCAACTTGCCTTGCAAAATATGAAGTTGACAAAGGTTAGTAGGTGGAGGCATTTCAAGAATAGCCTTGATTTTAGCGGGATTGACTTCTATGCCACGTAAAGAAATGATAAAACCAATGAGCTTGCAGAGAGAATAGCGAAGACACACTTCTTGGGTTAAAGGTGAACACAATACTTGATGAGACGTTCGAAGATGGCCTTAAGGACTGTAAGGTGTTCGGCCTGATGTTTATATTTAGCAAGGATATCATCAATGTAATCTTCCAATATGTGATGCATGATGTCATGAAAGATATAAGTCATAGCCCGCTAATATGTAGCACCAGCATTCTTAAGGCCAAAAGGCATGACTCGATAGTAGAAGGTCCCCCAAGGAGTGATGAAGGTGGTTTTGTGTTGATCTTTTGGGGTGAGTAATATTTGGTTATAACCTAAGAAATTATCCATGAGTGATAGAATCTCATGGTCGGTAAGATCAACTAGTTGGTCAATACTAGGTAGTGGAAAGTCATCTTTAGGGCAAGCTAAGTTAAGTGTGCAGAAATCTATGCAAATGCGGAGTCCCCCTATCACTTTTGTGATAAGAACAATGTTAGAGATCCATTGGGGATAATCAGTGGGTATGATGAAGGAAACTGAGAGAAGACATTGAATTTCTTCTTTGACAAGAAGGGCAATGTGAGGGTGCATTTTCCAAAACTTTTTTATGGGTTTGGCTTCAGGAATATTTATGATATTGTGGACCATGATGTTTGGGTCAATACCGGGAATATTAGCATAGGACCAAGAAAAATCATTGCTATGATCTCGGAGGAATGAGGTAAAATCTTCCTGCTTAGCAACATCTAAAGATTAGCCTATCTTTAAAATGTGTGGGTCGTCCTAAGTGTGAATATTGATTTTGATGGTCGATTCATTTAACATGGTTTGTGTCTCAAAAGGTAACGACCGGTGAATATAAGAATCTTCCGCACCAAGGTAGGTGAGAATAGACTCATCGTCCTAACATTGAATGACGTTAATAGAAGGTGTATCATCATTGATCATGCCAGATAAAGGAAGGAAAAGAAGATGGAGTCTTGCCATTGCGTTGATAAGTCAGAGCTCCCAAGGAGATGGTGTTCACGAAAAAATAAAGTTAGGAGGAATGGATTTTGGATCCATATACTCGTAGGTGAAGGTGGTGAAGTTGGTAGATGGGGTGAAGAAGTTTTTCGTTCTCAATGAGTTCAACGCGGGCCTTCTTGGAAGATGGTTCAGCAAAGCCAATACCACTTTAGTCTTTATGTTTACATGTGGTGCATGGGATGACAAAGATGACATACCTGTTCATATAAACCAAAACCAAAACCCTTCCATGCACAATGATGGAGGAAGGTGTGGGCCAAGTGATGATTGGTGAGAGATGGAAGGACAGATGAAAATGGTCATGTTTGGGGAGGTGGCTCAGGCGAGTAGGTAGAAGTATCAAGTCCCCGTATGTTAAGTTCATACGAAGGTGGGGAGGACCATAAGGGAAAACCTCACTTATGTGGTGATAATAGCGAGGATGTTGTGAAGGTTCCCATACTCTTGAGGAGTAAGGAATGTGTCGATGTTGTATAGGTGATACTCCCCATATTGAGACATTGAAAAACACCTTCTAAGGGATCGGTAGATGGTATATGGGTAGTGGGAATGGATGAATCATTGGAAGGAGAATTGGTTGGTTGAGAAGTAGATGGGTTAGAAAATGGGGCTGCAGAGGCTACAGAAGCAGTGGGAATAGAGGAGGTAGGTGCAAGAGAGGTATCAATAGCATTAGTGGATGGGGTTGTGGGTAAAGGAGAAGTGGCAATGGTGGTAGATGCCTTAACTGGTACAAGGACATCATTAGGTTGGTACAACATGTTATAGGTTTTGAATGGTGACGGGTCACTGGAATGGTATAGTTATGTCCTTCATGTTCAAATTTTACACAGTAGTGTAAAGTTGAAGGAACATAACCCATGATGTGGATCCAAGGTTGGCCAAGTAATAGGTTGTACTAGAATTCTCCCTCTAAGCCATAGAACAATTCCGGAATAGTACGGGGCCCACATGAATGTGGAGAATGATGGTGTCAAGGGTGGAAGTGATGGCATCATTGAATGAACACACATAACTAGGTTATTATGCATGTAATTGGTAGGGATGCGCATTTGGTTGTATGCATGGGAGGATATGATGTTGATGTTGGCACTACCATCAATCATAATGTGTCAAACACGTATATTATCAATGTAAATAGAAATGAAAAGGGCAGGATCAGGATCATCTTATTGGAGAGGTATAATTTTGTCGTTAGAGAAATTGAGGGCGACTACTTGGTGAGTAGTGGTAGGTGTAGAGGAAGGGGATGAATTGGTGAGCAAAGCCACATGGTGAGGGGTGATAATGGAGGCCATAGGCATAGGGTCATTAGGTAAAACCTCAATGGATTGCAGAACCTCCATGAGGGCCTGTCGATGGGATTCAAGAAGTTTGGACAAGGTCATACAAAGACATTTTTAGAGGGGATTAGTGTAATTGTTTTATCATTAGTACGATGGGTGACCCCATCAGAAATAGGGTATGTGGGTCCCCAAATGGTAATTCTTGGTGTGGGTGCAGATGGTATATTGGGCAGGATTAGCGGATGGGTTGGTTGCTTTCTCCTTTCCTTTGTCTTTTTGGGCACGAGTGGCAACTTGGATCATGTTAATCTGAGGAAGAGATGTGGATGGAGAAGGTGTGTCATGAAAAGTATAATGACATGATGGAAAAAAACCTAGTGCGGGATAAGAGCCTTGTGAAATGAGTAGGGTGCACTGGCATTTTGGTGGGGTTTTGGCTAGCTCTCTTATGCAGACCATGTTGATCTCAAATTTTGGAGGAGGATAAATGGGTTGTGGAGGTGGTGATGCAAGTTGTTGAATAGGTAGTGGGTGAGGATGTGTGGTGATAGGTGGAGGTGGAACTGGGTCCTCGTCTAGAAGATCATCATCATCAAATTTTTGTTCAGAGGACAAATTTGGAGAAGAACGGTTTTTAGAGCCTTACAATTTTCTACATCATGTCCTGGCACATGATGGTAGGTGCAAATTTTAGTATCGTCAAACCCTTTTGGTTTGGGTTTGAGTGGGTCGTAAGGTCTAAGGGGTGGCAATGTGATGACAGATCTCTAAAAGGTTAGCTAGAATGTTGGCGTAAGACCCTGCCAATGGATCACAATGTGAGGTGAGTGTGGGTCTGGATTGAAGTGTGGGTGATTTTGGTGGGAGAGGCATCACGAGAGGTGGAATTGGATGTGAAATGGGTTTGACCATTGGTTTGGTAGGTGGTATTATTTTAGATTTGGGTTATACCTTCTTGGGTAAAGGCGTAGTAGATGAACTAGCGATAGAAGGTGTTGTAGGCTTAACTACCTCTTTGGAGGGTAGTGGGTTTTTCAATTTTGGTTGCACCTTCCTAGGTAAAGGTGAGGAAGGAGTACACGATGTGGAAGGGAAAGCAGATGGTGGAAGAGGATGAGTTAGCCAAGGTGATAAAGGAGGCACGGTGAAGGTTGTTGGCAGAGGCAAGGTGGAAGGTATGGGTTGAAGAGAAGGAAATATCATAGGTACTTTAGGGTTATTGTAGGTGGTGGGGGTATAGGCGGTAAGAAAGATGTGGGTAACGATGAAGGTGTACATTGTGCAAGTAAGTTGGGTGTGATAAAAGGTCATGATGAAGAGGTAGGCTATTGTGCTTTTGGTTTGCCTTAGATAGGAGGTTGTTTGGCCAAGGTTGATGGGTGAGGTCCTAGGATGGAGGGTAGTGGTGAAGGTGACAAAGGGGTAGTAGGAGAACTTGATGTATGTGGCCTAGAAGGTTGGGTCTTCCTTTTAGGTGGAGGAATAGTTTTTGCACGGGTTTTTGAAGATGTGGCTAAGTCCAATTTGACAGAGAGTGTACTAAGCTCGATGTCACCGACACCCAATGTGGTGATGGCTCTGGATGCGGGGGAAGGTGTAGATACAAGTAGGTTCTTAGGCATAGGAACAGGTTTGGTTGTTGGTAAAGGTTTGGATGTAGGCGAGGGTGATGAAGAAGAGGTTGTTTCAACAGGCATGGTCATGGTTGATTTGGTCATCTGAAATACCTTTGGATAAATCGTGGAGGTATCAACAGGTGATATTTGCATTTGGGTTGAAAAGGGTAGCTTGAGACGCCCCAAAGCATGGAATTATCAACATAATCCAAGTGGTCATCCAGCGTGAAAATGACACTATTGTAAGAGGAGATGACGTTGGTTTAGTAGCAATCCCTGTAAAATATGTCTGTGAGATAGGGAACTGGTTGGCTTCGGACTCTGTGGGTAAGAGAGCCGAGAGAAAATCAACTGGATCTTAGAAGGCTAATGGGGAATTTTCACCAACAGCAATGGCACTTCTAAAGGATCCCCTATGGGTAGGGGAGATGATAGGTGGGATGAGGTAGGTTCCTCTTTCAATGGAGAGGAAGGTGAGCGTGAATCTCCCATGGGTAGGAGAGTTAACACCATAAGTTGTTCATTAGGTTGCGAGGTGGGTGGTGAAATGGTATCGGTAGGTATTGTGGTCTCCTCCGTGGGTGATGGGGGATGAAGGGGACTCCTCTATGGGTGAAGGAGTAGATGAAATAGGCTCCTCTATGGGTAAAGGATCTCATGCTAGAATCTCCTCGATGGAGGGGATAGGAGGAAATTGAGGAAGGGTCGGTATGGTGTCAAACATAGCATGGACCTCATGACATTACTGTCATTAGTTGAAGGTTCGCCAATTTGGTTAGATGATGGGTGTGATTAGGAAATGGATTCTTGAAGATATGCAAATTTTGATTGGTCGGTGCATTCGGGTTGTCCAAGACAAGATCTCTGTTGTCTAACATTTCCTAGATGATGTTTTTAAAGGTGATACAATTACCATCGCTATGGCCTTTTACGTAACGATAGTTACAATAGTTTTGTCCCTTATACCATGCAGGCATAGGACAAGTAGGGTCAAAACCAGTATGTGTGATAGGTGGATAGTGGTAGAGCTAACATCGAAGAATAAGGCTCCCCGATTGGAGTGTACTTGCATTACTCTCACCTGAACTAGAAAGCTTGAATGGGAGAAAGGTTGGAAGAAGGTTTGATTGATTAGATGGGTGAGATGGGCCAGCTTTTAAAACTACCATGTTGGCTAGATCCTTTTTCTTTGGAATAGTTGTTTTGTGGTTTTGAAGAGGAAGAAGCATCATTGGATTTGAATGCAACGTTTTGTTACGCAATTGAATTTTCTTCTCTTCTATGGCACGGATTTCAAGTTTTCTAGCCATGGTGAACGCTTCATCAAAGGTACGGAAGGTTTGGACTTGGAGAGTTGGTGAGATGATGTGCCTGGCACAAGCCCGAGTGAACAACTCTATAAGCTCGGTTTGAGGTAGCTGGAATGTAAGTTGGTTGATGAGGCTCTGCCAACGAGCGAAAAAAATTTCATTAGACTCGCTCGTCATCGTATTGTCATGTTGAGTACAAGTCGGTCATGGTGACCTTCTTGACGATATTGATTGAAAAATGGTCTAGGAAGGCTTGAGCCACTTGGTTAAATGAATAAATGGAATGTCAAGGTAAACCACTATACCAATCCAACGCGGGTCCTGTCAAGGATAGGGAATCTCTACAAGAGAAGAGCGTCTTCATGAGCGATTAAATAGTACCCATGTTTGAAATACCGCAAGTTGTTGTGGGACCTCTTTGTTGTTGAACCGGTTGAATTTGGGAATTTCCCAATGTGTAGGATATGGACGAATGGGAATAGACAGATGAATGGGCTCATTGCAGATTTCATCGTATGTTAAAGAGTTGCAAGAGCTAGAAACTAATGCTTCTAATGTTTTCATCTTTTCCATCATCATTTTAATAAGGTCATTGGTAGGTTGTGATGACTGGGCACCCCCTGTAGTATAAGGGGGTTGATGATGAATGTATGATGTGGATGGCATTCCAGTATATGGTGGTGCCGAGTACGAGAAGTGCATTGGGGGAATAGATGTAGGTGGAAAATATCCCGAATAGGTGATAGATGAGATAGGTGGTTGTTGGTGATATGTGTAAGTAGGTGGGGTGGATGTAGCAATCCTTGTAGTGATTGGAGGTAAAGACTACAGGATGGAGAGGATGTTTTGGAATGGGGTATGGGTTTCCGACACCATGGGTGGCTACGATGCAATAGGTATATACGAGGTGGTAGGTGCAGACGGGGCTATGCTCAAGGTGGTTGATGAAGGAATGGTTGACACCATGGGAGCAACTAACGTCAAAAGTGCGACCGATGTTGTAGGTGCCGCAGATATTGATGATGTGGGGTCAAGTTGGGATACTATGAGCGGTAAGGTGGAAGAAGGTAACGTCGAGCTAGTGGTAGCTGACGCAGAAGTGGGGGCAAGGGTAGGAGGAATGGACACATGCATGTCGTATACCAACTGTCTTGATGAATCACGAGTAGATGAATGGGAAAGATAATGTTGTAAGGCAGTGGGGTTGTGGTCAAGGATTCTTGTGAACTCCTCATCACCGGTACTGATGATAATGGGTTGAGTAGGATCCATAGGTGACAGGATGGAAGGTGGCGATGGGCTAGGTGGGAGCGGTGAAGGATTGCATGGAATACAAGGGTGTTGGCTTGACTATGAGTCAAAACCATGTGAGTTGGCGTAGGCTTGGTAATCTATTCTCTATAAATGACATAGAAAAACAAAATAAATAGAGAGAAACCGTTCGGGAGGAAAAAAACATGTCATTGTTTTATTTAAAAATTAAAACACAGGGAACCAATGGCGGTTGAGTTAACCGATGATGGTGCTAGGGTGAATGATGTCGGTTAGGTTAACCAATAGCGGTTACTGTAAGAAATCAATTTTTTTGCAAATGGGGCAATAACTGATGAAAATGAGACAAAACTAGATCGACAAGTGATTTAAAAGATCCAGGGGTATGATGATATGTCTGAGGAACTTTAGAAAGAACAAAAAATGTGGTGAGTGTTGTTTTTGGTAAAATGACCAAAAAAGCAAATAACCGACAATTGTCAGTAAATGATGATAGTCGAGTAAATCGATGTCGGTCGCCATTGGACCAACGCCACCATGAAATTTTGAAAAGATGGAGAAAGTTGATTTTTGTGACTTAGATCAAATAAACCATTAACCCGTAAACCCGAGTATGTATGATAATGACGGACCCCGACACACCCAAAAAGGTCGAGAATACACCAACTATAATTGTGGGGTGTGAAAGGAAGAAGAGAATGGAGAATGCATCCTCACAACTCAAAACACAAATCAAGCAAAATTTAATAAACACAAAATCCTATGGGTGAATTTTATGTTTTAGCTTATGTTATTTAAGACTAACTCATGAACATAACATAGTTTTTGGTTTGATAGAAGGTGTCCTATGAAAATCCAAGATCTAAGGGTGGTTTCAGGTAATGTTTTGGCGGGGGCGGTCCTTTCTCTGAGATAATGACTGGACAGAGAAACCAGTTGGGCACCCACTATCAATCCTCTGATCGTGTGATCGTTGATAACTTCTTCCAAGTAGGGGATGTTTAAGAAGATGTGTAAATTATGTAAGTGGTTTGGTATAGAGAGAGTGTGTGCAAGTGAACTACGATTAAATTAGTCAACCATCAATTGGGCATGACTTCTAGCATATAGGTTGCCCTCAATTTTAATGTGAGCTAAAAATGCAAACATAGAAGTATGAAATGCAAGTATTTTAAAACCCAAATCGAAATGTGATATTCGATGTAAACAAAGAGTGAATAGGAAATAATATGACTTTCACTAATGCAAATGCAAGAAAAGAAAGAAAGATTCTTTTTAGTCCCGAAATACAAATGTCACTGAGACAAGTAGAAGAGAGAGAAGATTCTAAGGAGAGAATTTAATGTTAACTTCCTTTTGAAAAGAAACAAACATACAATGGTTCCCTAAGAATGAATAAATGCAAGGAACCCCGGATGGGTCCCACCAAGCATGCCAAAATGTTTCACCGGATTCTTAACAAATTAATGAAACAGATAAGGGTAGTAGGCCAAGGAGGAATACTTGTTTGTGGTGTCGGTTGAAGGTTGTGCGCGCGTTCTAATTTCTTGATCCAAGTTGATTGCGAGAGCTCCCTTTTGGCTAGGAGGAACTACCTGTAAATGCAAAACAATACCACCAAATAGAGTTAAACAAAACAATGAGTGGACTGCCTAGCGAAAGCTAGATCCAGAAGCATGATGCTTCTTGAACAAGTTGTCAATCCACTTTTATATAACAATATTAATGCTAGTTAAATCATACATGAAGTAAAGATCCTATTGGAATTGAAACGATTTAGGTATCTCATACAAAACAATAAGAAAGGTCATTCAAAAGGTTGTTTAAGGTCAAAACAGAGGGTTGATCGGTTGGTGTTGAGTTACAGTGTAGTATAGGCTCTGGGTAAGGTCTGGTAAGGATTAGAAATGGTTTTGGGCTATTAGGAAGTGGGTATTAGCTCACTGGTCTGAGCTATATTGACAAACACAAGAATCGTGTGTGCCTGACCGACCGATGTTGGTTAGGTAGAGTGACCGACGTTGGTTGGCTAACTAGCGTCGATAGGGGCAATTATCAAAAAGTTGCTAGAATTGGTTTTCAGACTCCCTATGATTGCATAGAGGTTGGAAATGGTGAGAGTGGGTTGTAAAATGATTCTGAAGACTCAAAGATGATCAAGAGAGGGTGAAAATATGTGGAAATTTTGGGTATGATCAGGTGATGGGTTGATGGAATCGAGGAAGTATATGGGTGTGGAGAGGAATAAACTAAAGAAATGAATAAACAAATATACAGAAACTAGAGATTCAATGAGGAGATGTTGAATACTTACTAGAAAATAGATTGGAGGAAGTAGTTGTTGAAGATGGTGACGGTAGAGATCCAGAGAGAAGAGTCATTGTATTCGTGTCGCAGCAATTCAGACCTCCATGCCTCTCTATTTGTGAATCTGTGATCGTGAAGAGGATGATGAATGGTGACCGATGTTGGTAGTGCTCACGTGTGTCTTCTTTTGCCTAAGTGCTGAATAAATTCGAGTGCTCCAAGTCTCTGGAAGAAATGAGATCTGAATAGATTGACCAACCTGGGCAAAGGCTTTTGGAAATGTATTTAACCTAACCGGCAATGGTTAGGTGATCGGCGCGTCATTGAGATATAACCGAGTCGGTCAAGGCGGGAATATCTAGGTTGGCCAAAAATAGCCAGATTGTTGTTATTTTTGGCATGATCTCCAACCTTTTGTCGAGTCTCGAGTGATAGATCATAGCAAGATAAGTAGGAGTCCTTTTAGGTTTGTTAATAGGAGTTAAGTCTAGGTTTAGACTAAGTCCTAGTTAGTTAGGATAGGTTTAGACTTGGTCTTAGGTCATTAATGAGGTTTGAGTAGGTCATTGAGTGAGGTGGCTAGGTGAGGTGGTTAAGTGAGGATATTAATTAATTTAATTAAGATAATTAATTTAATTAACATGTGCACTATGGGATATGAATAGGTAGGATATGGTTAATTTAATTAACGGGGTTTAAAGGGGAGTATGACCCAATTTTGGTGTCTACACACACATCCACTATGCAGTCACCTTTTGAAGCATGCTTGGGGTATCTACCTACCAATCCACTAGACATTGCGGTTGGAAAACATGAAGAAGGGGAGATACATGACTCAAAAGTGACTAGAGAAAAGTTCATTGAGAGGATCGATAAGTCCACCACAAGGTGAAAGAACAAATGGAGAAGTCTCAAGCCAAGTACAAGGCTAGGCACGATCAGCATTATAGAGAGCACAAACTTCATGTTGGAGACAAGTTTTGGTTGTACTTGAGCAAGGAAAGACTACAAGGTCAAGAAAGGAAACTCAAGCCACTACGGTATGGACCCTTCACTATACTTTTGGAGCAGGTTGAAGAAAATGCTTTCATGATTGATTTTCCACACTTCATGTGGATGTACTCAGTAGTAAATTGTGATAACTTGCACCTATATGAGCCATCCATGCTTGATGAGGAAGAAGAGTGTCAGTTGTTACCTTCCATAAAAGATTGTGTCTTGGATTCACAAGGCAAGTTGGAGGAGGATGTAATGCTACTGAAGAAAGGTTAGAGAAACAAGAAGAGGTCCATGAGACTCTTGGTAGGTTGGAATCAAGGGGAAGACACCAAGGCAAGCCCGATGGTACTCAAAGGAGAAAGTGAGGGAATTGTTTCCTCATATACTCCCCCATTAAGCTTTTTGGTACCAAAAACCTCCTGAGTAGGGGAAGCGTGATCCATAGGGATCTAGAAAGACACCACTTCATCGAGCAATGAGAACCAAAAGAAAAAATAATCGAAACGAAAGCAAACTATTAAGTTACAGAACCGCCGCCTGTGTAGAGCGGCGGTTGCGTAACCGCCCCTCTACATAGATCAGTGGTTGTGTAACCGTCGGTCTACATTCACTAGCGGTCTTGTCAGGAATAAAAATGAAAAAATACATCCATGAACAGTACGATTTGGAACGTTTGGATTGTGTCTCTTCCTTCCTTATACGACCCTTTCTATTCTCAGTAGTGCACACGAGGACACAAGGAGCAGCTATAAATGCAAGAAGAAGATGTGGAATTGATCATCGATTCATGGGAGAAGTGAGCAAGAAGACTTTGGTGCTGGAATTGATTTGTAGAAGCAAGGTGTATGAGCAAAACAAACAAGTAGAGAGGGTGGAAGTAACATTGTTGTCTTCCTTCAACTTCTTGTAATTTGTATTCATTTCAATTGGCCACAATTGCCCTTCCCGACTAGTTTTCCCTCAAATTGGGGGTTTCAGGATAAAAATATTGTGTTTGTGTGTTGAATTGGTTTTTTTAATCACGCAAACTTTCGGAACTGTCATTTTCAAGTAATTTGGAAGTAGGAACAACAGTGTGTGGTTTTGTAAGTTTCCAAAGTAGAAGTTTACATATCACTTGACCCTTTTTGTATAGTTTTGGACCTACTTAGATTTTGACTCTGTAACTTTTTGGGAGTGTTGCCTTTCTAGAAATGTTTGTCATTGTCAAACCCTAGTTATCGATCATGTTGCAAAATCTCTTTGAACATTCTGAATAATATCTCAAACCCTAACCATGGATGGGAAACCCTACAAAACAAACATTATTTGGGTTGTGTGCACCCTGTGCTCCGCTAATATGGGCACTACTCTAAAGATGCCTCAAAGCACGCACGCGTTCTTCACCCAACATTTGATATTTGAATGAATGCAACTAGATTTGGCAACTTCTTTGACAATGCTCTAGTTGAGTTTAACTCTTTCTAAAATACTTGGAGAAGGGAAGTTTTATTGCTTGTAAATGAGAGAGGTTGATTCCTTGGCTTGGTAGGAAGTTTCAAACTTGTGATTTTTGCCTTAATGATTGCACATTAGATTTTGTGAGATTTAGGGAGCCTTAGGTGACCTTTGCAAGTGTGGAAAGTGAGTGTATCAATGTAGTGTCATAATATTTTCAAGTTAGTAAATGAGGTAGTGTTAACTTGCTTATGTGGGGTTCTAAAAGTGAATTACCGAATAAAGGTCAATCCAGAGGGAGTAAAAGACCTATCAGAGAATTTGGAACTAAAAACAAAGATGGAGGATATGTTAGTGTAAAACCGTATAGATAGGTTAGGACCAAATATAAATTCCTAACCAAACTGTATGGCCTTGACTAGGGATGAAAAACATGATAAATGAGGTTTGCATCTTGTTAGGTTGACTTATTATATGGATTTTATGTATTGAACTCTCAAAATGTGTTGGCATATCAATGTGTAAGGATAAACAAGCTAGACAAGAGACCTCGGGATGTACTAAGTGGGAATAGAAAGGTTGTGTTTATCTTAGCAAGAGTGCATTATCAAAACCAACAATGTCAAAGAGTAAATTGCCAAATTTGAGTGTCTACAAATAGAAAGAGCAAATTGATTTGCCGCAAACCCTAATGTCTTGTTATGTGCTTAAAGATGCCCTAATTTCATAATGGGGAATTTTACAATAATGGAAAAAAGTGTTGTAATTCAATATTAAATGTAAATGGGAAACGGGGTTACCTTTTTGGTACCTATGGTGCAAAGGTAGTGCAAGTTTGGCACAAATGTGGCACACATTGTGACATGCATGTACATCATCTTTGCATCAAAACTCTAGAATGAAAAAAATGACGCAAATTCCACTATATGTAGTAGTGAAATGTCACCTTTTGAAGGTTGGATGAAATTTCAATAGTCCTATATCATAGTTGGAACTAATCCATGAAACTTGATATGAAACTGAAATTTTATAGGAAATCAAAGAGAATACTCCTATATCATAGTTAAAACCAATCCATAAAATTTGATATGAAACTGAAAAATTCAAACATAACAAGAAAGTTGGACAAGATAGATATAAGAGTTGACTTAATTCTAAAAGATCTATTTGTAAATTTGAAACCGGTGCCCAAGTGTTTATTAGGGTAAACCCGAACGTAGTTCTTTAAAACTTAGAAAATACACTACATTAAGTCCTCTTTATTGCGGTCAATTTGAAGTTTTAGAGAAAGTAGAAGATTTATCCTATAAAATTAATTTACCAAGTTATCCATAGTTCATAATGTTTTTCGTATGAGTTTGCTTTAAAAATATGTGTGTAACTCTAAACATTTGATTGATTGAAAAAATATAAATGTTCAATCTAGTTGTGAATTTAAAATCGACCTTGAGGAAATCATTAATAAACCAACTAGGAAATTGAAAAATCAAGAGATTAATGAAGTAGAAGTGAAATGTACTTCATGTTTTAATGTGTGCCTTTTTAACAAAACACACCTTTTTTAGCACATTTTTTCATGCATAATTTTTCTCCAAAATATGCATGTGAATCTTTTTTAGCTAATTCCACCCTAAGGTAAGTAAAGGAAAACTTCATTTTCCACCCCAATATTTCTTTTTTGATCCTTTAATTTAAAAATGTGAGTCTTGACCTTCATCGAGTCGTGTAATCCTAATTATCAAAGGCTCATCTTGCATCATTTTGTCATTTGTGAAATTTTTTGCATCTCTTCCACGGGGAAGCTATGATTTCCTTCATCGTTAACCACTAGGATCTGTTCCTTCTTCCATGCATTTATTCTAAAGGTTTTCAAAAAATGATTAGGATGATCCTCTCTGCACAAAGCTTGCTTTTTATTGTTGTGCTACACTACTATGATTTAACAAAAAAAAAAGTGTAACAAAACTTCCATACAAATTAATTAATAAAATGGGTATTCCTTATGAACAAGTATGTTAGTTATTCTACCTTGAAAACTATTAAATGTATTGAATAACTTAAAAATATGAAATTTGTAATCTCTAATGTGATAAAGCAAAGGAGATAATGTAAAAGAGAAAGGACATACAAAGTATGTCCAACCAAGGATCCAACACATTCAAAGTTTTGGCCAAAACAAATAAATAATTGAAATTTTATATTCCTTATTTACAACCATGACTTAAAGAATTATACTTGAGCACTACGGAAAATAGGACCATTTCTAGGGTAGAAATAAGTTATGTATTCCAACCTTAATTAATGAAAAGATGGCTTCTTAGTAATTAGAATGAGCTCCGAAAAACTGAAATCTCAACTGCTGTTGTTGGTTGCTGCCTCAGCCTACGCCGCCGCCGCTTCTTGGCGTACTGCGGTGTTTCTTTATGTTGTTGGACCCTTCGGCTCTTCTCTGGGACCTTGCCTCCCAAGCCTCCAGATGCATGGAATAAAATAGTAGAGGGTTCCACCTCTGCCCGCACTCAGACAAACTTTCTCGACACTGTCAGATGGGTCCTTTTCCCTTCGCATCCCATCCCACATCACCGATGCTACTGCTGCCTCACGTGATCTATCTCTGGTGGGAAAGCTGATGGGCCCCAGGCCCCCACTTGAAGATATTAAAAAATGGGCCAGGCTGAAATGGAATCCTTGTGGGGCGCTTGAAATAGCAGCGATGCCAAACGGATTCATCCTTTTCTCCTTCAGCATGAAAGAGGACTTTGTGGGCTCTTCTGGGCGGTCCTTGGTTTTTTGGCAGACACGGCTTCTACTTCAGGAAATGGTCTCGGGCTTCAACCCACACACTGAAACCATGACCCAAGCTCCAATATGGGTTCGCCTCCCGGGTCTCCCCCTGGAGTTCTGGCATCCTGCAGTTATAGAAGGTATTGCTCTTGCTATGGGTTCTTTAATAGCTATTGATCAAGCCACTAAGGCAAAAACTAGATTCATCCATGCCCACTTTTGTGTTAATGTCGATGTTGTCCTCTCCCAAAAGAGATAGAGCTCCTATCTGACTTTGGAACCTGGAAGTAAAATATTGACTACGAATATATCCCCCAAGCCTGCTCCTTCTGTAAAAGCATTGGCCATAGAGCCTCCGGTTGCCCTTCAAAACCCCAACCAAAAACCAGACCCCAAACATCCCCCCAAAAAAAAAGAAAATCTATATTCCAAAGGCGTCCTCTGATGAGGTTCCGGTCATTCCTACTTCCAACCCTTTTGCTCTCCTTGAAGAGGGGGAGGTAAACACCGACCCTGAAGAGGCCTCTCCTTCGGCCCCCATCCTCTCACCCTCTCGTCCCCCATCCTCACTGAGATCCCCTCTGTTCTCCCCCTCCTCGGCGGAGCCCCCTCTTTGGCCCCTCCCTCCTCCCCTCTCCGCTCTTGCCCCCCCACCTCCTTCCTCCATACCCACCTCCCCCTCTTTCATCCCTTCCTTTGTTTCCCCCCTTTGGGGCCTCCCCCCCCGGGCCTCCCATACCGCCTACCTCTCGATTCCCTGCTCTCCCCTCGCCCACTCTTGGAGGACAACTTTAACCCCGTTTGACTCGTAGCAGCAGCAAGAAACCTGATATTGGAACTGAAAAAGCAAGGGGGCGGACTCAGTAATGTCAAGCTTCAGCAAGAAGCAGCTCTTAATGTCGCTCAAGGTACTCAGAGCACTATCCACATGATGGTGGGGAACAAAACAAAATCCAAGAAATGAAGATCATCTCCTGGAATATTAGAGGTCTCAATTCTCTTCAAAAACAAAGGGTCCTCAAAGATATGAAATTTCAGAATTCCCCTGATATCATTATGCTCCAGGAAACTAAACTAAAAACGATGATAGATTTTCAAAAATTTGGCCTTCTGCCTCCTTTGTTTCTCAACCCTCGGCAGGCAACTCTGGAGGTTTATGCACCCTCTAGACCCAAGGAGCTACAAAGGTGACTGTCTTTTTAAGCATCCCAACTTCCTTTGCATGCTTTTCCAAGAAGTGGGGTCTGATTCCCCCTGGATTGCCATCAACGTCTATGCTCCCAATCTAGAGTCTCAGCGTGGAAACATGTGGAAAGACATTTCAAATTTCATCAGCTCTTGCGGAAATCTTCCCATATTAATAATGGGAGATCTTAATTGCCCCCTTTATCCTTCTGAAAAACAAGGAGGTGCTCCTGCCTCTCCCATCAGCATGGGAGCTCTGGCTGACTTCATTCGTGAGAACTCCCTTCTTGATATTGATCTCCACGGGGCTTCCTTCACTTGGTCCAACCGCATAATGGGCAGGAATCATATTCAAAGCAGACTTGATAGAGCTCTAGGTTCGCTGGATTGGATCTCCCTCTTCCCATATTTCTACCTTAGTTCTCTCCCTCGGGCCGCCTCGATCATAGCCCTCTTCTGCTCTGTGCAAACAATAAGTTGAACATCAAGAACCCTCCTTTCAAGTTTGAGCTAGCTTGGCTCGAAAATAATAACCTGAACCCTCTCATCAAAAATGGTGGGACTTCAATGTCAGTGGCACTGATATGTTTATATTTTCCAGCAAACTCAAAGAAATAAAAAGCAGCTCAAAATTTGAAGGTTATGGTCTTCGGCAGCATCAAGCTCCGCAAACAGAAACTGTCGCAGGACATTGCTAGAGTGGCCACTCAAATTGAATCTGAAGGGAGGTTGGACCATCTTCATCAACAAGAATCCCTCCTCCTTAGCGAATTCCACAACACCCTTCAAGAGGAGGAGACCTATTGGAGGCAGAGATCTCGAGCCCTTTGGCTTGAGCAGGGGGATCGTAATACTAAATTCTTCCACATCACTGCTTCCAAGCACAAAAGCAGAGACAAAATCTATGAGTTGTTGTCTTCTTCTAGTAACTTATTAACCTCTGAAATTGACATCTCTAACGAATTAGTTTCCTTCTACTCTAACCTCCTTCAGGTTGATCACCACCCCACTGAGCAAGTGATGTCCACTATGCTGCAACATATCCCACAGCTTGTGTCTATGGAGATGAACAAAAATTTAATCAAGCCTTTTGAAATGGAGGAAATCCACAAAGCCATTTTCTCCATGAAAGGGGACAAAGCTCGGGTCCGGATGGCTTTCCTGCTACTTTTTTCCAAGTTTTCTAGGATACCATCAAGCAGGATCTCTTCAAGGCAGTTAATGAATTCAGACTTGCAACAACCTCCTCAAAGAATGGAACACCACTTTCTTAGCACTGGCTCCCAAAGCCCAGGGCTCCAAGGTTGTCTCCAACTTCAGACCGATCAGTTTATGCAACACTGCTTACAAAATCATCACTAAGATGTTGGCTTCCAGGCTTAAACCCCTAATGAACACTCTCATCTCTCAGAACTAGAACGACTTTATTCAGGGTCACCTCATTCAAGGTGGTATCATCACGGTACACGAAGCAATACATTCGACCTATCACTCAAAATCCTCTAGAATGATCCTTAAGCTGGATATGCAAAAAGCCTTTGACCGAGTCATTGGACCTTCCCGATCGAGTGCTTGGAAAGTTATGGTTTTGATAAAAGATGGCGCATTGGATGTATTCTTGTATGGCAACTCCTTGCTTCTCTATTCTTATTGATGGCATCCCAGTCGGCTTCTTCAAAAGTAGCAGAGGAATTAGACAAGGTGACCCCCTGTCCCCTTTTCTCTTTGTTCTTATGGTTGATACCCTCAGCAGAGCCCTAGAGGACGCTAAAAGCCATTCTGTCATTTTGGGTTTGAAGATCACCTCCAACCTTCCTTCGGCCACCCACAGTCAATTTGCCGATGACACCCTGCTGCTAAGCTCTGCATCTGTTATTGAAGCCCGCGCGCTTATGGAAATCCTGACTCTTTATCAAGTTGCCTCTCAGCAAACCATCAACTTCAACAAAAGCAAGCATTTCCTTCATAAATACCCCCCTAGGACCCAAGAGAAAGATTGCTGATATTTTTGGTTGCAAAATTGTGGATCTCCCCTCCTCCTACCTGGGCATTCCTCTTTTCAAGGGTAAGCAATCTAAAAACCTTTGGAATCCTGTAATCGAAAGATATCAAAAAAAGCTTGCTGCTTGGAAAGGGGCTCTGCTCAGCCAGGCGGGCAAGCTTCAATTGGTCAAAGCCACCCTCCAGAGTCTGCCGATCTACTTCATGTCTCTTCTTAAGTTGCCTAGCTCTGTGAAGGAGGTGGTGGAAAGGATTCAAAAACACTTCTTGTGGTCTGGTGTGGAAGAGAAAAAATGGATACATCTGGTTTCCTGGAAGGAAGTTTGTAAGCCGACCCCTCTTGGTGGTCTCGGGGTAAGACAAATGGCTAACATGAACGTCGCCCTTCTTGCTAAAATGGGTTGGGAAGTGGTGAAAGGTACTTCTCACTGGGCTCAGCTCCTTAGATCTAAATATTTAGCTCCTAATGAAGACTTTATTTCCTCTACCCCAGCCCGTGGCTCGGCTATATGGAATTCAGTCATCAGTTCCCTTCCCACTCTTAACGCTGGCACCAAATGGAGGTTTGGGAATGGTGAAAGTATTGACTTCTGGCATGATCACTGGATTGGGGAAAAGCCTTTGGGCCTCAATCCCGCTTGGGACCCTGTTAGAAGAATTCTCATTAATCGTCATGGCAGGTTAGTTTTTGGTTATTGGTCTATTGTGAATTCCATCCCTACCTAGAGTATCCCGGATTGGATGGG
Source organism: Taxus wallichiana var. yunnanensis (assembly GCA_018340775.1). Taxonomy (NCBI): domain Eukaryota; kingdom Viridiplantae; phylum Streptophyta; class Pinopsida; order Cupressales; family Taxaceae; genus Taxus; species Taxus wallichiana. Next base: position 192,579,398 of record CM031244.1, on the reverse strand, counting down.
AATCAGGGAACAACAGAGGCAACTCCTAATTCTGCTTAGAATTGATTTATCCTCCATCTACATTCCCTTTTCCCTGCCCGAGGATGAGCTTATTTGGCCACTCTCCCCTTCAGAGCCTTCTCGGTTAAAGTTGCTTACCTCTCCATGCCTCTCTCCAGCTCTGGCCCTCCCCTCAGCAAAATCTAGCCGAAGGAAACTATCCCCAAAATTGGCTTCTTCTCCTGGCTCTCCTCTAAAAATGCTTTCCTGTCGGGAGAAAATCTGAAAAGAAGGGGCTTCTCCCTTCCCACTAGATGTGTGCTCTGTACCAAAGCTATGGAATCCTCTTCCCATCTTTTAATTCATTGCCCCTTCTCCCAAGCTATTTGGCATTGGTTCCTGTCGCGTATGGGTGTGCTTTGGACTTTCCCGAGTCCATCCAGGATACTCTCATCCAATGGTCCTCCCCTTTCTCCCATCCAGCCCTGACATTGGCTTGGAGGCTTCTCCTCCCCCACGGCATCTGGGGTATCTGGAAGGAAAGGAACAGAAGGATCTTCAAAGAGCAGAGTCGGGATCCTGCTAGCGTGGCCAACCAGATCACTCTGACCTTCCAAGAAAACATCAACACTCACTACTAGATCAAGTATCAACAAAAAATTCAACTATGTAATTCTAAGGAGTGGCATCTTCTATTGACTAATCTTCCCTCGGGTAAGGCTTCTACTACGGATCGCTCTTTTGTGCGATGGCTTCCTCCCCGCCCCTCGGATGGAGAAAACTTAATACTGATGGAGCATCTAAAGGAAACCCTGGAAATTCAAGAGGGGGAGCCATCCTTCGGAACTCTGCTGGTCTCACTATTGTTGCCTCTGCTGTCAACCTCAGCTTTGGTACCAACCATCGTGCGGAAGCCCTGGCCATCCTCAAGGGCCTTGAGTTGGCTCTCAATTACGGCAATGATCCCCTCCAAGTTGAAAGCGACTCCCTCAATATCATCAAACTCCTGCAGTCGGCTGACACGGGGCAATGGTCTATACAAAATATTATTGCTGATATCCACATCTTACAAAGGAACTTTCAGCAAATTCACTTTCAACACATCCTTCAGAAGGAAACAAAGTGGCATGGATTGCTTAGCTAATATTGGCGTCCACCTTGAAAATCAACAAATTTGGTCGGATGACTTACCGGCAGACCTCCTCCAAATTACCAAGAATGACCTCACTTCTTAGAGCTTCTAGTTGGATGGGTATTGTTGCCTTTGATGTCAGCTATGTCATTATTAATCTTCCCAATGGCGGTAATGATTCTTCCATTATTATGATTTGTCCATTGGCACAACAAAATTTTAAGAGGGAGGCGAGTCATATTTATGCGGATCCTCCCACACATGGCGCTTCCCCATCTCATAAGTACTTGCGGGCGGGTGTTAATGATGAGGCAGATGGCTCCCACGCTTGGGGAGGGCTTTTTAAGGCCCTCCACAATACTCTCCTTCGCACTCATTTTCAAAATCTCATTAGCATGGGTGGCCAACTGAAACGTATCGAACCTGCCTCCTGCAGCGCAGTGAAAGAGGATGATGAAGTCTGGAACATCCTGCTGGAGAATGGGATAACCACTTTTCTCGAAAGGATGGAGGGTCATTCGGCTCTGGTCTCCTATGCCGCCATGGCTTCCTGGTCACGGGGACGTGTTAAAATCGGCAATACCTCCTTCACGATCTCCACGAATGCAATTATCGATGCTATTGGTCTCCCAGCTGCAGGGGATGTTTACTTCAAACGCTCTCTCCGCTCAAAAATGCAGGACTTCATAGCTCCGGGTGAGAAACCAGTCAAGTATCTTGTCGGGCTATACCCGCGACTCTCTGCCTCCTCCGTGGGACAGAATTGCTGAAGTGATCATGCGCTACTTCACCATCGATGGCCGCTACCGCCTGGTCTATGGCCCCCATTTCTTTATCCTTTCGCACCTGCGCTGGGATAAGAAGATAAATTTGGTTGCTTTTCTCTTCCAATCTTTGGAGCATTCCGTCCATCTTGCTCATGATGGGGAGGGAGCTATTCTTCATCAGGCCTTCTGTATCTTCTTTTTAAATTTGTTGCCTCGTATGCCGAAATTACCCGTTTTCCCCCTAAGTCCGGGTGCCGCCGTCGCACCCCCACGTCCTCTCGTCCCGTCCTCCTCCGCCTCCCGCCCCTCCTCCGGCCATCACTGTCGCCTTCACATCTCTTCCGACTCTGATTCGGATGTGGCCATCCTGGGCTCTCCCCGCTGTGGCAACCCCCCCTCTGTTCCCCTTGCTAGCCCCTCGACCTTACGTGTCTTTTTTGAAAGACACTGGTCCCTTGGCGGTCTCCCCTATTTCCAGCCCGGCTCCCCCTTGTTGACGCCCTCCTGGGACTTGCTAAGTTGTATCCGGATTCCCCAGATTCAGAGAAATTGGAAATGAATGAGGATCTGCTTGTTGAGGACCCCATCATCCAGAAAGTTGGTGACAGTTCGGATTCCACGCGACAAGCATTCCCCACGCTCACTCCTTGAGCACACCTCCTAAGCCTAAAGCTTCATCTGTTGAGACTGCAGCTGCTGACTCTTTGAGGGATGATCGCAGGGTCAATCTGATTTCTTCTATTTTGAACAAGCTCCAACGCGCCTTCACCACTCTAAAGGCCTGGGAATCCTTCACTGACACCACTAGGACTGCTATTGCCAAAGACTATTCCGAACTCCTAGCTCTCACATATCAGCTCGTTGAAGACTCGGGTTCCCCTAGAGCTAAGAATGTTGTTACTGAGCTGAAAAAGTTCATCTCGATGTTTTTCTTTCCCTTGTTGGCTTTCCTCTCAGCGCTTTTTTGGAATCTTCTTGGGTATTATCATTATGTAATTTTCATCGCTTATATCTAGCCTTTTGGACTTTTTTTGTAAAAGGTTGTGAGACCTTCTAAAACCCTCTTTTTACCCTATATTCCAAACGACAAACAAGGTTGGATTCTCAACTTTCCACTCAAAACCCATAATGGCTGATCTAACATCAACTTTTGTGCCACTAAATGTTATTCTAGCAAGGCAAAGGAAGTAGTGTTCTAAACTTCTCAAACATGTGAATTTTATGGTAGGCATTGAATGATCAATGACAAGCAACTCATTTAATTTGAAGTGGTCTAGATAGTGTTTGGTGTTGTAAAGTTCCATGCACATTTTATTAGAGACCAAGCACTAACAAAGAATGGAGTGGAGAATCTCTTGTACATTTATATTATTTTTCTCTCGACAAACATGGTTGGATTCTTAACTTTCCACTCAAAACCCATAATGGGGATTTCGTGGTATTGAATCACTAGGGGCACGCAATTCGTAAAATAGCCAAAAGGCTGGTGGTGCTAGTGAAACATTTAATTTGAAATGGATTCAAAAAGTGTTAGGTGTTGTAAGGTTCCTAAGGTTCTTAAATGATGATTATATAGATTTCAAAATAGAAGTTAATTGGAGACATTGCCACTTGAAGTGGCCTTTGATAATAAATCATTGTAGGCTTGGAATGAAGTTTCACACACAGAGCATGACTTTGGCCATGTTAAGGCAAACAAACCATAGCTTAAATTTAAGTATATGCAATACGCTATTTTAAGCATGTGCAATAGGCATATTCAAACATATTGGAGAGAATTTAATACCCATCAATCCTGTTTTTACAGTTATTACAATGTTCTGAATACTTAGAATGCATCGAAAGCAACCTGCCAAGGGAGATCCTTGAATCTTAAATGTACCGTTACACCTATTTTAATTCATGTTTAATTTCCGAACTTTTCTTGCATACTTGTATATAATGCAAGTATCGATTTATTTTTCTTTAGAGACTCAAAAGTTGCCTCTAAAGCTGCCGGTTGACTTATTTTACTATCGGCCACATGGTTTGGTTCCTTTGAAATGCACTTTGTAACTTGCTTTATAAACATTAATATTAATGTTAAAATTTAATAGTACCCAATGTCTGCATGTGGTGAGTAAACAAAATAATTAGTCACAATGTAAAAAGTGCATTATGATATGCTTCGAAAACACATTTTATGGTTTTCATTTAAAAAATTTAGTTTTTTTTGTTTGCCAGTGTTAAGAAGTGTTTAGAAAATTCCACTAGTGTCAATAGTCAGAAGTCACCCTATAGGAAGAAAAAAAAATAGTTTACTCGCTATATGAAAACGTTTTTAAGGGTGTATTGCCAACGTGTCCATGGGGACACTTCTTTACTGGTGGTCCTATTCTAAATTTATAGAGACCAATTTCACACTCTACACAACTTCTTTTAATACTCTCTAATTAGAGTAAAACCTGCAACATAAAAACGATTACATTTCAACTCTACTAACTCTGTAACTTGAGCAAGCCCTGCAGGACAAAAAGACCTCCATTTCTACTTTACATATTTCTACTCCATTACTAACTCTAATTTGAACAAAACCTGAAGCGCTGAAGGACTACATTTCTACTTCATGACTAAAGATTTCTACTCTACTAACTCCATAACTAGAGCAAAAGCTGCAGCACAAATTGACCTACATTTCAACTCAAGTACTAACAGCTATTTGAACAAAACCCGTAACACTAAGAGACCTACATTTCTACTCTACTGTTAGCAGCACAATAAGACAACATTTCTACTTTTATGACTTTGTAATTTGAGCAAAACCTGCATCATAAAAAGACAACATTTCTGTTTTATGACTAACTCTGTAATTTGGGCAAAACCTGCAGCATAAAAAGACTACATTTCTACTTTATGACTAACTCTGTAATTTGAGCAAAACCTGAAGCATAAAAAGACCTACACTTTAGACTACATCTTTACTGTGATCCTTCTATATCCATTTCAAAGTATGATGCCCCATCCCTGATAATGATATATCCATAATATGATTATGCATTCTAAAGGCCAAACAATACATAAATTGTATTTTCTCTGGCACCCATAGGTTCTATAGTTCAAATTTGAACTGCTAAACCAAAGCTCTATCCATCAAGGTGTAATCAAATAAAGTCATCACTAAAGACAACCAAATCAGAACACAGATTATTACAACTATTAAAATCAATATGAAAGACAACAGAGCATGAAGTCAGTAGATGGATCTGAATTTTGCATCACATAAATTACAGGTTCAATTATTCACAATTAATTTTAGGACTCACCTTGCGGATGGCAATCAATTGGCCCCTGTGAGGGTTCAAGAAAATGATCATGTGAAAAAGCGCACTGCCTAGAAATGGTGGCAAATATATGCAATTAAATGGAGACAAATACAAGCAATTTAATATCCAGAGCGGCTATTTATTATATATATATATATACTAAATTTGTCAAGTCCTAAAACAACTAGTTTTGAATCTCTATCTAGACAATTTATTCATTGTTTTAAGGAAGAAGTTAAAGAGCAAGGTCAATATTATTTTGCCACCTTTTTTAGCATACAATATTATTAACCTCTTAAGAGCAGTTATTTCTATCCATAATTATATCCCCAAATTTCTTTTTAAGAACCTGAACCCCTTCATCTTGAAGGCTCTATTTAATCTCTAAATCAGTAAAATATGATAATCATATGAAATGAACCCTAACTTAGGTCGCAATGGTAATTTAAGTCACAAGTGGGAGGCCTGACCTATAAAGGAAAGATATATAGGGCAAAGAAGGGGGCAACCAATAGTTATTTATGGGATTATGCATACATACTAAATTATGTCCTTTCTGGAATAAACAAACTCCTCTAAAGAATAAATCACTGATATTTGACAGAAATATTAACAAATAGAGCCTACATTGTCTAGAGTGATTGAATTTACTTGCATAACAAACAGCAACCATAAAATACCTGATGGCTACATTGGAGCTCTTAACACATTCCAGAATTTTGAAAGATGGGTATAATCAAGCATCTACAGACACAACCAAACTACTTTGTAGGTTACACCATGTCAGAAATGCTTATTGCAATGCACCAAGAGAGTTAAAAACAAACCAAATATTCAGATCGGCAAATTAAATAAGGGGTTTACTGAGATGCAATGCAAGCAAAAGTACCACGAGGTACACCACCAAGAGCACCGCATATAATGTCCATGCCTCTGCTACATGCCATACAAAGAAGGCAGATAATCATATTGAAGGGGGACAAAAACCCAACCACATTTCAGAGTATCAATTATGGGTTATGAAAATTACTATGTAAAAATATCCTAAACCAAATGACTTAAATGAAGCATCCGCACACCACATGAATTTTTAGACCATTAGTTGCATGCTACCATGAAAAGTTTAAAGTGGCAAAATCCACGATGTATAAAACATTTTTAGTTCTAAAGTAAGCCATGTGTTTTTGAGGTATTAACATAATCACTTAGAACGTGAATCAGGACTTCCATCTCCATAAGAGACAAGGCTACCATTCCCTGGTGGTGTTCGACTTCTAGATCTTGACCTGCTAACAGATGCCTGAGGAGATTGTTGCCTCCTGGGGATCGTCCTGACTTGTTTTTATCACTCAAAGCCAGACCTCGATTGTGTATAGCAAGGCCCTCAGATGATTTGGACATAGAAGAGCTGCTCCTAGAGGGAGATCGACCCCTTCTTCCTCTACTTTCATGCGACTCCCGCAGACCAAGCCGAGAACGTAAATGATCAATCACACGAGGACGTTCATCTACAGGACTTCGACTGCGGCTTAGACTACGATTCCTTCTCCTGTTTCGATAACCAACTGGACTATAACTTGCACTTCGACTCCGGCTCCTCCTGTACCTGCATTTTAACCACAAAATGATGTCCAACCAACTTTTTAAATGTAGGAAAATGGTTATCCTGTTTCCAACCAAAGCACCTGAAAACACTATCTATCCCAGCAAATTATCTAAATATTTAATCCAATCCAATAATTTATAGGATGCTTAAAAACTGACTTAATCCTACAAACACTGTTTGCAAATCCTAAAACCTAAACTAAAAGCATACTAAAAATTAAAAATTCCTGACCTTGGAGGAGTCCTGCCTCTTGGTGGATTTCTGTAGTGCCTTGGTGGAGAGCGCTCAGGGTAACTTCGGTAACTTGCATATCTAGCATATAAAATAAGTGTCACAGATTCTTTATAAGTATGAGAACTCATGTAGGCAAATAAATACAAATTAGTACAAACCTGTCCCTGTCTGGAATACTTCTGGCAGTGTATCGAGACCTTGGGGAGAGCGATCCGGAGAAGGAGTACGATAGCGTCGAGCATAAGAATAACGTTGGCTAAAACCACGACCCCTCCTTACACGTTTAGGTGTTTCCTCTGCACTGGGACTTCTTGCCGTACTCTGACTTTGACTGGGAGGGGGCACTGTGTTCTTGTCTACCACAGGGCTGCGGCTCAGACCTTTTGACAACCTTCCACTAGGAGTCCTGCTGCGGCTTCCCGGAGGACTCAGAGGCTGGTTTTGCCTCGAATGTCTACTCAAACTTCTAGGCGGGCTCCTGCTCAAGCTCCTCCTAGGGCTTCCACTTGGGCTCCTACTCAAGCTCCTTGGAGAGGTTTTACTAGGGCTTGGACTTGGGCTCGGGCTCAAGCTCCTTGCATGGGTTATACTCGGGCTCCTGCTCAAGCTCCTCCGCGGGCTTATACTCAGGCTCCTGCTCAAGCTCCTCCGCGGGCTCATACTCCTACTTATCCTTTTGGTGGCATCCTTGTGGGGCTCCTGATACAACAAAACATCCAGCAATAAGATAACAAAATACACAGGAGGCCTTTTCATCAAGTATTTATAAAAACATGGCTATTATTGTAAAACTAGCTGTCAGTTTTGGCAAATAAAATCACACCATAATTAATGAACACTTACATTAGAACAATCTGCCATAGAAAATGGCATAAGCAATGAATCGCAAGAAAACCAGGATTGCCGAATTCACTTATTAATTCTCGACAGAAAGTAATACAGAGACGAACCTGGATCTGCTTGGAGCATCACTCTGAGGAGTTCTTGAACCTAGACTCCTGTTTGCTTTAACTTCAACTACATCCGTCACCTTGACTTTTTCCTGGTTTTCTTTACATAATTCGCCCTCTTCTTTTATAACATCTTTGACCACAACTGCCATCTCCTCAACAACCTGCTTGTCAAGAGTTGCATCATTTGGTAGAGTTGGGAGATGCTTTCCTGATAAATGGGAACAAAAAAGTGTCATACAATATGCTACAGGAAACTAACAAAGGAAGGAAGAAAGTGTCACATCATCTGCAAACACAATTCACAATGCATTTGGGACATGAATCCTTGCCAGGGCAAGCTGATATTGTAAAACAGAATGACAATTAAAAAAGCATCATACAAAATACTTAAGCAAGTTGCCAGAAAGAACACAAGTATGGAGCATTAAATGATAGAAAGCTGAAAACCTAAAATTTAGCATGAACAAGGTCTACAAGTCATCGGCATCATTCAATAACACAAAAAGATAAGAGGAAGCATTTGGGAATCTTGACACTCACTATTAACAATGCAATTGAAGCAGTTGATACTTCTGTCTTTAATGTGATCAAAAAACCACAAATAAAAAAGACAAAAAAATCATAGGAAAGGCATTTGGGAATCTTGACACTCGCTATTCAAGCACAGTGGCAGTAGCTGATACTTTGGTCTCCAGTGTTAAAAGGAAAAAGCAACCTTGGGTAGTAGTAGTGCATGTACACTATCTTCTAACCATTGAAATCAACCACCCACCAAATCTAATTGCTACAATATACATGCAGCAATATCATTATTTCTGTCCTGATATAAACCTACAGGACCATTTTGCCAAGCAAGATCTCAATTTTAGATATTGCATATGCATGTCCTATAACTTCAAAAGTCATGCTTAATTACATATGTCATCCTAAATGTCAATATTCAAGCCAAAGTTGTCACATTGGAGAGACAAACTTACCCCGGCATGAGGCTTATCTGCAACACGAGAAACTGTCTTAGATTTTCTCGTGGTCTCACTAACATCACTCCCGCTATCACTTTCAGTATCACTTCCACTATCACTCTCACTGTCACTGTCACTGTCACTGCTATAATCACTTTCTGAGCTCCTGCAATTCAAATCAGAAAATTATAGTTACCGTTCCCAGAAAAAATGTAATTTGTCATTTTCTTTTATTTTAGATGTATTCAGGCAATTTCTTTTAGTTTTATTTTCTTCCTGTTCTACTCCCATTCCATGCACAGACTCAGACCACATTTATTTTTACATGCATATATCTATTTTTACATGCATAAACCAAATTTATAACAAATCTGCATTAGATGTGCATGGCATAGCAGAATGAGTAACACAAACATACCACTTGGACTTCCGTCTAGATCTCTTCAATTTGCGACTGTGTCGTTTCCCTCTCTTCTTGTCCTTTTTCTCTTAGCATGTTTACGCCTATTTCTTTTTGACGATTTCCTCTTTCTCCTTACTTTCTCATCTTCACTTGATGAGCTAATGTCCGATGAGGAGGTATATGAGTCAGTCTCACTGTCAGAAGAATCTGATTCTGAATCACTTTCAGAAGATGTATCTGAATCAGAAGAATAGTAACGCCTCCTCTTCTTTCTTCTGTCTTTACACACTTTCCTATGCTTTCTCCGTTTACGTGATTTCCGGGTTTCATCGTCACTTGCCAAAGCATCTTTTCCCTTTATTTTCTTTGCTTTCCTTTTATCTACAGATAACACTCATAACTTTGAATAAGAAAGACTCTTTTGCTTTCCCTTTATCTACAGATAACACTCATAACTTTGAATAAGAAAGACTCTTTTGATTGCCTTTTATCTACATATAACAACAAAAACTGAATATAAAGTCTATAATCTTCTATAAGCAAAAACTCCCTTACAAAAATGATTTTAAAAATAAGGCAAGCTAGAAGACTCAAAAGAAATGTGTTCCTGCATGTGACCAAAATGAGATTACCTTCATCATTCGCCACAACTCCATTCTCCTTACTAACCGGCACTTCACCACAATTGATAATTTTAACAGGAACAGTTGGCCTCCCTCTATCTGCAGTATGCAGACGCTCAATTTTTTTCAACACATCCATTCCCTCTACAACTTTTCCAAAAACAACATGCTTGCTGCAGATAATCAAAAATGGAACTTAGGAGACAGTATGAAGATGATAAAGATGGGGAGAGGCAAGAGAACCACATTTGTCAAACAAATATTAGCCTCACCCCATCAGTAGCATATATACCAATTGAACTGCACTGAAGATAATGGCCTACAAAAGATTATAAAGGGTTGCAGGTCAAATATTAAAAACTGAGAGGTCTCTGGTGCACAACAGAAAGTAACCTGTTCTTTTGGAAGTAACAAAATTTAGTAGTTTCTACGGGACCCAAACTGCAATAAAACTGGAATTTATAAACATAGGCAGAACATGCTTATTAGAGAGCAAAACAGAAATAAGTATTTTAGACATAGCGACAGGTAGATACCCATCAAGATGAGGTGCCGCAGCAAATGTAATGAAAAACTGAGATCCGTTGGTATTTGCACCAGCATTGGCCATCGAAAGGATTCCAGGGCCATCATGATTTAACCGAAAATTCTCATCTGCAAAGATGATAATCAATAAAGATGTTAACTATATTTATTTACATTTGCAATGAAGAAAAGTTAAACAATGTGAGCAGTAACAAACCTGCAAACCTTCCACCATATATACTTTCTCCACCAGTACCTGTGTAACAGACAAGGCCTGGTCAACTAAAATTTAATTTTCAGATATTTGAGCACCTTTTATCAATGACTCAATCAAAACGCAAGATAAGATACTAGCACTTCTTGAGCAAAGACAGAATGAAGGAATTAAAAAATTGAGAAGATAGTAGAATCAAGTTGCACGTGACCTAAACAATCACTTGTCCAGCTATGAACTCATTACAAAAATCCACAAGAAATTTCATCAATGGAATGTTACATATTTTGAGTCAAAAATCTACAAAACTAGAAATTATAATGCCTGCAAAGCACAAATTGCAACACAAAGACCATATAAAGTTATCCTCAATCAACCCTTCCTAAAATATCTTGCAACAGAACTCAAAAACAATTAAGCAGCTTTACTTTCATGTGTACATCCCCATTCCCATTAAACTTAACGACATACTTCACCAATGTAGGTCATCACTTTAATCATGGCAAAGGAATAAGAACTGGGCATACATGTAACAAGTATGGCCAGTAAACAAGAACAAAGATAGCATTTATCATCAAATACTAAGACCTACACAAGCCTTTCAAATCTTATTCTGAGAAAGATACAGTTAATAGAAGAGCCACTAGCCCACTAAGAAAAATGGTTAGTAAAAAGGGAATGAAATAATTTCACAATCAAATTGGTTTAGTATTGTATGCATAGAACTTGAGAACAAAATAAATTCATATTAGATGTATGCAACTATCTTGGTGATCTGAAGAAAACCAAAACTTGCAGGTTTGCATGGCACTGCAAAAGATAAGGGAAAAATAACATCAGCACAGACAATAAAAATGTACTGATCCTTATTATTGATTAAGTGTTTAAAAGACAAGTCTGATTTTTCCTTAAAAGTGTTCAAAAGACAAGTCTGATTTGTATTGTCTGTAATGGTATCTAAAACTAACTCTTCTAAGAGGAAAGATTAATTGTTTGTCGCGTCTTTCTACAAGATAACAAACTTGAAGTGGACACTTTGTTCTGACTCAGAATTAAGAATCTCAAAGAGTTACACAGATTGCTTACCAGTGTCCTTGCAAAGGAAGGACAATATTTGCAGTCATGTCAACTGTTCTGAATTCTGGAAACAGACATCCAATGAAATCATTCAGAATGACAATCTCTTAGCTTTGAATACACTCAAAAGATCCATCAGACCTTAAGCTTCATAAGAAACCGCAAGCCAAAGTTCATACAGATAAAGAAACCGCAAGCCAAGTTCATACAGATGCAAGGTCAATAAATTCAGTTAATGCACCCGCAAACCCAAACAATGTGCGTCTTTACCAATACAGAAGGCAAATGCTGATAGCAACTAAATTACTCTTCTCCAAAATGTGGAGAGTAAAGCTGGTTGCAAATGAAACATAGTTTGCATGACACGGGATTGAATTGATAAGTATTTGAGAACACATTTTACGCATATTCTACATGGACTTCTCTTGAGCAAAGCAAGGAAGATCCTACATATATAAAAAGTCAAACAAATATTCAAATAAATAAAACACACAAATCGACTAAATGTCATCAACAATGGACATGGATATAACTTTAATTTAAATTCTAGTACATAATCAATTCGCATAACATTTTGATACTTGAAGCCTTGTGTTGAACACCAGAAACCACAGCAGTCACAAGATTGGTAACACCAATGCTCTGGTGGTGAAGCTACATCATCAACAAACAAAATTTAAATTCCCAATTCCATACATGAAAGCAACACTTTTAACACGGATCATGATTAGCTGTATCATCAAATACACCATAAGCAAGCTCAAGTTGTTTGCTGTAACAGACATTTTTATTGAAAAGTGCACTTTTATTGATCTGGAAGATAGTAAGACATTTTTGGAAATCGAAAGTAAGAAAAATAGTCTACAGATATAGCAAATTAATTGAAAACGAAAATGAAATGGTTTTAACAACACCTCCACAAGACCAAACAATCTATGGGACCAATTACCCCAATTGCTCCAACTGCTCAAAGATTCACGAACCAGCAGTGTTTTTAAAAGGCTGCTCCTCCTTTTGCTGAATTGAGTTAACATCACTCCCAACCGATATAGAAAGGATATTTTACTAGCCCCTTTTCTAACCCACCGCCTGTCAGCATTAATTTTACTTAAAATTGATTGTTCTCGCTGCATTCTACAATTTCAGCATAGTTACAAACGTATTCCCTTTCCATACTCACTTGAGTACACAACCCATTCCCATGTGAGCTTCATATCAGAAAGGTGATAAGTATATTGCCAGCGTACTTGCTCGCCAACAAGATGAGCAATAACAAGTAAAGTAAGGAGAAGCAAGCTACCAGGTAGACTCAAGAGTCACATATCTGTGTTGACCATGCTCTAATGCATACCATACCATCAATAACTCTCTATGCAGAATTAACATCAGCTAAGCTACTGCTTAACCCTAGCTGGCATGCGCATAGAATGTTTTGAAACCACAATAATCACTTGAACTGATTGCCTGACAACCAACTAACAAAGACTAAAAGAGCATTTACCATTCTTGTACAAAGAAACTGACAAACAGTATCACAGATGAAGTCCATGGACATAAGAAAATTAAGGTTATTCAGTGCCCAACTTCAAGCATATTTTTTTAATTTTGGCTCTACATGTAGTCAATGATCACTAAATGCTAGCAGATATATATTATTGCAATAGCTCTGACATGAGCGATCATCCAAGTAACCACATTGAGGCAGAGAAATTTTAATAATAAACCTCATTCAGTTTGGCTAAAACAAAAATTTTATGGTTCAGATTTCAAAGTCGCATGTATCTCAATTAGAGTTCATTAAGAAAATTGACTCCCAGGATTATAATAGCCTAATTCCAAAAGCACCACATTTTGACTCTGTGATACATCAACCCTTACTGCTAAGCTAGAAAGTACTTTAAAAGTTCAAACACACAAAAAAATGAGCAATAGTACACTTGTATGTGTGAAAATATTTCTATTATGTATATGAGAATCAATATCCATTGACGAGTTGTAGCTGTCAAATCTCCCATATACTCCTATTAAGTTTCAGTGAATAGTGCATGAGATAGTGTATAGATGTAGAACAATCTAATTGAACTTGTGAAAGGAGATTGGCAAGCATTTGTGCAAGACATTCTCATGTTGACTGGGAAAAGAGACTCAAATGGCCATTCTTTTCAACAAGTTAAAAATGAAGAGAATACATTAAGTCGTTGACATTCCTTCTACATAAAGAAGTTTATTTATTGAAATATAAGGTGGATAAAAATAATTACATCCCCCATCTACAATACATTGTTATTATTTGAGAAAATGTCCTACAAAATTACAATCATGTGCTTGGAATCTATAAGTTATACATATTTTTCAAAGGAAATCTGTCTCCTAGCATTGCCAATGCACAACAAACAACAAAGGATTTCACATTAGTTTATTTTTCTATAAGGCTAAGAGAGTGCAGTGTGTATCATAATAAAATCATATAGTTACATGACTGCTTCAAATCATAAGAATCTCTGAAATGGCGAACTGCTCTTTGAAAAGGCCGGAAAAAACCATAATGTCATCACAGCTTTTTTGTTTTTATAGGGCACATTATTTCAAAACAACACCGCACCAGGGAGCACACAACGTACATTGCAGAGTACATTGCAGCTGTGCCCACTACGTATTGCATAAAATGATTTGGGAGTACATCACAGCTGTACCCACTACATATTTGATTAACTCAAACCCCTACTGGCCTACTGTCCTACTGTATGCAATTATATACCTGTTTCTTCCAAGTTTTACAATATGCACATGCAACAGGGCTACTCTAAACAGACATAAAGGCCAACGGCAACAGACATATTCAGTCCAACTACGCCTATGGATAAAAGCTGTAAGGTAGTCTAATCGTTTCACAAACCAAACGATGAGGGAATCATGCCAATTGTTCTAATGTGCACTATAATGTTAAGCTGTATAGAAAAACAATTGATAATTATAACATGAACCTTTAATCAACTCACAAAAATTTACAATTAGAATTGCAGATGATTTTTAGCGAACAAGTGCAGAGTTGAAAATGGTTTCTATAAAATACTCATCTACTACATGTTTAGCTTATATTTTGATCAGATATACAATATGCTTATCGGCATAAATAATATGAATTATTAAGCATGGGCATTCCAGTTAAACTGGATATATGGAAGTCAAACATGCAAACCTAGCATAATCACAAACCAACTTAGAATAATTCATTGTCCTCTACAGGATCAGATGTGCATTACCAATTTTCTTTCTATATCAAAAAGGACAATCAGCCTTAAATCTTGGAAGAAGAACTAGGAGTATCCTGCTGTACCGGAGGATTGTTCAGCAGGAAGTTTGATGGGGACACTCCACTCTGATGCAGGTTAGAGCATTGTTCCCCAGCATCCCTCTTTCTTGTCTCTATCAGTGGTTTTTTAGAAGACATTCTTCTCAGAGGATTCTTATATAATACGACTTGTGTATGTAATATCCCTGTCAAATAATATAAATGTGGGTATTTGCACAAAACCCTAGGGCAGCAGTATGAAACACTAACTTCTAGGACAGCAGCAATAATCTGATTTTTATTTTAAAAAAACAGTAAACCCAATATCGAGGAAAAACAGACTTTATTTAATTATTTCAAATCAGCTTTAATAAAACACTAGAATATCTGAATACAATTTTTCTCACAACAAATAAGAACATGCAAACTGCTTTGACTGAAAACTACTTCCGGATGGGGCGTCAATACTGGAATTCGTTTCCATTACGGGACATCCTAACTGTACTTGTTGTTCTGGATACTAAAACAGCCATGAATATGAAGCCCTAGCTGAACTGGATGAACACTTGTACCCTGAATGACCATTGCAACCCCTGAATGGAATTGCCAAGCTTAGATGTGAGGGATTCCATCCTCAAATCTGTATGCAAATGAGGGTTTTTGTCCTCTATTGCTGATGCAAAAGCAAAAGCTACTTGCAAATAATGAAGTAGTTGATAAATTTTCAAGATGAATCTAATAATAGACCCCAAATCTGCCTTTATGACTTCAAAATCCTTCTCCAAACTTGGCGTCCCCTCCTAAAAATAGGAATAAACAATATAAAATTGTTTTATCATCTCTCCCATGTTGGCACTCCATCCTAAAAATAGGAATAAACAATATAAAATTGTTTTATCCTCTCCATATTAAAAATAGGATCTTTATGTTTGTGCATCCCATTCTATCTTTGGCACCCAATAATAGAATGCTTTATTTAATTATTATTCTATCTTTAGCGCCCGTACTAAAAGTTCATCATTCTATTAATATTTTATTCTATTTCTTTTTTTGAATTAATAATATAATTTAAACGTTTTTTTTTCAATTGAAATATAAAAGTACCCTTAGACCACTTAAATTAATTTATTCCCTCTTTAATTTCCTCTTAGCCAACGGAAAATAAGAAAATAATAAGAATAAGCTTCAGGTATTCAAAACTAATTAATTTTGAAAAGGAAACATTAGAGTCTGCCCTTCCCATAATTGTTTGCCCTCAAGCAATGCCATTCTAATTCTCTCATTTTGAACCACCGTGCAAATATCGAGACCCCAAATCCATCTTGGGAATTTGCAATTCCCAACCCTTGAAGTTGTTGGCTTCTGCTGCACCTCTCTGATATGATTAGGAAACCATGCACTAGGTGAAGCTCTTTCAATAACCTCAATAAGAGAGTCCAGAGTAGTGGAATCATGCATCAACTGGGATCTGGAAAGAGTGCTAGCAACAGTAATACCCTCCATTTTGCTGGCTGAAACTGATGTTGTAACTCTGTCAGTGATCCTATGGATTACCACCTCTTTCCCATTTAACTTAAACTTCAACTCCATATTATGAAAGTTTTGGATGAATTCCCCCAACGAATGCAACCATTGCACTCCTAGCACCAGGTTAGTCTCTTTCAAACCAACACCATAAAAATCAACATCCAATGTGAAGCTAAGTTGTTCAACTTTTTCTAGCAAGGTGATGGTAAAGCCATCGCTCTGACAATGACGTTGAAACCGATGTCCAACTTTTTCTATCAATGATCCCCTATGGATTACCACCTCTTTCCCATCTAACTTAAACTTCAACTCCATATTATGAAATTTTTGGATGAATTCCCCCAACGAATGCAACCATTGCACTCCTAGCACCAAGTTAGTCTCTTTCAAACCAACAACATAAAATCATCATCCAATGTGAAGCTAAGTTGTTCAACTTTTTTCGGCAAGGTTATGGTAAAACCATCGGCTACAATGACGTTGAAACCTGTTACATCATTTGTCTCCAAACCTCTCCTATTCACCAATCCTTCATCTATAAAATTGTGGGTTGCCTCACTATCAATCAACACTATAATATTTTACCCAAGAAGGACTCCACTAACCTTAAAGGGTTGATATTGTAGTTACTTGTGTGGCAAGAGTGCTTCCTACAACCTCTCGTTCTTCTAAATCTTCATCGATATCACTTCTATGTAATGCACATGTCCCTTTCGAAGACGCCTATGACCCGGCCCAAAATGGTTCCCTACAAGTGAAGCACACTTTCTTCCGTCTAAGTTCATTTTGGGTCTCATCCCTCTGTCCTTATCTGCACAGCAGTTGCTGCCCCACATAAGATGTTTTTGGCTGCTCAAAAGGTATTGCCCTTAGCTGTCCCAAAGGTGTTGTTTTTGGATGCTCCAAATTTGTATTTCTTTGTTGTCCTCTGAATAGTGCAAAAATTTCGCTTCAGAGCTAATATTTTCAAATCCAAAGCCTTTTTGATGGCTTCTTGAGAAGAGGTAGGGCTGAAAATTTTCACCAAACCTCTAAGTGATTCAGTTAGCCCTTCCACGAATAAAACAAGTTTCCTCTCTGTCACATCAAGTAGCATCACAGATAACTTATGCAATTCAGCTACATAGTCACCCACTGAATTGAGTTGACTAAGCTGGGCTAATTTCTAGATCTACTATGTCAAATCTCTCTATCAACCTATCACTAAACACAGAATAAGAATCAATATGATTGTGCCCTTAAGTAATTAGCCCATGGTAGCATCGCTTGTGTGTTATACCTTCCGGATGAAAGGTTGCGAATTTGATGGCTTCCTCTTCCATCATTGGCCTGAGTGATAAGGTGTCCAAGTTTTGTATCCATGCACAAGCAAGTTGTACTCTTACCAAAGCCATCAAAAGTAGGGAGTGGCAACTTCCTAATGTCTACTACAAGTCTCTCTCGATTAGTTTGTGGTCTACAATCAGTTCTTGGTCCACTCCTTGCTTTTGTTTTGATTGATGAAATTGGTGAGTGATATAGCCTCACCATTTGGAGTCCTCATAGCTGACAGCAATATCATCCACTAAAGATGGCTGGATTTTCACATCTAAAACTTTGCTTCCTATGAAGAAAGTCACGCAAAAAGGGCCTAAAATAGAACCAATGACTACCCTCTAAGTGTGTTGGTTTTTCACCCCTAAAAAAACTTTCCTCGCCATTTGGAGCTCTTTGCACATTTGAGTTTTGTATGGTGTTGACTAACTAGGCAATCATATTTGTTAAACGTTCTTGTCCCTACACAAGCATGTTGAAACATACATCTTTTGGGTCTTTGTTACCCATGACTTTTGGTTGTTTTGTAGCTTTCTTTTTCTCCCTTTGGTGGTACCTGACTTCTCTGTCACTACCCTGCATGAAGTTTAAATGCTGCAATTTTTTTATCTTTTTAATTTCTCTTTTTCCCTTCCACGTGCTAGGAGAAAATTCGCTCTGATACCACTGTAATATCCATGTCAAATAACTTTAAATAAATCTGGATACTTGCACGATACCCTAGGGCAACAAGTATGAAACACTAACTTCTATGACAACTACAATAATTTGACTTTTATTTTTAAAAACAGCAAACCCAATATGTAGGAAAAACAAACTTTATTTATTTATTTCAAATCGGCTTTAACAAAAACACAAGTTCTTAATACAATTTTTCCCACAACAAATAGGAACATGCAAACTGCTTTGGCTAAAAACCACTTCCAAGACTGAAATTTGTTTCCGGAGGAAGCCATCCTAGCTACACTACTTGTTCTAAATGCTAAAACAGCCCCGAATATGAAACCCTAGCTGAACTAGATGAACACTTATACCTTGAATGACCACTGCAACCCCTGAATGGAATTGCCAAGCTTAGATAACTTTAGATAAACCTAGATACTTGCACGAAACCCTAGGGCAGCAGTATGAAAGACTAACTTCTATGACAACTACCATAATTTGACTTTTAGTTTTAAAAAACAACAAACCCAATATGTAGGAAAAACAAACTTTATTTATTTATTTCAAATCAGCTTTAATAAAAACACTAGAATGTCTTAATACAATTTTTCTCACAACAAATAAGAACATGCAAACTGCTTTGACTAAAAACTACTTCCAGATATGGCGCCAATACTGAAATTCGTTTCCAGAGGAAGCCATCCTAGCTGTACTTGTTGTTCTGGATGCTAAAACAGCCTTGAATATGAAACCCTAGCTGAACTGGATGAACACGTGTACCTTGAATGACCATTGCAACCCCTGAATGGAATTGCCAAGCTTAGACGTGAAGGATTTCATCCTCAGATTTGTATGCAAATGAGAGTTTTTGTCCTCTATTGTTGATGCAAAAGCAAAAGCTACTTGCAGACAATGTAGTTGATAAATTTCCAAGATGAATCTAATAATAAACCCCAAATATGCCTTTATAACTTCCAAGGCCTTCTCCAAAGTTGTCGCCCCCTCCTAAAAAATAGGAATAAACGATATAAAATTGGTTTATCCTCTCCATCCTAACAATAGAATCTCGATGCTCATGCAGCCCATTCTATCTTTGGCACCCCATCGTATAATGTTTTATTTAATTATTATTCTATCTTTAGTGCCCCATAATAGAATTTCATCATTCTATTATTATTTTATTCTATTTCTACTTTTTGGGATTAAAAATATAATTTAAGTCTTTTTCCAATTTAAATATAAAAGTACCCTTGGACCTCTTAAATTAATTTATTTCCCTCTTTAATCTCCTCTTAGCCTACGGATAATAATAAAAATAAGCTTCGGGTATCCAGAATTAATTAATTCTGAAAAGGAGGCATTACAGTGTATACCGACTTGTCTAGTATTTATAACAGCCAGTAACCTCAAAGGTCTACATTTTATACTAACTTTTGGGAGGGGACCAAACAGAAGAGATTCCTTTAAATGACATTAAGGGATACAATGCACTAACAGGTAGCAACACATCTTTTAAAATGAGGAACTAAAATAAAACCTAGACCATTATAAGGCTTAAAAGATGACTTCCTAACATATTTTCCCATTCTTAAGAATTATGAGATAATTACAGTTGATCAGTTAGGTATTTCTTATCACAAGTATTCAAGTTTTTTTTAAAAATTGGAATGCATCTAGAATAATTAACAAAAGAGGGCTGTTTACAAGCAAAGGGCTCCAGCGGGGTCCTAAAATACTCCTACATAGATTTATCATTTAAGTAATGTCTTAACACATAGCTCTAAGTAAAGTGCCTACAGTTATCGCATACACATGGACTTCGTAAATTAGGGCACTCAAACCTGAAGTCATAGTAGTATTATCTTTGCATTCAACAGCCCTGCAAGCATCCCAATCTAGAATAAGGAGAGGGAAGGTTTTTGAAGTAGACCACATATTACTTTAGAGGGAGTATGTTAACATGAGAACTTAAAGTCACGTCATTTATTAAGAAGACAAACTGAGGGGAGTGCAAGTGTTTACCATCTTTCTTTGAAAAATCTCCTCCTGTATTCGAAAAGAAAAAGAAATACAGTCAGTTAATAATAATAAAAAAATATAGCAAAAACATTTCACAATTCACAAACAAACAACTAACTCGTCACCTCAAACTTACAGTTTCATCTGCTGATACATTAAAAGCTTAAAATCAGTATAATGTTAAATACAGACACAAGATGCACAAACTCTAATGTATATTTTAAAAACAAGATGCGTATTGGCCACATCCAGAAATACGGTCAGTTAATAATAAAAAAATCTAGGAAAAACATTTCACAATTCACAAACAAACAACTAACTCATCACCTCAAACTTACAGTTTCATCTGCTGATACATTAAAAGCTTAAAATCAGCATAATGTTAAATACAGACACAAGATGCACAAACTCTGATGTATTTTTTAAAAACAAGGCTCACATTGGCCACATCCAGAAACAAGTGTGCAAATGAATTTTGAATGTGCAATTAGCACGCGAAAAAATTAAAAAATCGAGTCTAGAGAAAGACATCATATTAATGTTCACAAACAAACAAAAAGCAACCACTGGTAAACAGTACTTGCAAACAAATACTTATGAATCAAGTGCCTGAGGCCTCTCCAAGCTAAATTCAAAGGGAAAAATCAGCATAATGTTAAAAACGGACACAAGATGCACAAACTCTGATGTATATTTTAAAAACAAGACTCGCATTGGCCACATCCAGAAACCAAGTGTGCAAATGAATTTTGAATGTGCAATTAGCACACCCAAAAAAAAAAAAAAAGTCTAGAGAAATACATCATATTAATGTTCACAAACGGCCAAAAAGCAACCACTGGTATACAGTACTTGCAAACAAATACTTATGAATCAAGTGCCTGAGGTCTCTCCAAGCTAAATTCAAAGGGAAAAATATTGATTATGTAAAGAGGTTGATCATGTAAGCAGCAATTATGAATAACTTAGAAACAGAAAGGAACAAAGCTTGACCAGATTCCAGTAGGATGAAGCTATACTGAACTCATCAAAATATAGAACCACAAATATGTAAGCTTCACACAAGACCCAAATACAAAAGGTACAAAGATAAGATAGAAATCAGTATCTAACAACCAGCAACTTCCAAGAAAAACAACAGGATCACAGATGTATAAATGCAAAAAGATGTCTAATCAAAGAACACAGAATAAAGAACTTAAAGAGCCCATGGAGTATTCAGGACAATATTGGGTGACATATCTACTTCTCTAGGCAATACACAATCACTAGTACACTATTTGCAAGATTCAAAATAGCAAACAAAAAAACATACTTGAGCTACAAAGTCTTTAATTATCCGGTGAAAAATAGATCCTTGGTAATGGAGAGTTCTTTTGGTTGTTCGTCCAATGCCCTTCTCTCCTGTATAGAAAGTTAGTAAATTGTACGTCAGATTTGATTTTGCAGCATGATTGGTGAATTTACAGCTTAATTCATTGTCACAATCAAAACAAATAAAACTGACAATAGCATACAGGGACATTCAGCTCTGCACTACATAGTCAAATTGTAGAGATTAAAAACATAAAAAAATGCATATTCAGCAAAAGGTCTATTACCTGTGCAGAGAGCTCTGAAATTTTCTGCTGTCCTAGGAACGATATCTGCAAAAAACAGCTTCTCCCATGACATAATTAGAAAAATCTTCCACATGTAAAAAATGGCTTTGTCATCCATATACAGTTCAAACAAAATTTATGAAAGAGTACATGTTGAAATTCCCCAAGCATTTTAATAGGAAAACATACAGAAAAAACAGACCTTCGATTCATCCATAGAATGACAAACTAATGTGATATGAAGCATAGTTACCAAATCCTGCCATTTCTGACCTAAATCTTGTCAGATCAAGATTTTTCAGACATAGTAAATCAAGCCAATATGGCCATGAAATTTCCATAATTTCTTTCTACTTTAAATTTTAAATTTTCATTTCTCTGCAAACCCATGTCCTAGCTGACTAGCCCTTCTTACCCTATCAATTCAAAAATTGGATATGTTTATGTTATAATTGTATATATACTTTCTTCCTCAACTTCCCAAGTTTCTATAGGAATTCCAGGCTTTTAGATTTTCCCATCCCATATGAATTCATACTTCTGAACTACGGTTCGAGACTATAATATGATGTGATATTGAGTCTTAAATCCAATGGCATCAATCCAATTTCCTGATTTTCCAACACCAAAAATGGTTAGTAACTAGATGGACAAGAAGTCAAAGAGGTAAATGGTTGGAACTTATTAAATAAGAGATTGTAGAGATCTTATAAGCCAATCGACCCACAGCCTGGAAATCTGCTTGCATTTCTCTTTCCAAAAATCCAGAAAACCAATCCAAATAAAAGAGCTTGCAGGGTGAAGTCACCATGAAACTCTTGCAGAACGACTTGACGGGCAAAGGTTGGAAGTAACTCCGGCTTAAAAAGAGCTCTCCTAGACCACCCTGCTTTATGTCTTTCCTGATACACAACAGAATCTTAACTTGCAATGAGTAATTTAAACAAAATCTGTATTGACAATCTGAATGAGCTTTGTGTGATCGGAAGCCCAAGAGGCAGTCAGGGCAACACACTTGGAATCTACATTTGGTAAGCACATTGACGGAAGCAATTTTAAACAGTACATCAGATGATAAACAACGTTCAGAAAATGAAACATGGAGAAGATATTAGAACTGGAACATGAAACTTCATTAATCTGTGTTATGTACATGTCACTCTCCAAGGACATGTATGGCTGTCCACCTTCTACTATTTGGTGCTTTAATAATGCAGATATGTTTATATAATATTACAACACCATGAAGGCTAAGAAATAGTTATTAGAACAGTTGCACTTCCATGTGTGATTCTTCACCTTCTGACAGTTGAGCTGAATGGCAACAAAATTTGGGGACTTGCCCATTTAGGAGTGAAGGGATTAGTGTTGTTTGCCTGTGCAATGAGCTTCGCAATAAAGAGATTTAGTGTAGTGCGAAGTACGAAGGAATAAGCTTTGCAATAAAGAGGTTGAGCTTCATAATAAAGCTTGTATTGCATAAGAAAGGATTTTCTTCGCATCTAAGAGGAACTTTGAACCACATAAGTTGCAATAGGTGCACAAAAGGCTAACATCACATGAAATCCCAAAAACATGCAAACTGGACTTGATAAGGTGCAGATCCAACTCTAAAGCACTTGCTCTGCTCAGATCCATGTGCAATGATCTATCAAATGTAATAACTGGCCTCCTTATTCAATGTTCTTCGACCAGAGGAATTAGGCTGATGGCAGATACCATATTTCATACTAAGCTAAATAATTTGAGCAGTGGCTGGCAGCTTCTTCTAAATCTGAGGGCACTATTCTTCTAGGTCTGAAGAGCAAAAGAATTTGTTTTGGAACCAATTCAGCAATGCTTCCCCGAATCATTCCAAAGCTCAATGGGAGTTCTATCAAGTTAAAAGACAATTTGAGGTTGGCTGAGGAAAATGTATTTTTTGTAGTTAATATCCAGTGTACAAATTTTAAATGCTTTTATGATTATCCAAACCGTAACTATTGTTTGGAGACCAAATTGTAGCTATAGTTTGAAGCCAAGTCAACAGCATTCATTAAGGACAGATAATGATATGGCAGTTTTTCAAGGACACCAGGATATAATGTGGCATGGAGACATCCATGCCTGATCATAAATACTATAAAAAATGTGTTTTCTTGATGTTCATTTCCCAACCTAATATTGCAGTTTTTCAAAGTTGCCGAGATATGATATGGTGTGGAAACAACTGTGTGATCATAAATACTATGAAAAATATGTTCTTGATGTTTGTTTCCCAACATACTTTTTTATACTTACAATCCCAACATTTTATTACTTAATGAAATTTGTATGAGAAACTTTTTATTTGAAAGTTGTACCATTTTGAAAATTAATGCTCAGATCCATTTTGTGGAATTTCATTTCATATACCTTATTGGTATTCTCCTTTCATTTACTTCCTATCTTATTTTAATAGAATGCTATTGATGCACTGCAATGCCTAAAAGTGCAATGGCTTAAAAATGAATTTTGCTTTACATCCACTTGGTGTTCTCAGAATGCATCATTACACAACGCAGGGTATCTAGATGGGTGACCTCTCAGAAAGTCCCAATGTTTCACCCTTGTGAGTGTCACCTAGATGCAACAACTGCCAGGTAGACCATTCAGGATTATGAGTGACAGGTTCCTCCTCAGTACTGATCACAAAAGATGGGTCGCAGTGATTGACTTTATATTAATGCGTAGCTTGATCCTGAAAAATGATAAAAACGTAATGAATTTTTAGTGCCAATGTCCTTAGTCTCCATTTTCATCTTTATCGCATATCATATTCTGTTTTAGAAATAGGAGATCTCCGTGCGAGTATTTATTTCTTGGCCAAACCTAAAATTAGTCAGTGTGTTCCTGTTTGCAAATTAGCCAATGTATGTGAAAACAAATTTGATCCCTTCCTTATAACATTAGATTGGTGATTGGATACAGCTTGAATATGGTCTGGATATGGTTCTTCCTATTGTTGATATGGCCTAGATACTGCAGTGTAATGTCCAGGCAATATCCGGATGCAGCACAAAACATTTGGTGAATCAGATGCATGTGCATTAAGTATGTGTATCAACATACATATTGGACATAAGTTTATGGATACAACAGGGGCACCCCACAGAATCGAGTAACTTGGAGATGAAAACATCAGAGTAAGGAGAGTTCCAATTTGTGTTTCATCTATGTCATCGACAGTCAATCTGCTACTGTCAACTTGGGGATAATGCAGCTATTGTAAAGTCTAAATTTCCTACCTCATAACTTTTGGAATAGCATCAAGAAAATCACAGTTTCTTTGGCATTTAACAAAAAAACTACCATACCAAGCAACCAGAACAACATTACCTCAAAGAAAATGGTTCCTTCCCGCTCACCATCAACTGAGATGTCCATAAAGACCCTTGGATTTTTCTTTGACTTCATTTTCTTGGCCTTCACAAATGCCTACTGACAAACTACCTGCATGACGATTCATATGAGAAGAACAAATCTTATCTAGATATTGTGTTATTTAAAATTTAGACCATAGCCTGAATATCATTCGCATGAATAATTAAGGGGGTGCTTTCCATATTTCTTAAAGTGTGCAACTAAAATCTAGACTTCCAAAACTAACTTTTAACTTCCTCCCAATTTACTATGGCAAACCAAATACAATAAACCACCTAAGGAGAAACATTTTTCGCTGCTTCATTAATGGTTAGGAAATAGATCAAGCTTCCAAAAACAATTTCGATCTTGGTAGAAACAATACCCAATTTATTCAAAGTACCAACTACTACTAAGCTGTCCTTCGCAGTAATAATAAGAAAATTACCAAATCTCGGTAGTTAACAAACCAAAACTGGCAGAACTTATCACACACCCAAATGAGCTAAAACACAAGAAAATCATTGCCATGCATAAAAAGAGAAATATACGATAATCTTAACACATTTCAGATAAAACAAAAGCTGATCTCTAGTAAGAACTAGAACAATCAAGGGGCATCGACCTCAAATCATACAATATCCATCATTCAAAACCGATCATCCCCGTGCCATACAAAATCCTCTGAAGCTTGCAAATCCAAATCACTCCATTTCCATACCGCAATAATATACCCCTTTAACACCAATTAATATTAGAGTTTCTTTTTTAAGATAATTATGTACTCGACGTACCCTCGATAAACCTAACCTTGATAATCTAAGAGAGATTTTCAAGGCCAATCCCACACAGAAACGCATAACTGCTATTATAACATAGGGACCCGGAAAAAAAAAAGAAAAAAAGGGGAAAAAAGAAAACCTAAAACATATTATACAAGCTTAAAACCCTATTTTATCCTACGGCCGTTTCGATTGCAGTGTGCAACAAATGAAAAAACAAAACAAAAAAGTGCAAATCTTTTGGCCAAACTTATTAGCGTCGATTACAGTAGAATTACCTTACAGGCATCGTTCTGCAAGGTTCAGGGTTTTTCCGATTAAAAATCGAAATCAAAAATAAATACAAAGGCGCACCTTAAGGGACAGAAAAAATGGAGATATTTGCGAGTAGAGGAGAGATACAAAGGATTTGAAAGACTAAACCCTTACCAGAGTCTCTTCCCGTTTGTATGGTATATTTGTTATGTTGAAATTATCCGTCTCGCAACTAAACGTTTCTCCGCGACCTTTTTTATCTCCTTCTTGGGGTACCCTCACCGCCTTATAATGAAAAAATATCCCTATAATATATTTATTATTATTATCTTTTAACCATAAACGTATTTCAAGAAGTTATAACTAGTGGTTGCTCTTCGAGGAGCAAGTCTACACCACAAGGGGCATTGTTAGGGGAGAGAGAGTCTATGTGAGTATAATTTATATTTTGTTCTAATTAAAATGTTATGCATTACTAAAGACATAGGGTATTTGTTTAGTGTTATGAGTTGTATAGGAATGTATCATTTATATTGATCAGTTTGATAGTATTTAGAATTATTATAAAAATTGAAATAGTGTATATTATATTGTGTTTGTTACCGGTGTAGACACCCTAATTTCACCTACATATCACACAATCGGGCTCAATCCAAGTTTCTTAGTCCGTTTCGAGGTTTGCTATGGAACGCAAAAGAGAAGGTACGATTATTGGTATTTTACTTCCGTGTTAGTAGTATATTTTTCCTAACTTACATTCTCCGCACACTGGTACTTTCGATCTGTTACCATTAATTTCTCAATTAGTGGTTTTATCTATTCTTTGTTTATTATTGTTCGTTATTATTTCATTTTCTATTCCTTATGGCCTTCTTTGGTTAACCTTCATGCTTTGGGTAGTGTTTTTGTTGTGTGGTGTCTTGTGGTGTATCTGCAAGTTATAACAACAATGAAACTATGACGCTCATCATGTCTTTGATCTCCTCGGTGCTTGGTGTTTAGTTCTCAGTTCTGATTTTGTTATTCACTCGTAATCTATAGAAACACATGAACTAGTCATTAATTTATCATCTTATTATCATGGGATAACCAATCCGGAAAATGCATTTATTTACTTTTACTAAAATAACTGCTTTGTAGGAAGTTAATCATTTTTTTCTTTTATTTTAGTCAATCATTTTGTGATCTAACTCTTTATTTCTGTTTATTGTTCTTTTTTAACCTTGTTGTCAAAATTTTAGCTTCTCAGGTGACGTGCGAAGTTTTAAAATTAAAAAAAAGCTCCCGGGATGTTTTTCTCACGTTTAAAATTTTCATTCAGAGTGCTACTCCGTAGCCCATCTTCCGGAAGCCATAACTTTTGCTCCCGAACTCGGAATGACTTCATTTTTTTAACGGAAAGGTATCAAAAAGATCTATGTAATGGAAAAATAATTGTTTGATTTAGACTTACAGAAAAATTTTGGTTTTATTTCTTTTAACACCTGTCTTTTTAACAAAAAACAACAAAATTATAGTTTTTTTATTTTTTATTTTATTTCACGTAACAACCTCACACGTATGCTCTTTCCTCGCACTTCAAAAGTGATCTTGGAAATCAGAAACGTGAGGCCACCCGGCTCTGCAAAATAATTTTTTATTTTTATTTTTAATTTTTTGCCTTACATTTCAATTTTCCACGACAACATTATAGGTAACGTTTTCACACTCTTCTTTCGTCATTTTTCTTTTTTGTGAAAATAATCATTATCGTTATTTCGCAATCATAATTAATTACAATAATTATTAACATTAAAAAAAAATCTATTCCAATTGTATCCACGTATGCTCTTTTCTTGCGCCTTCGAGCGATCTAGAAAATCGAAAGCGGTCCACAATTTTTTAGTTTTTTGTTCTAACATTGCATAAGATCCTCTAGCTTGGTTTTCCAACCTGTCATTCCAATCATTATTTTCCTTTGTCATATTATTAATATTTGTTTGGTCGTTAGTTGTGTATGCTCTTTTCCTGCGCCTTTGAGTGATCTAGAAAATCAAAAATGCCACAATCACTTTTCTAACATTTCGTTTACAGGATAACTACTAATTTATTTTCTGTAGAACCACGTCACTAGAATATCGTCAAAAACAAAAACAAAATCCCACAAAAATACCACCATTCAAAGAAAATTGTTGAAACCAAAAAAAAGTATGCTCAGGTACGCAATTATTTTCTACTAGTGATTTATTTCAAGTTGGAAAGAACCTTGCGTTTAATCACTTTATCATTTTATTTTTTCACGTAGATGAGGTGGATTTCATCACCACCAAAGCTACAGGTGATGTGGACTTGACTACCACACACCAACAACATTTGCATTTGCATTGCACTTTGAGACCTAGTCTCATCACAACGTTCGATATTTACCTCGCCCATGCTCTTCACTTACATGTAATGTTGTCATGCAATACATGCGAGTCACGCCTAAATAGCTATAACAACGAAGCATGGGCATCGTCCCTGTAAATCTTCAAGGGGAGTTATAAAGACACCATACACATTCATCCCTCCATCACCTTCCACCTTTTCACAAAACCTATTCTGGACGTGGTGATTCACTTCGAAACAGGCAAGTAAGAATTGGTGAATCTCCTCCAGTGCTCTAAGGGCTCCCTGTACTAATTATGTCCCCATACGTAATTAGGTATATCAAGACTAGGGTATATCGGAGGACACATTTTTTTGGAGTAATAAGAGCCTGCATCCATCACCCACAACATAATTGTATGATTACATGAAACAATGATCATTCCTAAATAATTTACCTCATAAGCCAAAACAATTGAGTCCACATGATTACTTGTTGTTTGAAAACAAAATAGTTTAGCATTGTTTTATCATAAAACTTGGTTGATATCAATGTGTTCATTATAAAAGTTCAGACACCTATTTGTGTTCCACAAAAAAATTATTTCGATCAATTCTATACCAAGCGAAAACATCCAAACAATCCAACAACATAGACCAAAACATCGCACCAATTTCATTATCTTGCTTCATCCAACAATACATCTATCATAGTTTATCTTTGGCTATATCCAACTGATATTAAGTGACTAGCATTCACTCCATGTATCGTCAATTGTCAAAACATCCTTCATAGCTTGTTTCCAACTATATCAAACTAATATTGGGTGACTTGTTTGAGTTCACTTATTATTCTCGCCCACCATCGTGTTTATCCAAATCACAACCAACACAAATTCTTTCATAACTCATTTTGAGTTATATCACAACCATATCGCGATTAACCTGTTCAGGTTACTCTCCCCGTCAATAGTCCAGAGCTTGTTTAAGCCAAATCTACACAACGTGCAACAAATCCTCTAATAACTCGTCTCGAGTTACATCATCATCATATTGAGATAACTCGTTTAAGTTACTCTCCTTATCGGTCATCACGAGCTTATTCGAGCTAAATCTAAAATTCCCACACTGCTCAAAATTCCTACCCACTTTTCAGCTTAATCAGACACATTTCATCATGGTATTCACTCATGCAGTCACAATCATGAAAATGATGATGAAGAAGTCGCACAACCAAAACTCACCAATGAAGAACAAGAACAAGTCAATAGGGTGATAGAACAAAACAAAAATGAATATCTGTTATGCATCCTAGCCATGGGGCAAAACTACCCCCTGAATTTGGGATGAAAAATTTAAACAAACTCATCGACAACGGTGAATCAAGTTATCACAACGAAATACCAAACAATCCAAATGGTTCTTCGGCCAAAGAGTTATTCACTAAAATCCAAGACTTAACAAAGAAACTTGAGGAAGCAACGACTAGAGCTGAAAGATTAAAAGACCTCAATCTAGATTCCAATACTCACGACATGTTTGATAAACCATCCTTGCTTCTCCGAGTCGCACAAGAATGGAAACTTATGAAAGACACCATTCAGGGACTACAAAAACAATCGAAACAATTCAACTTTGAAGAATTGTGTCCTTATCCATTTGATACAGAGATATCACGATTACCATTTCCGTCATCCTTCGAAATCCCTAAGTTTGATAAATATAAAAGTAAAGGCAACCCCGTGAACATGTCAAGGAATTTTACATGCGGGAAGTTGCCTATCGAGACATGTACCTTTTACGATTATTCCCCAAAGTTTAGGAGGACAAGCTTTAGACTGGTTTTTCCATCTGCCCAAAGGGTCGGTCACGACATTTGCAGACTTATCGGAGAAATTTTTCAAACATTTTTCCTATAACCTAGACTCAGAAATAACCATGCTTGATCTCTGCAACACTAGGCAAAGGCCAAACGAAAATTTTGCCTCCTTTTTACAATGATGGCATGGAATTGCAAGTCGATTTCCCTGCTCAGTACCCGAGAGACAACTAGTTAGCATTTTTGTCCCTAATCTCAATACCAAATTATCATTCCACATGCAAATGCATTATTTGAATAGTTTCAAAGAAGTCATCGAAAAGGGCACACAAATGAAAAAGCCCTCATTTCTAAGGGCTTACTTAAAGCACCCTTTAGGGACCAACCTTATCAAGACACTCCTCAGAACCAGGACAAATCTAAATTCTTTAACCAATCGAAATATCGTCAATGATGGCATTACTGATTTTCGTCATGTCTGAAATGTCCAAAACCATCCCATCAACACATTAAAATATAAACAACTAATCATTATCCCTAGAAAGGAAGTTCTTTCGGGATCGACGAAGAGAGTTCACTCCTCTCAGAGAAAGTCTATCTAGTGTCTTTCGTCATTTGGCAAATGCTAATATGATTACATATCCCATTGTCAGACCCTTCGAAGAAGGACAACCCAAACCAAATTGGTATAAAGACAACGAATATTGTGATTACCATCGCATAAAAGGGCACTCCACAGATCGATGCATGCAACTCCACCATTACGTCCAAGACTTGATTGAACGTGGAGACATAGAAGTTGAAAATACTTCTGAGACAAAAACACCTAATGAAAAACTTCACATGTTCAAAAATCCCTTCCCTAACCATGATAACAATTCAAAAGATAAGGGTCAATCATCAAGCAATGTCGAGTATGACTCAGTCATCTCGACCATAGATTATGACCAAGACTTAGTAAGCAACTATAAAGATCGGGCGATTGTGCGATCACCACTAGACGAAAAAAATGTGGGTCCCTACAACAAAAAAATATGCCACTTCATCCCCCGCATCACCTCCTAATCCACCATCTAATTCCGCCACCAATTCCTCTCCACAACCTACGCCATCATTTAATATTGTCAAACAATTAGAGAAGATTGCCACACAAATTTCAATCATGGAACTACTTAATTCTTCTCCCGCACTACAACGCATCCTTATGCAAACATTGAATAACGCTTGTGTCCCTGAGGACATCAATTCACAACAATTCCAGGCTTTAATTACACATCTTACAGTCCCCAATCCTATTTTATCTTTTGGTCCCGCTAACCTGCTTAATCCCAACATCGCTAATAATCATTCTTTATACGTCGAGGGTTATATAACTCATCGTAAGATCAAACGCATCTTAATCGACAATGGATCAACATTAAATATATGTTCCATAAAACTTTTATGTAGTCTAAGTTACACTAAAAATGATTTACAAACAAGATATCATAACCATTC
This sequence comes from Taxus wallichiana var. yunnanensis, assembly GCA_018340775.1. NCBI lineage: Eukaryota > Viridiplantae > Streptophyta > Pinopsida > Cupressales > Taxaceae > Taxus > Taxus wallichiana. The sequence goes on along the minus strand of CM031244.1, from coordinate 192,547,125 downwards.
GTGGGTATAATAATAGCGAAAAGAAAGTTTGAAGGCACAATCACGTTGCCTCTCCAAGTTGGACCCATCACCTTAGACACGATTTGTCATGTAGTGGATGTAGAAGTTGCATATAACATTCTCGCCAACCATGGATTCATGCCATGAAAGTCGTCCCATCAACATTCCACCAATGCATTAAGTTTCCTCATTTGGACAAGGAATTTACATTATGTGCTAGATCCCCAACCTTTTGAGTATTGTAGATTCCTCGAAGGACGATATCGACATGATCACTATTATCCATCAACAGATAAATATGCTCCACCTCGCATAATCCCTAACGAAACACACATTGATCCTAATACACTCCCTAACAATGATTTGAAACCATCATCTCATAACCAAAACACATTTTCCAATCCATTATCTTCCGCTAGTCAACCATCTTCCACTAGTCCTCCTCCCACTAATCAATCATCTTCTTCCACTAATCAAGCTTCTTCTTCCACCACACTATCATCTTCTTCTTCACCTAGCCAATCTTCTTCATCCAACCACACCTCTTCTATTAAAATACCTCCTCCCCGTGAATAACCAACCTTAATCCTTCAATCCACCCCTTCTTCTTATAACCCATTCTCTTCATCTTTTAAAACTACCAAACTAACTTCCCCACCACATGAGGTACCTATTGGTCCCCCATCTCACACATTTAAAATCATTGACACAAGATGCGGTGAATATCAATTTCAAAAGATGGCATATCTTTTTATATCACCAAATCCCCACATAGCTACAACAAACCTAACACTCCACATCTGAGAATCCATCCCACTTACCAAATGGGACAATCAGTTTGGAAAAAGTTTGGTTATCTTGACAACGAACATATTCCAAGTTCTTCAGGATCTTGGTTATAAAATGACGACTTTGCTCCATGTTATGAGTCCCCTTAATTTACCAAAGCTTGCGAATAATGAAAAACATGCGATGGAAGGGTAAAGGACTCGGTCCAAATGAACAAGGTCGTTTAGACCCGATAAATTACACACAACATCACGATAAACATGGTCTAGGTTTCAAGGTGTTTGATGTTGCTCCCATAATAATTTCAAGTGACAATGATGACACCAGTTCTGATAATGACATCAGGTCTCCATGTAGTCTTTTTTAGGACCTCAGTTGAAACACATCTTTACTTTGAACATTTATTTGTTAATGTCATCAATTTTGAGCCTACACATTTGAGTCTCATAGACCATGGCCAACCACATCATGCGGCCATGGACATGTTCCAAAATGATGAAGCCATTGAAGAATTCCTTGGAACTCGCGACCAAATCCCTACTTCCAACCATAGAAAAGGATTTGAAATCAATCTAAATGAATCGACCTATTTTGGGGAAGAGATAAACTATTCAGATCCTTCGCCCTCAAAAATTTTGGATCAAAAATGCAAACAGAGGATTTCCATAGTCAAAACCTCACCGCCACCCTATCTAACAAACATGTCAACAAAAAGTTCCAACAAACACCAAAATCGATGACCTACATCAACCATTAGCATCATTCTCCAAAAAGGATACATCTAAAATGCTTGTAGAAGAAACAAAAGACATAAACATTGGCACCACCGAACAGCCAAAAATTTTACAACTTGGCATTAGTCTGTCTGACCAAGAATGCATGGAATTCACAACACTCCTAATTGAATTCCAAAATATATTTATATGGACATATAAGGACATGCCAAGCCTAGACCCATGTCTTGTAGTACACCATCTTGTTTTACATCCAGATGCAAAACCTGTAAAGCAAAAACTACGCAAAATACATCCCCAAGTTGCATTGCTTGTCAAAGCCAAACTCGAGAAACTCTTGGAAGCTGACTTTATCAAACCTATTGATTATTCGGCATGGATATCTAACATAGTTCCCGTCACTAAGAAAACTTCCAGCATTAGAATATGCACAAACTTCTGTGACATTAACAAGACTTGTCCCAAAGATGACTTTCCCTTGCCAAATATAGACATGATTGTTGATTCTACAAAGAAGCCATGAAATGCTCTCCTTCATGGATGGATTCTCTGGTTACAATCAAATACGTATTGCTGAAGGGGATCAACATAAAACGACATTTACTACACCATGGGGCACCTTTTATTATAAGGTCATGCCTTTTGGCTTGAAAAATGCTGGTGCCACCTATCAACGAGTAATGATTATCATCTTCCATGACATGTTACATGATATCATGGAAGATTATGTTGATGATATATTAGCAAAATCCAAAACACGAATAAGGCATCCAAGTGTGTTGAGATGTATTTTTGATAGATTATGCGAGTATAAGGTTCATCTTAACCCAAAGAAATGTGTGTTGAGTAACCTCTGGTAAATTATTAGGGTTTATTGTCTCACGAAGAGGCATAGAAGTGGATCCTGCCAAAGTCAAAGCCATTATGGAAATGCCTCCTCCTCAAAACCTAAAACAATTACGCAGTCTTCAGGAAAGATACAATCTATTCGGTGTTTCATATCACAGTTGGCTGACAAGTGCCATCACTTTAATCAGTTACTCAAGAAAGATGCACACTTTCACTGGAACCACGATTGCCAAGACTCTTTTGCTAAGTTAAAATAATACCTCTCTAGTCCACTTGTTCTTATGTCACCAGTTGCCAATAAACCCATGTTGCTTTATACATCTGCCACTGAACATGCCATAGGAGCTCTATTAGCACAACATAATGATCAAGCAAAAGAACAGTGTATATTACCTTAGTTGAACACTTATTGAGCACAAAGTACGTTATTCCCAAATTGAAAAAGTATGCTTAGCGGTCACCTTTGCATTCCATAAGTTACGTCATTACTTGCTCAATCACACAACTAAGTTGATTGCCAAAATTGATCCTCTCAAGTATTTGTTGTCTAGACCCATTCTCACGGGAAGAATGTCTAGTTGGGTTGTATTACTTAGTGAATTCGATGTTGAATTTGTTCTACATAAAACAATTAAAGGACAGCCCTTGCAGACCAACTTGCCGAGGCACCCCTTCCGACACAAAACCACTTTAGTTCTCTTTTCCTGATGAAGATATTCTACACATAGACATCGCGCCAACTTGGACTCTATTTTTTGATGGATCTTGTAATCTCCATGGCTCAGGGGATGGTATTTTGCTTATCACACCCAGTGGACATGTTATCCCCAAATCATTTCGCTTAAGCATTCCACGTGTACCAACAATATCGCAGAATATGAAGCTCTCATCGTAGGATTAAAAGCGGCTATATCTTGAAATCTGACAGAATTAGTTGTATTTGGTGATTCTTTACTTATCAAGAAGCAATGTATCGATGAATACCAGGTCACGAATGAAAAACTTATCCCATATAAATGCATGGTGGATAGTCTTGAAGCTATTTTTGATTATTTAGCTTTGATCAAATTCCCATAATTAAGTAATAAATTTGTTGACGCTTAAGACAACCATTGGATCCCTATTAGAAATCGCGTCAAGTCAACCCTAGGCACATTTTATCGTCGAACATCTCTTAATGCCTCGCCTATGATCTTCCCTGAAAACATTATGGTATATGAGATCGTGGGTCCAAATAACCCTTGGTACCATGATCTTTATACCTTCATTCGTGATAAAACATTTCCTGCCGACATGAAACCAATGCATAAATGTGCTTTAGCACAATGTGCTTCTCGTTACACCATTTTAGTATAAACTCTTTATAAACAAGGATATGATGACACCTGCTCTCCAATGTCTTAATCAGAAGAATCCTCGAGTGTCTTAGATGAAGTCCATTCAGTATCTCGTGGAGCACATATGAATGGTATTGCCTTAGCCAAGAAAATCATGCGAGTTGGATATTATTGGCCCACCATGGAAAGTGACGCATGTCATTTTGTCAAGCGTTGTCAAGCATATCAAAAGAATAGAAATCTTATCTACGCACCTTCCCAGGCATTACAATTGATAACCACATCATGGCCCTTCTCTCAATGGGGACTTGACCTCATTGGTAAAATCAGACCAACATCGTCCGATGGACATAAGTTCATCATTACCACTACCGATTACTTCACTAAATGGGTAGAAGCTATGCCTCTCACTTATGTTACCGGTAGTCGAATATCGAAATTCATTTTTAATAATCTCATATGTCGATTTGGTATTCCATCCGCTCTGGTTGTAGATAATGGAAAATCATTTAAAAACCAAGATGTAAAAGACCTAGCCAAACGTTTTCACATCAAACTTAAATGGTCCACTCCATACTACCCTCGTGGCAATCACGCTGCTAAGCAACCAATAAGACCTTAAAATCCATCATGGAAAAGATTGTTAATACCCATGGACGTAATTGGCATACTCAAATTTACCCCGCTCTTTTGCTTACCATACATCTTACCGCACGCCTACCGGAGCCACCCCATTTTCCCTTGTTTATGGTTGTGAAGCCATTTTACCTATTGAGATAGAACTCCCATCCTTGAGGATCTCCCTTAAAGATGTAATTAATGAGGATGAATATCGACAGTCACGATTTCAAGAGCTTGAGCTTCTCGATGAAAAACAACTTAATGCTCTCAATCATTTTCAAGTCTATTAAAACCGACTGCAATGTAGTTATCATAAAAAGGTAAGACCCAGAGAATTTGAAATTGGTGACCTTGTTTTAAAAGAAAATCAAAAGAATACCACTAAAGAACGAGAAAAACAAGGAAAATTTGAGCCTAATTGGTTAGGACCCTATGTAATTACAGCTAAATTTGGCTCTGGAGCCTATAAATTGGCCACTGAAGATGGTCAAGATCTTGATGAACCAATGAATGCAGTTCATTTAAAGAAATTTTATCCTTGAGATGTTCACTATTATTAGGCAACAATGTGTACATTGTTCCTTCTATCTTGCTTATCTCCGAATAATTTAAATTTATTCATTTCCATGTGAGATATGTTCTTTATCAAAATCACATCTTCATATTCATCATCATGAGACAAAAGTTAATATAGATCCTATTAAGTTTGTGAGTACCATATTTCTTATAATATCTCTCATTTTCAAATCGTTTTCACCTATGGTCATACTAGAAGCTTATTGATGGTAATATATTCCCTTTAAAGACATTCTCTCTTTCATAACAAATCTCTAAACTTATTTACCCAATTCATTTGGTCATCCATCTCGCCTTCTTCGGTGTTGAACCTCGCGCCCTACTAGTCGTGTGGGGTGAGATTAGGGGTACACATTCCTTCCCAAATACAAAGTGTTATTGTAAAAATCCATCAATTCAATAACTTATGAATAATTCATCGTCACATCTTTCGTCCTTCATAGTCTTTGGTGTTGAGCCCACACTTCTTCCTGGGAGTGTGAGAGTGGAAATGGAGGAAGGTGCCCTTACTCGTATACGTCTTGTCTTCAGTGATAAACCCTTGCCTCTTACAAGTGGCATGGGGCAAAGCTTAGAGGGTCATTCTCATAAAAGCATAAAAACATTGCAAAATATTTAAAAACAAAACAAAATAAAAAAAGACAAAAAGGGAATTCACTCGCCTATATTTTGCCTTCGGTGATGAGCCCTTGCTTCTCACTAGTAGCATGGGGCAAGGCATACGGAGTCATTTCAAAAATATAAAATCTTACAGGTTCAAATTATAAAATCCCCAAAGAACTAATTTATATGCCTAAGTGAAGAGAGAACTATCCCTTCACCTCATATCTTACCAATCAATGAGTCCCCCCCATAATGCCTAAGTCTAAAGATGTGACTCATAAAGTGAAAGCCATTTTTGAAACCGATTCAAGATCTTGTTATGAAGAATGGAGTCACAATTTCCCAAAGGGATTGTTGTTAGCATTTGTCTATATATTCATTATCTACCTCCTAGTCCTTCTTTGATTCTCGGTGATGAGCCCACACATCTTCTTGGTTGTGTGGAGTTAAGAATGGAGTGAACTTCTTTTCATCATATCACCACCACCATATCCCGCCAATGGAAAGAGAATTTGTGTTATTCGAGCATAAGTTACCACACGGAACACGGTACATACGCATAATATGCTGGTTTATCACCTCTCAAAAATAAGTCTGCATTTTGGTCCATAAATTGCCAATAACATGTAAAAATCTAAAAACAACTCCAAAAATCGTCAAAAATCTAAAAATAGTGTAAAAATCTAAAAATCTAAAAACATTAGAAAAAAATCATCGAAAATCCAAAAACATTAGAAACACTCATCAAAAATCCAAAAACATTTGAAAATCGTCAAAAATCCAAAACATTAGCAAGAATCGTCAAAAATCCAAAAACAGTGTAAAAATCTAAAAATCCAAAACATTATAAAAATCGTCAAAAATCCAAAAACATTAGAAAATATATATATATATAATAAACAAAAATAAAAATATTGTAAACTCCACAAAATCACAAAAACTCTAAAATAACCAACACAATTCAACCTTTGAACTATTATCCCCAACGAATGATCCAATCACCTTATGACTACCAAATTCAAACCACTTCTCCTCGCGTGAATCCTCGCTTGGGGCAAATCCGCTCATTGCTTCCTTGTTTGAGGACAATGACCCAATATTTTACTATGTCCTCATACCCCTGCTTGGGGGCACATCCGATCAATCCTCACTATGGAACACGTTAGGGATATGTTTATTGGTTCTTGTGTTGCATTATTAGTTATAAATTATTAATTGTTTTCTTGTATCTTGATATATTACAGGGGGCATCTTGATTTTATGTATCCTGGTGTTCTCTCTAATATTCTTATGTTATCTGATTGCATGTCATACTGGGGCATCATACTTTCTTGATGGCCTTTGTTTATGCTCTCTTCCATTTTCATATCATACTGGGGCATCAAACCTTTTTGATGGCCCCTATCTATGCTATCATGCATATTACAGTCTAGTCATCCTGATCTTTTATATCACGATGCATCTTGTTATGTGCTATATTAAAATTAAGATGTTTTTCGTCACGTGAGTATCTTCCTACATGATCAACATCTTACTTTGCACCCCATCCATTCACCCATACTAATACATTCCCTAGTTTGGGAATCCTACTTGATCACCGTTGTAGTTTGCGAATCCTACTTGACGATATTTCTCAAGTAGCATTCACTATCCAATAGCTCCTTCTCCCCCACCATGATCACCATGTATTTGATTCATTCATCCTCGCTCCTCATTTTTACTCCTCCGCCACTTATCCCCATATTACCCTTCTCACCATTCTGTCCCCTCTCACCCATTTGTATTCTTTACTTCCCCCCTTCTACTTCCCGCTTGAAAATCTTACTTAATAACACCTTCTATATGGGATCCTGGTGGAGGTTTACTCTCTCCCTAAGATCTCCCGTTGTAGAAGCTTCTTCACCACCTCCTCTCATCAAACAACAATCACCACCAAACACATCTTCCCATTCCCCCTCTTTTGCTTCTCATTCTTGCATCATTACTCTCACCACGCAGCATCCCAATTAAGGATTCCCTCACACTCTCCGCCCTCCACTACATATATTCCTTCATCCATTCATGTTACACTCCTTTGTTTCCTTTATTTCTTGTTATCGCCTCATCTCATATCATATACCACTCTGCATACCTCACTCACTCTTTTCTCATCCTTCCCCAAATCCATCTTATGCCTGGCCATCCTACTTACACGCTCTCGTAGTATGGAAAACTCACTTGAGGGTTCCCCTTCAATCCATTTTGTCATACCATATTCCCATCAACTCTATCATCATCCTTCTTCTTCTTTAGCTTGGCGATCTTACTTAACCATTCCGGTCGCATGGCAATCTTACTTAAGACTTCCACTTAAGGTTGATTTGCCCTATGGCCTTCCCCCATCCCATCATATTTCTCCCATCTTATTTCTCATGCCTCTTGTCGCGATCATCTTCTTCAACCTACCATTCCACCCCTGTCCCCAATATCATCTTGTCTTTCTCCTTGCATATCATCCCTGTCGGTTAGGTGATCCTATGAAACCTCTCTGGCAGCATGACGATCTTACTTAAGAGATTCTCTTAAGCATGACATGTCATCTTACACTCGCCCATCACTCTACAATCTCACCATCCATATTTCCTCTTCATTCCCCATCATCACATCTTTTTACCACCACTATCACCCTCCTCTATTCGCAATCTCACTTAACCACTCACCGACATGGTGATCTCACTTAAGAGTCCCTCTTAAGGATGATTTGTCTCATTGCCTTTCCCCATCACTACACACTTTTCACTATTCACTTTTTCTCAACATTCCCCATTATCACATCCTTTCACCTCCTTTTCTATTCTCGCAAACACCACTTCTCGCTTGACCACTTGTCATCTCCAGTTTCACTCGCTTGACAATCTTACTTAACCACTTCCATCACATGATAATATTATGTCAGGGTCCTCCCTACACTTAACTTGTCATCGTGAACTTCTCCCCCACCTCATTCTTCATTCACTTTGTTGATCGCTTCTTCCACCTAGTATCTCCTACTACCCACTTTTTCCTCCTACTATTATCCTTTCTCCACATATCCTCTTACAACATACATATAATCTCTTCCACCTACAATCACGTTCTTTTCCCCCATTTTCCCCTTCTTGATCCATCATCCTTCATACCGTTTCTTCCCATTCTTTTCATGTCTTGGTTCTTCATCCTCACCTCGTTCATCCTCATCACTGCATCATCTCCTCACTTTCACCTAGTCCCAACTCATCCCTCCCATTTTCTTTACTCTTTCCACTTCATCTTCTCAAATTCCCCACATTTCTACCCACACACACATTCGCCATTATTGTTAACATTCCTCTATCATTATTTCATCGTCATCTTTTATTCCCACACTAATAATTATAAATGGGCTTTCCTAAAATCATCAATCCTCATTCCGCACGACCTCATTCACTCCCTTGGACCTTTTAGAGTTTCCCTTCATTCCTTCCCTCCTCTAAGCCCACCACTCATTGTAAAGGGCTTTCCCTAATGTCCCTTTGTTGGCGTTACCCTTTCCAATCCTCGTTAGCTTTCTCCTTTTCTTCATTTTTTCTCTCACCCTTCCCCACCACTCATTGTAAGGGGGATTTCCCTAACGTCCCCTCATTGGCATTGCCTCTTCTATCCCCCATTCTCTTTTCTCTCCTATTCTTTTCCCTTAATCCCACCCTTTCTTGTTACTTCTTACCCATCTCTCCATCTTCTCTTCACCATCTTTAATATCTTTACTGTCTTCATCATACATCCTTTTTCTATTTTCTCGTCATCCTAGTATCCTCATTTCATACATCTCTGCATCTTTTCCAATTGATGTCATTCCTCCCCTCTTTCTTCTCTAAACATTCCTTATATTGTTCCCTTTCCACTTATTACCCCCTTTCTGTATTCCCTTCGTTCTACATCATTTTCTTTGTTATCCTCTTCTCTCTCCCCCCTCGTCTTATTTCCTTCCATATATCGTCTTCTTCCCATTTTTCCATCACATTTCCTCCTTACTTCCCCATCGATAACCTGGCTCTTCAGTGTTGTCCTGTCTTTTTTATCATACCACCCTCCACATGCATCTCCATACGGTCTGCTCCATATTCTTTTCCTTGGTCTTCCTCGCAATGACATGATTCCTTCAATCTTCTCCCTGTATTTGCTCTATCTTCCTTTCCTCTCCCTTAATTTTCACATTTCTTACCACTTCTCCTTTTCTCTACCACCCCTACCTTTTCGTTCATTCTGTATATGTTTCTCTTCTTTTCTCTTTTCTTTTTCACACTTTCCTCGCCCCTCATAGTTTCTTTTTTTTCTCTATTCTACTTCTTCTTTCGTCCTCTTTCCATTTTCATCCATTTCACCCCCTACTCCCACCTTGTTTTCTCCTTCTTATTTATCTTTTCTCGTTTCTTGCTTTTCTCAGTTCTATCATTTCTTTCACTTTCACGCATCCCTCTTTACTATCTCTGTTGCTTCCTTCATTTTGCACATCTCTCTATTTTATCCCTTCACCTCTATTCTATCATTTTCTTGTTTTTGCCTTGTTTGTCTTTCATCATTCCCTTATTCCCCTATCATCCCTCTCTCTTATTTCTACCTCTTTTATTCTTTTTCCCCCCTATTTCTTCTCGTAATCAACCCCCAATCCTATCCATTCCCTTTTCTCTTTCCCACACACCCTCACACCTAGCATTCAAGGTCGATTGAATCCTTTCTCCATTTACGTCGTGTGGTCATTCCAGTCTCTTCCACTCCATTATCATCCTCTTCTCCGTAGAATTCATTTCTCTTCTTTTCGAGAGTTCTGTCGTATATTCCATTCTCGTTAGTCCTCTCGAGGGGGCATCACCACATCTATCCATAATCACATCTTCTCATGACATTTTTGTCTTGGAGGATACTATGACATCTCGTTACTCACCACTTTCTATTCTCCTAGAACAAACATTTGCTCTACCTTTTGCTTAAAAAAGTAAATTAAATTCTTCCCCCATACTGCCGTCTACTTTCTTTAAAAGGACACTACTTTCATAGTACCCTTCTAAAGAGGGGGAAATGTAGACACCCCGATTTCACATCTGTCTTAAATCGATTAATTCCCTTCCTCATTTCTAACAAAAATACACTTGAATTAATCAAATATAATTTGATTAATTGTCCATATCAAAATCTAAAAAATAACCCAATCCTCACCACATGTCATTATTCTCCATGTTTTTCTACTATTAAATTAAAAATTCAAATTTAAATCCTCACCCACCCTTTGTGGCCCCCACTCACCTAAAATCCTCCACTTATGAATTAAAAATATAATTCAAATCCTCACCCATTCTTCGTGGCCCCCACTCATCTAATCTTGCCCACATTTTCAAACCATGATTACTTAAATTACTCTAAGTTAATCACTCCCCCAGGCTATAAATACAACCTTACCCCTCCCCTCTAAGGACACAGAGAATAAGCTTGAATGCCATATCTAAGTTCTTGCATCCTTTGAGCAAAGAACATCCTTTTGCCTCGTCCTAATGCCCAAATAGCCTCATAATCCTTTTTCCCATTTGGTGTAAAGTAAGAGGATCATTGTTGCAGGAAGGTCTTGCTCCATCTTAAAGAAAAGCACCTACATATCACACAATTAGGGCTCAATTCAAGTTTCCTAGCCCATTCCGAGGTTTCTTACTGGACGCGAAGGAGAAGGTACGATTATTGGTATTTTACTTCCTTGTTAGTAGTGTATTTTTCCTAGCTTATACAACTAGTAAATATGTTTAACAGATTACATATGTATTTTTGGTACCCGTGATAAAACGATGCGTCAAAGTTGAGAAATGAAAATTTGATCATTGGCATGGATATCGACACCAAGTAAATGAAGCATTTAATACAAAAAAATTAGGTGCAAATGAAACAATCTCGAAAGTGTCAAAATATTGGCTTCAGTAGGACCTTTGGCTCGGAGTTCATTTTGACCATGAATCAATGACAAACATAATTTTGAGTAGTTTTAATTGTGTGGTATTTGAAACTTGGTAGATGAAGCTAGAACGGATACTTTACTTATGAACATGATAATTTTGTCATCTATGAACATGGTAATTTAGTGGTGCTTGACTATTAAACTTTGGAACTTGTAGGGAATACTTAATTTTTAACTATTTTAAAAATAGTTGTCCCTAAATACATATATTATTGCCCTTTTTAACAATGTAAGCATACCCGTTTTAATTATAATTTGTAAGTGTGTGTTAGAAGATTGTCATAGAAATTTTGAAAGTAGACCCATGTAAACATTTTTCAAGTATTTCAAACTATTTAAAACAAAACAAAAATGTCATGTGACATATTTTTCTTTAGAGGTTTTTTCCTTTTCAAGGTAAATTGCAAGTTTATCTTGAGATTAAAGCAATTTTAGTAAATTGAAATAGGAAATATATAACCAAATGAGATGAAAGAGCTTGTTAAATTGGTAAATTCTCTTTAAAGATTGTATTAAAAAATTGTGATAATTTATGTTAACTCAACAAAGGTGGACAATCAAACACAGAGATATGTATATTTGTAAATGAGTAGATTACAATATATGCCCATAAATTACAACTTGATATCGGGCCCGGGTTCCAAACTCAAAATGTCATAAAAGGACAATCCCGCCTTTGTCACCTTGAATCATATGCAATGAGCTTGTTACTTTCCCCCTTCTTACAACAAATGTAATCCCCAGTTATTACATAGTAACAACACAACCAAAATGGCCTTCAAGAGCCCATATCTTCATTTTCTCTCTGTGCACGCACGCGGAGCCATCATTTTCAAACGAAGATACATAAAGGAGGCATTTTTACAATCTCTTTCCAACTCGAGACCAATTCATTCACTTGAAACTTCCATATGATAAAGTATAACATTAAAGCTCCAACCGAAAATATTGTAGAGACACCTGCAATCAATTGTGACCAATAAACAATGGTATGTAAATCTACATCTACATTTGCAATAGGTCGATGGGGTAAAGGTGCTAGAGTTATGCCTTCCTTAACTTCTTTATAGACACTAAATCACACACTTGGGTACATTTCTAGGTCCTAAAAGCATACTAGCATTCATATGATTCCTAAGCAAGAAAACTAGTGGTTGATAACTATCTTTGGCCTCTTTTCTTTATCTCTTGCTTTCTCTTTGGTCTTCCACACCCTACACCCAATAAACTTAACTTGTTTATCTTTTATGGCTTCAAACACCAACGCCCTGCCTGCGAGCAGTAGAACCTAGGCACTCATGTCCCCTCTGGGCACCCCTAACCCTTTTTTACCTCACTCGCTCTTTTTGGGTATCTTTTATCTTTTGGGCATCTTTTTCACTTATGGGTCACCTTCCAGTTGTCAATTACAAAATTCAAACAAGGGAATCATATAAATACATAGTTATGTGTTCAAAATAAGGGACCAAAACTAAGCATTATTATTACCACCTAAGATTGCATTCAAAAGGCACCTAAAGCACTCTAAGGCATTCATCTAGCATCCTTTCAAGGGACAAGGATTGCATTATTCTGTGTACACAACATAGGAAAGGGGAAGTTTTTCTATTCCATCCACACATTTACATCTTAGAACAAATCTAGCATGTTATCTATTGCATCTTACACAAGGGCATCCTAGAGCATCATTTCTACACACACACACCGGAACTACATGGATTCTAAGATGTAGTGCAACACTCTATTGTGGGGTTAGCACACCGGTTGTACATATAATACATCGAGATCTAAGCATACATGCAAATAAAAGTGAATATTCTACCGAAGAAATATACAAAATAAGAGATATAAATCAACACAGATTTAATGCAGTTCACCGGTGTGGGCTATGTCCACCAAGAAACAATCCAATCTATTATCCAAAGTTACGACAAGATATACAATTGAAGATTTACAATCTTCAACACCTCTCAGATGTATAGTACTTTCTTTCCCTCAAGCTTTTGCTTCTTCTCCAAGAATTCTCTCTCTCACAATTATTCTCACAATAATCACCAAATTTTGCAAGTTCTTCTTAATTCTTACTTCTAAACCCTAGTTTTCATGTTTGTATAGGCGTATACAAACTTAGGGTGCTTAGTCATGCAATTACAATCAATATATCTGATTTAATACTAAAATAAGATCTAATTCCTGAGAGTTAAATAAAACACTCCTGCACAAGTAACTGATGTTAGTTAGCCTTAACCGATGACAGTTCCTCCTTGCCTGACCAATGTCGGTCCCTCCATAACCGATGACGGTAATTGTGTTTTCCAGCAAGTTTCATATTGCATGTTGATCCGAAGTAATTGAGCTCCATAACTCAACAATCTCCCACTTGGAGATTAATTACTGCACCATACTTGTACACCATCATTCTTGGATCCTTTCTTAGCTTTGTTTCTTCATCTTCGAGTCTCAAACTCGAAGACCAGCGAAGTGGAGTGTAACTCCAACTTCTCCTTTGTTAATGTCTTTGTTAACATATTTGCAAGGTTTTCACTCATATGAATATTTTCCAGATTCAACCGCCTATCCTCTAATACCCGCTATATGAAGTGATACCTCAAATCGAATGTGTTTCATTCTCGAATGAAACGTTGAGTTCTTTGCAAAATGAATTACACTCTTCTTGTCATTGAATAATTTACAATCATTTTTCTTCTTCCCCAACTCTTCCATGAACCTACTCATCCATATCATCTCTTTGCTAGCCTTTGTAGTCGTAACATACTCTGCCTCTATAGTAGACAAAGCCCATTCTACTGCAACATTAGTTCTCCTACCTCTGTTCTCACTCCCCTTTCCCGCTCTTCAGACAAAGTTCTCTCTTGCAGGTATCTGTAAGCTTTGCCGCAAGGTTAGTGGAGTGTCCTGTTGGATCCCTAGTCGAAAGGCCACCACATAAATCCACCTTTTCATGTGCATGCATATACGACAGTTGAACTGATCAAGTAGAGGGACTTAGATTCCTAGAGCGTTGGCAAGAAATCCATAAGTTTTTCCACCCGACATATTGTCTCGCCAACAAAGTTTGATATTATATATGATTATTTCTTGTGTCTTATTATATATTATCACTTGTATACCATTAGTTACAGTAGTTACTATGAAATTAAGATTTAAGTCAATTTAAATTAAATCATTTGGTGAACCCATTCCTTATATGCCCATTATTGGATCTTTCATGGCTTCCCATCCCTTTGATTCCAATGCTTCCCCATTGTATATATAGGTTCAACTTCATAATATCCTTATTAAGCGCATCCTATTTGATCCTGGATCTAGTCTTAACATATACACTATGTCCTTTCTCCATCAAATAGGACTTTCTGCTACTCATCTCAATCCATCTACTCTTTATATCCATGGCTTTGATGTTACACCTAAACAAGTATTGGGCACAATCTCTCTTCCCCTTACTATGGGATCTTTCATTCTTAATGTTTTATGTCACGTTATGCCTCATGATGTTCCTTATACTATCCTTTTAGGCCATCTTTGGTTACATACTATGCATATGCTTCTTTCTACCCCTTCCATAACACACAATTCCTTCTACACCTTCTTCCATGGATACTGCTATCAGTACATTCCACATCTCATATTACTACTCTTGATGATATTCCCCTCATACATATTACTGATTTACACAATCAATTCTCTATTGATACCCATGATATTTGTTCCATTGTGTCTCACTCTTGATACACTTCTATTGATCAAGTGTTTAGTGCTTCCAATGTTACATCTCTCTCTGCACCTTCCTCATCACAAGTTAGAGCATTGTATGTTGATTTTACAATGATTCCTAATCCTCACACTTTCCAAGATCCTATGCATAATTCATTTACTATGGTTTCACATTATCTTGTTACATCCACGAGGAAATCAATTCCCCTCTTCCCACCTTTCGTCTATGGTCATATGGGCTAATTCATACTACTTTATTGCTTGATCTTCCCAAACGGCAGCTTATCGATTTTGGTGAGTCTTGTTTCTCTACCTCCATTGCTTGACATTCATACCTGATGAATCTCCTATAATTGCACATAGTTTGACTCACATATTGGTCCTTATGTTTACACTTAATTTTTCCACTATTGCCAACACACACAATGCTATACCTATTTTATTTTCTCCTAATGGGTACATTCTTATTGCTTATACACTTCCTATTCATCCAGTTGGGATCTTGGACTCTATCGGGTTTTCCCCTCACCATGTTGACATTATTCTTTGGTATCTCTTGTGTTTACTAATGTTCTACCTATTCTAGTTTTTCCACATGCATGGCACAATCCTACTCCACATGCTATGATACATACAATTTCACATGACATATGTTCATCTTCTTTAGCATATCATGGGCCCTTACCTACTACTCTCATTGCATAAATCGTCTTGGCATCCACATTTGGGGGCATCCTAATTTTGCCACCATGGCATGGTCTCTCTTGCATCATCACATAGATCTCCATCACTCATACACTTGGAGCCCACATCCAACTTTCCCCATAATCGTTCGTTTTAATCAAGTTTGCTTATCCATAATACTCACATACACACCTATACCTTACTCTTGTTTTGCAATTCACATCAATTTTTCTAGCAAGAACTTTCTCTTACCTACACTATGAGCACACCTCATTACATCTATATATGCTTACAGCTTCCCTTTCCACTCCTATGCCACGCTTTGCTCATCATGCTTACTTATTGATCCTTATATTCATGTTACACATACTACTCTTTATATATGGTATACATCCTTTCGTGTACTATACTCACTCTGGTTATTCTTGCTCATAATGATCACATCTATTTGCCAACAACTCCTAATATACACACTTGGGGCATCACACTTTATCCTCCTCTTTTTATCACTATTTGATGTCTATATTGCCTACTCTTAGCTCATTTCCTACACTTCAAGCTAATTTAATATAAATGGAATTAAATCTAATTTCAGAGTAACTAATGTAATAAGGGATACATAAATGATAATATATAGTAATATATAAATGTTAAGTACTCAAAATGTAAAACTCTAAGCAAATGAGAGAGATATATGACTTAGTTGATTCTTGTGTAATATGGAGGTAGTCGGGATTGTGTATATGTTGGATCTAACTAGGAATGATGTCATAGTGGCTCGTAAAGAGTTTTGAGACTTTGTATTGTGCGGCAGACAAAAGTGCCCATAGGAGCGTTTGGGTGATAGTGTCCATTCGGGCACTAGTTTACGTGTGAATATTCAAGATCTACTTTTTTAAGTGTCGAGGGTCTTTGCTCCAATATCTCGATCTCGTGGCTTCGACTTCATTCTAGAGTTTCAATCACACTTGTAACCTACAAAACAAACCCTAGCTATCTACACAAGCTCACAAACACATTATATTTGAATAAAATATGCAATATGTGAAGTCCGACTGACTCGACGGTCACTTGATGAATGAACTTAATATTGATCATTGCACTACATTTCAGACTCCATGTAGTTATGTGGGCTTGTGTACGAAATAGTGTCCTTAGTTTTTCCTCGCACCAATGACACCAAGATAGCGGGCTATATCTAGATTTTATGCAAATGTGTGATATGGAATTCAACACTTTCCCTTCCTACGTAGTGTATGTAGCCTATGATTCAGTCCCTTTGAATGGTAATCATAGTATGTAGATGTGATAGCCCCTTTAAATTGCCAGCCAGAATAATAGTGTGTATGTTGTGTATATATATGAGTCTCTTGTTTGAATTTTGACACTAGTGACACAAAAGGTAGACTATGAACATAACACATGATAAAGATAAGAAAAGTGAAAAGGCCAACCACAAATGACAAAATGTGTAAAAAGAATAAACATGACATAAGTGCACAGAATGGACACAAGTGCACGGGTGCTTTAGTGTCACGGGAGAAATAACGACATATATGAAAAGACAGGACAAACAAGGTTCCCCTGTGAACTAACCAAAAGTGGATATAGAAATGACAAATGTAGAAGAGAGTTACAGTAAAAAAATAATCAAAGACATATATGGACAAGAGATAGTCTCATCATTGAATACTTTTCTTACTTAAGATTCATGTATATAACAACATACTGACGACATAGTAAAATAGTAATATGTGCATGATTTTATGTCTACATTTCCCCTCCTTATGTTATTTTAATGAAATTCAAGTAGCATAAAGGAAGCAAGGAACATACTGTATAAAGTTCGGAGAAGTCATATTACTGAGTGCATGTAGAATATAGGAGCTTGTAGCATGGCAAACCATGGATCAACATTTTGACCCACGTGGCATAAGAGGAGATAAAAAACTATCGTAAGGAGCAACTTGGAGAAATAGTTGTGATGTCATTGGAGATGTTGGATTATTTTTCAAAGGTGATAGAGGGGGTAGGGAGTGATCAATTCCCAACCTGATTTGTTGATAACTAGAGGATTTAGGCATCCTACCGCTAAAGGAAGAGTGTTGGGGAGAGAGGTCTATTTTTCTCTCCTTCCATGACACTTCCCCAAAAGGTCTAACCACTATAGATGGATAAAGACTGAATTTGTTACCTGTTTAGTTCGATTGTAACATGCTTGTTCTGATTGAAGAACCCACATATGAGAAATATAGGAAAGGCATTGCTATCTCATTGCCCCCACTCCTAAGAATGAGTGTTGATATTTAAATAGTGTTAGATGGATTCTAAGTTAGGTCATCTCTGCAGGCGATGGTGATGTAACGTGGCTCCCAAGTTAGGTCATTTAGGAGTGATAGTAACTATGATCATTACATTAATTGATTGATTTGAATGATAGTAGTTGATTAAATATGATGTATTTAGAAGATTACTCATGGAGAGGTTTTTATTTTCCCCCATATTAGGTCATTTGGGGGATAGATTTGAAATAACAACAAGTATTGACTATCGTATAGAATAATTATAATTGTGTTTGAATGAGATCAGAGAAAATTGTGATAGTAATGTATTAGGAGTGTCAATTAATTGTGTTGTATCCGAGAGGGATTATAAGATGATCTGATTATATGCCCACCTTTCGGTAAAAGGGTGAAGGGTGGAGAAATGAACACTGAGCCAAAATCAAGGCTATAAAAAGTTGTAATAGTAAATGAGAGGTAGTAGTATTGCATGTATTGAGTAATACATATGCCAGATTTGAATATGGAATGGTGAAAATTGTATAGTACGGTGATAGAGGAGATCGTGACATGGATGGCATAAATGAGGAAAACAAAGTAACGAGGCTCAAGATATGGGCCAAATCGTGTGTCGTGTATTAGTTGTAAGAATGGATGCAAGTAGTAACTATAATATAGGGTAAATTTGAATTATTATATATAGTAATATGGAAAAAGTGAATACTAATTTCATTTGTACCAAGAGTGGTTGAAATTTGGAACTCGAGTGTGAGGATACCACAAGTTAAAACAACTAGTTAAACGAGATTCGAGAGGGTGGTGGCGGTCGTGGCTATGCAAACGACTAAGGAGCTAGTATGTGTGACCAAATTTGGATTTTTTTGGTCAAATATGCTTGTTTTTAATAATTTTAGTAAAATTTGAGATTTTGTAGAATTAGGCATTTTTGACCAAAACGGAAGCAAAAAGGGAGTTTTTGTCCTTTGGGACACTAGCACCCGCTTCTGGCACTAATGACTGCTTACAGGCACTAGTGATGTGCGTCTAGGCACTAGTGTCCAAGGGTAGGATTTTTGGAACAATTTTGTGGAATGCGTGTATTTTTATTAATTTGAGGTTGTTTGAAGTATATCTAGTGTACTAATATTGTGGTTTTTTTGCTTTTTTTGTCTTTGTGTAGAGAGATATACATTCTAGGGAGTTTTGGGCAAGCCATCACTTAAGTACGTTACTTGGTTTGGGATTGACATACGATGAGTAGGAGATATTGACCATACGCCACTGTGACACATTACGAGATTGGAGGAGATACCCCACAACATGCCTTCATTGTGACTTTATGCGAGAGATGGTGTGTATACACTTGTACATTCTAGTTATCGATATGCAAGATGACAGGTGACATTGGAGGATGTATATAGGATATTGTGGTTGCCTATTGTTGGAGATAGAGTACATATTATGGCCGTGTTGGATGCCTATAGTCAAATGAGGGCAGCGTGATGATATTTTATAGGGTCTCAAGTACATCCGAGACATATATTAGCTTGGATGTGATTGTGAGATCTAGGGTTCCGTGATTGTGGAAATTTATTGCAGTGGTATTAGCTTCGTTGATGGCCATGGAGGGTGGAGGAGTTGGGATTTTGTATAGGATGCATGATATTTGTCGCAACATAGAGGAGCATGGTACTAGATATGCATGGGTACGATGTGTGTTAGCCCATTTATTCAAGGACTTATACATAATTACTCGGGTTGATCATGAAGGTGGATTAGGAACTACTAATTTGTTGCATGTGTGTGTAGACACAAATATTGCACATTAGACAATATTTAGCCCGACCTTATACTACTATTTAGAAGGTTCTCAAGTGTACAAAGTACTAATTAATCCCACCTTTTGGCCACCTTTTTCTTATCTTTTATTTTGTCTTTCCCGTGTATTTCGATACCTATCAGCCCATTTCATGACCTTTCTAACATTCTAGCTGAAATTAGGGCACCCTAGCCTATCTTGGGGGCCTCGATGTGCCTTGGTCCCATTAGGCACCTCGGTCTATGCACAACCTCTTCCACTTCTTTTTGGGTCACTTCTAGCTGTTGGTCATCCTTATCTTCTTCTCAGTCACCTTGTCGGGATTAATTATGAAATTAAGCTTGAGAGCCCTATAAATATAAAGTTATAAGACCATAATGAGGGTCCTAGGTCATTACATCTTATCACTACTATCACTCCATCTAGGGTTACATCCATTGCATCACTTGCATCCACATAGTTCCATGCATTCAAGCTAGGAGATCTACATCACACACACTTCATAGGGGAGGGATTCCATTCTATTCCATGCACACATGTTACTTACATTTCTATAGCTACTAGCACTCACTACTTCACAAAGTGCGGTCGACACGAGAGTACCTAGGGCACGACATACACACACACACACACACCAGAACTACATCTAGGTCCGAAATGTAGTGCAACACTTAGTGATAAGACCAAAATTTTGGTGGTTGAGGTCGACCGACCTGATAACCTTTTGTTTTGCGGGTTATCATCCACCTCATCCGAAAGATCCAACATGACAAACAGACAGGGTTTTAGACCAAGTTGTGACACTGCCGAACTTAGGTTTTGAGCATATACAATATTTAGAGCGCCCAAATTGTAGACTAGGGCACCCCGGGGCACCCCAGTACACTCCCGGATGCCTCGGACTACTGGAATACCCAGATCTACCCTTTGTAGGGCCCCTGAGTATCTGTCTCCACTTCTAGATTTTGTGTTCAGACTTGCGACAACTTGCGACCGTCTCTGCAAATTAGCTAAGACATTTCTCTCCTTTCTCTTGCACATTTAGGGTTTCATTTCATCTAGAGTAGATTTATTTACATTTACCTCGTACTGCTTTATTTCATTTACAATGTTTTAGTCCTCCTAATTAGATTAACTAGGATTACTATTTCCTTGCACTTAGTTCTATTTTAGTTAATCGGTGTGGGCATATGAGCATATAGTTATATTGAGGTCGCTTAGTGGGCCACGGGTTGATTGGGATCAACTAGAGATATTTGTGGTAAGATAGGTGGGTACTCGTAGTAAGAGGATGGATATAACCACATATAGTTTGATGATATATTAGGTGAGCCCTAGGGCCATTATATGGAGACCGTATAGAGACTATGGAGGATAGGTGGAGGATGATGTTTAGTTGTTGTAGCATCCCAAAAAAATTCTTGTAAGTTAAATTAACTATGGATAAGTCTAATCAGGATTAGACGAGATCATCATTGTGTGTAAAATTCATTTGGTTCGTTGTGTCATGACCACAGCTTCTTGCGGGGCATGACACTGTGGAACGAATAACCCCGCACCCACCTTTATGATCCTTCCTAAAAACATGGTTAGGCCTTAATCGTAGGTAAAATGGTTCATAAATGATTGTGAATCTTTTAGTTATTTGTATTTGGTTACTTTATTTTAATCGGTTTGGTCGTCTTTTGTTTTGTTTGACTTTTGCAATGACCGCGATGATCACTGCCTCTGTTTTATTTGACAATGCTATATCAAGCCATCTTTATGAGAATATTCGAATTATTATTTACGGACTTGATGATTTTCGTTATTGGAATGTTTTATATAAACCTAGAAATTCAACTAATTATTATGGTAATATATTGTTGGAAATATGTGGACTTGTATTATGAAGGTTAATTTTAACTTAACCATTAAGTTGGGTAACAACTAAAGTAAAAAAAAATGTGTATGAAATATTAATTAGTATATATATTTTAGAGGGATTTGACATGTAAGCCAAAAGTTTTTTATTTAGATATTGAAATTTATGGGTTTCATAAAGTGAAACACCTTCACATGGCACAAGTGTGTGGCATGCACTAGTACATGTACCAGCATTGGGAAGCCCGAAAATTCTCCAATATGCCGCCCAACTATAGTTCTTTCATTATATTTTTCTATTATTTCTCCTTTGTTTATTTTCATTCTCCCCTTCTGGAATACCTACGTGAGTTTTGGAGGAAAGAAGGATTCAACTTGTTGGAGCTAGAAGAGTAGAAGGTTTCCGATTCTGGGTTTATTTCAGGCATGAATATCTTCTCCCTTCTTTGCTGCGTTGTTTGTAAAAAGGAAAAAAGAGGAAATACACATTCTATTTTTTTTTATGGCAATCAAGGAATTTGTGGTCAACTTTTGATTTAATTGTTTGGAGATGAAGTTTGAAAAGGAAATTGATGAATTTTGTATTCTTTTTAGTTTTCTTTGTGTGGTTTTAACTAAACCCAGAAAAATACGCAGATGGGGTTTTGGGTTTTGATCTGCAAAAATAAAGTAAAAGAAAGGTTAAAAATTCCTTCTTTGCATTAAAATAAATTGTAACCAAAGGAAAAGAGTTGGGTTTTTCCTGTAGAAGAAGGAAAATGTTTTGTGAATTTATGTGTTTAAAATCGATTTGTGCTTGTGGGTTTTCATTTTGGTTTACTGAAATTTAGTTGTGTGTTTTCTGTAAACAAATCGATTTGGGTATACAAATCAATTTGCATAAATGAATCGATTTGGGTAACCCCATCGATATGGGTATGCAACCGGTTGGGGTTTTGTATTTTCTTTTTGGTTGTTATATGCAGGTCTGATTGTTGATTTATTGTGATCTCTTGAATGATAATTTGTGGTTGTCTTTTTATTTATTATGGGTAAATAGTTTTGAAGGGACTATACCATGTGTACAAAAAGGCTCAAAAGCCAGATACCAAAAGAGGGAAAACCAACCCTAACATTGCAAAACACCCAACATCAGGGGGCTCAACAGCCAGATAAAACAATATAGAAACAAAATAGGATCAATGACCAAATAATTTGTGGATGTCAAAGCTCTTGCATGGGGCTATTTTTCCAGAAATTTTATCTTTATGGACATCTAAATCGGATCATGTATAAATGAGGGTGTGTTGTTATGTGTAAAAAAAAGGCATTTAACCTGTAACTTCCAACTGCAATATGACTTGGATTTTTGTAAAACTATGAAAAAGAAATTACTTGTCTTGGTAAGGGCATGAAAGCCAGGACAACTTGACCCAGATGCACCAAGGAGTAATTGGTGGCATGATTGGGTTTTATATAATGATATCTTATGAAAGAAGTAATTAGTTGTTCTTTTACTAAACAAAGTATGTTTACATGATGTAATCAGGGTGCTTTATATTGTTTTGTTGGGGTTGTTCGTTTACCAGATAGAACATGTTAAAGTGATGTAAATTTGGTGATATTTGTGCTAATTTGTAGAGCTTCTCATTGACTGAAAAGAAATAAGTTTTATTTTCCTTGGTAATGATGTTCTTGGACAATATGATGAGTTGCTCATTAACTAGAAAGAATATGTTTGATTAGTTTTTGGTAATGATGATTTTTGGACAGTTTTGTTAAGTTGCTCGTTGATTTGGAAGATAAGAGAAATAGTATTAAAATCTATACCAAATAAAGTATGATTTTCTTGTGGTCATAATTTGAATTCGGAGGTTGAGTGATTATGGTTTGATTATGCTGAAATAGAGATTGGTTGTTCTATTTGTATGCATCCATAGTTGTATCTTTATAGGAACCAGGGGTAAATCATTTTCAGTTGTATTACCATATGCTTGTTGATAAAACAACATGTATATCCTTTCTTATTTTACTAATTAATTGCATCAGAAAATGGAGTTAATATTCATGCCAGTTCATTTTGAATTGACATCATACCACTACTCCAGTCTTGCAGGACCATTAGCCGTTACTTTCGGATGTGCGGAAACTCATGTTTTGTGAAGTTTTATCGTAGCATGGATCAAAATGAGATACTTGGATTTCAATTTGTAGAAGGATGAAATCCTAGAATTTTGACTGAATTTATTGGGATCTTGGACCCATTGTAAATATTTAAACCTCACTATGTGAGAGTTATTATACCAGTTATATATTTCACCTTAACGACATATGTAATTTATGATTTTAATAAAGAGATAATTACTTTGTGTGTAATAATGTCTCAAAATGAGTAAATGATGAATACTTGAGTTGAGAAATCTTACTTTTCACAAATTGTTAAATATATTTATTTGATAGTAATCAATGTATGAAGCCGATAATTGGACAATTATTGTAACAATCATTTGTCTTTTAATTTCTAAATTTAATAGCTATTTAGTGGCATAGCTAATCAAGGGAATAATTAAATATATATTTAATTTAGCCTTTCGGTAAACTTGGTATTATTATGATAAGATTGTAAATCTGTTGTATAGAGAATGGAAGAGTATCGTTGTAAAGAGGTAATTTAAGGTTAAGGAATCAAACGTCAGGAATAGAGAGACTAAATGGGATGGTAAATAGATGAAACGATCCATTAGGCATATTAAGGGATAAGTACATGTGAAATGTTGATATAGTTACATTTCAGCATAACGAATGTACTTATCTCATAATGATCCTAGTTGGCCTTTGGCATCTATTTTAATATAAACTCTTGCAAGATAGGTTAAATTGGAAATAAAATAAAAACAAACTATAAAGATCTAGATAATTGTGAAAGGGATAGTTGTGAGGTGGCGGAAGACTTAAAACTCATAAGACTAGTGTGCTATCTTGAGTTTAGCCGTAACCTACACGACGGATAACTTTGGCCAAAGTAATGCATTGATGGTTGTGCATTGTCTGATCACCTAAGTCCTCCAATTAAAATAAAAATTGTTTGTAACCTGATCATGGGAAGTTGAACACTGAACATGAGGTAGACAATGGTCGGATACCAGAATATGAAGTCGGGAAATTAGCTTCGTGGTAGACCCAAGGACTTTCACATAGTTCCCATGACCTTTAAAAGGTTGAGCCGAAATGCTAGTAAGCATTGTCACTCGAAGTAGTGACGAAGGGAGATCGTGGAGATCTGGATACACCCTTCTCAGCCGCACATGGCTTACATGGATGTTATCAGATAGATCAAAAGAACCAATTTGATTTAATGAATTTGATTAAATAAATCTATATGATTGCAACTGTGTAATTTGTTTTTATGTTTTAAAAAAATCCTCATTTTCTAGCTCTTGTAATTTTGAGTGTTACGGTTGCGGTGTATATGGCTCACCATGTGGTTAGAGGATTATTTCCCAGGGGTAACATAGTTATTTTAGGGTGAGCAAGTGCCTAAACATTTCGGCATGGCCCAAGACGTGCCCCCATAGCCATATGTATGGTGTCAGTCTACGAGGGTAGTGAGACGACCAGGGTCGAGACCAAACCCTACAAGAGAACAACTAGTGCCCCTAGGTCCAAATGAGGAAAATCTGGCCATGGGGCCTATACAAGTAGATGACGTGGGATGTCTTAAGGCATATAATCATTGGTGGGTGACACACCTATGGGTGTTGTTAATTCTATTAGTTGTAGATGCAGCAAGTGAGCCTGTAGTTGGAGGAGTTGAGGCCGGGCCCCGCCCCTTCAAGGTAGATGATATAACAATAACGTGAGCAGAGCGTAAGTATCATTCATTTTTATTTGATTGATATAGTTGATGTATATGAAGATGTGTAGTAGCTAATATTTGTTGTGATTACAGGTGATGCCTATTGGACATTGATTGTAGATACCTCCATACGCATGTTGACACAAAACGTTCCCGGATGTGCTCATGGGAGGAGGGATGCTAAAGTAGATAGATGTGATTGTGGGTGAGCATGCCCATTTGTTTGAGCTGGTGGCTATAGTTGTAGCCAAGTGCACAAATTTGTTGAGCTAGCATGACGTGGATCCTGCAAAGACAGAGTGAGTGAGACATGTTGTAGGAGGAGGCCTAGCAGACAGGATGTATTTACATGGTATGTGAAGCTACGGGGCCAATATACGAGTAGACGATTGAGTTTACTGTATTATAGATCTAACTCGAGAGATATAGAGGCCGAGATGAGTGGCGTAGAGTTAGTGGTGAAGCTTAGAGTTTGAGAGCTCTCGCGATTATATATAGTGATAATGAGGATAATAGATGACGTATTGATGCATATGGGCTTACCCCCAATGATTGTATTTTGGAACTATAATTTTGATGATATATATATATATATATATATATGTACATGTGTTGGTATTGTTCTTGTTATTGATATGCATTTGTATACTATGCGATGATTGTGCATTTGTAATTGGTAGTGATTGCTTAGTTTGTTGGATTCTATATGCATTGTTGGAATGGTTGATTTCATAGATATTTTTGGTTGTTAAAATTTGTTACGATGTGGAAATAATTTCTAAGTAATGGATGAAACAATAATTACATGTGAAGAAGAGTCAATAGTATAACATATGGTACATAGAGATAGATGTATGTGATGCAATGTGGCAGGTAAGTAGGAATGGAAATGTGACTTAGATAAGATAAGAGAATAAAATAATGATGTTTTGAGAATTGTATAATAAGGAGATGTAAAACAATGTTTGTAATCATGTGTGATGAGGATGAAGGGGGAGAAGAGCGATTGCCCCTCAGTGTGAGAATGAGGTTCATTTTAGTAACAATTCCCTCAATAGTCATGTATGAACCTTAAGAACACGAGTGCGTCATTGGGTAATGAGATGGAAATGGATATCATCTACCAAAGGTGAAGAGGCTTGTGATGCATGGTAGGATCATGTGGAATAACAATAATGTGAGTATAGGTGCCAAATTGGATATAAGAGGAAATAGTGTCAATAATGGGAGTGTAATGATGGGAAGTGTAGAAACAATTTTCTTAGGAAGCCAATGAGATGTAATAGTAATGTGTGTAGGGTGAGATGATGTCATTATAGGAAGGAAATATGGAGGAGGTGGATGAATGATGGCCTTATGAGATGGATGGATAATAACCTTTGGAGGAGGTGAATTATCAGAGAAGTGCCATAGATCTATTGGTTCGAAGAATGCATAAGTGAATGATGCAAGACGTGAATTGTTCCATGACAAAACAATGCAAACATATAATACTATAAATTAGAAAAATACAAGAGAGATAATTGCAATAACACAAAGATAGCTCCAAATCAATATGATCAAATAGAATAATGTAAGAGATGTATATATATGAGGTGAATGGGTAACCTCATCCTAGAACCATGACAATATCCACCTAGAATAGTGGTAACCAACAACTAGAATGGTGTATTCAAGTGGTGACTAACACGTAAAATAGTGTTATCAAGTGGTAACCAACACCTAGAATAGTGTAGTCACGTATACGCATAAGCATGCATATCCCATAAGTGTAGGGAAACTCCAAGTGAGGTGGAATATCCCGAGTAGGATAATACAAATAAAGCAAGGAAAATAAATCCTACACTAACACCCCCCCATAAACACAACTTAGGTGGGCAGTGAAAAATGAAAGTGGGTCCCAGCAACAAGGCTTGATGAGGTACCCACATACAATGCAATCTCTCATAAGATAGAGTAAAAGGAAAAAACCTAGTGGGAAAAAACTCCCCCAAAAGAGAGATAAATAAAAATTAATGCTTTACCCTCACTATATTTATTATTGAAATATCTTATTTAAATAATATCCACACAAACACTTCACCCAGACACCTCATCAAGTTAACTCACCTTAAGACCTATTCTTAGCAAGTTACCATAACTAACTAAGACTTACCCAAACCCTAAAAATCAATGCCTACACTCCCTCTAACCACATTCCCGCATGCTCACAGAAGCTCCTAGTCTAATCCATGGGATAACGACACAAGATCCAAGGAAATCAGGAGGATCTCCCTAAGTTTGGTAAACCTAGAAAATCCCACCTTGACCGACGTTGGTTTACCCCTAACCGCCACCGGTTAAGCCGGACCACCATCGGTTACCCCTTTTAACCCTAAACTACCTTATTCTCAAGGTTGGAAAACATTGGGAGCAAGAAAGTTGATGAGCAAGAGCGAGATCTCAAAAAGATAGCACATCTTCAGAGAGCCAATTCCAAGAAGAACTCACATCCAAAGAAGGAGATTGAACATCTTCTCCTGCACAACCATCCCAACCACATTCGGATCTACCCAAGCAAAAGAGGAGTGTGCATGCAGCCCATGCAAAATATTTTCTCTAGTTGGTGATCACTTGTAGCCTCCAAAACTCATCATCAACACCTCCATCCTTCACACATAGACTTTTAAATGACATCCAAGTAAGTATAATATCATACTTCCCTGGTTAATTCATTTCATCATTGTTTTACCACCTATTGTCCATCTTGCTTCTTATTGACCATCTCCAACATTTTGTACCTTCATAGACCCATCAAAACCTCGTAAAAACCTACCCTTGTCACCTAATACCTCCTCCCAACCAACTAAATCATTTGTGCAATCACAAAGGGGACCAAAAACCCCGTTTTGTGACATTCCTAGATCTCACAGTAACCGGCGCCGATTATACCTAACCATGGTCTGTCACCCCCGACCGATGCCGGTCTCTGTGTTTGCCCACATAGCCTTAAGTAGAGACCTATCCACCCCATTTTACCTTACCTCACTCACCTGGGACCTACCCAACACCTTCATCAGACCTGCAGAACTCATAACCAACCCTTTGACCTGTGGATTCTATTCTAGCTAGCCTGTTAGATTAGATCTATTTCTTATTGTGTTTTAAGTGAGATACCTAAATCATTTTAAAATAACAATAGGATTTACTTTGTTTTCAACATTAATTTGTTTAAAACAATGGATTGATAGCCATCTAGGAAGTGCCATACTTCCCGGATCTAGCTCATGCTAGGTAGTTCACTGCCCATATTGTTTAATGCTTTCTGGTGGTCTTGCTTTCATTACAGGTAGTTCCTCCTAGCCAAAAGGAAGCTCTCATGGTCAGTTGTGGATTTAGAAGTCATACGCATGCAACAACCCATCAACCGACATTTGAACAGGTATTCCTCCTATGCCCGTTACCCTATCTGTTTCATTCAACCATTCAAAGGAACAATCTAAGAAAAAGGTGAAACATTTTGGCACGCCCGGTGGGACCCATCGGGGTTCCTTGCATTTCATTCATTCCTAGGAAAAAATTGTGTGTTTGTTTCCCTTCTAAAAGTGTACACACTAATTTTCTTCCCTGGTAATCCACTCTTCTTTTTATTTGCTCTAAAGGAAACTTTTCTTTTGGTGTATTTAAAAGGAATCATCTCTTCATGTTTTCTACATTTTAGTGAAAGAGCATCCCTCTTCCTATTCATCTATTTTTTTCATCGAATATCATACTTTCGATTTGGGTTTAAAATAAGTGCATTTCATTCTGATTTTCTGCATTAGCTCACATTAATTGAGGGCAACCTATATGCTGGATGTCATTACCAGCTGATGGTTGACAAATGAATCATAGAAAAGCACTTCTATCCTTTTCTCTTCTCTGAGTCTTACCAAACCACACAAAATTCAAATACATACATTCTTAAACAACATCTTACCTGGAAGAAGCTGTAGGTGATCACATGATCACGACACAGTGGGCACCTACTGCTGCTCTCTGTCGAGTCATACTTCAGAGCGTAGCCCGCCCCCACCATAACAAACCTGAAACCTCACCCTTTAGATCTCCTTCTTTGTAGGAAGCCATCCTCACCAAAAACTCTACTTCACAATTCATGTGTCAGTCCCTAAATAGCATAAGCTGAACAAATGTAATAGAATAGGCACTCTAGGAACATTCTTTCTTAGTGTTTTGTCTGATTTGTGTTTTGAGGTGAGAGCTTTGATCATTATTTTTGTATTTCCTTACACACTCCCCATCATAGCTGGTGTATTCTGGCTCCACCTAAGTGTGCCTGGGCCATATCACCATCATTCCCAGAATTTTGGGTTTGATTCCACTTCAAATTCTAATTCACAACCACTTTTTCTTATCATTGTTTCAGTTTCACAGTGACCGTCATCGGTTACCTCTGACCGCCATCGGTTACGCTCAACCGACATCGGTTCCAGGTCCTTTTGCTAACCTATTCAAAAGGACAGTTCTCACTTCACTTTTCTCCATTTCCCATAGTCTCTGTTACTGTCACCTTTTCCATTGATGTTTTACACATCCCCAGATTTGACATACTTGTCAGATTTTGCCTTTTGCCTCATTGATTACTCACCGCTATTTCCAAGAATGTAACCGCAATGGTTACCCCTGACCGACGTCGGTTTTCCTAACCGGCATCGGTTACCCTATTTCACATTCCACTCACCATTTGTTACTTCATCCATTTTTTTTATCACCAGATTTACCTGTTCTTGCTATTTTTTGTATTATTTACAGAGAAGCAGCCCCACCCGATCTGAAGATCTAGGTTCACATGGTACTGACCAAGACAAGCGAACACCCTCGTGTTCCACGCCAGTCGCCAACCACTCCCACCTAGTCCTTCACCACCCTCTATTCTATCACAGCCATGGATCCCATCCAGCCTACCAATATCACTACTGGAGATGAGGAGTTTGCACGACTCCTTGACCAAAACCCTGTTGCCTTGTAGTTTTACCTCTCCCATTCATCCACTCGAGATTCCTAAGTCGAGTTGATATATGACATGCCCGTATCTATCCCCCGACACTCACACCCACTTCTTGCCTCAGCCCCATCTGGCTCCATGCTACCCGCTTCCACTTTACCCCAGTCGTTTCGTAGTTAGGTCCTATACCGCTATGACTGCCACATTTGTTACCCCTGTAGCATCCATTACATCTACCATACCCTCGGCGACTACCCCAAATACAACTTCATCTACCCCTCATGTCTCATACATACCCGTAGCTACGTTCCCACCTCCAGTTTCGGTGACCCCTACCCCATTTTAGAACGTAGTTCTTTCCATTCCACAATCACTAGCCCCTATTGCCACTAGGGTTACCACAACCCTTCCTCCCCATATACATACTACCAACAACCACTTGTTTCATCTATTGTTCATTCTAGGTATGTACCCCCTATTTCATTGCCTTCTTCTTCACCACCTTACATGGCAGCCCCATACACTGGAATGTCACACCCATTATACACCCAAAATCAACCTCCTCACACTATAGGAGGCATCCAATCATCACAACCCACCAATGACCTAATTAGATTGATGATGGATAAGATGCAAACACTGGAGGCATCGTTTCTCGGCTCCTGCAACACTCTCACTTATGATGAGATTTGCAATGAGCCTATTCACCCATCCATTCCCATCCGTTCATACCCTGTGCATTGGGAAATGCCTAAATTCAACCACTTCAATAGTAAGGAAGACCCACAACAACATTTGCGCTCATTTAAACATGGATGTTATTTGATTGCTCATGATGATGCCTTACTTTTGAGAACTTTTCCCATGTCCCTCACTGGACCAACATTAGATTGGTATAGTGGGTTACCCAAACACTCCATATTTTCATTCAATCAGGTAGCCCAAGCTTTCTTGGATCATTTTTCTATCAACATCGCCAAGAAAGTTACCATGACCGATCTATATTCCACACGTCAATACGAGGATGAATCTATCGCAGATTTTGTCACTCATTCATGCTTGCAACCTGATCAATCAACTTACCTTTCAACTGCCACAAACTGAACTCATTGAGCTCTTCACATGAGCTTGCTAGACATATCTCCCCGACCTTACAAGTCCAAACTTTCAAAACATTCGATGAGGCATTTACTATGGCACGAAAGTTAGAAATTGGGCTATTGAAGAGAAGAAAATCCAATTACGAAATAAGAATTTGACATTCAAGTCAACCGAAACCTCTTCTTCTTCTAAACCACCAACCAATTATTCAAAGGCTAAAGGTACCGCTAACACAGTGGTACTCAAGGCCGGCCCAACTCATCCATCCAATCAAGCCACACCCTCATCTAATCTATCACCTATAGGCTTTTCGATTCAGACAAGAGCAATGAAAATATACCCCAATTGGGGAACCTTACTCTTTTATTTTTAGAAAAGTTGATCAAAGCTGGTGCCATCACCCTTCCACCCATAAAACCACACACTGGTTTTGACCCTACTCGCCCCATGCCCGCGTGGTATAAGGAACAAGATTTCTGTAACTATCACCATGTAAAGGGTCATAGTGATGGCAACTGCATCACTTTTAAGAATATTGTCCAAGAAATGCTCAAGAAAGGTGAGTTGACTGTGGATAATCCCAACGCCGCCCCTAATCAAAATCTACAAATCTTTAAAAAACCATTTCCCAATCATGCCCCTTCATCCAATCAAATAGGTGAGACATCCACTCACGATACCCATACTCGTGAGGTTCATGTGATCTTTAACGAGGTACTGTCGCATCTCAATTACCTCACATCCCTTCCATAGAGGAAATCCTAGCCCGAAACCCTCCTTCCACGTCTGACCTAACCATCACTATTCCTTCACCAATAGAGGAACACCCTTCATCTCCTACAGAGGAGTCTTCTATTGACATTGAGACCATCTCTCCCCTAGCTTCTCCACTCAGTGAACCTTTACCTACCGTAATTCCTCCACCCATAGAGGAGCACCCATTACCTCCTCCACCCACAGAGGAGCACCTATCAGTTCCTCCACCCACAAGAGGAGCTCCCATCATCTCCTCCACCCATCATAGACCCAAGTAGAGATACCTTTACCTCATGGTGAACATTCTCCATCCGCTACCCGACATCCAACAGACCTACTTTCAGCTCTCTTACCCATGGAAGTTGAAGTCGGCCGATTCCCATCTCCAAGATTCATTTTACGGGAATTCCCATGAGGTCCTCACCAACTCCACCCACAAATGTGCCATTCTCACGTTTGGATGATCACTTAGAGTATGTGGATAGAGCCTTGTTATGGGGGCACCTCTTACTCCCTGTCTCAACACAAATGCAGAAATCCCTCGATGACACCTCCACCATCTACCCAAGCACACTTCCACCATCAAACCACATACAACCACTATTGTTGCAACCCTTCCACGATACTCATTAGCACTCACACCACATCCTTACCCATAACCCGACCTATGCCTAAACCTAAACCCATACCTACAACATTTACCTCCACTAAACCTATTACCACTTTAGGGGTCACCCCAACCACCAGCCTTACCCATCCACCTATTAAACTGGATTTAGCTACATCCTCCAACGTTAAAACCACACCTACTCCGACACCCAAACTAAAGAAACAAACTCATCAACCTCATACCCCTACCACATCAATCACACCCACACATGTCCCATCTGCCTTCAGACCTCAGCTGCCCAACATAGGGTTAAGCACCCCTCACCCAGTCATAACCCAATAACCCAACCACCCATTCTGGCCTCACAAATTTCTAACCTACCCAAGCACACAACATGACTCATACCCACACTGTAGTCTCTTTACCACCAATACCTCCGATACCTTCAGCCATTGCTTCACTACCTACTACACTTCAGTCATTGTCCCTCACACCCCAAGCATGACCCGCGTCATCTACCTTCATAGCACCCCCATTATCCCCATGGGTAACTCACCCTCTTCCTCCATCTACTTTCCCTCATAGACCTCGTACACCCACATCACCTTTACCCAAGAAGGTGCACCCCAAAAACAAAACCCCATTACCCCACAACAAGGTAATCAAAACAAAACCACACCCTCCTACCCATCCATCTACTATACCCCTACCCAAATGAACCCGACAGATACCTCAAACCACACCGGCACCTAAATCCATAGCTCGACCCCTTCCTACAAATCCACAAACAATTCCCCGACAACCAACCACACCTACACCCAAGCCACGTTCACTTCCCATTGTGATCCACTAGCAGGGTCTTATGCCAAAATTTTAAACAACCTCCTCGAGACTTCTGTTATCACATTACCACCACTCCGACCTTACGACCCCCTCAAACCCAAGCCAAAAGGGTTTGATGATACCAAAATTTGTGCATACCATCATGTCCCAGGGACATGATGTGGAGAACTATAAGGCCTTGAAAACTATCCTTATCCAATTGTGTCCACCTAAAACCAACTTTGATGATGATGACCTTCTTGATGAGGACCCTACTCCACCTACACCCCCTCTCACATTATCCACTCAACAACCACAACCTCCACCCTCACAGCTCCCAGAACCACACACAAAATTTGAAATTAACATGGTTCACATCAAGAGAGCTTGCCACACCACCACCCAAATGTCGCTGCCCAACTGACCTCACAGGATTTTCTCCTCCCGTAGGTTTTTGCCCTTCATGTCGTTATACCACTTACCCTACACCCTCTCCATTTGAAAAATTCCCTCAAATCAACATGGTACATGTCACTACACGTGTGCAGAAGGGTAAAGAAAAGGTAGTTGACCCACCACCCAATCCTATACCCAACATACCATCTACACCCATACCTAAGATAACTATCTCATGGCCCCACATACCCCATTTCTAATGGTGTCACACATCGCACCATGCTCAAACAATTACACCAATCTCCACTCAAAATGTCCCTATATGACCTCATCCAAACCTCAGAATCCCATCGCAAGCCCTCATGGAGATTCTTCAATCTATCGAGGTTTTACCCAATGACCCTACACCCGTAGCCTCCATTATCACACCCCATCATGTAGCATCCCTCACCAAATTACCACCTTCATCTTCACCTCACCTTGTTAACCAAGTGGCCTCCCTTAGCTTCTCAGAGGAGGAGATTGTGCCATACCAAAATGAGGACCCGGACCCAGCCCTCTTCATCTCTGTTCACATTGATGACATATGGGTACGTCGTGTGATGATTGATGGTGGCACTAGCATTAACATCATTTCATCCCATGCATTTGCTCAAATGCATACCTAACAATTACATGCACAAACATCCGGTCATGTTGCATTCATTCAATGATGCTATCACCTCCACACTAGGCACTATCATCCTTCACGTTCGTGTGGGCCCTCGCACTATTCTAGAATTGTTTTATGTTTTGGAGGGGGAATTCCAATATAACTTGTTGCTTGGTAGACCCTGGATCCATGTCATGGGTTACGTTCCTTCCACTTTGCATCGTTGTGTAAAGTTTGAACACGAAGGACACACTTATACCATTCCAGCTGACCCATCACCTTTTAAAACATGCAACATGCTTTACCGACCCAATGATGTACTCATACCTATCACGCCATCTACCTCTGCACCTACTACCGCTTCACCTACACCTCCACCTACCAGTACAGTCACTACCTCAACCACACATACCTCCTCTATTCCTACAACCCCATTAGCTCCCCAATCCATTAACACCACCTCCGCATCGACCTCGACACATCATCCATACCAGCTACCCACATACCAACCACTTGATCCTTGGAAGGTGTTTTTCAACACCTCACTCTGGGGGAGTACCACCTATATAGTGTCAACACATTCCTTACTCCGCATGAGTATGGAAGCCTTCACCAACACCCTCGTTATGATCACCATATCGGAGAAAGCCTCCTTTATGGTCCTCCTCATCTTTGTACTAGTCTCACCTATGGGGGACTTGATACTACTACCTACACACCTGAACCACCATCACAACCCCGCCCATTTTCCACTGACTTCCAATCACTTACCAATCACCATTTCACCCACACCTTCCTACACCATTGTGCATGGAAGGGTTTTGGTTTTGGCTTCTATGAGCAAGGCCGCCATACCATTATTCCATGTACCACCCATAAACACAATGACCGTAGTGGTATCGGCTTCCCGAACCTCCTACCAAACAAGCCCGCATCGAACTCATTGCAGACCCTAGCCCTTCTCCACCTTCATCACCACCCTCACCAACGGAGTCGATAGATCCTGAATCTATCCCTCCTAACTTTTTTTTTTCATAAACACCATTTCCTTGGGGCCTCTAACTTATCAACGTGAAGGCGAGGCCCCTTCCACTCTCCCATTCCTGTATCCTGAGATGATCGATGATGACACACCAACCATTAACGTCATTCAATGTCAAGATGATGAATCCATACTCACCTACCTTGGTGTAGAAGACTCATATATTCATCGGTCGTTACCATCTGAGATGCAAACCATGTTGAATGAATCGACTATTGAAATCAACATTCATACTCAGGATGACCCGCACATCCTAAAGATCAGACAATCTTTAGATGTTCTAAAAGAAGCCATCACTTCTTTTCTCCGAGAGCATAAACATGCTTTCACTTGGTCTTACGTAGACATGCCCGGTATTGACCCCACCATAGTGGTCCACAATATCGTAACCATTCCCGATGCCAAACCTATCAAACAAAAGCTAAGGAAGATGCACCCTCGCATTGCCCTTCTCATCAAAGAAGAACTTCAGCATCTTCTTTCCGTTTCTTTCATCTTACCCATTGATTATCCCCAATGGATTTCTAACATCATCCCTATCACTAAGGGTGATAGGGGACTTGTATTTGCATGGACTTCCGTGACCTCAACCTCCTGCCCGAAAGATGACTTTCCCTTGCCCAGTATTGATCAATTGGTAGACCTTACCACGGGTCACGAAATGCTCTCACTCATGGATGGTTTTTTGGGTTATAACCAAATTTTGCTTGCCCTTAAGATCAGCACAAGACCGCATTCATTACCCCTTGGGGGACCTTTTGCTATAGAGTCATGCCTTTTGGCCTTAAAATGTTGGTGCTACATATCAACGTGCTATGACTTACATCTTCCATGATATCATGCATCACATATTGGAAGATTACGTGGATGATCTCTTGGCTAAATCTAAATGTCACGCCGAGCACCTCGCTGTCCTCAAAACCATCTTTGATCACCTTATTAAATATTGTGTCACCGCTGACCTAAAAAGTGTGTCTTCGTGGTTCTCTCAGAAAGCTCTTGGGATTTATCATTTCCTTACGTGGTATAGAAGTTGACCCAGCTAAAGTCAAGGCCATTTTGGAAATGCCTCCACCCACTAACCTTAAACAACTTGTAGCTTGCAAGGTAAATTACAGTCCATTCACCGATTTATTTCACAATTATCGGATCGGTGTCAACCATTTCATCATCTGCTTAGGAAGGATGTCTCCTTTAAATGGGATGATGACTATCACAAAGATTTTGAGGCCTTAAAACAATACCTTCTCCAACCACCCATCCTTATCCCACCTAAAGATGACCAACCTTTTTACCTATACATATCAGCTACTAATCATTCCTGGGAGCCATGCTCACTCATCGTGATGAACAACATAGGGAGTAGGTGGTTTATTATATAAGCCGTACCCTTCTGGACTATGAAACCCGATACACTCACCTGAAAATTTTTTTGCTTAGCCTTAGTTTTCATTGCCACCAAACTCCGCCATTACCTACTCAACCACAAAACCTATGTCGTGACCAACACCGACCCTTTACACATCATGTACGCTAAACCTTATCAAAATCAGTGTACCGCATGATGGCTTATGCTTTTAGCTGATCTTGACCTCAAATTCATCCACCAAAAGTCCATTAAAGGCTAGGCTATCGCTGACCAACTGGCTGATGCACCTATTGTCTGGGACCAACCCTCTAATTTTGACTTCCCCGATGAATCCATTGCTAACCTCTCTTTGGATGACAACCCTTACCAAATGACCTTATTCTTCGATGGTTCCAAATGTCAGTGTGGGGGTGGTGTAGGCATTATCCTCATTCCTCTTGATGGTGAACCCATGCCCTTATCATTTAAACTTGACTTGAATGCACCAACAATGTCACCGAATATGAAGCGCTCGTATTGGGTCTCATGACTGCCTATGCCTTAGACGTTAAGTCCATTAATATCTTTGGTGATTCTCAACTGGTAGTAAACCAAGTCAATGGTGTTTATCAGTGTCATAATGAAATACTTCAAGAATACAAGTGTTACATCGGCATCATGTTGACTACCTTTGACCGCTATAAAATTCAAACCATTCCGCGATCCACCAATAAATTCACGGATACCATGGCCTGCCTCGCTTCTCAAATACCCACTTCACCTGACGATTAGACATCTTTGTTACCATAAAATGCATACCGAGACCTTCTTATAAATCTTGTTGTATTAACCTCATCCACACTACCTCACTGAACACACCAGATCTTTGGTATAAGTAGCTTGCAGACTACCTTTCCCTTTCTATTTTACCTCCTGATCTCACACGTAATGGACAATCGCGCTTTTCTCAAAAAGGCCTCTCGTTATGTCATCATGGGTGGCCTTCTCTATAAATGTGGCTTTGATGGTATTCTCTTACGATGCCTCACCAGCTCTGAAATCCCCTACACCATTAAAGAAGTTCATGATGGCATATGTGGAGGCCACTTTAGTGGTCTTGTTATTGCTAAGTGTATTCTTTGCCTTGGCTATTATTGGCCGACCCTTAACCATGATTGTTGTGACTATGTCAAACTGCGTGTGAAATGTCAACAACATTCCAACCTTCATCATACACCCAATCATGCCTTACAGGTCACTCGTGACCTTTGGCCCTTCTCTCAATGGGGTTTGGATCTTGTCGGAGAAATCAATCCTCATTCTTCCCAACGCCATCAATGGATTATAACTGCTACCGAATACTACACCAAATGGGTGGAAGCCATACCACTTATCTCCACGAAAGCCGAGAAAATATGTGAGTTTATTAACCATCACATCATTTTGTCACTTCGGTGTCCCTCATCGCCTCATCACTGATAATGGAAAACAATTCAAAAACAAAACATTGCAAAAACTTTGTGACGCCTTCGGCATTCAACTTAGTTTCTCCTCACCTTATTACCCACAAACCAATGGCCAAGCTGAATCCACTAACAAAAACCTCAATAAAATTCTCATGAAAGTGGTTGACGATACTGGGAAGGATTGGCATACGCACATTCCTTTTTCTCTATGGGCATACCATACTAGTATTCGCACTGCCACTGCATGGCTACACCCTTTTCACTGGTCTATGGTATAGAGGTTATTTTGCCTCTCGAAGTCTAGATCCCCTCACTCCGCATTTCTCTCCATGACATGCTTACTGATGATGACTTTCATCAGGACCACTTGGCACAACTAGAGTTATTAGATGAACATCATCTTAATGCTCTAGATCACCTCCAAGTCTATCAAAAACGCATCAAGCGTGCCTATGAAAACGTGTTCATGAATGAACCTTTCAAGTGGGTGACCTTGTTTTGAAAGAAAATCAACACGTAACCAAAGCGGAGAAAAGAAAACGGGAAAATTTTCTCCTAATTGGCTTGGACCCTACATCGTAACTCATACCTATGGATCAGGTGCCTATCGTTTGTCCTCACTTGAGGGTAAACCTGAACCTGAGCCCCTCAACGCATTACATCTTCGACCATTCTATTGTTGACTCGTTGTCCTACCTCACCCTGTGTCTCTTTACAAGCTCCCCTTGAGCAGCTATCCACTTCATACACCTCCCTAATGATTAAACAAGAATCATGTGAGTACCCGTCACTTGTTATCTACTCTTGAATATGTGCACCACGGCACACGCACATAACATGATTCTCATGGATACTTTTCATCTATCTTTAGATGAGATCCCATGGTCGTTCCACCTTGCCTTTTGAACAAGAGTCCTATCCTTCACCTTGGTCTTGTCCATGATTTCAAAGACCTCCAATGGGACCAAACTCCTTGAGTCAAACTTCTAATAAAAGATGACTCCCTCAAAAGGACATCTTCCTCTCGACCAAATTACTACTATAAATAGACTACTCCCTCGAAGGACAGCTATGTGAAGCTTTCAAAAAAAAAAAAAAAAGAATGAGAGAAAATGAAGCTTCCCGCATCGATCAACTTCACGAAGACCTCAAGGAGTACCATATTATTTATCCCATATAGACTTCCCACATCGATCAGTCTATCACAAGAAATAGAACTTTTTAGTCATGGACTTGCCCATTGTGCCCTAGGACCTCTTGCCCAAAAGCCCTGTCACTCAAACATATCAAATTAACTACCTTTTCCCACTTACCATTTCTACCCTCATTTCCTCAGTTGCCTCAAGGGACATCTTGGAATTTAGACATTTGGTGATCCTGTGACTACCTTCATCATAGAACCGTTAATCATGTGGTGTCTTTTGGGTCTTGTGTTTATCACCTCCTCCAAGGTATGATCTACTCAGTAGGTTCCTACCCAATCAGGTGGCTCTATGGCCCCCTCTTATCTTTTAAACTATCTTTGTTTACATTTTGATTACCTTATACAGGACTTGGTCCTCATCACTTACCTTTGGGGGTAGCACTCCCCTTTCGCCATAATCACCTTCACCTGCATCATTTTACCTATAATCTACCCACACTCATTAAACCTAAAACCCACTACATGCCTAAAAACCTACTAACTCATTTTCATCTTTCTTCCCTAGCTTATGGGAGAACTACATCGGTCTGAGGTCCCTTTTCACGGGACTATGTAGGCAACACTTTTAGGGCATGGGGCCCTAGAAGGTTAGCTCGACCACTCTTTACCCTAACCATTTTCCCCACCTTTACCTGATTTCCTATTCCTATCAAACACCTCAACATCTAACCCATATACCACATACCCTTTACCACTTATCTTATTTCACATTTTCATACATAACTAACATTTTTCACATTTTACACCATCTCATGCATTTACATTGCCACTTTGTTACCAAAATACATGAAATAAACATCCATGCCTAAACCGACTTGACTCGATCCATGCCTAAACCGACCCAACTCGATCCATGCCTAAAACCGATCCATGCCTAAACCTGACTGATCCATGCCTAAACCGACGACTCGATCCATGCCTAAACCGAACCGACTCGATCCATGCCTAAACCGACCCGACTCGATCCATGCCTAAACCTCAACTGACTCGATCCATGCCTAAACCGACTGACTCGACTCGATCCATGCCTAAAAACAACCGACTCGACTCGATCCATGCCTAAACCGACCTAACTCGATCCATGCCTATGAGGACGACTCGATCCATCCATGCCTAGCTCATCTATTTTCCATCCATATCATAAGTAAAGTAAAACTCATACACATCACAAAAACATCACACACGAATATCATCTATCTCCTCATATATACATGTGTGTCTCATCATACAATGTACACCCGTATCACATAAATGTGTATCTCAATAAACATGCATGTCTCATCATGGCTATCATCTCAAAAAAAATGTCAGCATGTAGGCTGATATACTATAAATAATCATCATCGGCTCTCGTAAGCCTTGTACTCATGGTATCAATACACCACTATAATCACATAAAATTCTTGGCTCAGCATTCAGTATCATGATGAACAAAATATACATACAAAAACCTCTTCGGCACACAGCCAAATATCATGTCTCATATATCATACATACAAAAATGACTCGAGCACGCAGGTTGGTCCATAACTAGGTCAATCATCTCCCCATCTGATGTCGGGAATGCTCCCTGTGCCTGTGTCTCTCCCGACCCCTCTGCACACACCCTCTGGGGCCTCGGCACCTGCCTCACCACCTCCCGCTGATGGATGGCCCCTCACCGGGGCTGGCCTCTATACACTAGTGACCTCACCATGACCCCTATCCTGGGCTCGCCGCCCCTGTACTCTCCACACTATGAGTGCGGGATCTAGTCCTCTCCTTTGGAGGCTCTTCATGCTGCTCTGTACTGCATAGGAGGGCACATCTAGCCCGGTAGAAGCTAACAAATGATCATGGTAATACCATGCCTCTCCTAGGGCATCTCTGAACCTAGCCATGGGCACTATCTGTGGAGGTGCCATGGGTCCCACTACCTATGTAGGTACCTGTATAATGGGACCCTATCCCTAAACCTGCACTGAGCCTGTACTAGTGCTAGAGCCTGAGTCGCGATACCTGGAATCTATGCTTGTGCTGTGCTCGTAGCTGGGCATGTCGTAGGTAATGTAATTTGTGTCGTGCTGCTTTGCATTGCTGACTAACCTGTAGACTCCATAACTCTATCCCTGCTGTGGCATGGCAACTAGCCTGTATAGAGCTCGAACCTACGCACTTGTAGGGGGTGGCTATCTGCCCTCCATCTCCGCCTACCTCCTCTCTCCATCTCCCCCTCCTATGTATGTGTATACTGTACTGTCCCTACCGACTCCCGAGCCTCAGCAGCACATCACTATCCGGGCTGTAATGTGGCAACATGTGTGCCTTTGTACTGTGCACGCCCCTGCATGATCCCAAGCTACGTGTCACCAACGTAGCCACCTACCCCTGTAGGGCATCTCTCTGAACTATGATGGTGGCTAAGTCTAGCTACCTGGCCTCGGTGGTATGGCTCTCAGTTGTGCCGCCCACCACTACCTATACCCATCTGCAACCCCAACATCATCAATCTGCGTATCTATAGGCTGCTCCTCCTGTCTCAGTTGGCACTATGGGTTGTGGTGGAGACATAGGTCTCTCCACATCATCTCTCCGGCACTGAGGGAATGGCAGTGGTACACCCTGGACCAATCCAAACTAACGTCTAACCCGCTCTATGGGTATCGCTCATGCTCTCCTCTCTCCTCCCCTCTATCCACAGATGTATCTGTAGCCTAGCTAGCTCCATGGCCATATGTCGGTATGAAGGGAAGCCCACATACGGCCTCCAAATGACGTCCACCCCGGATAGCCCCTCCAATAACCTCCTGTAATGAGCTACATCATGCGTAGCTCTGGCACCTCGGCCTCCCCATGGCCGGTACCCATCGCCTATACCCCACTCTCAGAACCCTCCGTGGGAATGCATCTACCCTGGGGCATCCCCACCGGTCAAACACAAACAATGTGCTCGTACGCCCAACAATGTAATAGTACAATGCAGCAGATGTTGAACCTCCGTAGTCACCCGTAGGCCCATATCTCTCTATACACTGTGTCAGCAATGCAGTGCCATGTGAATCATGTCGATGTACCATCATATCATGGAGGACCCCCATCAGTGACCTCGAGAATCTCCCCCTCTACATCTAGTAGTGCGAAGCAACACACTGCCTCCATCACAAGTACCACTAACCTCATCTCCTCTCGATGAGCTCTATACATCACTCCATAGCTCATGCTAGCACTATGGAATGTCAGTCTGCTACACCCTCACCAAAAATGGGTGCCAGTAACTCCTCAGATGCCTCTGACGAGATAGAATAAACTGGGCCCCAATATGGGCAACCGCAGGATCCTGTATATGTCCTCCAAGGTGATCGTCATCTCACCCATCGGCAAATGGAAGGTATTGGTCACCGAGTCCCATCTATCGATGAGGGAAACCATAAGACTCACCTCCCAGACTACATGCCGGTAGCGCCTCACCCCTATCAATCCCACCTCTACCACATGCTGCCACTCCACCCGCTGCGTGCACTGCTCACCCATACTCTCAATAACAAGGGTGGCACGGGCCCTCATCCACAGCTCGTCTCTCACCTGCATCCCACAAAAACAATGTATTTAGTCCACCTTCCCATCCTACCTTGTTTTTAACCCATCTACCCAAACCTATCTACCCAATCCCTCAACCACACCTACCCAAACCCATTCACCCGACACTACCTACCCAAACCCATTCACCCAACACTACCTACCCTACCCTCAACTGTGACCCACCCTCACCCTTTACCCACCTACCCTATTTTCCCACCCCACCCTTTACCCATTTACCCTATTTTCCCACCATACCCTTACTCTCTACCCTTTTTTATCCCAAATCTCCACTTATGAATAATCGACCTGGTTTCCCGACCGACACATGGTCTCCCTTTAACTGGCACCGATCATCTTTTCTTGATGACCACTACTACACTACCCACCATCGCATCACCACCACCGACAATCGGTCGACGTCGATCACTTTGTCCCCCCGACCCGACTTTCCAACCCCTTTTTTTGGAAAGTTTGACATTCTACCCACCCAGATCCCTCTCTACACCCTTCATTGTTCCTATCTTCCCCTTTTACTCTACCCCTTACCATCCACTATTCCCTTTTTCCCTCTTTTTCCTTTTTTTGTAATTCTCCCCCTCACAAACCCCCCATTATTTTATTATATATTTTTCTTCATCTTACATCAAATTCATTCACACAACAAAA
This sequence comes from Taxus wallichiana var. yunnanensis, assembly GCA_018340775.1. NCBI lineage: Eukaryota > Viridiplantae > Streptophyta > Pinopsida > Cupressales > Taxaceae > Taxus > Taxus wallichiana. Next base: position 192,502,798 of record CM031244.1, on the reverse strand, counting down.
TCAAAGTTCACATCCTACCGATCTGCGTTGCACGCCATCGTGGTGGAACCTCCGCCTCCGCGTGCCACTCCTCTCGAGCCTCTCTCAGCTCTCGTCATCCTCCAATGCACAAACAATCCTCAACCACATGAATCGTGCCACCTGATCTCGCGGCCCCACCTCCCAATCACCCACTCTCTCCTATGTGGCTCGCCAACCAAGCTCCTCTACTGCACTCTCTTGTCCTTTTCCTCTTTCTCTCTACTTGTCCTTTTCTACTTTTCCACATGCACAAATGAATTTTCAAACGCGGGTTATCCACTTTTTATACCCTACCCGACCCGACCGACGTCGGTTAACCATTGACCATTGCCGACCGCATCTGTCTTTTTTCCCTAGACCCTAGACTACCGCCATCGGTTACCTTACACCATCATCGGTTCATTCCGACCGATGTCGGTTACCCTGCATACTCTTTACCCCCATTTACCTCATTAATCCTTACCTCCCTTCTCTTTTTCCCCCCATACACCTACCTGGACCACTTTACCTTCACCTCTGGCCCTCCACCCTCTTCAACCTCCTCACGTCCGCTGTTGACGCCTTATTATTTTACCCCTACCTTGGCCTTCCCATGTTGTGATCTCGATATTTGGACCTGGACCATCGCTAGTGACCTTTGACCTCATGTGTTCGCTATACCTTGTGGCATTATTACTTGTGTTGTTGACCTAATGACCTTACCTAGCCTATTGCCATGACCATTTATCCTGACCCTACCTTTGGTGTACCGGAACATACCTAAACATTCCTGCACCTAACCTACGTTGTGTTTCCTGACCTTATCCTATACCTTGGATACCGGATTCACTTCACCCTTGTTTGGATAAACCTATCGACCTTAGATGATGTAGAGTTTTCTGCTCTTCAACTGGTAGCGTGCTACAGTTTATACGTGTGCGTGTGTTTGACTGTTACTACCTTTGACCCTGACCCATTACCTAGATTCCCGAGTAGACCTTTCACCCTCTTCCCTACACCCGTTTACCTTTTCTTCACATTTACCTTTTATCAAACCACTCACCACTTCAGCCGAGCTGCTTTTCAGTTCCTGGTTTGAGGGGGATCACCTTCACCCACACATGGGGCAACCACATCTTATTTTTGTTAGCATCGCTTACCAATACAAGCTACGCAACAAAAAGGGGCAAAATGTAGACACTAAAATTAGGTCACACTCCCCTTCCGTACCTCGACCAATAAGTACCCTTCATCACTTTCACCTAGCCATGGCCCCCTTCACCACACTAGTATTAATTAATTTAATTAAATTAATGCTTTACCCTCACTATATTTATTATTTAAATATCTTATTTAAATAATATCTACACATATAGTTCACTTAGACACCTCATCAAGCTAACTCACCTTAAGACCTATTCTTAGCAAGTTACCATAACTAACTAAGACTTACCCAAACCCTAAAAATCAATGCCTACACTCCCTCTAACCACATTCCCGCATGCTCACAGAAGCTCCCAGTCTAATCATGCAGGATAACGACACAAGATCCAAGGAAATCAAGAGGATCTCCCTAAGTTTGGTAAACCTAGAAAATCCCACCTTGACCGACATCGGTTTCCCTAACCGCCGCCGGTTAAGCAGACCGCCGTCGGTTACCCCTTTTAACCCAAAACAACCTTATTTCTCAAGGTTGGGACTTGGAAGGAAAAGGTTGGCAAACATTGGGAGCAAGAAAGTTGATGAGCAAGAGTGAGATCTCAAAAAGATAGTGCATCTTCAGAGAGCCAATTCCAGCAAGAACTCACATCCAAAGAAGGAGATTGAACATCTTCTCCTGCATAGCCATCCCAGCCACATTCGGATCTACCCAAGAAAAAGAGGAGTGTGCATGCAGCCCATGCAGAAGCTTTTCTCTAGTTGGTGATCACTTGTAGCCTCCAAAACTCATCATCAACACCTCCATCCTTCACACATAGACTTCCATAAATGACATCCAAGTAAGTATAATATCATACTTCCTGGTTAATTCATTTCATCATTGTTTTACCACCTATTGTCCATCTTGCTTCTTATTGACCATCTCCACATGTTGTGTACCTTCAGACCCATCAAAACCTCGTAAAACCTACCCTTGTCACCTAATACCTCCTCCCAACCAACTAAATCCTTTGTGTAATCACAAAGGGGACCAAAAACCCCATTCTGTGACATTCCCAGATCTCACAGTAACCGGCACGCCAGTTGTACCTAACCGCGGTCGGTCACCCCTGACCGACGCCGGTCTCTGTGTTTTCCCACACATAGCCTTAAGTAGAGACCTATCCACCCCATTTTACCTTACCCTCACTCACACCTGTGACCTACCCAACACCTTCATCAAGACCTGCAGAACTCATAACCAACCCTTTGACCTGTGGATTCTATTCTAGCCTAGCCTGTTAGATTAGATCTATTTCTTATTGTGTTTTAAGTGAGATACCTAAATCATTTTAAAATAACAATAGGATTTACTTTGTTTTCAGCATTAATTTGTTTAAAATAGTGGACTGACAGCCATCTAGGAAGTGCCATACTTCCCGGATCTAGCTCATGCTAGGCAGTTCACTGCCCATATTGTTTAATGCTTTCTAGTGGTCTTGCTTTCATTACAGGTAGTTCCTCCTAGCCAAAAGGAAGCTCTCACGATCAGTTGTGGATTTAGAAGTCATATAAGATATTAGTTGATAGTGAAGGAATACTAAGAACATTATTGAATGTTCCTCCATCCACTTCAACATACCCTCTCCCAAAAAACTGTGAAGAACTGTTGTCACCCAATCGTATAGTAGACATGTCACATGGCTCTAATGAAGTGAACTCCACATGTGAAGAAGCCATATGATGTGAAGCACTAGAATCAATAACCCATGTAGGAGGTGGTGGTACAACTGTAACAAGGATCTCCCTTTTTCTCCTTTCTCTGATTCTTTCTCTTTCCCTTTTCCATTGGTATTTGTATTGGAGGATTCATTGGTTGATGAAGACTGTTTGGAAGACTTGGGTTCACCTATCTTGTTCTTCTCAAGAATACTTGTGAGGTGGTCAATTTGCTTCTTCAAACATTTTCTTTCATCATGTCTTCCTTTACAATACCCACATTTAAACCTTTCTTTCTTAGACTTATCACTAGAAGAGGAAGTTTCAAAGTTTGGTGTAGAGGTGGAAGAATGTTGATCTTTCTTTCTTTCTTGATCCTTGTTACTCTGTTTATACTCTTTGTCTAATGAGGCTTTCTATTTTCCATTCTTGGCAATGAGAGCTTGAGGTTTGGATGACTTCAAGGTACCCATTTGAATTAACTTGTCTTTCTCCTTAGTCAAATCAACAATGAAGTCATCTAAGGATGACATAGACCATGTGGCTCCAAGAGCTCTCTTGGTAGCATAAAATGTATAAAAAGATATAGAGTAGTCAAGACCTAGTTTGGCAAGCATGAAAAGAACAAGTTGTTCATCCTTCTTTTCTGTTCCACATTCTTTTAACTACAATCGTAAGGACTTGATCTTGGTAAAGAAATCTTCCAAGGTGTCAAAGTTCTTTAGGACTTAAGCTGATAAGTTCTATTTCTAGCTCATGACCCCTCATAATGTCCATTTTTCCAAATAATGTTTCTAAGGTTTCCCACACCTCATTGGGATATTTTGTTGACTCTATGTGAAAAAGGAGTTCGGAGACATTGAAAGACACAAAATACCAAATGCTTCATCACACTTATTAAACCACTTAACTTTTTTTGCATCTGCACTAGGCTCAAGTTCTAACCCCATTATGATCTAGTACAACCCTTTAGTCCTGATTGCAATGGTCATTTTTGATTTCCATTCATAGTAGTTAAAAGGTGTAAGAGGGTTAATTGTACTTAGATCCATGACTGTAGAAAGATAAGTTGTAGAAAACAAAGAAATGTGCGAAAGAAAGAAGTTCCAAACAAGAGAGGAAACACACTGTACACCCCTAGAAACTATATCAAGAATCCCCCCATAATTTGACACTTTATAACTTAGTGTGTTTTACAAAATACATAGGTCTAATGCTTTGGGAAATAAAAATATTTAAATTTTGCAAAAAAATGGCACTCGATATTGAGCTACTAATAATTTTTTTAAAATAACTATTTCTCTTAAATAATCCCTATTTTGAATGAATTTGCACTAAACTTAAAATGCACTTTTTTAATAAAATATAGTTTTAGCAAATGGAGGAGGGTTTTGATGAACCCAAGGCTAATCCCTTCGATTCGTATGCGTGGGCACGAACGAAGGCCAAAATATCTTTGGGAGTCGCGTGGGGGTGGTGTTAGCCACCCTACATTGTCGAAGGTCATTCGCGAGACAAAAATTTATTTTTGATTGTATATAGGCTCCAACCACATTTGATCAAGAATATCTTCATTGCGTTCCTTAAATTGCAACAAATCGAGTGTAAAAAAACCTTTGTTGTGAGACTTAAAAACAATAACCCAAGTTGGATCTTGATACGTGTATGGTCATTGGAACTTTGTTGCAGTATGAAAATGACTCTTGATCGGGAAAACACCCTTTCCAAGTTTGAAAAAGTATGTAAAGCACTATCATAGATGAAAACTCCCTTCACATGTCTGAAAATGGCTAGATCTAGATAAATCTTTCAGAGATCCTACAACAATGATTTAGGGCTTGCAAATAAGCTATCTCCAGAACTATATATGCACTATGCGGGCTTGTAAACCTCATAAGACTTCAAATAAACTATATACCCACAAACTAGGAAAAACCAACACCAAATAACACCAAAATACTTGCAAATGAAAATAAATTTGTAGAATAATAACCAAACAATCTCAATACAACCTGGCTTTGATACCATATCGGAGAAGCGCCACAAATCTACTAGTTTGAAGAATGCATAGGTGAATGATGTGAGATGTGAATTGTTCCAAGACAAAACAATGTAAGCATACAAGACTACAAATTACAAAAATACAAGAGAGATAATTACAACAACTCGAAATAAATCCAATTCACCACGATCAAATAGAATAATGCAAGAGATGTACATATAGGAGGTGAATGTGTAACCTCCTCCTAGAATCATGACAATATCCACCTAGAATAGTGGTAACCAACAACTAGAATGGTGTAGTCAAGTGGTGACTAACACCTAAAATAGTGTAGTCAAGTGGTAACCAACACCTAGAATAGTGTATTCAAGTGTACACCTAAGAAAACATATCCCATAAGTGTATGGAAACTCCAAGTGAGGTGGAATATCCCAAGTAGGATAATATAAATAAAGCGAGGAAAATAAATTCTACACTAATATGAATGAGACAAGCTGACAATGGTAGAAGCTTGCTTATGTGGAATAGGAGAGAGAGAACACTCGCGAGAGCGAGAGTAGAAAGTAATGACACCTTTATCTTCTAATTGTTGTAGTTTATCATGGAGAGCATAATAGTCATTGTCACAATGGCCATTGATGCGGTGAAAATTATAAAAGGGTGGTCAAAATGGTAGTGTAATTAGTGAGGGGGATGATGCTTGTTGGAAGGTAAACATATTAGTTGCTTATAAAGTAAGGTACATAAGACATCATGTGGTTTAATAGTATGTGAAAAGTGCAATGGTTCACGGGTGGGAGGTGGGGAAGACTTAGGTGAATGCTATGATGCGGTGGTGGGGAAGGAAGATGCTTACGCGAAGGAGGATATGATGACCGTGGAGGAGGGGGGTCAATAGGTGGGAGAGGATAAGACTTAGTAGGCAAGGGAGGAATAAAAGAAGTAGAAGGAAGTGTTATAACCTGATCCGTAATTAACTATTTCTCTAAATCCATAACTTTATAGCAAAACAGAGTAAATGAATAACATGCATCATATAATAGTTTATCCTTTAATAGGGAATCAAGCCATGACAAAATATAAATTGCATTTCTAGATCAATAGGCTAAAACAGTAATTGATGCATGCAATAATTAAAGTGTAAAATGTAATCTAAAATTGGTTCTTTCTTTCCTTGATGCAAATAAGGAAAGCATTCATATGTAACTTTAGGACCATTGTTAGAAATAAAATGTCTAAGAAAATCATCCTCCATATCATAATAAGTACTAATAGATCCATTAGGTAAATGAGTATACCATTGGAGAGCATGATCAAAAAGGCTAGTAATAATCGATCATTGGAATAAGAAGCCATGGCTAATTGGTAATATTTTAGATGCAAATAGGGATTTCTTGTGCCATCGAAACATGAGAAAGTAGGCATGATGAAACCCTTGGGGAAAATGTAATTGTGAATCTTCTTAGGAATAGGATTTCCGGGAAGGGAATTATTGTCAATGGAGGCATAATAGGCTTTACTCTTGAGGGTAAGGGTATGAACTTGAGTTTGCAAATTACCAACAACATGCATGAGAGAGAGGATGTCTTATGAAGGGATGGTCTGGGAAGTGAGAGGCACATTGAGGGGTTGAATCTTGCCATTGTGAGTGATCATGAGAACCTGAGAAGGGGGTGGATGTGAAGGAGGGGATGGAGGTGTGAGAGGAGGAGATGAATGTGGAATCTCTATGGATGTACTAGGTGTAGGATCATGAGACATGATAAGAGATGTATTAGGGGTAGGATTGGTGTTGACATGGCCATAATTAAAAATAACTTTATAAGTAGAAGAAAAAATAGATGTAGATTCATATTCAATAACCTTAATGGAAGAAACATCATCATTATCATGTGCATTATCATAGTCAATATCGGCCATATTTTTGCAAGCAAGGATTTCATCAATATTATCATCAACATACAAAGAATTTGTAGTAGTGCTAGTATTGGATTTATCATGGAAATCATTGGAAACAATTTCAGAAGTAGGAATGGTAGGAGGTATAGATTCACATTCAACTTGACTAGAAACATCATTATTCATATTTACATTTTCATTATCATAATCAGAGTCATTAACATATATGTTTTCACAAGTAAGAACCTCATCATACAAAGAATCTATATTAATGCTATTATTTATCGTTATACAAGGAGAGGAGGATGGAGGATCATTCATGGCTATGATAGATGAGGGAGAACATGTGGCAAAGTTTTGTCAAGGGGAAACTATGTAAAAATTAGGGCTTTGGAAACCAACAGGAAGAGAGTTTTGGAAGTCAAGGAGTTGTTGGAGGACTTTTGGATCATATTAAGGATTGTGCATGAGGTTATGAAATTTAGATTCTTCAGAGGCATTGGAAAAAACTGGTTGCATGCACATATAGTCTTATCATGCTTCAAGATTGGTACCTTTTTTAGCCATGAGGGTTTGGGATCCGAGGGCAAGGAGTTCAAATAAGAGTGGGGTTCACCAAATGATTTAATATAAATGGAATTAAATATAATTTTAGAGTAACTAATGTAACAAGGGATATAAAAATGATAATATATAGCAATATACAAGTGCTAAGTACTTAATAGTGTAAAACTCTAAGCAAATGAGAGAGATAAATGACTTAGCTGATTCCTATGTAACCTGGAGGTAGTTAGGACTGTGTATTTACTAGATATTACTGGGAATGATGTCACAATGGTTGGAAAAGAGTTTTGAGACTCTGTATTGTGCGGGATAGAAGATCCCATAAGAGGACAAGAGCATCAGGACGCTAGTGTCTATCCGAATATTTAGGATCTCGCTCATTTTCTAGGTCTCGAGGGACTTTACTCCAATATCTACTTTATTGCTCCAACTTCGATGTTAGGGTTTCGATCACACCTGTAACTTGTAAAACAAATCCTATCTATCTTCATAATCTCACAAACACATTATATCTGAATAAAATATGTAATATGTGAAGTTAGACTAACCCTAGTGGTGACTTGATGAGTGAACTTAATACTAAGCATTACACTACATTTTAGAATCTATGTAGTTTTGTGTGCCTGTGTCTGAAATAATGTCCTTAGGTTTTCCCCTGTGCCAAAAATATCAAGATAACAGGTTATAACTAGCTTTGATGCAAATGTGTGGTATGGAATTCAACATTTCCCCTTCCTATGTAGTGTATGCAGCCCAAGATACAATCCCTTTGAATAGTAGTGATAGTATGTAGATGTGATATCCCCTTTAAATTTATAGCCAGAACAATAGTGTGTATGTTATTTATGTGTGTGTGTGTGTGTGTATGAGTATCTTATTTGAATTTTGACACTAGTGACACAAAAGGCCGACTATGAACACAAGATAAGGATAAGAAAAGTGAAAAGGTCAACCAAAAATGTCAAAATGTGTAAAAATAATAAACAAGATAAAAGCACCAAGAATGGACACAAGTGCCTGGGTGCTAGTGTCTAAGGTGAGCACTAATGTCTTAGTAGAAATAACGACATTTATGAAAAGAAAGACATACAGGATCCTTGTGACTGACCGACTCGTAAGGGGATACAAAAATGACAGATGTAGAAAAGAGTTATAGTAAAAAACAATCAAAGACGTAGATGGATAAGAGATAGTGTCACCAGTGAATACTTTTCTTACTTAAGATTTGTGCATATAACAAGATGACATAGTAAAATAGTAATATGTGTGTGATTTTGTGTCTACACATGCTCATTGATTCACGATACATCTTTCTTAGCACCTAATCTCAATCACATACTTTACCTTCATTTCCGATGACACACTCTTGTTCTATGGTTCATGCTTTATTTTTGAGGATGTAATTCCTCCATGAACCCCACTTATCACATCTTGGCTATGCACACTTCGTGTTTCATGTCTATCTTTCGAGCATTACCACATCTCTAGTACTCATACTTTACCTTTATTACCCGATGACACACTCTTGTTTTATGGTTCATGTTTGAATGTTGAGGGTGAAATTCCTCCATGAACCCCACTTATTACATCTTGGCTACTCACACTCTGTGCTTCATGTCTATCTTTTTGAGCATTACCACATCTCTAGTACTCATACTTTACCTTCATTCTTGGATGACACACTCTTGTTCTATGGTTCATTCTTGATTGTTGAGGGAGCATTTCTAAATGAGCCTCATCTCACACACATTCTCTTAGGGGAAACCCTACTCCCACCATCTACACATCTTACACATCACAGCACACCATCATATTCATACAACATTTTCACATCTTGGTTACATTTACTCTTGTTAGCTTATACTACTTACATGTTGCACTTTATTTCCTATGCTAGTCAGATTCTTAGTATGTCATTATCTTTTTCTATATACACATGTGCGTTCACTTGGTATCTTGAGGTAAATACAAGTCCTTTACAAATTCTTACACGATGCAGGATGCTCAACACATCCCTTTACCAGTCCCAGTAAAGGCTCCTAAAGCATATATCTTTACTAACTCTCATACTCTATACACTCATAAGTCATAATTATTTCAATACATACTACTTATACTCACTATCACATGATTTTCACTGATATGTACATACTTCGACATACTTCTTATATTTCTAACATACTCATGGGTGCTTCATGTGTAGCATTTTCTCTGTAGGATCAACACAACCATGGTTATCTGTCACTCTTTGTTTGATATTGTTTACTATTATTTGCGGGTTATGCCCTATGTCTTGCTTGATCATTGTATGTTTTTGGCCATTTCGCCTTGATTGTCTTGTGACATTGTGAGTGATGTCCCATGTATGAAACATAATTTTTGCAGTCCATCTTGTCTTCCTAATTACTTGTTACATTGCCTTCTATTGCATGCTAGCTCATTTTTACTAACACTTGTTTACTAGTCCATATTGTTTGCATGTGCCTTGGTTTCTACTAAGCCCCTACCCCCTACTTGGTATCCACTTCATATCAGTATCGATCCTCTCATTTGGGTCACATTCTCCTATAGTCATCGGATGCACCTTGATTTAACAAATATTGGAATTTTTAAAACCCTAATTGCAGAGTCACATGCGATAAATAAAACAATAAAGTATAGATCCAACCCAAGAAATAAGCTAAGGAAATATAAAACCTAGGTGTAAGACAGAGGTTATAAGACTTAGCCAATTTTGCAATTGATCCTGAAGTATGCTAGACTAGAGAATTGATGAACATGAGGAAACTATCGCAACCATACTTGATAAATTTTATAACTATCGATATATAACTGGTGGGGTGCTGGATTGGACCAAGGGCACCCACGTGCTTTAGAGTTTTCTCCTAGGCACCTATGAATGTGAAAAATGTCATAATCTAATTCTTCTTGTGTCACACCAATGTCACTAACCTTTGTTGTTGATCGCATGTGTGTTGCACTATGTCCACATAATTCACCTGTAACCTGCAAAACAAATGATATCATGTAAAACCTCAAAACACATTGAATCCTAGAAAGAAAAAGATACAAATGAGGAGTCATACTGACCTTGACGGTCACCTGACAGAGTGAACTTACGACTGAGTGCTGCACTACATCTCATACTCTATGTAGTTATTTGTGCGTGTGTGTAGAATTGTGCTCTAGGAAGCTCTTATGTAAGATGCACTTAATAACGACAATAAATAGATGTAGCAATGTAAATATATGTGTGTATGGAAAAATTAACTTCCCCTCCTATGAAGTGTATGCAGAAAAAATGCAGTCCCTTGTCCCTTGAATGATAGCTAGATGGATGCTTTGATGCTCTTAGAATGCCTTTAGATGCAACCTTAGGTGGTGATAGTAGATGCTTAGAGCTTGGTCCTTTATTATGGTCACATAACTTTGTATTTATATGATTCCCTTGTTTAAATTTTTAATTGACAACTAAAATACCGACCCATAAGAAAACAAGATGCCCAAAAGATAAAAGAGTCCCAAAAGAGGCGAGCAAGATACAAAGAGGTTGGGGGCACCCAAGGGGATGAGGGTGCTGGGCATTGGTGTCTAGAGTCAAGAAAGATAAAAAATAAATAATCGACATGGTTGTGGGGTGTGTAAGACCAAAGAGGAAACTAGAAAGATAGAAAAGAGGCCAAAGATAGATGTCAATTACTAGTTTTCTCGTTTAGGAATCATATGAATACTAGTATGTGATTATGACCTAGAAATGTACCCAAGTGTGTGATTTAGTTTCTACACACCCCAAATGAGGGGGAATCTATTGGGTGAAAAATAACCCCTATAGAAACTCAAATCTCCATAACAACATAAGACAACACATAATTGACACGAAACATAGTTACATAATGGTTCGAATTGGACTTAGATCATAGAGATAGTAGACACTAGCACCAATCCTAGACAATAACGGTGGGCGCTTACATCCCACCTTGAGAGCTTGTGTCTTGGGGAAAAATAGTCAATTTCTTAGTTCAACACAATCTTCAATAGTTTACAATACAATTCTCCAATAACATGCACTTGCCTCGGTTGTAGAATATATTCAATCGATTCATAATCAATTACAATTAATTACAATTAATTACAATCGATTTACAACAGAACAACAAACTACAAATCAAGGACGTACCATCTATAGTGGTGCTTATTGGGAAGCGTCATGGATGGAGATAAAATTTATACCTATCCCCTCAACACTCTTCTCTTGGCATGAGATCACCCAAAAACTCACCCTTGGCGTGAGATCTCCAAAAAAAATCACCCTTGGGGTGAGATCACCCAAAAAACTCACACTTCACGTGAGATCGACCAAAAAACTTGCACTTAGTGTGAGATCTCCAAAAAAAATCACTCTTGGCATGAGATCACCAAAAAGCCTCACCATCTTTTGGAATAATTTGCTTGATACTAGGAGCCTGTTGATTAAAGGCACTAAGTGGAATCTAGGTAACGGAGCCAATATTAGTTTCTGGCAGAACAACTGGAGTAATCTGGATTTGGAAAATGATTTTATTCAGATCAAAGACCCCCTCATCCAAAAATATGGTTGCCTAGTGAAGGATTACATAGAAGATATAGATGGTCAGAAAAGATGGAAAATGTTGAAGCTGCCAGGTTGTAATAATCAAGCTACTCTTTCCTCCTTTCAAGACGAGCTAAACCTTATTCCTCTGGATCAGAATGATATTGCTGATGAGCTGGTTTGGAAAGATTCCACTGAAGGTGACTATACTGTTAAAGCTGGTTATAATTCCTTTTTCCTGTCTATTAGCAGAAATTTTGATTGGAATAGGATTTGGATGAAAGAGCTATCGCCAAGAATAAATCACTTCATGTGGCTAGTTTTAAAAGGTAAAATCCTCACTATTGATAATCTTATCAAAAGGGGTTTCATTATGCCCAATGGATGCTGCATCTGTAAAGGAGATGATGAAAATATTAATCATCTTCTCCTCCACTGTGATTTTGCTAGAAACATCTGGAGCCGGGTCATTTCTAATTTAAATGTCACTTGGACCTTTCCGGATAATGTTGTTTCAGCTTGGAATCAATGGCTTCCTCCTTTCAAAAACTTCATTTTATGTAGGCTTTGGCTTTTAATTTTTCCTCATGTTCTTTGGAGTATTTGGAAAGCTCGGAACAACATTATTTTTAGAGATATCAGAACTTCTGGGGAGAGCTTAATTAAGGACTTAATTTCTGCTGTGAAAGACAATGCTGAATCTATCAAGCCTCCAAAAAATAAGAATTACAGCAAGGATGAAAATTTCATTCTCCAAAATTGGAATTTGAATCTGGATGATTCAGTCTATAGAAGCTCTAAAGTGGATAGATCTACTGTTAAATGGATCCCCCCTCCCTCACGGCTGGTTCAAGCTGAATTTTGATGGTGCTTCGAAAGGTAACCCAGGACCTGCGGGGGGCGGGGGCATTATCAGAAATCATCAAGGATCAGTTATTATGGCCTATGCAGGAAAAATGGGGTCTCAAACAAATCATTATGCGGAAGCTTTGGCTGCTCTCTGGGGGATTCGCCTTGCTAAGCGGATGAATATTGATAAGCTTATTGTGGAAGGGGACTCCTTAAATATTATTAACACCCTCAGAGGTAAGCAGCCTCCCAGTTGGACCATTCGCAGCTTCATTCATGAATCTATGAAGATTAGTGAATGCTTTCAGAACTGCTCTTTTCTTCATACATACAGGGAAGGAAATAGAACTGCCGACGTTTTGGCTAATGTAGGGGTTGTTAATGATCATTCAAACCTTACCACTTGGAATGATCGAGCACCCCTTCCCCCCAACGTTCATAATTGCCTTATCAATGATCAGCTTCGCGTTCCTAGTATTGATGAGACTACCGTGTGAAGCCCTTGAGCTGGCAGGTTCTAAGTGGGTCAATCAAAAGTATTTACCTCTTGCGCTGCATTGGAAAATTCACAGTACTGTTATCAGCTGGCACGCTTTCTGGGTGTCTAAAAACATTGCCTGTGCGCTGTTCGGTGGCAGCAAGGTCGCAGCAGCTAAGCGGAGTCTTGGGGGAAATATCAAGCTTTCGCAGTCCCTGAGCATAACAATGGGTGGTGCCCCGAAGCAAACTGAGCCCACCTGTGATCCCCGCTGGAAACAGGATGAGGTTCTCTGGAACCTGCTGAAAATTGGGGGGGTTAGCAACTTTATTGAGCGCATCAGTGGTTATGATACGCGCATTTCTGCTAAATTCGCGCGCCTGTGGAAGGACGGCTCCATCACCTTCAGAGGGGTTAGCTATGCTGTGAATGAAGAGCTGATTGCGTTAGTTACTGGTCTTGATATGGATGGAGTTAAATTTTCGAGTAAGAGGATAGACAGGAAGGTGGAGGAAGCTAAGTTTGTCGAAGAGGGGGATGACTTAATCTTCACCACTGGCGGTATCCTCGTCTCATCCATCCCTCCTCCTTTCGACGAAATTGCCCGCATGATGGTGCGCTACATCACGTTGGAAGGCAGGTTTATCACTGTTCCTATTCGCCATTTAATTTTTCTGAATCATTTTCGCAGAGGCTTCAAGGTTTGTTTCCCACACTTCATCCTAAAATCTTTAGAAGCTTCTATCATTGCTGTTAAGCATTCTGTGGGCTCTCTTCCCCTCCACCAGGGGGTTATCCTCCTCCTTCATCAGCATTTCCTCCTGCACTCCCCCCGTCATTCTATTTCTACCCCTGTCGCTGGCTATGTTCCTTCTGGCACCCCTCCCGCTGTCCAGCCCCCTGCCCACTCCTCCATGCCGTCTCCCTCTTCTCATCACACTGCCTTCCCCTCCATGTCGTCGCCCTCCCTCCCTGACCCTTCCAGTGTTCCGGCTCCCTCCCCTGCCATTGTTCCTTCCCCTGCCCCTGCTTCTTCCTCCGTTGTACCTTCCCCTGCCCCTGTTCCCTCCCCGGCTTTTGTGCCTCCCCCTGCGTCCCCGGTCCCTATTCCCTCGAGGCGCATCCTGCGCAGTATGAAAAGGGCTGAACTTCAGGTGGCTCATGACCTCCTCACCATGCACCATGAGTCTCCTGCCTTGGACTCTTCTCCTCCTGATGCCCCTGTTCACTCCCCTGTGATAGCTAGCTCCACTGGTCCCTCCCTGGATGATCTCTCCAAGGATGTTGCTGCGCTTAAGACTCTCACTGCAAATTTTTCCAAGTCGACCGGCAAGCGCAAAGTGCGGGATCAGGAAGACTTACAGGCCAACCAGGTGGAAGAGATTTACAAGAAACTCTTCTCCTTGGATAGCAGAATTCAGGCCTCTCATCTCAGGCACAGCACGGCAATGAGGGCGATTCTCACCTTTCACGAAACACAAATCAAAAATATATGCAATCTGAGCAACCTCCCTCCAACTGGCTGGATACATGGCATTAAAAAAGACATTGTGTTCAAAGAGGCAGACAAGAATGATCTTGCGCAAATCTCAGCTCTTGGCCTCATCTCGGCCTTTCTCGCTTTGAAGGCGGCTGTGGAGAAAACCATAACCAATTGACTTTTTCTGTTTAGTTGCTGCTCCTTCGCTGTTTCGTTGCTGTTTCCTGGCTGTTCCTTTGCTGGTTTTTTCCGTTTCTGTGCTCTTTTTGTTTTGGCAGTTATGGGCTGGGCCCATTTGGTGTTCATCTTTTCTATGCTGGTTTTTGGCTCCTTTTGTGCTGACTACTTTCCATCTGGCTTTTTGAAGCCTTTTTGTTCGAGGGTATAGGCCCCTCTCAAAAAACTATTTACCATTAATAAAAAAAAGCCTCACCATCACCAACAAAACATTCAAATCCATCAACATCTCCAAAGCAATAGGACAATTTTATATCTTTTACTCTCTCATACATCAGTGCACACTTATACACACATTACCCTTATTTTTCAACATACAAAACTTTGACTACTCTTTTGCTCTTCTTTTACAGGTTCATCCTTAATAAGCAACAAGAAATAACTCACATCAGAAAGCACAAGCTCCAACAACATGCTATTACACATACACTTCACCCCTAGGGTCTACTCCCTTTCCTAGTCTCCACACTTCACATTGTGATCACTTCATGCTTTACTTGTCCACTCGACATGCTATTGGAAACACTCTTCTCTATAAGATTATAAGGTACACATCTTTCTATCTACTTTATGCTATCAAGTATTCACTCAACAACATAAAGTGGGGGCAAATGTAGACACAAAATCTATGCACTTGGGTACATTTCTAGGTCCTAAAGCATACTAATGTATACATGATTCCTAAGTAAGAAAACTAGTGGTTGACAACTCCTTTTTGGCCTTTTGCTTTATCTTTTACATTCTTATTGGCTTTACACATCCTATAGCTTTGCTAAAACTTAACTTATTTATCTTTTATGGCCTCGAACACTAACGCCCAATTAGGATAGAAGTGCTAGGTGCTCATGTCCCTCTGGGTGCTCCTAAATCTCTCTATTCTTTTATTATCCTTTTGGGTTTCTTTTACCTCTTGGGCATATTTAGTACTTTGGTTGGGCCTTCCAATTATCAATTATGAAATTCAAACAAGGGAATCATATATATACTTAGTTACTTCTCCAAAATAAGGGGCCAAACATTAAGCATTATCTACCATCACCTAAAGTTACATCAAAAACACAAGATCATTTCAAAGACATACGTCTCACTCACTCATACAAGGGATAAGGGCTGCATCACTTCTACATACACAAAGCATAGGAGAGGTGATTAACTAAAATATTGTATTTTATGAGTTAATATAAATAGAAATAGAATGAAATACTAAAATGTTGAATCTAAATATTTTATTTTATTATTTGAATGTATTGGAATAATGAAAATAAAAGGGATATGGTACTAATCTAAAATTGACTTACCTTGTTATGGGTTGGACTTATATAGGGTGATGTACTGATTTGGGCAAGATGTGACCGAACGAATTTTGGAATGGCGGGGAGTTGAAAATATGACTGGACTGGGGCACTTGGAAGGGTACTAGGGCACCTTAGTATGTGATCCGGGAGGCGTAGTTTGCAAAAATGTTTAGGATTTGAATTTGATACAGTGTCATAAGGTATTCGTAATATATTCATCTTTTTCACATAGATGTCGCAATACCTTTGCTTATGTCACTGTAAATGTGATGTGAAAACCCAGCTGAAACCCTATTCAAAGCATCAAATTCTAAAAAATAAAAATGCATATGAATAGGTTAGATTGACCTTAGCTACCATAATGGTGGACTTACAACTAAGCATTGCACTACATTCCAGACCCCATGTAGTTCTATGTGTGTGTGTGTGTGTGTGTGTGTAATTATGCGCCTAGCGTGCCCTAGCGCCAATGACGTATAAGTAGGGGGCAATAACTAGATGTAAAAATGCAAATGGTGGATGGAATGGAAAGAATACAACCCTTTCCCCTATGCTTATGTGATGTAGATGTAGAAGATTCCCAAATGCAGTCCCTTGCCTTAGTAGATAAATGCCCTTGATAGTAATATGTCCGCCCCTAATGTAGTGAGTATGCTATGTTTATATAGGGATATCTTGTTCAAATTTCAACACTAATGACTTGAAACACCAACTACTACCTAGAGGAATGTACGAGGTGAAAATAAAGGCCGACCTCAAACAAACAAATTAGAACCACAAGTTACGTAAATAAGGGCACCTAAAATCACAGTGGGGCACCACCAGGGTGTCGGTGCTATCCTAGGTGCCCTAGTGTAGGACTGGAGATGAAAATCAAGCAAATTATGACACCTGAGACTCCCTAAAAGACGCGCCCAAAGCTGTATAGACAGGCGCGATTTATCAGAGAAAAATAACAATGACGACCGAATAACCGACAACAAGACCAAGGGATGGGTCATTAGTGAATACTTTTATCTCGCATAATAACAAGTATTCACCAATAACCCATCACTTAGTCTTGTCGATGTCGCTAGACAAATAAAGGTGGTCAAAGACATCCCTTTAGTCTTGCAAGACTGCAAGGAGCAACAAAAGACAAAGAAAGGTGGGCAAAGACATGAATTGATTAATACTTTTCTTACTTAGGAATCATATGAATAATAATATGTAACCAAGACTAGATAATTACCCAAAGTACGTGATTTTGTGTCTACATTTTCCCCACTTTATGTTGGTGAGTGGAAATCTCAGTAACATAAAGTAGATAGAGATGTGTACCTAATAACCATGTAGATTGATGATGAAAATGTGCCAAGGGACTAGACATAGCGTGGAGTGATATGAATGCGAAGTGTGGATGTTAAGGAGGAGAAAGTGTAAAAAAATAATGATGAAAATGAACCTAGGGTGGAAACACATGTGTATATGTCACGATGTACTTGTTGTTGATGTCGATGTTGTTGTGATGATGTCGACTACCGCTTTTCATACGAGACAAACTTATAAAAGAGAAGAACAAACAAGTAGTCAAATATGCATGTATATGTGTAAAAAGTATGTAAAAATGTTGAAAATGTGAAAAAGGAACATGTGCACTTGATTCATGATGAGAAAAGGGTGTAGAAAGGATCTTGAAGATGTTGATGAAGGGCAAGTTTTTTGGGTGATCTCATGCCATGATAGAAGAAGTATAGGGAGGAAAGTCTAGTGTCATCCTCCAACCTTTAACTACTTCCCAAAGTTGTAGAGTGCTTTGAAATGTTGTTTTTTGGGTAATCTTACGCCACGATAGAAGTAGTGTAGAGAGGAAAGTCTAGTGTCATCCTCTAACCTTTAACTACTCCCCAAATAGGGAACACCACTGCTGATTATGTGTACTTGCCCCCAATGTAAATTCCCAGTGCTAAAGGACTTGCTACCTGTTAAAAGCCTCTGTGACATGCCTAAGAACTATGTAATTGCCCCTAGTTATAGGCATCCAAGAAGGGCATCACGTGCTTAAGGACCCAAGTCGATTCTCGAGCCCCATGTCTGAAACTAAAAATTGTGTTATAATGAAAAATGTTGAAGATATGTCCCCTTGTTATTGGCATCCAGGAAGGACATCGCGTGCTTAAGGACCTAAGTCTAATTTTGAGCCTTGTCTAAAACTTAAAATTGTGTTATATTAGTACCATATTATATATAAAATTCTATGGGGTGAGTGATCCACCCATATGATTCCCCCTCGTTTGGGGTGTATGCGATGTCGTTGAAAGAGTATGCGACCCAAAAGAGGATTGACCACTTGTGTTGAAAATGTGCCCTATATGGGGAAGGGAATGTGCTTGGTAGAAACCAAGTAACACACAAACAAAGTGGCTAGGAGATAATTTTTAGTTCAAACAAAGACAAACACACATGTATAAAATGAAATGTAATCTAAAAGCGAGACAATGTGTAAGATAATACACAAGTAAACACACAAGAAGACAATGTAGACCACAAAAAGTGGGTTGTAAACATGGGATGCCACTCACGATATTGCAAGACAATCAAGGTTGATGAAGCCATAATCGTGCAAGTGTGCACATAAGATAAAGGGAAAATCCCACAAACAAGAGCATACACAGAGAAAACAATGTAATAGACAACCATGGAATCAAATAACCTTGCATATGAAGCACCCATTAGTATGTTAGAAAGATTAAAAGTATGTTAAAGCGTGTATAATATGATAATGTAATGTGCTATAAAAAAAGAAACAATAACACCTGTAGTGTACGAAAGTGGATGTCCCAGGAGCCTTTGTGGGATTAGTAATAGGTATTGTGCCAAACATCCATGCTTTGAGTGTAATAGATCTGTATAATCTATGATCACAACTAGAAATGAAAGTGAACACGCATGTGTGTATGATAAAGATAATGACATACAAGATATCTATCTAGCATGTGTAATAAGATGAACATGTACAAATAAAAGTAAGCAAAAGTAAATACAACCAAGATATGCAATATGTTATGGATGGTACAAAATGGAATGCAATGTGAATGATAGGAGCAACATGCCCCTTGAGTGGATGTGTATGTATGTAATGAGGTTCATTTATTTATGCCCCCTCAGTAGTCAAGAATGAACTGTAAATGAGAGTGCGTCATCGAGAAATGGTTTGAATGCATGTAATAGAAAGATGTGATCGTCAAAGCACAAAGTGTAGGTAAGTGTGTGATTAATTTAGTGTGTGAATCGATGAGGCCCATTTGAGATGTATACAATCAGCAGTCGAGTACGAACCATGGAACTAGAGTGCGTTATAGGGCAATGACCGCAACATGTATCATTAAATGTAGGAAAGATGTAGTGTGAATGTGTAGAGTGAAAAATACATGAAGCATGTAGAATAGTATGTGAGAGAAAATGTCCTAAGTGTATGATACATTATGTGTGAGATGTGTAATGTGTAGTGTGACTAAGCAATGATAGAAATGTGTGTGGTGAATGTGTCTAGTGTAAAATGTGTGGTATGGTCAAGTGTGTGAGAATGTGTGGTGTGTACAATGTGTAGTGTGTGAGGTTCATGTGTATAGTATGCCCTTAAAAATCAAGTTGAACCATAGCATAAGAGTGCGTCATCGGGAAATGAAGATACATGAATGTGTCAAGATGTGTATGATGAATGCAATAGATTAGATGTAATGTGTCTAAGATGGAAGATAGCTAATGATGCTAAAAGAGGGGGAGTAAGTACGATGCCCCCAAGTGTATGGTGATGAGTGTGTTATTTGATGAATGTGTTTGACGATAAATGATGAGAGATTATATTATATGCGTGAATAACTATAGATGGTGATAAATGTATGTATGTATGAATGAGTATGTAATAGATAGATATATGAAATGAGTTCTTATTGTAAGAGATCCCTCAATAGTCATGTAAGAACCGTAAGAACATGAGTGTGTCATTAGGCAATGATGAGGCTAGTGTACGTGTCAAGATGTGTATGTCATATGTGAAAGTGAAGATAAGATGCTTGTTGGTGTTAGGGGGGAGATAAGAGCTATGCCCCCAAGTATGTGGTGATGAATGTGATCAAGTAATGTCATCTAAGAGGTCGTCATTGTTAGGATCAAAACTGAAAGGTAAAGCATTTGATACATGATAAGAAATAGTATTGGGTTGATCATGTAGTGATCCATTATGACGAAGGTTGTACATGCCCATTGCGTATTCTTCATCAGTGAAAGGGGTAGTGGACAACCATGTGCATACCAACGTGTAAGATTTTGTGAATATTTGAGAAAGGAATCATTGTAAATGAAAACATGGCCAAAAGGCATAGGAAATGAAATGTCAATATGATCAGGATCTAAGGTGCCCCCAATATAGTCAAGCCAAGACTGTCCAAGTGTAAGGGGAACATCACAAGGAGCTCATGCAAGAAACACTGTGAGATGAAAGATGTGAAGCCCATAAGAAATAGTGATGTGGATGAAACCATGATAAAGATGAGGAGCATATGGTGAAGGAAAGATGTTGTCAACCACAAAGCCTAGCCAAGCCAAACCATCATGTGTGCATATAGTGTCATCACAAGTAGGATCAAATGGAATATGCTCCCAATAAGAATCATTCATGAAAAGTGTACATGTAAAGGGAGGACGTGCTAATGGTGGATGCACATGCAATAGTGAAGTAGGTGGAATGACATCGGATGTGTGGGTAGGCCCTCGATAAAGTACCATAGTAGTAGTAGTAAGAGGGGTGGTGCTATAGATGAGACTACATCTAGCATGCAAATAACACCTTCAAGTGGTGGTAAATGATCCGGAGTATCCATGGGTTATGGTTCATTAGTAGTATCAGAGCATGGAGTAGGAATTATAGTATTGGGATCACGATCACAATATTTGAATGGGTCACGATCACTAGGAATTGTATATTCTATGCCCTCATGTAGGAATTTGACATAATGATGTACTTGTAGAAGGAACTACTTGCATGGCATGAAGCCATGGCCAACCAAGTAAACAATTATATGAAATTAGAAAGTCAATGACAAAGAAAACCACGTCAAGGGTTTTAGGTGTGATAGTAATAGGTAGAGTAATGTGACCTATGCATGGATGAATAGAACCATCATATGGATGAAGGAAAGACATGATGGACTAATGTTAGTAGTAGAAAGACCAATCTTTTCACTGAGAATGACATAGGACATAGATTGAGTTCAGATCATTTATCAATTAAAGTACACTTGATACCCATATTATAAATGTGAATCATGATATGCAAGGGTGGATCATTGTCAAAAATAGAAATATCAACATGAGGATTAGACAGAAAGCAATATGCTAGGAAAATGCCTCAAAAAATGTTTGATATATTGAATCTGGATGCATATTAGCAGGAATGTGAGTGGTAGTAAAGAGAGTTCTGATTCTATCTCTTAATTCAAGATTGATAAGAAAGAAATCATTAATGGAGATACTCATGATGAAGAGATCCTAGAAAGATAAGAACAATGGAGGTATGAGGATCCTAAGAGTGTTTAGATCGAGTTTGGGTTCACCAAAATGATTAAGCTAAAATGTAAATATATGAGCCTAATTTGATGCTATTGTAGCAATAAAATAAATATGTAATGAAGTACAAAAATTAACCAAAGTAAACTAAGCAATAAAATGTAAAACCCTTGTTGTAAGTACTTAGTTAATTCAAAATAAATTTTGAACTATATCGAAGCTTGACAGATGATCAGATTGATAGGCGAGTCACATAGAGACCCAAAAAAATGTAGATTTGGACAGATAGGATGAAATGGGGCACTGAAGAGAGGGACAGGGCGCTGCATGGGTGCCGTAGGCCTATTTTTAGGTGCCTTAGTATGTGGAAAAGCTTAGAAAACCTCTTTTGAGGTATTGTCAAGCTGTTATCCTTTAGTGGCCCCGATGTCACCCCGAGCTCACCGAGGTCACCTTTGGAAACCCGCAATGAAACATGGACCTGTAAAACCCTTAAATAGACATCAAATCCTAAAAAAGAAATATGTAGAATGAGGGTTCATACTATCCTCAGT
The DNA here is from genome assembly GCA_018340775.1 of Taxus wallichiana var. yunnanensis. NCBI lineage: Eukaryota > Viridiplantae > Streptophyta > Pinopsida > Cupressales > Taxaceae > Taxus > Taxus wallichiana. Next base: position 192,480,464 of record CM031244.1, on the reverse strand, counting down.
TATCACAATGGTGAAATTTCGACCGAGTGTTGAAATACATCTAAGAACCAATGTAGTTCTATTTGTGTGTGTGTGGAATCATGCCCTAGGTGGCTCTTGTGCGAGTCACACTCGATAGCGAGGAAATAAGCTAGATGTAAAGAAATGTAATAGATGTGTGCATGGAATAAAATGAACTTCCCTCATATGAAGTGTATGTAGATGAAATAGCCCTTGTGTCCCTTATGATGGTGCTAGATGGATGCAATGGAGCTCTTAGATGCCTTGATGGATGCAACCTAATTAAATAAAATTGATTAATACTAATGTAGTAAAAGATAATTAAAATAATGCGGGAGGACATACAACACAATAAGCAAATGCTCTAAAACAATATGTAAATGAGATAAGTAAATAAAATAATGAAATACTAAACCCTAATGTGTAAGAAGGAAAGGAAGGAACTCTGTTTCTAACAGATGACTATCGACCGTGTCGTGATGATGCACAAAAATCGAAAGTAGGAGCAATTGTGATGGGGTCCTACAGAGGACAATTTAGATGATGTGGTTGGACTAGAGCGCATGGAGGAGGTCCTGGGATGCTGTTGGCACCACTGGTTTGCAACTGGGTGCCTTGGTCCGTGCAAAAGATTTGTAACTAATACTCACAGTTCGAAGGTGATCTAGAATATTCAACGCTTATCGTGTCACTTTCACTATCCGAGTGAATGCTCCAAATATTCCAAGAGGAAGAAATAACCTACAAAAGACCAAAAGGAAGTATTAAAACCCTAAAAAAAAGAAAGATGCAAAATGAATGGGTTAGATTAACCTTATCTCGCCACAACAACGGGCTTACTAATTGAGTGATGTACTACATTTCAGACCCAGATCTAGTTTTGGTGTGTGTGTGCATGTCGTGCCCTAGGTGCTCTTGTGCCAGTTGCACTTTGTGAAGTAGCGAGCAATAATTAAATGTAGAAAATGTAGTAGAATGTGTGCATGAAATAAAATAGAATCCCTCCCCTATGAAGTATGATGCAAATTGTCGTAGCTTGTACCTTGATGATGGAGCTATGTGGATTCCAAATGCAATAGATGGATGCAACTCTAAATGGAGTGATAGTAGTGTATGATTCTAGATCATTCATTATGGTCTCATAACTTTATATTTATAGGGTTCTCTTGCTCCAATTTTGTAATTAACCCCGAAAAGGTCTACCTGAAGAAAGATAAATATGAAAAATGGCTAGAAGAGGCCCAAAAAGTGGCGGGAAAGTGATAAAAGGATTAGGGAGCCCCCAGGTGGGACCAAGGCGTCCATGGGTGCCTCGGTACTAAATCTGGACGCCCCAACCGAGGCTAAAATTATGCGGGAGTTCGAAAATGGCTAGGCATATGGGTCTAATAGGTCCCAAATTACAAAATAAAATAAACAAGATGACTAAAGGACGGGGGTTAATTAGTACTTTCTTTACTCAAGAACCTTCTAAATAGTAGTATGAGACCGAGATAAATAAATTTCTAAAGTGCATGATTTTGTGACTACATTTTCCCCCACTTTATGTTGGTGAGAAAAAATCTCGGTAACATAAAGTAGATAGAGATGTTTACCTGATGTCTATGAAGAGTGTAGTAGAAGTATACCGAAGGACTAGACAAAAGCGTGGAATGATAAAAAGATGGAGCATGGAAACTATAGATGAAAAATGCACAAAGAAAAAGTGATGAGAGTGAACCTAGGGTGAAACACATGTGTGTAGCTGTCACATAGTGTAGTGTACCTGCATAAAAGTGTGATGTGTGTGTTATAGTGTGCTACCACATAGTGTTGTTGTTGTCATCATTGTTGTTGCCCTCATTTAATTGCTTGTTTCTCATATGGCCGGACTGTAAGGAGAAAATGATCAAGTAATCAAATATGTATGTAAGTGTAAAAACACTATGTAAAAGATGCATGTGTATGTAAATGTAAAGTATGCAAATATAAATGGAAAACATAAATGTAAATGGAAAATGTAAACACAAATATAAATGGAACATGTGCACCTGATCCATGTTGGGAAAGAGTGTAGAAGGATATCCTGTACTGTAAGTTTTTTAGGAGATCTCACACCACCCTAGGCTGAAGAAGTGTAGGGAGGAAATGCTTTGTGTCCTCCAAGCTCTAACCATTTCTATTGAAATGTGTGTGAAAAGATCTCTGTATTTGTCTTGGTTTTTGGATGATCTGATGATGGCAGTAGAAGAAGTATTGGGAGGAATTCCATTGTATCCTCCAACCTGTTAACTACTCCCTGAATGCTAAGGACACCATGTCCTATAAAATCCACTATGTATGGGGTCCGTAGACTTTTCTGTACCCAATCACCGAATATAATTAAACCGAAACTATGTAGAATCTCTGTGTTAGTATGTAGAAACCCCCCAATGATGCCCCCCTCTTTAGGGTGCATACAATGTCACTAATAGGAGACATGTAAACCCAAAAGAAATCCAACCACATGTATGCTGAAAAGTTCTTGGTAGAAACCAAGGTATGCACAATCAAGAAATCTAGCCAAAGACAAGTGTAAACACGCATGCATGACGAAAACAATGTACAAGCTACTCAAATAGCATGTAAGCTACCAAGTAAAGTAATGAAATCATGAAAGAAGAAAAGTATGTCACACAAAGTGGGTTGTCAAACATGGGACATCACTCATGATGTCACAAGACATGCAAGGCCATCATGACCGCACAATGATAGACAAGTGTGCTATATAAACATAGGGAATGCTAGCAAAAATAACAAACAAAGGTAGACAATGTAACAAACAAGTATGGAAACCAATATCCCTGCATAAACAAATGTTGCACATGAAGCACCGTTAGCATGTTAGAATGATAACTAGTATGTCAAAAGCATGTAGAAGCAAATAATGTAAATTTCTAAGTACAAAATAAAACAATAGCACTTGGAAGAGATGGATGTGAAAGCCCCCAATGACCAATATAGGAAGGGTAGAAGGCGACCATCCATAATGCGTGTAAGAGACTTGTATTCTACAATCACAACTGGAAAAGAAGTGAACATGCATATGTGTATGATATAGATAAATGAAAGTAATCAAAATAGCATGTGTAATAAAGTGACCATGAACAAGCCAAAGTAAGTGAGAATATAAGCAACCATAGTATGCAAGTATGTTGTGGATGGATGGAATGAAATGTAAAATAGAGTGATAAGAGCCATGTGCCCCAAGTGAATGGAAGTGTATGCCATGAGGTTCATTTTTATGCCCCCTCAAAGAAGTCCAGAATGAACCGTAAATGAGAGTGTGTCACTAGGAAATGGTCGAGTAGTGTTTATCATGTCTAACGCTATTGTGATGAATATGTATATGCGTAGTGGTGATGATATGTGACATGTAGAATAGATGTGCATGGACCTCATATCCTAAGCCTATACCATGATGAGATGAAATGTAGAGTGATGATTTAGCCCTAAGTGCGTATCACTACACAATGAATGAATGAGTGATGATTTAACAATAAGTGTATATCACTATAGAGTGTAAGGAGTGTGTGGTGATGTAACCTAAGGTGTATACCACTACAAGATGATAAAATAGGTGCAAATTTATCCTAAAGTTTATGTCATTACAAGATGAATAGTAGGGAGTGGTGATGTAACCTAAGGTGTATACCACTACAATATGATAGAATAGGTGATTATTTAGCATAAAGCATATGATTTAGCGTAAAGCGTATGTCACTAAGCTAGTAATGTCGCATGATGAAAGGTGGAATAATGAATGTGTGGTGAGTGGTAGGGTCCATTTCATTTGTAAACCCTCGTAGTCGAGTATGGACCGAGGAAATAAAGTGTGTCATAGGGTGGTGAATGCAGCGCGTAGAAGACAATGTAGTGTATGTAAGGATAAAAAAATGACCATATGATGAGCGGTATATATACGGATGTAATGTGTAGAATGTGTAAATATGCTATGTATAAAATGAAAATGCAATATGTGTGTAAATTATAATGTAGAAAGTGACTTGTAATGTATGTAGAAAAATAGGAATGTAATGCTAGATTCTTATATGATGAAGACTGGTAGAATATGTATGAAAATATGCGGCATAATATGTATGGTATGTAGGTGTATGCAACTATCATGATGTATGCGGTGAAGAAATGAAAATGACCAAATGTGGTAGAATGTATAACATGTAATGTGTGATGAAGTGTAATGTGTAATGCCTAAGGTGCAGTGTGTGGGGTTCAAAGTGTAGTAATAATACCTCAACAATCAAGTGTGAACCGAAGCACAAGAGTGTGTCATCGGGTAATGATAGTGCTAAAACATGTGATGAAAATGCCTATATGAAAATGCAAAAATGAGAGATGTGTAAGTGAGGGGGGTGAGTGTATTAGGTGCTATGTCCCCCAAATGCACTATGATGATGGAGAACTATGTAACAACATGAGAGGTTCCATGCCATTGTGGGAGAACATTTTCTGTGTCATGATAAGAGAGAGGGCCAACACAATGGTAGGTCAAAGCAACAATAGGACCATGCGATGGTGGCGAAATTTGAGATGTGTCTTGTTCATCAGTAGGAGTAGTAGCTTTGACAAAAGTGATTGGATGTGATAGAGGAGTGTGACCATCAAATGGTTCATCATCATAGTAAGCGTCATCTAGGTCCCAATCGTCAACGTATGTAGGATCTATAGCGGATGTAGGAATTTCAAGCTTTACTTTAAGCGGTGATTGTTGCATATAACTTGGTGAGGTGGTTGATACCTTTAATGGAAGAGGAGTGAGATCATCCTTAAGAGGAGGTTTCTTATGTTGACTTGGTGATGCCAGAGATGATTCGAGAAGAGGTGGCGTATCGATGTTGAGGGTGGTTGCTTAGGTGGCTCTTGAATTTCCTTAGAAGTAATGGCATGATGCTCATTAGACGAATCAAATTTAACAACCCATTGAGATGTAACAAGTGGAGATGACCATGTAACAAAATGTTGTGCAGTGAATGAGATGAAACCTTGATGCTCAAGATGTTTAATTCTTCGTTGTAAAGCATAACAATCATTGTCATTATGTTCGTTGATTTGATGATAATTACAATATGGGAGGCCATGATATTTTGCAAGTCGATAAGGAGGAGGATAACAATGAGTAGATGACAAGCTAATTAATTAATGAGTTACGAGTTTGTGAAGAACATCTTGTTGCATAACATTGATTGCAAACTTGAGAGGCGCGAGTAGTGGCAAGATTTGAGGTTCGCTAATATGAGAACATGTAGAAGACATAGGATGGATATGAGAAGAAGAATAATCGTGAGCCTGAGAAGTATCCTTAAGTTGTTGAATTTCAGATTTAAGAGATGTGATTTTGGATTCCATAACTTGAAATTTATCTTGAAATACATAATGAAGATCTTGAATGGATTTGCAAATAGATTGATTGGAATTAGAATCAAGGAATCCATCAGAAAGATGACCAAAAATAACATTGACTTGAGTAGGCAATATGTTGATAGGCAAACACATATTCTCTAGGGTTTATTGAAGAACATCTTTACATGATGGGTGCATTTGAATCAATTGAAGCAAAGTGACTTAACAGACATTGGAAGCCATGGTATAAAAGATGAGAAAAGCCCTAGAACAAAGGTGGAGTCAATGGTCAAGTTCACCAAAATGATTAACTAAAATTGACTAATACTAATGTAGTAAAAATAGTTAATCTAATCTAGGAGGACATACAATACAATAAGTAAATGCTCAAAAATAATATGTAAATAAGGTAAGTAAATAACCTAATGAAATACCAAACCCTAATGTGAAAGAAGGGAAAGGAAGGAACTCAGTTGATAACAAATGACTATTAGGCTATGTTGCAGTTGATGCACATAAAATCGTAGAAAGTAAGAGCGATCGTGCTTTGGGTCCTACAGAGGAAAAATATTGATGATGTGGTTGGAATGGAGTGCTCGAAGGAGGTCCTGGGGTGCCTATGGATGCCCCTGGTCTACAACTGGGTGCCCTAGTATGTGCGTAAGATTCAGAATCGATACTTGCAGGTCGAAACGTGAGTGGAATATTCACTTCCTATTGCGTAATTTTCACTATAATATGTCGAATGATCAAACTATTCCAAGAGGAAGAAATAACCTACAAAATACAAAAGGAAGTATCAAAACCCTAAAAAAATAAAGATGCAAAATGAATGGGTCGATTGACCTCATTACGCCACAACACTTGGCTTACTAATCGAGTGTTGCACTACATTTCGGACCGAATGTAGTTGTGTGTGTGTGTGTGTGTGTGTGTGTGTGTGTGTGTGTGTGTGTGTGTGTGTGTGTGTGTGTGTGTGTGCATGTCATGCCCTAGGTGCTCTTGTGCTAGTCACACTTTGTGAAATAGTGAACAATAACTAAATGTAGAAAATGTAGTAGAATGTGTGCATGGAATAAAATAGAATCCCTCCTTATAAAGTGTGATGAATATTTTCCTAGCTTGTGCCTTGATGATGGAGCTATGTGGATGCCAAATGCAATAGATGGATGCAACTCTAGATGGAGTGATAGTAGTGTATAATGATAAGTCCTTCATTATGGTCTCATAGCTTTATATTTATAGGTTTCTCTTGCTCAAATTTCATAATTAACCCTGAAAAGGCCGACCCTAAGAAAGATAAATATGAAAACAGTTAGAAGAGGCCCAAAAAGTGGTGGGAAAGTGCTAGAAGGATTAGGGTGCCCCTAAGTGGGACCAAGGCGCCCATGGGCGCCCCAACTAAGGCTAAAATTATGCGAGATGTCTAAAAATGGTGGGCATATGGGTGAAATAGGTCACAAATTATGAAATAAAATAAACAAGATGGCCAAAAGACGAGGGTTAATTAGTACTTTCTTTACTCAAGAACCTTCTAAATAGTAGTATAAGACCGGGATAAATAAATGTCTAAAGTGCATAATTTTGTGACTACATAACCTTAGGTGGTGATAGCCAATGCTTAGTGCTTGGTCCTTTATTATGATCACATAACTTTATATTTATATGATTCCTTTGCTTGAATTTCATAATTAACCCCAAAAAGGCCAACTACAAAAAGATAAGATGCTCAAACGACTATAAAGGACCCAAAAAGTGTGAGTAAAGTACAAAGGGGCCGGGGGTTCCTAGAGGGGGACGAGGGCACTTGCGCGGTGTCCAAGATGATAAACGCTGGAGTATAAAAAGGCAAATTGAGGAAGTAAGGGTGCAAGACTAAAATGAGCAACAAAATACAAATAAAGGTGGCCAATGACATGGGTTAATTAGTAATTTTCTTACTTAGGAATCATATGTATAATAATATGTAACAGGACTAGATAATTACCCAAAGCGTGTGATTTTTGTCTATAATAACCCAAAAAGTAGTCCCTTGTGGTGCTCTTTGTATGTGGTAGATGTAAGATGAAATGATAGCCCCATTGCCCTTAGAATAGTTAGTAGGTTGTGTTTATATATGATTTCATTGTTTGAATTTTTGCACATAGTGACACTAAAATTCAACCCATGTCATGAAAATAAGATAAGAAAGGACCCAAAGCCAAAGCAAGTGAAAAGAAGAAAAACAAGAAAATAGGACAAAAGTGCTTAGAAGGACATTAGCACTTTGAAGGACATTAGTGTGGGCGTTACTATCTTGTCTGGGTGGTACTATCCTCCAACAAGTAAATAGAAACAAATTAAAAGACAAGAACATGGATCTTTTGTGAATTGACCAAAAGATGCAAATATTAGACAAAGGATGTAAACATATCCAAACAAATCAAGAAAAGGACCAAAGAGGTGTCACTAGTGCCTAGTTTCTAAACTTAAAAACATGTATTTAACAACATACTAGATGTGTAATGTAATAATAATAAGTGCACATTTCATTTACTACATTTACCCCCCCTTTATGTTATTCAAACTAAATCCAGGTAGTATAAAGGATATAAGAGGAGCGTACCTGAAGTGAACTGATGGAGTTAATCCGTAAATAGGTAGGAACCCCTTACTATTTTGAATGTTTATGAAAAGATCAATTAAACTTATCAATTTATAACCTTTATCAACTTGGAATAGGTTAAAATTTTGATTCAAGTGTGTTTATAAAGTGAATTTGATTGCTAAAAACTCACTCATTCCAGTTGTACATTCAAATCAATATGATTTTCATCATACTTGATTTTACTATTTTTTTCGTAAAATTGTCATACTGATTAGAATTACATTCAAATTGAAATATGATTTAATAACTGCAAATAATTTGAAAACTGAATGCAAAAGTAGAAAAAACACGATACAAGATTATTTACAGTGGTTCGAAATTCCTATGTCCCCAGGGTTCATATGAACTGATCCATTAAAGTTAGTTTTGCAAGTACATTCAAATAACTTACAAATTAAATAATGGACCTCAAAAACTACAAGAGACCATGAGAACCTGTGAGCTTTGAAAAACTTCAATTTTTTCTTGTCGTGTTTGTTTTCGTCTTCGTAAGGTGATCTTCCCTCCGTTCTCCGTCAAAAGTGACACAAATGGATTTAAAAAGATGACATAATAACTCCAATTTGGGAAAATGAGTACACCATAAGGTGCAAATCTTAATTCTGAACAATACCCTAGTTCACTTCGAGACTTGAAATTGCCCCTAAGTTACTCAAAATTTTTGTTTACTAAAAATACCTTTTTATCCACAATACACATGCATAAGACTTAACCACTTCAAATGGAGACTCACTCATTTTATAACTCATTTTCCACCTATAGCCCAATAGTTACATTTTATTTTAACACCTAGTTGGTTAAGGGGTCAATCCCCCTTAACCTCCTTGACCGCTTGTTTTTGTAGACACTAAATCATGCACTTTGAGTCATTATTTAGTCCCGGTCTCATACTACTATTCATATGGTTCTTAAGTGAAAAGAGTAATAATTAACCCATGTTTTTAGCCATTTTGCGTTGCCTTATGTGATTATTTTTTATCTTACACCTGTGTTTGTCCTAAATCTGTATTTTCATATTGCATTTTTCCTATTTTTGATCAGGGTGCATTAGATGCCCCGGTCCCTATGGGTGCCCTGATCCTCTTTACACTTTCCTCTTACTTTTGGGAACTTTCTAGCCATTTGAGCTTCTTATATTTTTGGTGGTCATCCTTTTTGGGGTTAATTATGAAATTAAAGTAAGAGAACCATATAAATATAAAGTTATGTGACCATAATGAAGGACCAAGCACTAAGCACTTACTATCACCATCTAAGGTTGCATCCATCAAAGCCATCTAAAGCTACATTTACATCCATCTAGCTCCATCACAAGGCACACAAGGCTGGTTCATTTGAAGAGGCACTTCATATGAGGGGAGTCTATTATTTCTATGCACACATTTACTACATTATATATCTAGTTACTTGCTCGCTATTTCACAAAGTGCTATTGACACAAGAACACCTAGGGCACAATTCCGCACACACACACACCTAAAAATACATTGGGTCTGAGATGTAGTGCAATGATAAGTGATAAGTCCATCAATTTTGTTAGGAATTAGTATTTACATTATGGTAAATAATTATATGGTTAGTTATATATATATTGTTATAACAAATATATAACAATATATATTCGGGTGTGTTGTAGTTTCCTATTTTATAGGAAGTCAGTTTTCCTATTGATATGGCTATATAATAGCCTGTGATTGTAATTCAATATGTGTTGAATACAATATTAATATATTTTTCTATGTGACAATATTGCTGTCCCAACATTTGGTACCAGAGCGACTATGGATCCATGATATATTATACAGGGAAAATCTTTTGCTATTCACGTTTTCCCGGTTAATGAGAGATTTTTTTTTGTGAGCATTCTAGATATAGTTCAGCTCGTATGATTTGATCATCATCAATGGGCCGAGACGTCTCTACTGCATTTGTTTTTGGATCGGTGCATCTCTGAGCACTTCGCCTTTCCGTATTCGCACTGAATCTATGTGGAGGAAGATCTATCATAGATAGAACAGTCAGCAAATTGCATTGGAGGTTTCTTTCTGAATCAAAGTTTTCATACATTGCATTGTTATATTCTGCCCACGTGGAAAGTGCTATTGGATTGCATTTTAAATCTGTAGTCTCCGTTTAATTATCTCTCGGGAGGGAATCGTTTGGTTTCCTAACATCTACAGGTCAAACACCATCACAGTGACCAAGACCCGCTTCAACTGTGCCTCGGCTTGACATCTATCAGACCCCTCTTGGCACGATGACATCAGATCCACAGATCTGCATACCATGAGGAAATTTACATGAATATGTGAATACATTTAAAAGATTGGTGTGATTATTATTTGGGCCTGTGTACCCCGATATTACACCCGTGAATTTTCTCCACGTGCTCCTATATTTGTGTGGAGATCTGCAATATTAGCGCCATTTTTCAACCTTTGATGGGAAACTAAAAACCAGTGCATGTGAATATTGTGTCTTGATAGCCTGCATCAGGGATTGACTGACATAACTCATTTTTGGTATATTCTCTTGATTTAAGAGAATAATTACCTATTTCTGAGTGATCATTATAAATCATTGAGCATATAATCATTTGCACCTGCCCAGCTCGTAGATCTGCATCCAATTCTTAGTTTTCGCGGATCAAGACACAGAGGGAGACGTCATTTTGGTGCCACGTGTCTCTATATATCCATGCAGCAGAGCCACTTCCACGGCTGGTAGAAATATTGTGAGTCTTATTTAGGTTTTGTTTGCATAGTTTTGTGATAAGGGTCAAAAGAAAGATTTAGTATTTTATTTCTTATATGTTAAAGTCATAATATTCATTAAAGGTCTTCATAGTCAAATTGATAAAATTGTCATTTTTGTATCCATCAATGTGTTAAAGTTTGAATCGTCAAATTTTTTATCATCATTGTAATGTCAAAAATAGTCAGTTATGTTTAAATTACGTGTCAAGTTTTAGTGTCATTTTAATTTTGTATTAGTCTTGGATTTAATATCCTATGTCTATCTAGAGGGTCATTATGTTATTCAAAAGCTTGACAAGTCAAATAATTCCATATAGGTGATTTTAGGATTTTTAATACTCATTTTCATTTAAAAAGTAATCTCATTTTATTACTTTTTAATTTAGTCAAGTCTTTTTGTCCAATTCAAAATAGTCATTGTCAAAGTCAAGAGTTAGAGTCGTCTAATTGTAAAAGTCTGAAAATTAAATTTTTTTGCCTTACGAACGCATTTTCGGTGGAATCCGAGGTTCGGGTAAGGTGTGTAATTTTTGAGCCTCAAATTCCAAATCTGCTAAGTTAAGTAGCATATTGATGGAGGAAGGAGGCATCGGAGAAAGGAGGTCAAATAACAACCTCTTGTCATCACCAACGATGGGGCCACGCAGAAGCTGTGGTGGCATATGTATGGTGTGAGTATATGATTTTCAGTGTGGTTTCCATTTTCTCAGTATGATTCTTTTTCAGAGTTCCTATTTTGTGTGGTATTTGATGGATGTTGGAAAGAAAGTTGTGTTGGAGCGCGCAGATGGTATCGGTGATCCTCTGACTAACTTGGTCCTCTGACTGCCGTACTTCATTAGAAGATGGTCAGCTAGAAGAATACGTTCACTAGCATTAGTGACCATGTGTAGCAAGACCTAACTAGCAAGATCCATTCAGGAGTATGTTCTTCGATGCATTTTGCTTCTCAGTATCTATATGAGTGGAATTTCACATTGTGGGGGGGAATACATACCAATGTTCCATTCCCATTCTGCACCCAAAACGACTTAGTCAAGGAAAGCTTCCAGTGGCAGTGGCAGTTTTCTATGTTGTTCGAGATCGAGTGGCAGCGATCAATGACAGAGACTACGATTAAGAACATTACGATTCTTATAGGAAGTAATGTGAAATTTTTCAATATATCTTCTATTGTGCAGTTTTGAGATATGCATGTTGTGTTTCCTACATAATTCCCTGATGTATAAGCATAGTGGTGAACAGTAGCACCAGAGTAAGTCAGTTCATGGATCTTGAAAGGGTTTGTGGGAGGATCCAGAAAACCACACGAGGTGGACAGTTGATGAAGTTCCTGTCACGTCAAGGTTTGTGGTAAGCCTGTTTAAAACCATGGAAGGAGAGAGCCTTTCTTTTGGATCAAGGTCATGAGTCACAGAGTTGGACATGCCACAGGGGTGAGCATACTGCAGTTGAGAGTGTGGATGTTTTTCTACCATGTAAACACTAAGGGGGGGAATGTTAGGAATTAGTATTTACATCATGGTAAATAATTATATGGTTAGTTATTTTATATATATTGTTATAACAAATATATAACAATATATATTCGGGTGTGTTGTAGTTTCCTATTTTATAGGAAGTCAGTTTTCCTATTGATATGGCTATATAATAGCCTATGATTGTAATTCAATATGTGTCGAATACAATATTAATATATTTTTCTCGTGTGACAATATTGCTTTGTCCCAACAAATTTGACAATCGAGGATAGTCCAACCCCTTCATATGCATCTTTTTTAGGGTTTTGATGCTTTATCCGGGGTTTTTTGGTGATTCTTCTATTATAGGTTTATGGTGCTTTAACGATCACACAAGGACATTCGTGCACATGAAGCAAACATAGGAGAACATCTTGACACTACATAGGAGGTTTCTAGCCATATCTTAGACCAGTCACCCAGATCTTAGATCGGGGTGCCCACAGGCACCCCTATCCCTCTTTAGGCACCCTAGTCTAGCAAGATAGTCCAGATCTACACTTTCTCAGGCTCCTATGTGAAGGTTTCCTCATCATGTTCATCCGGTCTCCACTGCGACACCATCCCATGACATAATTGAATCAGATAAGGCCTTCTTAACCCTCTTTGCACATTATGATTTCACATTTCATTTCTTAGATTACTTAGGTACTATTTCAATATTTTATTACTTCATTTATTCAGTTATTTTACTACTCCTATAATATTAGATTACACTAGAATAAATCTATTTTAGTTAATCAATTTTATATATGTTGGGATACAATCCACATTGATCGGGAATGACCGGGTGACATGTTTAAAATTGGCATGCACGGTGGTTTTGCTGGCTTTAGAAACAAATTTTGTTAAGGAGATGTCAAACATCCCGTAGGGTTGTGGCTATAATGAGGGCTAAGTTTAGCCATGATGAGTTGGTGTTAAGTGAAGTCGGTGGGGGACAAGTTGGTGGTAAGGTCCAAGCGGTGCGGTGAGGAGTTGGTGATTTGAATGGGTAAGGAAGGTAGGTGGTTGAGTTGGTAGTAGTGTTGGAAATCATCCAAGCTAATTAAGGGCTCCTGCAAGCTAGGCTATAATGCAACTTGGTCTAAATGCATAGTATAGTTTACCATCATGAACTTAGTCCCACGTGCATGATGTGGTGAGTTAAATAAGCACTTACAAAATATTGAATACATTAATATGAAGAAATGGAGGCAAAGGCACCCCTCTGAAAAAAGAGTGTGTTAACCCTAGATGAGGGCCGCAAAACAAGTAAATATTGGGGCCCACTTGTTTGATAATGAGTGTCAAAGACTAGAGGTGCAATTTTTTTTTCTCAATATCACCTTGCCACTTGTCATTTTTGATTGGTCCACATGGTGAGTGTACACACATTCAATTTATCTCGAACCTACGTTCAGTCCATATTTTTGCTAGATTGCCAAAAATTTCAGCGTGTAATAAATTCTACACATGACCTCTATTTTCAAAGTGTTCAATATACCTTTGGAAAGCTCTTGACCTTCTCTTCGTATTGTAATGATCTTGAGAGATTTAGGGAAAACATGTATAATGAATTGATATCTAGATCAAACCTCCCACCGAGAAGAATTTTATTCCGAGAAAAAGTTATTTTCACCCACATATGTTGCTAAATCATCCGCCGCATATCACAAACACATACAGGATCCATATAAATAACATTATGGGAAATATTACTACAAATTGTTGAAAAGATTATAAAAAAATCAATCGTTTTAAAAATAGACAATTGTTCTCCAAAAGAGGCAACTATCAAATCGATACTCTATGATTTTGTCAATCTATGCAAGTAACATAAATCAATTCAAATAAAGACAACTAATGCCAACAGTGAATGTCGATTGAGTCCATGTAGAAGCTGTCACAAATCCCAAGAACTAAAAATGCCATCACAAAAAAATGTTTATCTTAAAAATAGACAATTGTTCATCAAAAGAGGAAACTATCCAACTCGATACTATGTGACACGACCATCACCATAAAAAAATTCCTTAAGAATAGATTAGTATTAAAAGACATCTACATGCTAATAATAGGCTAGTGTCCACTGAATTATGTGAAACTGTTAGTGAAATATCTATCCCAACATTCTACACTACAAATAGGATAGAAGCAAACTGTTTGCACAACACTGCATACTAAAATGGTGAAACTACCATCCACTACAAAAGGTCATCAGACATAATTTAGAAACCAATTTGTTAGTGTAATCAATGTACACCCTAATTGTAACTACATAGGATAATTACAAATAAATTCCCAAAATAAGGGACTTAATACATGTGTAAATATCCTGTGTGGACACAACAAGTTTGTATATTAATTACAATACAAATGGTGCCCAAATGGGTCTTATAAGCATCCATATCTTTGCACAATAAAATCAACAACAGATACTTGAAATGTAATTTTCCAAAAATAGACATTCTAAACTTGTCCACTAAACTTGCGTACTCTATTGTCGAAATCAAAATGGAATTTTTCAACCTTAAATGTGAGAAGTAAAAGCTGAGTATGTTAACCCCACCTCTAAACTCTTCAATACAAGTGACAATGGTTATCCATTTTTTCCTTGGAAAAATAGACAACTTGAAAAAATTGGATTTGGGTAGTTTCGTGGGTCTTGGTGGAGAATTTGAAGAATTCAAGTATTTTTCCAAGTTTTAGGCACTTACAATTGTCTTTGGGAACTCTGAATCATCCGGATGTAGTTTCCTTCTCTAGGTTTTAGGATCTAATACTTAGCCAAACTTGAGCAAAAAATTGTAAAATCGAGAAAATTTGGCTTTAGGGGCTTTCCATTCTGAGTTTTCTAACTCCCTAGCCCAAGAAAAATCCAAAAAGTTAGAAAAATTTGAAGAAAATTGGAAAAAAGGCTCAAAGTGTGTGTATTGTGGACATTTCGGCTTTTGGAGGCCCTCATGGTACAATTTCCTTAAGGGCTCCAATTCTCTGCATTATTGAAATCACCAAAAAAATAAAGGGTTTTAAACGAGTCCAATGTTGTCTAGATCAGGTTGAGGTGCGAAGAACTAAGGCCCGTGTGGAACAAGTTCCATGGGGTCTAAAGTTCCCTGCAAGGCCAAAGTTATCACAACATAAGGAATGGAACTGGACATGGCTAAAAGGCAAGTAGCATGGGTGTTGACTCATGTCATGCTAAGGAATAAGTGAGGCTCAAAATACTCGATTAAAGAAATTCTGACCCTTAAGAAGAAAAATCAAAAGGCGTGATGCAAGGATATGAGTCATGCTTCTAAGGAGTAAGTGAGACTCGAAACCCAAGCTAAGCAAGTAGTTCCCGAAATCTACGAAGAAGAAAAAGCAAGAGTGATGCGGAAAATGACTGGGAAAGCTAAAATACTGAGTAAAGCAACTCAAAAACCCCGCAAAACAAAGAATAAGAAGGGAAGTTATGCGGGGATGCGATGTGACATTACTATGAAGTAATGCTCACCCACAAACCCGAGTAAAGGAATGTGGTGAGGGGAATAAAGGTTCCTAAAAATCACACAAAGAAGAAAAGGTATTGCAAAACCCCAAAAGTAAAGTAAATTTGTCTCAAATCCCATAAAAAAGCAAACAAAATGTGAACAATCCTTGTTTTAGACTCGTGTTGACAAGCAGAGTAAAGGCCAGGTAAAATCTCAAGTAAAGTAATGGAGACTTGAATCTGTAAAGAAAAGTCATTTCATAAACCAGCAAAGTAAAGTAGAGAAGGCAGGGAGTTGAATGCCGAGTAACACATGAGCTAGCGGAAGTTAAGAAAAGTCCCATCAAGAATCCATGAAGAAGGAATGATAAGGAGTAAGTGAATCCCAGAAACCCACACAATCGTAACTTTTGACTCAGAGCTCCATTTTCCACAAAATTAGACTTTTTGGAATTGTTTCTTCACGCTTTACATCATGGAATCTATAAAATCAGATTTTAGAGGGAAGAAATGGAAGAAAAATGAGAAAAACGTGGGAATAGCATATTTCCTTGGGATCCAAGCAAAAACCCAGCCAAGTGTCAATCATCCTTTGTTGGTAATCATTTTTGAGCTTCTAGAAGGGTGAGACCACTGAAAACGAGCTCTGGAATTCTCTCTCTCTCTCTCTCTCTCTCTCTCTCCTGGGATCAATAAATGTAAGTGCTAAGGCACATTTTAGGGGGAATGTTCATGTAATGAAACTCTATCAAAATTGTTCTAGAGAAGTGTTGAGTCAGTGTAAGCCTTCACATGGGCCTAACAAATGTTATGGTGCCTCTACTTCACACATGTAATCAGCCATGCATGTTCTAAGAGAAATGAAATCTATGTTTTGTGGGTGTTATTTCAACCCTAGTAGTCCTTTTATTGTATCTTCTTGCCTCTCTATTCTTGTTGTTTTGTTTTGTACATGTATTTCTCATTTGTAGGTTTGTGTTGTTGTGTTTCATCGAGAAAAGATAGTGAATGGAGCCTTGGTTTGTGTCATAGTTGTCTGGACTTTCCTTGTTGTATTTTCCTTCCTTCTTCTCCTTCAGTAGGATATTTCCACCCCCTTTTCTTGGTGCTATCACCTCTGTTAGTGTAGGATTTCCCTTTCATGCATCTTTCTAACCCCCTCTCTCTCTCCCTAGTCCCTTGGCATGATTAGATTAGGATTAGTTAGCTGCATTTTCCCTTATAGGAGTAGTTTAACAGTAAGATAAGGTAGAGGAAGCTGGCCTTCTCTAGAGGTTTTTCTTAGTTAGCAGTCTCACAATTGAGAGACAATCCCATGTTACCTAAAAAAATTGGTTTCTCATTCACAGATTCATGATCAAAACTAGAGGGTGCTATTTTTAGTGATAACAATTTTTGGCACGCCAACGAGACAAGATTTGAAGGATTTATACTTCATAGGTGTGCATCTAAGTTATTTTAGAGGGGGTTCCATTACCCTCCCTTATGTGCAAATTTCATTTCACCGAGTTTGATGTGTCCTTGGTGAGATCTCAACCTTTTGGAGGCATGTTTTAATCACATTTGGTGACTCCATTGATCCAAACAACCCATTATATCATTCAATAAACCTTTCTCATTTCTTTTCCATTAATTTCCATATAATTTCCTTCCATATATTTCCATTTTATTCATTCATGAAGTTGTGCAATCATGGATTCATTCCCTTCCTGGAATTCCTATATGTAGCAACAACAATTCCATTCAAACCCACCTCTAACCTTACAAAATCCATCTTCAAGTTGTTACAAAACACCTCTAGATCAAGTATATGGACAAAATCAAATTGAGCATGCATACCCATGTGAGAAAAATACAAATCAGTTTGGTCACCCACCAAACTATGGAGCTATTTAAGGGCAAGAGTATGCAATTTTGGAGGCCATCCTACACTTGAAGATGTTGATTTCAGAGAGAAAATTTAAACAATAGAGATGAACATGGTGCAGATGAGGATAAAAAAGACTATGAAGGCAACCAATATTGGTTTCAAGGTCTCTTATCCATGGATTGGTCCTATACCAAGCTTGTTTAGTCCTCAACAAAGTGAACTTTATAATTGAGATGATGACAAAGATTGCAAAGTGGGTTGAGTTATTGGAGGCTTACCAATCTATTAGGGAAATTTATCAATGGGGAAATCCTACACTACCATATAACAACCCTCCCATTCCTCTTCCCCAACCTACACCATCTCATCCTGAGTTTCATATCCCTAGCTTTCTACCTACTGCCCCTGTTGTGAGTTCCACTTCTCCATCTTCTTCCCTTCAATCCCACCTCCAATTCTCGATCCTTTTCTCTTCCAAACCTCAATCTTCTCCACATTCCCCTTCACCACATGCATTGCAAAAATTAGTTGAGACCTAACCCACCCCTCCTCTTGCATTCCCAAACCCATTTTGGGAAGAATCAAATTAGAAAATTAGTCAAGGAGAACAACAAGTTGAAGAACCCAACAGAGAAGAACTTGTGCAAAATTTAAAGGATTGGGCTACAAATTTTGAATTCAATCAAATGCCATTATTGACTAGGCCTTCAAAAGAGGTTTGATTTGAAGAACATGTGATGGAAGCTAATTTTATAGAAGAACAAAACAAGAAGAAGATGATTAAAAATCCTTGTGTTATGAGTATAGTGTATAATGACACCATATCCATGGAACATGTTGTTTTATCTCCACAAGAATCAATAAAGGAAGAGAAACTCCTGAGTGAGAAAGATGTTTCATTTAAATGTAATGATCCCCAATGTCCTACATGCTTAGATCTTTCAGTACTTTTGATAAATTGTAGTGATCCACCAAGAACATATCTAGATGATGCAATAATTTCATGAGGAGCTTCATGCCAAAGAGGAAAGAAAATTAGATCCAAAGGTATTGGAAGAAGAATAGATCATAGGAAGCTCTCTTGCTTTCTTTTGTTCATGAAATTTTAGATCCTTCTTCCACTTCATCCTTACAGGAATCTAATTTTTTAGATGAGTTTGATCTTTTAAGATTTATGTTTGAGGAAGAGGAGATCCATGGTGAACCAATGGCCAAATTAGAAATCATCATGGAGCAAGAAGAGTTGTTTGCTGAAGCACCATAAGGATATAATTAGTTTTTAAGAAACTCCACTCAGAAAGTCTCTATAGGATGCCCATGTTCATGTGGATGAGCTTCAAAGAGATGGGAAAATCACAAGGATAATCCTAATGGTTCCAAGAGCCCTTGCCCAATCAAGTACTCCGAAGTTTGGAGCCAAGAAAAGAGTTGCAACCTATCATTTTCAATTCTTAGCATGAGGGATAACTACACATTCCTAAGGATTGGCTGTAATACCTCTTGAATATAAAATAGAACAACCAAAAGAGGTATTTGTTCTATTTCTAGGTTATAGGTCTTGATAGAAAGGGTGAAAAACTAGCTCCAAGTTAGTTTTTCACTCTTATAAAACCATGTCCATTGCCAAATCAATCACATGGTCTTAAAATTTGAGGAAAGACAACTATTTCTTGCAACTAGTTACGGGATTTTTTTGAGATTCCTTTCCCCCTGGTTAGATTAGGGTAGTGTAGATTTTTTTTTTTAGAAGAAGTCTTATGCACACTCTGCATGTTCCATTTGGAACATGTATGTCTTTTCATGTTTATATATAGTTTTTACAATTTTGTTACCTTGCACAATTCATTTTAGAGCCAATTTGATAAGTTGGGAAATTCCCAAGCTTCATCTAGATCCATGAGATCATTTCAGTCCATTTGGGAAGCAATGTTCATGGAGGACTTTAAAGAAGATATGTTCAAGAAGAAGGTGTTTGGGAGACAACTCCAAGTGCATCCATCCTCATTGCCAAATCAACATGTGTTTTAGAACTCTGCAATGCTTCATCCTTGCAAGAAAACATTTTAGTTCTTCATACTTGGTAGAAATCAGATTTTGGGATAGCTTCAAATATTCATCCTTGTCTCAAACAAGATCAGAGGAAGCAGATAGAATTCTAGATTCAGACAATTTTCCACTCACATAAAACCTTGATTCAAATTTTTTATCAGCTTCAAGTTCAGTTAAGTGATTCAAGTGGTCTCAAGGGTATGTTTTTTAAGTTTAAATCAATTTTTTAGTTTATCAAGAAAACTCCATGCCTAATGGATGCTTCAAGGTCACTAATATTTCAATCTAGCAGAAGATTACCTTTGGAGGTCACCAAATTTTTATCCATTTTTCCCTCTTGGAAAAATGGACAACTTGAAAAATTGGATTTGGGCAGTTTTGTGGGTCTTGGTGGAGAATTTGAAGAGTTCAAGTATTTTTCCATGTTTTGGGCACTTACACTTGTTTTGGGGAACTTTGAATCATCTAGATATAATTTCCCTTCTCTAGGTTTTAGGATCCAGTACTTAGTCAAAATTGAGAAAAAATGGTAAAATCGAGAAAATTTAGTTTTAGGGGCTTTCCATTTTGATTTTTCTAACTCCCTAGCCCAAAAAAATCCAAAAATTTAGAAAAATTCAAAGAAAATTTGAAAAAAGGTTTCAAAGTGTGTGTATGTGTTGTAGAAATTTTGGTTTTTGGAGGCTCTCAGGGTACATGTTCTTTAAGGGATGCAGTTCTCCGCATTACCAAAATCACCAAAAAAATAAAGGGTTTTGAACGAGTTCAATGTTGTGTAGATCGGGTTGAGGTGTAGAGAACTAAGGCTCATGTGGAACAAGTTCCACAGGTTCAAAGTTCCTTGTAAGGAAGTTACCACAACATAAGGAAAGTAACTCATCGAGAAGGTAAGTAGCTTTGATTTTTTTGACTCGTGCTTACTAAGGAGTAAGTGAGGCTTAGAAACCCAAGCTAAGTAGTTCTCCAAACACTGTGAAGAAGTAAAAGCAAAAGTCATGATGTGGGATACGAATCATGTTTTCTAAGGAGTAAGTGAGGCTTGGAAACTTGAGCTCAAGCAGTTCCCAAAACATGCAAAGTAGCAAAAGAAAAAGTGATGTGGAAAAATGACTGGGAAGCTAAAAGGCCCGAGTAAAGCAACTCAAAAAACCCCGCTAAGAAAAGAAGAAGAAGGGAAGTTATGTGGGGATATGATGTGACATTATCTGTGAAGTAATGCTCACTTACAAACTCGAGTAAAGAAAGGTAGTGAGGGGAATAAAGGTGCCCAAAAATCATGCAAAGAAGAAAAGGCATTTCAAAACCCTGAAAGCAAAGTAAAGTGGTCTCAGATACCATGAAATAAGAAAACAAAAAGTTAGAAATGCAGGTTTTAGACTCGTACAATCAAGAGTAAAGGCGAGGTAAAATCCTAAAAACGAATGGAGACCCAAAAGCGTGAAGTAATGCCATTTTATAAACCAATAAAGAAAGGCAAGAGAAGGTAGGGAGTTGAATCTTTGAGTAAATGATGAGTGATGGAAGTTAAGAAAAGTCCCATCAAGAATCCACGAAGAAGGAATGATAAGGAGTAAGTGAATCCCATAAACTTGCACAACCATAAATTTTGACTTAGAGCTCCATTTTCCACAAAAATGGACTTTTTGGAATCATTTCTTCACACTCTACATCATGGAATCTAGAAAATAAGGTTTTAGAGGGAAGAAATGGAAGAAAAATGATAAAAACATGGGAATAACATATTTCCTTTGGCTCAAGCAAAAACCCATCCAAGTGTCAATCATCCTTTGTTGGTAATCATTTTTGAGCTTCTAGAAGGGATGGGACCATTGAAAACAAGCTCTGGAATTCTCTTTGGGATCAATAAATGTAAGTGCTAAGGCACATTTTTAGGGGAATGTTCATGTAATGGAACTCTATCAAAATTGTTCTAGAGCAGTGTTGAGTTGTAAGCCTTCACATGGGCTTGGAAAATGTTCTTGTGCCTCTGCTTCACACATGTAATGGACTGTGCATATTCTAAGAGCAATAAAATATTTGTTTTGTGGTGTTTCAACCCTAGAAATCATTTTATTGTATCTCCTTGCCTCTCTATTCTTGTTGTTTTGTTTTGTGCATGTATTTCTCATTTGTAGGTTTGTGTTGTTGTGTTTCATGGAGAAAAGATAGTGAATGGAGCCTTGGTTTTGTGTCTGATTTCTAGCCTTTCCTTGTTGCATTTTCCTCCTTCCTTCTCCCTCGGCAGAATATTTCCATCCCCTTTTCTTGGTGCTATCACCTCTGTTAGTGTAGGATTTCCCTTTCATTCATCTTTCAAACCCTCTCTCTCTCTCTCTCTCCCCGGTCCCTTGACGTGGTTACATTAGGATCAATTAGCCGTATTTTCCCTTCTAGGAATAGTTTAGCAAATAAGATAAGGTAGAGGAAGCCAACCTTCTTTGAAGGTTTGTCTCGATTAGTAGTCCCATAACCGAGAGATAATCCCATGTTACCAAAAAAATGGTTGCTCATTCATAGATTCATGATCAAAACAAGATAAATGTATCACATTTTTTTGTATCTAATCCATAATTAAAAGCAACATATGAATATTTATGTTATTTATAATTAATTTTTGTGGAAGTTTTCCCATTACCATTTTTACCTTTCATGGGTTGTGGTGGAGGTTTCTCCCTTATAGTCTCAACTATTCTAGAGCATTCACCTTTTTTATTCTAACCACCAAAACTAGATCCCAAACCTCCGCGATGATGCTTAACCACCGTATGGGGTTAGCAATTCATTAGCCTTATTTTCCAAGGATTTTTCATTAAATCCCATTTTAAAAAGTAATTTTGAACCTATTCCCTTAGTATGTTGTTCAAACTTACAAAAATCATTTTCAACTAATTTGAAATGGGAAGATTCAACAACTGGCGATATACTTATAGTGCTTAAATCAACTTGTGCACTTGTGGGAGAGGAAGGTACTAATTGTAAAATGGACTTATTTTTCCCCTTCATGTCACCACTAGTTTGTAACTTTTCCAAGAGCTCATCCTTGGATTTCAATTCTATTTTCAATTTCTCACATTCCTCTTCCAAGGAATAGTACATTGATTTTAGGAGAACATTGTCTTCCTAGATCTGGCGGTTGAATGCCTCAAGCTCATCGAGCTTCTCCTGTTTTGATAACTTTCCCATAGTGCACCTATACCTATCTAATCAAAACTGAACCAACAGTAAAATATAAACCAATAAACTATCAAATCAACCAGCTCGATACCAAACTTGATCCGTAAATGCGGTAGGAACGCCTAGTATTTTGAATGTTTACGAAAAGATCAATTAAAATTATAAGTTTCTAACCTTTATCAACTTGAAACTAGTTAAAAATATGATTCAAAAACTGATTCAAATGTGTTTATAAACTGATTTAAAACTGAATTTGATTGCTAAAAATCACTCATTCTAGTTGCACATTCAAATCAATTTGATTTTCATTATACTCAATTTTACTGATTTTTCATAAAATTGACGTATTGATTATAATTGCATTCAAATTAAAATATGATTTAATATCTGTAAATAATATGAAAACTAAATGCAAAATCATAAAAAACATGACACAAGATTGTTTACTGGGTTCAGAAATTCCTACATCCATGGGTTCATACGAACCGATCCATTAAAGTTAGTTTTGCAAGTACATTCAAATGACTTACAAATCAAATAATGAAACTCAAAACCTATAACAAAAGACCATGGGAACTCTTGAGATCTGAAAAACTTAAGTGTTTGCTCTTTGTGTTTGTTTTCTTCTTTGTAAGGTGATCTTCCTCCGTTCGCCTTCTCAAAAGAGACACAAAAAGCTTTAAAAAGATAGTATAAGATCTCTAAATTAGGAAAATTAGTACACCACCAAGAGCATCTCTACGAATTCTTAATAATACATTAGTTCACTTCAAGACTTGAAACTACCCCTAAGTTTCTCAAAATCTATGTTTTGTAAAACTACCTTGTTATCCACAATACACAGCATATGATTTAAGCACTTTAAATGGATACTCACTCCTTTTATAACTCGTTCACCAATAGTAGCCCAACGATTTACATATTATTTTAACACTCGGTTGGTTAAGGGGTTGATCCCCCTTAACCTCCACCACTGTTTTATCTATGTTGGGATAAATCCCACATTGACATGGGAATAATTGGTTGACATGTTTGAAATTGGCGAGGCCAATGGTTTTTTTGGATTTAGAGCCACATTTTATTGAGGCCATATGGAATGAATGATAGTTTTTGGCTATGTTGGGAAGTGTTTGGCATGGAGGCATCACCGGGGCTAAGTTTAGCCGATGAGTTGGTGTTAAGTGGAGTTAGTGGGGGATGAGTCGATGGTAAGGTCCGAGTGGAGTGGTGAAGAGTTGGCGAGTTAAACAGTGAGGAAGGTAGGTGATTGAGTTGACAGTAGTGTTGATAGTTAGTCTGAGTTGATTAAGGGCTTGACGAGCTAGGATATAATGCAACTTGGTCTAAATGCATATTATAGTTTATAATCATGAACTTAGTCCCACATGCACAATGTGGTGAGTTTCATAAGCAATTAAATACAAAATCTTGAATACAGTGATATGAAGAAATGAAGGCAAAATCACCCCTCCAAAAAAAGAGTGTGTCGACCCTGGCTGAGGGCCCCCAACTAGTAAATAATGGGCCCCACCCATCTGATAACGAGTGTCAAAGTTTGAAGGTGCAAAATAACTTTTTCTCAATATCACCTTACCACTTTTCATTATTTGATTGGTCCACATGGTGAGTGTGCACACATCCAAGTCATCTCAAACCTGCGCATGGAGTCCATATTTTTGCTAGATTGCTAAAAATTTAGCGTGTAATAACTTCTACATATGACCTCTATTTTCAGCGTTCATATATCTGCTAGAAAGATCTCAACCAATTCTTCTCATCATCTTGTAATGATCTTGGGAGATTTAGGAAACTTTGTATACTAAATTGATCTTGATTGGGAGTTGTAGTTAGAAGTTGCTTGATAGTAAGAAACACAAGGTAACCAACCATGGACCAATGTTTTTATCCATGTGGGGTAAACCGTTTTTTCACAAAGGAAATATTGGATATGAAATTACCAAGGAGATACAAGAGACTTTGAAACTTGGATATTGAAGGAGGGATCGAGAGTGACTAGTTCTCAAATCAATGTATAAACTAAGGATTTGAGCATCATGGTGCTAAATAAAGGATTTGAGGGTCTAGATGCTAAACTAAGGATTTAAGCGTCTCAAACGCTAGGGAAAGAGTGTTGGGAAAGCGATATGTTTTACCTTCTAACCATGACACTTTCTCAAAAACAAGTTCTACCACTATAGATGGAAAAATGAACCCATTTTGCAACTTTTTCTTACTAGGTCCCAAAACCATAACAAGGCTAGAGGCAGAGAAGGCCACATTGTTGATTGAGTGAGTTACTTTGATGACCGAGTAAGATGACATAATAGCTACTTGGGACAAAGTGACCTGGAGAGAGGGATGGGTTGAGATTACAACTCATGAATTTTAAGGGTGATCTTACCTAAACTAGAGTAGATAGGGATATGTATTAGTGTGATAGGGAGACTCTGCGGCATGCCTTTGGTTTGACAAAACCATCGGTGTTGGGGTTGAGCAATTGATAACTAGAGCTCAGATTAGTGGTTAGATGAGGCCACCCGCTAGTGTGAGTTTTTCTCACTATCAAGTATTAAGTGACGAAATTCACTATTATGAGGCCATAGTGAGGTAGAGGCTTCCAGGTGAGCCTTAGTATCTTTGAGTGTTTATCTCAATGACGATAGGATCCATTAGGTAGTGCTTTGCGAGCGTGGGTCAACCATCGAGAAGTCTAGGCAAGGGACCGGATAGAGGTCTATATGATTGCTAGGGGAGCAGTGCCAGAGGGGGTATTCGATTGATAGGGCTACAGTTCTGTATGAGACTCTTTGAATCCCTTGATGATGTATATATTTTGATGTATAAGGATCTTTTGAGCCCTTGACGATGTATTAACATGATATATATATATATATATATATATATGATTTTGATGTGTTATATTTTGAGTTGTGTAATGGTTTCGATGTGATGTATGTATGTTTGTGGTTAGAGACGTGATTGATTATGATTAGGGTTTTGATGTTTTATGGAATTTATTTGAAATGTATGGTTTTAGATTAGAGATATATGTGTTATAATATGATTTTGATGGTTTTAGACATGTTTGTGATAAATTATGATCTTGTTGTTTGATTAATGCACTATACGATGGATAAGAACATAATGTGGGATGTTTTCTTTTTATTGTTCTTGGCATATATAGTGTATGATGGTAAACTTGTTATATGTGTGATACTATAGGCACAACCTTGTAATTAATGTTAACATATGACTCACAATGGTTAGTCATACTAGGATCATAAATAGATGTGGGATAGTTGTATATATACTTTTGACTTGGGAAAGATTTGTATGTAACAAACATGGGGAAGTGAGTTCTTGATAGTTCTCAAGTTTTGCCACAACTTTATTGTATATTACACAAGTTGATTGATGTGGGAAGCTTAAATTTGACGGGAAAGTTGATCGATGTGGGAAGATTTCTGGGATGGTTGCTTTTTTGATTTTGATATGAGGGGTCGTTTGATGTGGGAAGCCCTTTTTGATATGAGGACTAATCAATGTGGGAAGTCCTTTTGTGTATTTTGATTGGGTAGCCATCCTTCGAGGGAGTGGTCTATGATTTTATTGACATTTTGATTTCATGGTAGCCATACTTTAAGGGAGTGGTCTACAACTTTTTTGGTCCATGATTTGATTTTTTTGATAGCTATCCTTAGAGGGATTGGTCTATATCCATCCCATAGATATTTTGATATTTTGAGTTGAGGGCAAGTCTGGGTAACCACTTAAAAGGGTATAAGAAAGCGTGCAAGATACACATGTGTCCTTATTATGTCATTACATAGGATAAGATTGGGGGATGGTGAGAGTAATGATTTCAAGGTTCCCTAATTGTGAGTAGGAACTTATCCATGTGGAATATGTTATGAGTAGATATGTGGTGCCCATATTCAAGGTCATGACAGGTATGCTGACAGAAGACCACATAACTCCAAATCATTAGGAGAGTGATAAGGTGTGTGGGTTGATGGATAGAGATCATGGTGTGACTAAGGTCTCGTGAGTCGATATTTTAATAATAGAATGGCTGCAAGTGCATGGCATTAAGAGGATATTTTTAGGTTTACCATCAAGAGAGGATAAAAGATAAGCCCCAGACCTATATTTATGAGTGATGATATATGATCCAAGCTAGTTAGAATAAAACTTCCCATGTTTACTCTTTTTCATGTTAGTGACATGATGGTTCTCATTGAGAACAAGATCACCAATGTTAAAGTCATGTTTGAAATGTTTGTTATATGATCATTTGATTCATTCTTGATAGATGTTGATATGTTTGAGGCGATTAGATGAAATTCATCTAACAATTCAAGTTATGATAGGCATTCTTGATGATAATCCTCATCAGGGATGAAGTCGTTGAGAGAAACTGTAAGGATGAGATTTGAACTTCGAGAGGAATAAAGACTTTGGTGCCATATACTAAGGAGAAGGGTGTAACACCCATAGGGGTCTGAAAGCTAGTTTGATATGCCCATAATGTAAATAAGATTTAAAGATGCCAATTTCTACCAGCTTGGTCAATAATTTTCATGAGGATTTTGTTGTGGGTTTTGTTGGATTCTTTAGCTTGACCATTTGCTTATGGATAATAAGGAAAGGAAAAATTTGAGATTGATGTTGTAAGGATCGCAAAGTTTTTGAAATTTCTTATTTTGAAGGATTTTCCATGATTTGTGATGATTTAATGAGGAATACCAAAGCAATAGATAATGTGATGATGGATGGAGTTAACAATTTTATCTACTTTACTAGAGATAAGGGGGATTGCTTCCACCCATTTTATAAAATATTTAGTTGTTGTGATGATGGAATTGTGTCATTGTGATGAGCGAGGGTTGATAAGTCCAATAAGGTCAAGCCCCCATTGTGAAAAAGGCCAAATATATTTAATGGGTTGAAGAGTGTGGCTAGGGATATGTGTGAGGTTGGAATGTTGTTGACATTTGACGCATTTCTTGACATAGTCACAATAGTCTTAGTTAAGTGTGGGCCAATAATAACCCATGCACATGATCTATTTAACAACAACTAAAATGTTGAAGTGTCCACCGTATATATCTTCATGGAATTATTAGATAGCTAGGTGAGCCTCCAAAGTTTTATGACAGGAGAAGGAGGCCTTCAAATCCTCTATTATATAGGATACCTCCTAGTATGACATAGTAATATGCACATTTTAAAAGGATATATTACCATTTCGGATAGATCTCGAAGGTATTTTTTTAGTGGAAAGATAATCATATGTTTGGGTATACCAAGTGTTAGATGAGCTATCTTCTATGTGATTGATGGTAGGAAGATCAATGTTAGTATAGGATGGCTGATCTAGTTTGTGTACAACAATGAAAAGTTTGGAATCATTTGGTGATAAAGGGATGAGAGAGGCAAGTGAATCCATGGTGTTCATAAATTTTTTAGATGAGCGAGGGGTGGTTTGGATTTCATAATGGTCAAAGAGTTGTAATAAGTCTTCGACAATGGTTTTGTATTTTTGTAGGACCTCATTTTTACATTGATAAGTCCCTTTGATTTGATTGATGACTAGTTGTGAGTCTCCATAGATGTCAAGAATTTGTACACCAAGAAAGGTGGTAGTTTGAAGTCCCATAATGAGAGCCTCGTATTCTACCATGTTATTAGTACATTTAAAATTTAGTTTAAGGATAATGGAATAGGAGTGTCCCAAGGGGGTATTATGACTATTCCAGTACCCTCTTAATCGTAGTTGGAACCGTCAAAGAACAAGGTCATTTTAAGTGGGCTATTTTCATGATCAAGAGTGTTGATAAATTCACCGGGAAGTGTTTACAAGGTAATTAATTAGAAGGAAGGGGATCTTCTGCAAGATGATAAAAATGACCCGCCCCTTTATATATTTCTAAGAGATAAATTTAAGGTCAAATTCTATCATGAGCATGAGCCATCTGGTGATGTAATCATTGTGATAAGGCTTAGAATGCATAGATTTGAGTGGATTAAAGTTTGTGACAATGTAGGTTTTTTGATTAAGGAGGTAGTGATAGAGTTTGGAAGTTGCAGAAGTACAAGGCATAACACAATTTTTTTCTCCTGAATAGTGATTCTAGTAATCGTGAAGGGTGCTACATATGTAATAGACAACTTTTTCCTTACCTTGTTCAGCTCGATGTTCCAACATGGCTTCCAAGGCATGGTTAGTCATGGAGATAGAAATATATAGAAGGATCCCCCTCGGGTGGAGGCCTAAACACCGGTGGGACAAAAGGTATTCTTTGAGAGCATCGATGGCTGTTGAAAATTATCATCCCGTTTAAAGTGGATGTCATTTCTCAGAGAGTATGTAAAGGTTGACAACAATCTAATAATTGAGAGATGAAATGATGGATTGATTGAAGCTTTCCTTGAAGAATAATTTTTGTTTGAGATTGGATGGTGGAGGCATTTTGATAATGGCTTTGACTTTGGTGGGATAAAATTCAATTCCCCTAATAGATACTATGAATCCTAAGAGTTTTCCTATGAGAACTCAAAATACACATTAAATAGGGTTAAGGTGGAAGAAAAATATAATAGACATGAAAAGGTCACCTTAAAGATAACTATATGGTCTCTTTGGTGTTTGGATTTACCTAAGAGATCTTCCACATAGTCTTCTATGGTTTTATAGATGAGGTCATGAAATATATAGGTCATAACACGTTGATAAGTAGCTCCTACATTTTCAAGCCAAAGAGCATTACTCTATAACAAAAGGTTCCCACGGGGTGGTAAAGGATGTCTTATGTTTATCTTATAGTTTGATGATGATTTGAGTGTAGTTAGAGAAAACATCCATAAGAGACAAGATCTTGTGTCTTGCTATTAGATCGACGAGCTAATAATTTTTTGGTAAGGGAAAATCACCTTTTGGACAAGAGATGTTAAGGTATAGGAAGTCCGTACATGTACACAATTTTCTAGTGGCCTTAGTGATAGACGTGATGTTAGAAACCCATTATGGATAATCAATAAGTAGTATGAAGTTGGAAAAAAGAAGATGCTTGTTGTCATGTGTTTTTTTAAGGGCAAAATCAAACTTGAAACATGACAACTTAAACACATCTCTGGATCTATTTGGCCTCTATGTGATGACTATCCTAATCTTTCAAGTCTTCATATGTGTTGTTAAAACCTCCCTAAGTGTTTAAACATTGTGATAAGGTATTTTAACCTTTTTAGTAAAGTGCTTTCAATTGTGTAATCTCTTATAAACCTAACAAAGCTATTTTTAGCCTTTTCTAGACAAGCGTGCATCCTTGGGACAGATCGAGAAAAAAATCATCCAGGAGTGTTTTTTAAAATTTTGGATAGTGATGGAACTGATTTAGGAAAATTTAGTGAAGTTCTTGAGGTTTAGGGACAATAACAATGATAACGTGTTTTGTAGGGTTAAGGAACTTGTAGTTAAAAATGGTACCTGAGCTTCAACCGAGGATTCCAAGAGTTCTATAGTGATTTGGAAAGAAAATAAGTAGTCATTGGAAATCTTGAAGAGTCCTCTATATGATGGAACCTTAACATATTTCACAAGACTCAAGACTCTCTCATGGAATCTCAATTTCAGCAGACACACTCTACTATCTTAAAAAAAAGGAGAAATTTCAGTGAGTTGTAGGCATAATTATAATTTAAGACCCATCACATTATATTTATAAGTATCTTGGGAGTAAAAATCATATAATGGTTCATCAAAAAAGTCTTCATGAAGCTCGAAACGCGTCACAATCGTCTCTCTCGGAAGGTATGTCTCTCATACTTAGCCAATTTTACAAGAGGAAACATGTCACCTCCATGTTGAGGAAATTTTTTGTTTACGTACTATCCCTTTCCCTAAGGGATAAAGGGGAAAAGAAAATTTCCCACCCCATATTTTCTCTCAAGTTCTTCACTTTACCTTGTTAAGCACTCCGCATGCCCTTTTCACCTATCTCTAGCCCCTCTCGTCGTGCAATGGAGTTGTGCCACTTGTCATCACTAGGGAAGGGAAAATTTTTATATCCCTCTTATCCTTG
Organism: Taxus wallichiana var. yunnanensis; assembly: GCA_018340775.1. Taxonomy (NCBI): domain Eukaryota; kingdom Viridiplantae; phylum Streptophyta; class Pinopsida; order Cupressales; family Taxaceae; genus Taxus; species Taxus wallichiana. The sequence continues at coordinate 192,449,531 of CM031244.1, read as the reverse complement.
TCCCAAGGGGGTAGAGAGGAAAATAAAATACACCCCACTCTTTCCCTTTCTTTGTATTTTCATGTGACCAAAAATAAGCTCGCGGTGCTTAAGTAAGCCCTTTCTTGCTTCCCTCGCTTTGAATCAGACCTTACCACTTGTCATCACCACATCGGGGAACATTTTTATGACCCTTCAGTCTTTGTACATAAGGGAAAGAGGGGAAAAGAAAATGGTCCCCACTCCAACCCCTTTCATGATTCCTCATGCGACCCAGTTTCGGCCCTCCGGTGCTAATTGTTAGTTTTTCCCCCTTCCCTCATTGTGCAATCAAACGACACCACTTGTCAAGCCCACATGAGGGTGAATTTTTATATGCCTCTTGTCCCTATCCTAAGGGTACAAGAAAATTCACCCCATTGTAGGGAGGTTGAAAACCTAAAATTTAACTAAGTCTTTTACCCGCTTCTTCTTGCTTATTCCTCATTCAAACCTCAAAAGCATTGTCGAAAGTTTTAAAAACATAAAAGAACTCCTACCCACCTCATTTTTTTCACAAGAACTCCATTTTTGTTGAGAAAAACATCTAAGAACCTAAAAATTATCCATAAACTCTATCAAAATTCTGTCAGGGATGCCATATGTACCAAAACAAGAAAAATTCATAAATATCAAACTCATGATAACTGTTTCCCTTGAAATTTTCACAATTGTTCCTCATCTTAAGCACCTAAAAGAAGAATGTAACAATAAAGTAGATGACGACTGATTTTTAATGGTATTAAACCCTAGTTTCATGCCTTATAAGATACTTTTTTGTTTTCCAAGCATTCCAGGTGGGCGATTGAGGTGAAATTTGGAGCACAGTGTCCGGAAGCAAGTTAAATCCAGTGTAAGAAATTCCATTTGCAATCAAAGGTGGATAAGTGATATTTCTAGAAATAATAAGTATTTGGTACCCCACTTACTAAAAAGAGTAACTTACCTAAAAAAATATTCATCTCAGATCAATTGCACTCAAAGAATAATGAAGATTCCATATTGGACTTTTTTTTTTCAAAAAAGGAGAAAAAGTAAAAATTAAAAAAACAAAAAAGCAAAAAAACAAAAACAACTTTATAAAAATATAAAATTTCAAAAAATCACTAATAAACATAAATGAATGTATTACCAACATGTTAAGGTTTTCAAAAAGTGAATTCATGCAAAAATATACTTTTCCCAAAATAACAACTCCTAAACTCTAAGCTGCTAAAAATAGGAAGTGTCGATTCGATTCTGAAAAGGTGTATTCTTCATTTTTTCCCATATTGTTGATTTGTGAAAGTAAAAAGTTCAATTTTTTTCATGAGACCATTTCAACCATGGTATTGGAATACCCAAGTGTGGGAAACAACGATGTTACTCATATGGATTTGGAAGATCTCAAAAATCGTATGCTTGGTGGTCCTAGAGAACCAATGTGGGAAAAAGTGTTCACAAGTGGATTATATGTTGCGAGTTGTCATTATGTATTATTTCAAATCATGGAGTTGAGTACTGGCATGTGCTCATCACTATGGGCTGAGATAATAATCATAAGGGTGGATGATAACTCCATTTTTGGTGTGCTCACTCTAAAGGAATTTCTCAATGTATGCAGATTCTGACATTGAACAACATGGTGATCATCAAGAAATAATTTGCATTGGGTGAATGGTAAAAACATAATCATATGTTCAAGGCCTTGTATTGGCATCTTAATTAAAATAGGAATAAATCCATCTCACATGCCAAAAGCTCTATCTCAAAGTGAATTCCATGAAGGCTTTTCAGATGCAATCATCCTACTAAGCATGGTGATTGAAGAAGAAGTTATGATGGATTTTTAGGATTGTATGACACAATTTATTCTTGTTGTCATTTAGGGTAAGAAGATGATTGGTGGGGTAGATAATATGTGAAAACATCCATCAATAATTGCTCTAGTTGTCATTTCGCAGAAGTTTTTCAATGACATCCTACTTGGTCTACACTCGGGCAAGAATTGATCATTTAGAGGACTAACCCTAACTCAAAATATTTCTTAGAAGGCCCCCGCCTATGAGAAGTATCCACAATTGAACCTAAAAGAGATAAATAACCATTTTGTAAGAGTGAATGATGATTTTATTATGTTTTTCATCCACGAGGTTGGAGGGAAATCCTAAATCAACGATGTCTTCACTAGCTAATACTTTAATCAAGAGGTATGGGTCTTTCTTCACACATTTCTCAAATTTTTCATACATCAGAGTGTCTAGGTTTTATCTTGCTCCATGTAAGCTTCCAAGGTATCTCAACAATAAGATTGTGATGTTTGAGTTGTGTAGGCAACTTGTTCACATCGATGGTAAGCTTAAGAATCAAAAGAAGAAAAGTGTTTCATTCCCTATCTTCCTCGGGATCTTCTCTTATTAAAATGATAATGATGTCGCAAACTTAGAATCTGCCTTTGCTCCTTTAAACCTCTACTCATACACACCGGGGGAAGAATTTGACATTCGAGTAAACCAAAACATTCCACCTTCCTAATTTGCACCATGTTTAGCCAATAGGATTATTGGGTGGTGTGCGAGATGATTTTGAAGTCAGGGAATGTGATCATATGAGAATGATAGTTGGGTATATGAGAAAATTCAAGTTTAATTGGTATGAGGATGGGATTGAAGATGATGATACCAAAATGTATGATTAGAGTATTAAGTTGTGACATCCACACACCCGCCACAAGTTATTTGGAGAATTTGTGTAATATCCCCTTTTGGGATATTATCCAAATCTGCAAATTCAACTTAACCAATTGATGCTAGAAGGACTAAACCCTCATAGTTTGACCTCAAATAATCCAATGTTAGCTTCAATACAACCCAAATGGGGTTGGAGTGAGCCAAGGTGGTGGATTAGATGGGAGAACCAATTAGGAAATTAATCTCTTCAAATCTGAAATTTATTGCAGCAGTTAATAAATAAATAAAAATTCCCCTAGAACAGTTGAACTTCAAAAATTAATAACTTCTTCACCACTCAATATTTTTCTATCAAACCAATGCCAAAAGATTATCCATATTTTTAAATTTCCAACAAGCTATAGAACATAATTTTTTGATAAGTAGAAGACATGCAAATCAACCCACAAAATATGAAACTATGTAGATGAAACCCTGACACATAATAATTAAATATTGCTCAGACAACTGAAACTTGGAAAATTCATAACTTGCTCAATACTTCGTCTTTTACCATGAAATAAAGTGCATAATAAAGTAGAAATAAAGAGATTTCCAATGAACTATCAAACTAATTTTTCTGATTATCGAAACCCCTTCAAAACAACCCACAAAATCCAAAAACCAGTCATTAGGGTTAGAGTAAATGGTATAAATTATTATCAGCTCTTTCTTTGCTTCAAAAACTCTCCAAATATCAGTCCTACACTTGGAAAATGTGATTCCTACTTCAACTACCACTTGAGACCAAGAAACAAATTAGGAAAATTATGGAATAATTTTTTTTTTTTATAGGAAGAGTCTACAACCAAGTTGCAAGACACTAGTTTGAAACTAAATAGGTTCCTAGAACAAATTCTGATTAACCAAACACAAGATTTCCATTTTTATCTTATAACAAGTTTACTAGGTTCCAATTTGGAGGTTACAAGTTTTATTAAGGTTCAGGGAGAAATTTATCGCCAGGCCTGCTCTCTATCAAGCCTTGAAATTCAACTAGATTTCTCACACACTTAGAGTTATCAAAACTTTCCTAAACTAGGCTCATTGGATAGGAAATTTCCTCACCTTTCCAACCATATAAAGAAGTCCTCCTAACTCCTTGTAAAACTCAAGTTATGGCCGGGCGGAGTTTTAGGGGAAAATTTTCCCTTGGAGGTCCGCGGGGTTAGGGAGAAAATTGGGAAAATTTTCCCAAATGCCACGTGTCATCACGTGATTGGTGCGGGCGGCGGGTCGCGGGAAAAATTTGAAATTTTCTCAAAACCAAAGTCTCAATTTTCCAAAGGAAAATTTTCCTCCATGCCTCTCGCACTTGCTCAAATGGCCACGTGGCGCTTTGTGATTGGTCACGGGCCAGCGGAGGAAAAAGTGAAATTTTTCAAAAGGGCAAAAAGTTAAGTTTTTTTATTAAGGGCCTGCCCCTCCAAGGTGCCACATGGAAACTTCTGATAGGAGGAGAGGTTGGCGGGGCCATGGAAATTTTAGGAAATTTTTCCAAAGTTCAAAATTTAAATTTTTCTAATGTCGAATTATTTCATTTTTGGTTTGGGATGGCCATTTTGAAGTAAAACTTCAAATGGCCATAACTTTTGATAGGAAGCTCCATTTTAGGCAAACGAGGACTTTCCGGAAAGATCTCAGAGTCCTCTTTGCACAACAATCATCAATTTTAGAATTTGGTAAAGTTTCAAGGGTCAATTTTAAGAAATCGATCTGCAGGGTTTTAAGTTACAAACTGGCAGTTTTAAACTTGCAAATTTTATAAAAATTGGACTCTTCCTTCACTCAACATGTCAAACAGACATGGAGGATCAACTTAGGGAAGAATTAGAATGTTTTAAAGGTGTCAATTTGATCAATTTATTGAAGTTGCATTTTTATCCAACAAGGAACAAAAAATGACTTAGGAAGGGGATTGATTCAAAATTGGATTGATTGAATTGTTTTCTCGAATTTTCCTTGTCAAGCTGGGTTCAGAATAGTCTCAGCATGTTAATTCATAGTATTTTTAAATTGATTGGGAAGTATAAAAGTGAACTGTTCTTTTTTTTTTTTTTCAAATGTACATTACCAGATTTAACTTTAAAACAACAAGTTGTTGCTTTAAATTTGGTTTGTCTTTTTTAAAAAATTCAAACAACAATGATTCCTAAACTTAATCCAATGTAGTTTCTTATCAAACATCCATGTAATTCAAACTAAAAGCATCTCTGAGTTTCCAGTTTTGATATACAATTTTGCAAGAAAGAATAACATTTAATTTCATTTCATATGCATCTTCTCAACATTAAAAAAACAGAGATTCTTATTCTTTTCAAAATGGAAATTTATCCTTTGACAACAATACAATTTTACAAGAACCAATGCCATACTTCTATTGAAAATCAAATAACATTACAACTGATCTCTTTTCCAATTTGATCTGATTTCAAATTTCAAATACAAGTATGAAATGTTCTTCCCATTTTCTTTTCAAACTAAACAGAAAGATACAATTCATTTCTACATTTGAATTTCAATGTTAAATATACAACTGTATGACAGTCTTTTCCAATACAGAGAATAGAATGTTTCATCTTTACATTTCAATTAAATTTCAGACTTCCATTTACCATACAATGGCTTCACATTACAAAATTATACAACTCATCCACGCGAAGTGGGAAGGGATTACAAAAGTTTGCTCAAAGAGATGACTGTCAAACTGTATTCTTCTTTCTCCAAACAGCAGCTTGCTGATTTCTTCATTCTTGCAACTTGAATCACAACAAGGAAGGGGGAAAGGCAACACTCTCCACCCAACCAAGATACCCAATGGGAAAATAGAAGCCATCTTTCCCCATTGGCCCCCGAGCCCCAACCATATTGAAATGGAGCATGATAATTCAACTCATGGCAACATGGACTTCTTTCACATGCAAGCAACACTCATGTATCACAAAAATCAAAGAAAACACAAATCAAAACAAGGTAGTAGTTCTCAACTGCATTAGAAAATAGTCATACAATCACAAAGGCTTGAGCAAGCAAGCCAAACAAGAGCAAGAACTATGGAGGTCTCCTTATGCCTCCCATGTTGAAATTGGACATCCACCTACAACAACCACCAAGAACATAACCATCCCATAAACCTTATCCCTCCTCAACCCCTCCTTATCCCTCCTCCAAATTTATCCCTTATACCTCCCCCAAAGTAAGAAATGCATGCATATTCTTTTCCTAGGTGGATTCCAACCAACACTCCCTCCTCAAGACAAGTGCCAATGGCAAATCCCTTATCCCTCCTCTGATTAACCTCATAGTCTTCTCTCCACACCATGCCCTAAGCATTCTACCCATCCCTCTAAGAATTACAAACACAACACATTCAAAAATTCATGCTAAAAGAGGAAAAACAACAATTTTAAAAGAGTGAGAGCCTACCTCTCCATAATGGAGACTTATTTCCAAAACAACAGTTCTTTGATGCTCAAAACACAGTCCCAAAACAACAATGTACAAGCATGTGAATCAATCCAAGCTCTTCCACAAAGCAAGCTCCAAAGGCAAGAGAAAAATTTGACCCAAGAGTGAAATCTCCAACCTTCAACAACCTCAAAATGAGGAGGAATTCCAATTTTAAAGGAGAGGGTGGAAGAGGATGATGTGGATTCCAAGTGGGATGCCACATCATTTTTCTTCCTTCCCCAAGAGTGCAATCCACATCAACAACAAATCACCATTAAGGAAAAAAATGACAAAATCACTTACACACACAATAGCCCATACCCCAAAAGGGAATGCATTTAAAATTTGTAAGACAAGTGCAATCACTTCTTTCATAAAATCATGTCAAAACATAATAAAATAAGTTGCTTTTGACTCTAAAATTATAATCATGGTTGGTGGAGGTTTTTGAGAGGTGTGGGACAAGTTTAACTTGTCCCACAAGCCTCCAAATTTGTCCTTAAGGCCAAATTCGAATTTCAAAGAGGAAGGAGTGTTTGACCTTCCAAAATCAGCCTTACAACCTCTTACAAATTCTTACACAATCTATCACTTCACTTACACAACCCATACTTGGTAACTTACACACTCTTCTAAAATGCATTAACTTCTATGACATTTATTTATGACAACCTTTTGACATAAGATTTATTTAATTACCATAAGGTTATAAAATATATAAATCAAATTTCATTTTCAACCAAGGCAAAAAACATTTTAATTTCACATTCCACATCCCATTTAATTTAATTAAATTTTAACTATATGACTCTCACATTATACTATCACATTAAAATAATTAAAATAAAGAGCACATTACAAATAAAATACATACAACAATAATTTTAAAAGGGACACAACAAATAAAGCACACATATACCCCATGGTCACAATAATGGAAATCCCCCCCATGGGAAATCCTAAAAAAACACAACATACAGCTCAAACACAGTTGCCATGGTGACCTTGTTGATTTCACATTGAATTCCAATATGGTTAGTCTCTAGTCCCCCAACATTGTTGTGATTTTTAACCTACAAAATGCAAAATACCCCTTCGGCCTCGTGGCCATATCAGAACATCCAAATGATATAAGCAACATACAATTATTAAATCTAAATCACAACAATATCGAGAATTTAACATTTATCTTTTAAATTCAATTGCAACTATATCATCATCCAATAGATCTCTATACTAGAGTTATTTAAAATCTCAATGTCACATGTTTAAAATCAACATCAATAACCTGTCCATGTCAACTAGTATATCATCATCCACATAATAATAAAAATGTCTCAATGATCCTCAAGCATAATAACTGAATCTAGATCAATATTAATCCATAGTCTAACATCTAACCATCATGCTAATCAAAACATAATAATGTCCATAATAATCCATGAGCTAGTATATACACATCCTGCTTACATCAAAATATAATAATATCCAAAATATGATCAATAGAGTCAGGATCAGTATCTAAATAGTGTCAAAGGGAAGTGGGCACTACTGAGAAAATTATGCCAACACAAATCAGATTATATATTTAACTTGTTGACTCTCAAAACATGACCCAACACAATTCACCATAGCTAGAATCAATTGCATACACATACCGGATGCATTAATTACTTCAAAAGATGCCCAATGTGCCCAAATCAAGCACACAAGAAAGTCACTATGATTGGAACAATTACAGACATTAAAAATTAGATTATAGAACACTCTAAAACTCTTCAACATTCATCAACAACATACATGTTTCACTCTAAATAAATGCACCAATCTTCTAATGGAGTAATAATGTATAACACACACATCAACACTAAAGAGCTCAATGAATAGAACAAGCGAGTCTTCAATATCTTCAACAATGGATTCCAAATGAAGCTTACAATGAAAGAGAAAGAGCTAGGGCATACATGTCATGGGAATACATCCCATTACTCTAAGCATGGAGTGAAATCAAAAGATTCATCAACGTAACCCTTCCCTTAATGGAAAAACATGTATTTATAGTTTTCTCCCAAGGTGGAGTGACCCCCTTTTGGAGGGAAAACCATACTTTGAAATTATAAGGGATGCCTTAGAATTTCCCTTTTTATTTTATTTTCCCCCTCTATGTGTGGCATCCCCTTTCTAATGGTCTTTTTGACATTAAAAGCCACTTTATTATTATTTAATTAATTCCCTTTTTATTTTGTATTTTTCAGAATTAGATTAAATAATAAACTACATTAATTGCTTAATAAATATTATTTTGTGAGAAATACTACGAGGTGGTGGAAAAACCATTTAGCATCCATAATTAAATGAGAACTAATAATTAACTGAATATTGCTTTATAACGTCAAATGATAAAAATCACTCTCCAGGCAATATCATTCAATTACTAGTATAATTTTCCCCTTGCAACATCCCAAAAGCCCATGGGGAAAGATAGGTTAAGGGTCTTCAAAGAGACATTATAGTCCTCCCTTCCAAAAATTGCTTACCCTAAAGCAATGCCTAACTCGTGCATCCAAGAGGAATGTTGTAACACCCCGAAAGTCTTGCTCCTGTGCCAACCAAGTGATGGAGCATTTACAACAACTTGTGTTGCTTATTTCACCTAAAAGTTAGGAGTGTCTTCAGCTGCAATTTCTTTGTCAAATATGCACATGAAGAAAACAAGTTAGAAAAAACCTCTATTAATGTGTCTCCATGGTGTGATTGCCCCATAAGTCTCCTCCATGTATGGGCTGCCCCAAATGTCACAATGCTGCCCCATACTTCCTTGAATTCCCAAAAACCAACTGTTGTCCTACCATAAAAATATGATAAATCAGCTGCTTGACACTTCCAAATTTGTCCCCATGTGATCCATACTTCATCCTTTGATCCATGTGTGAGAGTACCAATGGAGAAATGTCCCTTATCCCCATGCTTTATGGCTCTAAAGGCCATAAGAAGACTGCTGAAATAAATTACAATAGTGTAAATAAAAACATTTGTCCTCAAGGTATCCCATCTTACCTTAGGTAAGGCCAACACTTCACTCTCCCAACCCCCAATGCATTGTTCCCATGAAAAAAATGTTGAAACACATTCACACACATGATGTAGGGCTGATCCAAAGTGAATTTCATGAAAAATTTGTACCTCTTCCTTTCCTAGCTGAATATTCATCATATTTACCTTCATTTCCCAAAACATAGCATGAAAATTCAACACCATACCTTCCTCTTTGCTGCTCCCAATGTAATAGTAGTGCTAAATGGCAGGAAATGATCCGGTAACATGCACCAATGATGCCCCAAACTGAAATTTAGCATACCAAGTGACTAAATCCCTTTGTGGGCATGCTAACATGTCCCCAAACAAGCTGAAAATGTGTGTAGATACCTAAAATATGCTTACACTTAGCATTTATCCCATTTAATTGATTAATGACACTTCGTTAATTCCCATTCTTTGCCCCATTCTCGGATGCCCATTTACAAAACTCTTTTGGTCGTATTCCTCCTATAATCAATTTATTTGGCTAATATCTCTCTTATTAGCTAAACATTCCTCCTTTCAACTATTCAGAACCTCCCTAGTTCTCTCTAGACCAATTCTATTGGCTTCGTAGGCTATCTATCAGTCACAATTGGTTATCAAGACCCCTCCCAACTCTCAATGAGTCTCTAATCACTTGCTAATCAAGTTTAACTAGTCTAAACCCTAGTTAACTAGCCTAAATCAAGCTTAACTAAGCCTAAAGAATGTTTACCCTAATCTAATATAAAATATTTAGTCCCACATGCACCCAAATTCCAAACTATCCCAAGTGGAAAACTATAAATACAAGACTAAGCCTACCCATTTAACTTACACCTTCACACATAGGATATCTTATTAACACTAAGAACACCTAGTTTTGGGATTCCATTTATATTAGCTTTAAGCTATAAGACATTTGATCTTAAACTTACTCCCTTCATTGATTTTGAGCTAATAACCTCCATTTGCATCCATAATCCAAGTTTTGAGTAAATAGAGAGAACCATTGGCCTTGAAGTCATTAATGGTGAGACCCCATTCTTGAAAGTTTGAAAACCATAAACAACTAATCACCCCTTTGATTGCTAAGTTGATCTTATTAGGTTCAATTTCTTAATTACGTAATATAAAAGTAGTAGAGTAGTATATATGCTAGGTTTTGATGTTTTTGTCAAAGTTATGATGCATGTATAGGATTAACTCTTGTTTAGCTCTTATCTTATGGTGCGTGGTTGAGTTTAGTCAAGCTTGAGGTTATTTAACCTCATCACATAGCTTTCTGCAAACCTTTCCATTGCATACATTTGGCATGCCCGGTGGGAGCCTTAGTCCATCCTCCATTAATGGAGTCATTTTGAAGCTTTTATTTTAGTTTCTAATTTTTTTAGTTTCGATGTTTCTAGATTAGTTTCAAGCTTTCTAGATTAGTTTTCAAAGTTTTTAGATTAGTTTCAAGTTTTTAATTTCACTAACCTTTCTTCTATTAATGGATAAATATCAAGTTTCTTTGCTAGTTTAGCTAAGATTGTCTTGTTTTTGTGCTTTTTGCAGAATCGAAGGAGGTAAAGTCTTTTAGAAATTGAACCAAATTGATGAAATTTTGACATTTTTTGAGATTTTGTTTGAAAAATCCCGTGTTTATTAAACCACCTATAGGGAAGGGCGTGAATACACCTTTACGCCGTGTGAGCACAAGCCCGACTATCATTTTTGACAAAGGTGCGTAGGTACACTAAACCATGGTGCGCAGTACACTAATCTAGCGCACATACACTAATCTTGGCGCACATACACTAATCCATGGCACACATACAATAACAATGGCAGATGTACATGAATAGTGGTGCATGTACACTAATAGTGGCGCAGTACACTAATTGTGGCGCATACGCCCAAACCTTAGCGCATACATCATTAGAAATCTTTCGGAGGCCATAATTTTTGCTCTGAGCTCAAAACGACTCCGTTTTTGTTGCGTTGGAAAGGTATTGAAGAAAAATACACAATGGAATCATAAAATTAGGATTTTGAATTACCAAAAATTTATGGTTTACATTATTAGGTAAATAGTCATTTTCTAATGATCTTAAAATTTTAAAAAATGTTTTCTTGGCCATTCTAACACTTTGAAATATTTTTGTAGAACTAATCAGTTGTTTGTAGGGTTATTTTGGTTTTATTTTTGACTAACTTAGTTAAGTGTTTCATTTCTTAGCTTGAGAAAGGTTTGTAAAGTGTGTATGCTCTCTCCTCGTGCCTTTAAAAGTGATCTTGGAGATCAAAAACACTTGCACAACTTTGTATTGTATGTTAAAAACACTTGTTCTAAAAGATAAAGTAATTTTTATGTGATTTAGTAGGAATTTTCACATTGTGTATGCTCTTCCTTTGCACCTTTTGGTGATCTTAGGAATCAAAAGCAAGGTGTAAATTCCCTTTCTTGATATCAATTTGCAATGGAAAATTACTAAACTCATTGTCTACAGGACCTAACGCTTGTCAAAGAAAGGTGTCAAAGACAAAACACAAACCCACTAATACACATGTTTCTTATAGGTTGCCAAATGGTGTGCCACTTAAAACCACATTAAGTTAAAAAAATAAAAAATAGACCATATTCAAAACATTGTATTGCGGTTTTCGAGAAAAGGGTATGTCCCCATCCACTCAACTAGAACATAATCCATTTGTCATAACGTCTTAAGCTACAAAAATAGGGGTGGTTCGGGAACCTAAAGTAATCCACCACTGAGTAACCTTGTGGATGAAATAGGAAGCACCTCGCTTACCCACTTGACTAGTTTTCCTTGTGAGTTAGTGTTACAAATTTGTTTGTATCGTGACCCTGGAAAGAGTACATGATGGATGCAATTAGTTCCCACTGTACTTGAAGGGGAAAAGTTGAGATACTCCCAAATTAGTCAGTGTGAATTTTTGGATAAATCATGCCCGCTCTTAGAAGGCTTTGTAACACCTAGTTGAGAGAGCTTTTAAGGAGGAAATTTTATCTTGAGGCCCACTTTACTAGTCCTTATCATGTCGAGCCACACAAAGTGACAACTTATTTGTATTATGAACCTTGTTTTCGAGCAAGGCAGAGAGTCCACTTAAGTTCGACCTAAGTGCCTTTCATCACGAAAATTAGATGACGTTTCACTTAGCTTAGCTTCTTTCTCACCTTCGAGATAAGGCAAAGCTCTACCCAAGTGGCGCTTAGTTTATTTTTCATCTTTTGATCTATACCTTTGCGTTCTTGTTGCCCATTTGGGACAACAGAAGGCATCTTTCGGGAGTGTTGTCATAGATAGTGTTCACCACTTTTTTGTCTATTTACGCTCATCCATGTTTGCGGTTGAGTTGTTAAATGTCTAAAGTGTATGGATGTGTCCTCATATCTTTTATGGCCACTTGATCTTGATTTCAAGATCATCATCATAGTTCAGATTGATTCATCATTTGATCATCTTTGCATTGAACTATCACTTTGCACATGCATTTGCATAGGGTGTATTTCCTTGTTGATTGGCTTTGTGTTTCACACTTGCATGATTGTTCCTTGTGATTATTCATCCAGAAAACTTATTTTCTAGGAAAATACTTTTTGATCTCATCAAGATTGCATCATCATGATGTCTATTTTCCTTAGACCTTCTTTAGAAAATCACACACACATCTCCATACTTACAAAATGTCTAGTTGGTTGTCATTATGCTTCCCTGAATCGATATGGAGCCTTCTTCCCTTTGAAGGAGTTCCATCACACTATCTAGAGATATAAATTTGTGCTTAAGCGACACCAACAATGACTGACTATCACGTGGTTTCTCACACTTACTACAATACAAAACCTAGGTTTAGGTATTCAAATCAAAATATTCCCATTACAACTAAACCTTGTTTGGTTCTTCATGCTAGAGAGCCCACACAGGTACCCTGTTCCCCACCTTCAGCTCATATTTGGTGGTATGGTTTGGATGCTTTTGATCCAAATTATTATTCAGGTTCCCCCCACTCTTTTTCTTCTGATTTAGATCCAAACTACCATTCAGATTCCCACTCTTCTTCTAAAGATTTGGATCCCAACTATTGTTCGGATACCCCTAGATCAAATCTCAAATCACGGTCCTCCCTTTCTTCGCAGGACCTTTATTTCAAATCACCTCAATGACATCTTCCTCCTTTGAAGACTCGTGTGACTCCAAGTTCCATTGATCAAACATCTAATTCGGGTCTTGAGTCACGGTCCTCCCTTTCTTCGTAGGACCTCCTTCATCAGTCATCTCAACAACCTCTTCCTCCGTCAAAGAGTTCCACGACTTGGATTCCCTCTAGTCAATCATCCAATTCGACTCCTACGTCGTAACTTAACAGATGGCTATGTGATCCTATTTTCTCTCCTACATTGCATCATCTTCTAGAAAAGCAATCTAGGTCCAAATCCAAATCATCCATTCATGAGATGCCTACCACCAATCCTACTTCCTCTCTTGAGTCATCTTCTTCTATCAATCAATATTCCCCACTTATCGGACCTATTTCTTCTATTCAACCTTCTATGGAAAAAGAAAAACAACCTCTACTAATTGATTTCTCTCATAATGAAGAAACAATTAGAGTACATGAAGATATCCCTCTAGAGGATTGCAAACAAGGATTATTTCTAGAACTCAATACACTCACGTATTGGGGAAAAGAAATTGATCCTTTTCGATAGAACATAGAGGAAAATCCTAAGGTCATGGAACTTGATTCTTCTTCTATTCCATCTTCACCTTCTTCTAAGCATGATGAGATTTCGGGGTCTAGCATTGAGCCATGGCCTATCTTCTCATTACCAAATCATTCATTATCTATTACCATTCCTAAATCAAAATCTATCCTTGGGTCATCAGCTGAGTAGCCCATTGGCTTCTTCTATTCTGGAGCCACCCCCAAGTAGTCCTCCATTTTATACTTGTGGGTCACCTCATGGTAGCCTATTACCTTCTACTCTTGGGCCACGTCCTAGTATCCCTTCATCCTCTTCTCGTCATGGGAACCCTCCCGGTAGTCCCTCATTGTCTATACTTGGGCCATGCCCTAACATCCCTTCATCATGTTCTTCTATTCTTGGGTCGTGTCCTCATAGCCCAATTTCTTCCATCTTAGGGCCATATCCTGGTAGCCCTTCATCATCTTTTATTAGTGGCTCACCTCCTCATAGCCCATCCTCTTCAATTCTTGGACCATATCCTATTCGTCCATCACATCATCCTTCTACCAATGACTGGGCAAACCCACCATCATTTCTCTCGTTCCTATCCTCAATCATAAACGTTCACTTTCTCCCACTTCTCGGGATCAAACAAGTCACGCGTTAGCTTATAAGAAACCCAAACAGTTTCGTAATCAAGCTCAGTGAAAACTTCAAGAGCTCGAAAGACCCCAAAACTCGAATAATCATAAAATTGTAAATCAAGCGCGATTCAAGAATGCACACCAATGTAACCATCAAGTATGGTGCAAAGTACATAGGGAACTCAAACTCTCACATGAACAATCCATGTTTCAAGATAAATCACATTCATTTGTTGAGTATGAGCTCACCTCAATCATTGAGATTAAAGAAAATATTACGCTTGATAAGCAATCAAGCCTAGTCTCCCTTATCAAGGAAATCACAAAAATTGTTGTTGGTTCTTACCACGTAGAGTAAATTTGCTATCCCAACCTCCTAAAACTATCAAAAATATAAAAATAAAAAAATGCAAAAATACAAAAACATTGAGAAAACACAAGAAAAATAAAAGGTATAAAGATCAAACATTGCAATCAGGTATTGCGTACACATGGATGTTATTTCTTCCCTTCCTTGCTATTCTTCTGCAAGTCTTCCTACAATTTTCATCCCTTTGGTGATATTTTGGTTAGCCTATTTGCATGCATTTTGTGACATTTATCTCTATGGTATCTGTTTGACCCTAGTCTTTTATCACCTTGGTAAATTAAAGAATGACTGACCTCTTAGAGATCCTATCACATTCAGCAGCTAATAACTTGTTGTGAAGAAATTTTGGACATATTTGTTGACACTAGACAATGTCGTCAACACATTCACTTCCATTTCCTTCCATCAAGACATTTTTGGTTCTTAACCCCTTGTCAAACAAGAGAGATGAAATAAGTTTTCAGAAAGAAAAAGAATAAAAAATCAATCAAAAGCTAAAAGCTACAAAGCAAAAGTAAATTGATATATTACTCTCTCTTGGGGTATTTCCAATAATCTCTATTGGGGCTATGGATGCCTGACTGGCAATAGAGAAATGTTGTGATTAGAATCAAATGCATCTCCATTGGGGCTATGGATGCCTGGCTGGCAGTAGAGCAATGTATGATTATCCTTTGACCATCCATTCACAAAATCACCTTTCAAAATCAATCATTCCTACATTTTGGCTAGGGTGTCTTCACTTGTTGTCAATGAGTAGGCATGATTAGTATGTTACCAAGTGTCTTTTTTTGGACCTTGTTCAGACTCTTACTCTAGTCCATATCTTGTCTCATGATTTTTGCCTTTGGCTAATCACTTCTTCATCGCGAGGCTTCTAAGCTACATTCATATCATTCACATCGTTCTTCTACTTCGTTCAGAACATCCATTTGTACAAGATTACCTTTTTGCCATGTTTTTCAGACACCTTTGTACCCTTTCAAAAAAACAATCTTCTCCTTCCTTTCTATCACGTGATTTTAGGCCAACTTACGTTGGGGCATCCTTTCTTCTTCCCAACACTTCATTGGTTTACATTCATCATCATGTTGAACCTATCCATAATGGCCTTGGGTCTCGCTTCTACACATGAAGAGTTTGCCTTTGAATACTCCCACCTAATCATTGGGGCATTTTTACATCTTCAAATTTCTCGTACACACATGGCCTTATGCCCTTGTACATCCCATATATCGCTAGGGGCATCCATGTTTCCTTGTCTTCCTATACATAGTTTCAGAAAACTTTCAAAATCATCAAAAACATTCAAATATGTTAGAAAAATCATCCAAAACATTCAAATATGTTAGAAAAATAAAAAAATTCAAATATGTTTTAGAAAACTTCTAAACAATATAAATCATCCTATAAAACGTCACTCTTTGGTTCTCACTTGTTCACGTGCGTGACTCGCGAATCATTTCGATCTACCTTCATTAACAAAAGCTAGGCTACTTACTTGTCTATACTTTGGGGCACAATGAGTTGTCTAGTACTATTTCATAGTGCACATTGCTTTTTCATCGGACCCAAGTGTCCTCCATTATTCCCCTTGCATGTATCCTTGTTTGGGGCACCGTCATTAACCTTTGTCGTTAATTCAAATAGGTTGGAACTGAAGCTTGATAACAAAAAAATTACATTATGTTTCTCTGTTAGGTTAGCTTGTTTACTTTCTCATATTACATTGCATTATGTATGTTGCATGGAGTTAGGAATCTTTTACTTTCTCGTATTGCATTGCATTTTGTATGTTGCATGGAGTTGGTGTTTTTAGCAATGGACATTTGTTTGTATATGGATTTTCATGTCATACTACACTTTTGTTCATTCTTTTTAATAAGGACCAATGATGAAGATCACTCACAATATAATGAAAATAAAGTTGTTTAAAAGGCATTGGATGGATGTTGGCTCAATCCCCCTTCCTCATTCTCATTTTTCTTCTATCCCCTTTCTTCTTCTCCACACTATTCTTTCTTCTGTTCTCTTTCTGTCATCTTTTCGATCGTCGATAATTTTCTTTTATCACCCCATCAACAATCAAGGGGGCATCCTCCATTCTACTCATTTTTCTTCTATCCCTTCAAATTTTCTACTGTTTATGCTTGTCTACTTTCTTTGAAGTGACGTCGCTTACGCCACCTCAAAGAGGGGCAAATGTAGACACCTAAAATATGCTTACACTTAGTATTTCCTCCCATTCAACTGATTAATGACACTTCGTTAATTCCCCATTCTTTGCCTCATTCTCGGATGCCCATTTACAACACTCTTTGGGTCGTATTCCTCCTATAATCAACTTATTTGGCTAATATCTCTCTTATTAGCTAAACATTCCTCCTTTCGACCATTCAGAACCTCCTTAGTTCTCTATAGACCACTTCTATTGGCTTTGTAGGCTATCTATCAGTCACATTTAGTTATCAAGACCCCTCCTAACTCTCAATGAGTCTCTAATCACTTGCTAATCAAGTTTAACTAGCCTAAACCTAGTTAACTAGCCTAAATAAAGCTTAACTAATCCTAAAGAATGTTTACCCTAATCTAATCTAAAAGCTTTAGTCCCACATGCACCTAAATTCCAAACTCTCCCAAGTGGAAAACTATAAATACAAGGCTAAGCCTACCCATTCAACTTACACCTTCACACCTAGGATATCTTATTAACACTAAGAACACCTAGTTTTGGGATTCCATTTGTATTGGCTTTAAGCTATAAGACATTTGATCTTAAATTTACTCCCTTCATTGATCTTGAGCTAATAACCTCCATTTGCATCCATAATCCAAGTTTTGAGTAAATAGAGAGAACCATTGGCCTTGAAGCCATTAATGGTGAGACCCCATTCTTGAACGCTTGAAAACCATAAACAAATAATCACTGTTTGATTGCTAAGTTGATCTTATTAGGTTCAATTTCTTAATTAAGTAATCTAAAGAGTAGAGAGTAGTATATATGCTAGGTTTTGATGTTTTTGTCAATGTTATGATGCATGTATAGGATTAACTCTTGTTTAGCTCTTATCTTATGGTGCATGGTTGAGTTTAATCAAGCTTTAAGGTTCTTTAACCTCATTCCATAGCTTTGCAAACCTTTCCATTACATACAATGTGCAATATAACAATGTGAATATCACTAAAAATATTATACATACACACATTCTTCTTAATTACAAATTCACACATGAATAGACAATGCTCATACTTCCCTTTTATGATTCCAACAACCCAAAGTTGAATTTCACCATGATATAAGAACAATAAAATATCCAACTTGATCATTTCATAAGCACATACAAATAACTTGAAATTGTTGCTCATTCCGTCATACCATGAGGTAGCATGTGCATGATGATACCCCCTTATTTCTACTCCATCATTCACATAAGAAGAAGGAAAATCAGAAATGCAAGGAATCTCATACCATTCATTGTGCCAATGTATTTCCCTTATGAAAAGAAGCAATATATCTGAAACAAAATGATTGGGGCTGCCCATCATACCTTTGTGCCATGAAATACCTTCATACTCCTTAGAATTTTCAAACCAAACATCACCTTCTACCTTGGAATCATGCAACCTTATTTGTACTTGGTGTGAGGCTTCCTTAAGCTTCATCTTTGAGTGGATGAAGTCATTTATTTTCTCTCTAATGATTGCTGTTATGTGCAGACTAGTGAGCTGAGAATGGTCTAAAGTACCCAAAAATTCCTCTTCTTCTTGCCTAGCACACATCCCTACATTCTTACATTCATTACCAACCCAAGTAGCATTAGTAACAACCAAACAATGACCATTGATTACCTCTTGGCTGCCCTCATTTTGCTTGTCCATGCAAACTTGCAAATCATATTTCTCTTTCCTCTTGGGCTCATCTCCCATGTCCATTTTATCATCATGCATGTAATCATAAAAAGGTAAAGAAACCTCTTCAATCAACAATGAATTTTTACCTTGCTTATTTTCATCCGGTGGCTCTTCTTCCTTCACTTCCTCTTGAATTAAATCTAATTTTTTGTGCAAGTACCAAGTCCCATGCAAGCATTAGTTATCAAAGTTTTATCATCAAACACCAAAGGACTCATACCTTGAAGAATCGTGGTCTTGGCTGCCATATGTGCCTTCACCTTGCTTGAACATTGCTCTAGAACACCTTTGGCTAGTGTATGAGCAATACATGATGTCTCTTGACCCAATCCTTCCTCAAGCGTGGATAACAATTGTGGTGGGGGACTCTCATATTCATTTAACACCAAAGACATAATGGTTTGCATGGAAACCACTATCTCTTGAGTATGATCATTATGTAGAACATCAAAGAACACTTCAAACATGTGAGAAATAAGATCATTACATTCTAGATCCATCATTACCACACAAGATCTTACTTTTTCCATAGTGTTCAAAATGCTAACCCTCTTACCAAAACAAGGGCTTGTGAGGTTCCAAATCCCTTGGAAACTTCCCACCATGACATTGAATATATCTTCCATGATAGCATCGCTATATGGAAATTTTGGGGCTGTAATCCACATAACCTCACTAATGCAAGTGAGGACCATAATTCTCACTCCCCCATCTTCATGATCCAAAAGTTCGTGCCTAGCCAACTGCATCACCAAGGAATCCCTTGCAAGAAGCATGGATCCATAATCATCTTGTTCCATTATTGCCAAACAACTTGCCGCTTCTTCAGAATATTGAGAAACCCATCCTTTGACTGAGGTAGGTGCTTGAGTGCTCTCCCTAGTTTTGAAACTTTGCTTTCATGTTACCTGCACTAGATAAATCCATGATTCATAGGCAATTTCAAACCTCACAGGTGTAGAAGAACATGCTCTGATACCACTGTAATATCTCTTTTGGGATATTATCCAAATCTAAAATTTCAACTTAACTAATCGATGCTTAGAAGGATGAAACCCTCCTAGTTACGTTAGGATTTTGGAGCTGAATTACTTCGCAATTAGCATGATTTACACCTTATTGGTTTATTCGAATAACTAGCGCCAGTTAGAGGGTAACCGATGCCGATCAACATCAGGCTAACGGACAACGGTCGGGAATCGGTGATGGTCACGGTCGGTGCCGATTAGCATCGGGGTAACCGAGCACTAGTTTCTGTGGGTGAAATTTTATATTTAACTCACGGGAATTAGATCTAACTTTGTTATAAAGTTGATCTAAAGGTTGTAAATGCATAACTAAGGTGCCCTAAGTTTTTCTAAGCTTATATAAGATAGAAAACTAGGGTTAGAACATAAGGATAGAGGAATAATGTTAATTCTCCTTGGTTGAAGATGAAGAATAAGAAAAAGAAGAAAAAGGTTGCATGAAGACAACAATTCAATAGAGAGAAGATGGAAAGAAGGAAATAACATGTACATCTAAATGGTGAGAAGGTTACATCTAAATGGTGAGAAGGTGGTTATGTCTTCTTCTGTATTTCCTTTGTATTGTCTTGTCTAAATGTAATGGCTTGCATAGTATGCAAAGCACATAGTCTTTCATCTTGTAGATCCATAAGTTGTTGTGAGATCTTGTATTGTAGATCCATAGGTTGTTGTGAGATCTTGTATTGTAGATCCATGAGATCATATTGTATTTTTGATCCATAGGAATCTAGTATTGTAGCTTGTTGGAGAGCTTGTGGATATAGATAGTATCCAGATATTGTAGAGGAGGTTGTCTTCATGTTTACACATGTTGATGCAGTGATGGAGAGACAGACTTACTTCTTGGTGCACAATCATGGTTGCACATTGGTAGACCCATGTGAGAGGTCTTGTTGTAGATCCACAAGAGAACTTGGTTGTAGTTCAGAGATGCAATAGTTCTTGGTTATGTGAGATCTGTTGGTGGTTTGGAGGCACGGTTGTAGTGCACTCATGGAGATCCGTTTAGAGATTTGGAGGAGAGGAGATACTCTTGGAGAGATGCATTGTACTCTTGTATTGAAGAGTTGGTTTGTACTCTTGTTATATTATATATATGAGATCTCTATCTTTAGTGGATGTAGCCCACATTGGGTGAACCACGGTACATGTTGTGTTATGTGTGTGTACTTTGTTTTGATTTGGATTATTCTAGTTTATACTTCCACTACTATAGATTTTGGGGAATTTTTTAGATCCGTGTGCATGATTTTGTTTGTTATTAAATCATAACACTATTATGCAGTCCCAAATTCCCAAAAAGTTTGAACTCAAATAATCCAATGTTAGCTTCAATATAACCCAAATGGGTTTGAAGTGAGCCAAGGTGGTGGATTAGATGGGAGAACCAGTTAAGAAATTAATCTCTTCAAATCTGAAATTTATTGCAGTAGTTAATAAATAAATAAAAATGCCCCCAAAACAACTGAAATTCAAAAATTAATAACTTCTTCACCACTCAATATTTTTTTATCAAACCAATGCCAAAAGATTCTCCATATTTTTATCTTTCCAACAAGTGTAGAACATAATTTTTGATAAGTAGAAGGCATGCAAATCGTGTGTAAGAATTAGTTAGCTATGTAAGTAAAATCAAGACTAACACCTAATAGCCTCAATACAATGCTAAACTAAAATCTATGCACCATCATTCTTAGAGCTTAAACAAGACTAATATACCAACATCTTTGCATAAGAACATGAATAAACATCAAACTAATATGCTAAGCAATAAATTTCTATCTCTATTAAATGCTAATCAATGGAATGAATTTATTTAGATCCTTAACAATCAAAAGGGTTGATTGTCTATTTGAATCCCAAGGTTTCAAGAATGGAGTCTTGTAAATCCATTGCTACAAGACCATTTGAAATATCTCCACATTCCTTCAAACTTGGATGGATGAATGTAATAAATGAAGATAGCTATCCGCTCAAATGGAAGAATGCTCTAAGATGATAAAATGTCTATAACTTAGGCTCTATGCTCATTTAGGTGTAAGTAGAAAGGTAAGAGGAGGGATCCTTATATAACCTAATGGATAAAAGAATCTCTACATCCCTTTACATGTGGGATAATAGCTAGGTTGAATTAGTTTGGGGATTATGGTTAAAAAAGGGGGTTGAGTCAACCTTAGGGAGTTTAATTTGTCTTGTAGTGATTTATGGGGTTTGAGAGGATTTATTAATTAACCCAAGTGATTAATTAATAGGTGATCAAGCTTTATAGAAGATTTTAGAAGAACAATTAGTACGATTTAGGGAATAGGAAAGGTTTAGGATAAATAAATGATGATTTATTTATCTAATAGAAGAGGACACTTAATTAATTAATTTAGGTACAAAGGGGTTTAATTAACGGAAGGTCGTTAATTGTCATCTTTTCTAGATAGAAGGGTCAATTAATTAGCGTAATGTAGTTAATTAATGACAATATAAGAGAAAGTTTGCGATATTGACGATATGTCAATTTACGGGAAGGGGTATATTTAGCGCAATTTTAAGTATTTAAATTTCTAGGGCTAAATTATAGGTGTCTACATTTTCCCCTCTTTGGGGTGGCATGAGTGATGCCACTTCAAAGATAGTAGACATGTAAAATTTTGAAGGGGTAGAATAAAAATTAGTAGAAGTGAGAGATGCCCCCTTGAGTGTTGATGGGGTGATGAAATAAGGTGATCAACAATTGAAAAGACACGAGAAATAGATTAGAAGATTAAGGAGGGACATGATGCTCTAAATGGATTAGAAGAATAAGGTTGATAGGAGAATGATATAGAAGAAAGAGAGGAAGACGAGTAGGGAAGAACTAACTTGCATATGGTGTAGTAAAACAACTTTCTTATCATCATATTGCTAAGGATCTGCATCATCGGTGCTTATTAAAAATGTACGCATATGACAAAAGTGTAGAACGACATGAAAATCCATAATATGAACAACTGTCCATTGCTAAAAATACCAACTCCATGCAACATACAAAATGTAATGCAATACGAAAAATTAAAAGATGCCTAACTCCTTGCAACATACATAATGCAATGCAACATGAGAAAGTAAACAATCTAACCTAAGAGAGAAATATAATGCAATTTTTTTATTATCAAGCTTTGATTCCAACCTATGCGAATTAACGACAAGGTTTAAAAGATGGTGCCCCAAACAAGGATACATGCAAGTGGAATAATAGAGGACACTTGGCTCATATGAAAAGTAATCGTGCACTATGAAACAATACCAAGCAACTCATTGTGCTCCAAAGTAAAGAAATAGTAAGTAAACCAAGAATGGAGGTAGATAAAGATGATCCACAAGTTACACACAAGAACAAGCAAGAACCAAAGAGTGATGCTTTGTAGGATGATTTTTTATTGTTTTTGATTTTTTAGAAACATATTTGAATGTTTTTGGATTTTTGAAAGTTTTTGAAACTATGTATAAGAAGAAAAAGAAACGTGGATTCCCAGGTGATAGATGGGATGTACAAGGAAAATAGCCACGTGTATGTACAAGAAGAAGCTGAAGATGTGACGCGTTGCCCCCGTCATTAGATGTGAATACTCAAAGGAAAACTCTTCATGTAGAAGTTGTATCGAGCCAATATGGATATGTTCAACCTGATGATGAATCTGAAACAAAATGACATGCTAAGAAGGAACATAGATTCCCCTAGCATAAGATGGCCAAGAAACATAGGATAGAAAGAAGTGGAAGATTGTTTATTGAAATAAGGGACAAAGTTCCCTTAAACATAGAAAAAATCTCATCCTATACACATGGATGTTGTAAATGATTTCTAAAGAACAGAGGATGCTATGAAAATATTTAGAAGGCATTCGATGAAAAAGTGATTAGCCCAAGGCAAAAATCTTGAGACAAGATATGTGCTAAAGAAAGAGTTTGAACAAGGTCCAAAAAGTAACACTTGGTAACATACTAATCTGGTTTACTCATCAAGATCCCATGTGTGAACATGGAAATGCATTACCTCTTGAAAGAAAGAGTTGATAGACAATAAGTGAAGACACTAGCCAATGTGTAGGAATGATTTAGTTTGAAAGGTGATTTGCAAATGGAGGGTGGAAGAAAATCCACACATTGCTCCATTTCAGACTAGGTGTCCATAGTCTCGATGGAGATGCATTTGATTCTAATCATAACATTTCTCTCTACTTGCTAGGCAAGCATCTATACCCCTGATAGAGATACTAGAATTAATCCAAGAGAGAGTTATCTATCAATTTGCTTTTGCTTTTTGATTGATTGATTTTGATTCTTTTTCTTCTTGAAAACTTATTTCAGCTCTCTTGTTTGATAAGGGGTTAAGAACCACAGATGGCTTGATGGAAGGATATGGAAGTGATTGCGATGATGACATTGGCTAGTGTCAACAAATATATCCAAAATTTCTTCGTAGCAAGTTTATTAAATGTTGATTATAATAGGATATCTACAAGGTCAGTCATTCTTTAATTTACCAAGGTGATGAAATAACAAGGTCAAACAGATACCATAGAGATAAATGTCACAAAATGCGTGTGAATAGGCTAACCAAAATAACATCAAAGGGATGAAAATGGTGGATGACTTGCAGAGGAATGTGAAAGAAAGGGAAGAGAGAACATCCATGTGTACGTAATACCTAATTGCAATGTTTGATCTTTGTACCTTTGATAATATTTTAATGTTTTCTCATTTTTTTGTATTTTCAAATTATTTTATGCTTTTTAAATTTTTTTTCTAGTGTTTTGGGAGATCGGGACCAACCATGTCACTCTTCATGATAGGATCCAACAATGATGTGTGAAATTTCCTTGATAAGGGTGACTAATTGTGTTTACTTATCAAGCGTAATATTATCGCCAATCTCGATGATCGTGGTGAGCTCACACTCAACAAATGATTGTGATTTGTTTTGAAATATGGGTTTTTGTATGTGGGTGCTTGAGTTACCTATCCATAGGTTTATGCACTTTTTGCGCTATACTTGATGGGTACATTGGTATTCATTCGGAATCGTGTTTGATTTTTGATTTTATGATCATTTGAGTTGTTGGGAGCTTTGGAGCTCTTTGTGTTTTGATCTTATCTTGGTAAAAAAATGTCTAGGTTTCTTATAAGATAATTCTTGAATTTTCGATCTGGGAAGTGGGAAAAGAACACGAGACATTTAGAATTGATGTGAGAAATAAAGGTGGGCTTGCCCAATATTTGGTAGAAGAATAATTTGATGGATGAAAAATAAATGGTCTGAGAATTGAAGAAGAGGGGTTACTTATTAGATGATCCAAAAATAGAAGATGAAGGGCTCTTAGGATGTGGCCCAAGAATAAAAGAAGAATGACTGCTAGGATGTGACCCATAGATGTGAGATGATGGACTACTAGGATGTTTCCCATGAATAGAAGATGATGAACTACCCGAGGGTGACCCATACATAGAAGATAAGAGGCTAGTTCGACATGCCCCAAGAATAAAAGATGATGGAATCCCGGGGTGATCCATACATAGAAGAAAAGGGGATAGTTATACATGTCCCAAGAATAGAAGATAGTGGACAACTCGAAAATGTCCCACAAATAGTAGAGGGAGGGCTACTAGAAGGTGACCCATACCTAGAAAAAAAATGAAGGGCTACTTGGCGTTGATCCCATAAGAGGTTGTGATTGAGGAATTATGATAGAAAAGAGTGATTAGGTAATGAGAAGATAGGCCATGGATCAATGCAAGACCCAAGAGTTTCATCACGTAATGAAGAATGTGAAGATAGAAGAATAAGAGGAGGATCAACTTGCATGATCTGAGGCCCTTCCTTTATTTCTTGATAAAAAGAATCAACCTTTTCCTCACAAAATACAGACGCATCAAAGTATAAAGAGAATCCTTTCTCATAACTTGTTAGAGGGATATCTTTATGTGCCCCTATAAAGGCCATGATCACTCCTTCGTTATAAAAGAAATTAATTGGTATGGGTTTCCGATCGACCACGAGGGTTTGATTGGATGAAAAAGGGCCAACTAGTGTGAAATATTGAGAAGATGTTTGATGATGATTGATAGAAGAAGGTGACATGGGGACAAAGTAGATGTGGAGCTAGATGTCTCGAGAGTAGAAGAAGGTGGTGTGGACCTACCTATATAATGGTATATCATCTATAAACTAGTAATATTAAGTCCAAAGTCTATAGATTGTGACATAGGAGTCGATTCAGACATTTGACTAGAAGGAATTTGAGTCACACAAAGATTCAAATAAGGAAGAATTCATGGGGGTGATTGATGAAGAATCTCCTATGAAGAAGGGGAGGACCGTGATTCAAGAATCACATTGGATGAAGAATAACATGGATTCTATGAAGAAAGTGAGGACCACCATTCAAGAATTATATTAGATGTTTGATTGGAGGGATTTTGAGTCACACGTATCTTTCAAAGGAAGAAGAAGTCATTGAGGCAACTGATAAAAGGGGTCCTATGTGGAAAGGGAGGGCTGTGACATATGAGTCATATTAGAATGATGATGAAGAAGGTCCTGCGAAGAAAGGGAGGACCATGACTCAAAAGTTGAATTAGATGAATATGAATAATAATTTAGATCTAAATCATTAGAGGAATCGAAGGAAATATTTGGATCGAGAATCCTCAAAAGAAGAGGAAATGTTTGGATTATAATAATAAGAAGAGTGGGAGGAAACCAAATAATAATTTAGATCAAAAGTATCCAAACCATACCAGTGACTATGAGATGAAGGTGGGGAACGGGTTACCGGATGGGTTCTCTAGCACGAAGAACCAAACGAGGCTTAGTCATGGTGGGCGTCTTTTGATGTGAATGCCGAAACTTTGATTCCTTATTTTTTTATTTATAAGGGACCTTGTGATAGTGAGTCATTGTTGGCATGTGTTGGATTCAAAGGTCTAGACCTATATTGCAAGATCAAACTTCTTTAAAGTGAAACATAATGATAACCAAATAGACATTTCGTAAATATGGCGATGCTTATGTGATTTTCCAAAAGGAAGCTAAGGAAAACATACATCATGATGAATCAAGATTGATAATCCAAAAAGGTTTGGACAACAAGTTTGGAGGCGTAAATGTCAAAGGATTAATCAAAATTTTAGCAACATAAAAGATACAAAGGAAAGATTTCCAATGTTCGATTGATGCAAAATTCATTTGATAGGAAATGTTTTTGCCAAGGTTTGAAAGATATGTTCAAAAATGACCATGAACTTAGGAAAAACAAGAAGATCAAGAGGATCAAAGACCTAAAGGATTATCCTATAAATTAGTTTATAAGGTGAATAAACATAATGAACAACCATGTAATTTCAAAACACAAAGCCAAATTAATGACTAAAGAATAATGAATGATAAAGAATCAATAGATAAAAGTTATTTTCCTAGATGGGTAAGTAAAAATGACGAATAATCACAAGAGACAATCACCCAAGGTTTTTCTAAACTAATCAATCAATGAACTTACTTCCTAAGTTATTTCCAAATGGCAGTTGATGTTTAATATGATTAAAGAAATGTCACCACTTATGTCAAGTTCAAAGAAATGAACAAGGCGTAAGTAATAACAAGAGGTTGATATGATCCCCAAACAAAGTATATGTAGAGCGAGTTTGAATCCAACCAAGACCTATATCTCAAAAAGTGGGAGTTATGAAGATGAACAACACAACAATACCACTAAGATATGTTAACCAAAATTTATGGAAAAGTAAGGTATTAATATCAAAATAATATTGATATGATGCACACAAAGGTAACAAAAACACTTTTCAAAATCGAGGTAATGTTTGAAAGAAAAATAATGCTAGAGTATACCAAGGAATTATTAAGGTGGGCATAGCGTAACATTACAATCTAGACACTTAGGCCAAGTTTGTAAGAAACAAGACGTAAGTATCAAAATTGTGGTGATACGATACACTCAACATGTAACAGTTCAAATGAGAGTCTAGTGAAGAAACATGCCTAACTATAAATGATGATATTGACTTGGGTATCAAGATCAAAAGGGATACCAATGATATGAAAATGTCTCCACACACTTTAGACATTTAACAAATCAGTCACAAACATGGATGAGCGTAAACGAACACAAAAGTGGTGAATACAATAAATTAGCAACACAAGGGTAATCACTATTATTTTGATCAAAAAAATGTCAAAATAAAGTGAAGGAAGTAGATCAATTGGGGTTAAAGAGAGTTTTACGTCACTTTGGCAGAGTTTCACCTCGCCTTAGGGTGAGTGAAAAAATAAGCAAAATTAATGCTTCACAATCTCGTGATGAATGATGCACCATTTGAACTTTAATAGAATCTCCTCTTGTTTGAAAAACAAGGTTTCAATTCTAAGAAATTTCTCCCTTTATGATGAATCTCAACTCAAATTGGTTTTGATATGGTCAAAGTTATCTCCTGGACAAGATAGCTTCCTAGGTGGTTCACTCAACTAGGTGTCACAAGTTATCTAGATGTGAGCTCGGTTTGCCAAGGTTTCCCAAGGATTATCTTGGATTTACTTTACCCCCTTCAAGCATAGTGGGCAATAAATGCATCCATCATGTACTCTCATTGGGGTCGTGATACAGATAAATTTGATGCTAAATCTCATGTGTATACTAGTCAAGTAGGTGTGCGGAGCACTTCCCATTTCGTCCACAAGGTTCCCTCTTGTGTGGACTACTTTGGGGTTCCTAGGACCACCCCCATTGTTATATCTTAAGGCTTATGCCAAAGGGTTATGTCCTAGTTAAGCGGATGGAGCGTACCCGTATCCGAACCTACAAATACAGTCTTTTAATTGTGGTGTATTTTTATCTTTTATTATTAATGTGGTTTGCTTGTACACCTTTTAGAAACCTGCATAGAAATGTATTAGTAGTTTTGTTTTGTCTCGATCCTCCATTCTTTGACAAACATTTAGGTCCTGCATGAAGGATTTATTAGTTTTCCACAAAAATAGAGAATAAAAATCTTTGTTTGATTCTTAAGATCGTCCTAGGACACAAGAGAAGAGAATACATGACGTAGAACCCAACTACGAAATAAAAAATGGAAAATATTTGATTCAAACACAAAATTTGTTCATTTTAACCAAATTTGACATTCTTTCTTTTAAACACGTGTTTTTCAAAACAAAAAGAGATATAGAAATAATTTCTAGTTCCCAAGATCACCTAGAAGGTACGAGGGAAGAGCATACGTGACTCTAATCTCATGATTAAGCATGCAACATTTATTAACACTTTTTAAATCAAATCATATTAGAAAAAACATACAAATAAAACTTGCAAACCAGAATTTAATATTCAATTTAAACCTGCAAGGAGTAAATAAATCCAAGAAACAAGCTTTTACAAAATTTAAAGTAAATCTCAAATCTGAACTGTGATGTGTACGCTCAAATTTGGGTGTGTATGCTCACCTATAGAAAAATGACAATGACAGAGCAAAACTTGTACCCTCAAGTTTTAGTGTGTATTCTCAAATTTGGTGTGTACACTACCCCATAGAAAAATGATAGACAAAGTAGAACATGTACCCTCAAGTTTGAGTGTGTATGCTCAAATTTTTGTGTGTATGATCACCCATAAAAAAATTACAATGATAGAGCAGAACATGTACCCTCAAGTTTAAGTGTGTACGATCAACTTTTGGTGTGTATGCTCAACTTTGGGTGTGTACGCTCCCCCATAGAAAAATGAAAATGATAGAGTAGAACATGTACCCTCAAGTTTGAGTGTGTACGCTCCCCCATAGAAAAATGACAGACATAGTAGAATGTATACCCTTACGTTTGCGTGTGTATGCTCAAATTTTGGTTTGTACGCTCCCCCATAGAAAAATGATAGACAAAGCAGAACATGTACCCTCAAGTTTGAGTGTGTACGCTCAAATTTTGGTGTGTATGCTCCCCATAGAAAAATGGCAGACAAAGAAGAACGTGAATGCCTACGCTTCCAACATGATATATACGCTCAAATTTTGACGTATATGCTCAAGTTTTGGCATGTAGGCTCAAGTTTTAGTGTGTACGCTCCCATGTCATTTTAATGTATGAATGTACACGGAAGTGATGTCAAAACACATAAAATGACGTAATTGATATAAAAAAGATCAATTTTTGGATAGTTAGCTCAAAATTGACAGGAACCCATCTAAATTAGATCTATAAGTAAGACTCAACACATGTAAAGTTAGCAAAAATCTTAATAAATTTAACATTAATTTCACACATGTGCATATCAAGGGTTAAATAAAAATTAAAATAACAACAAAATTTGAACTACAATGTTAAGGGACTAAGGATTGGTCCCACTGGGCGTGCCAAATGTGTGCAAGAATTAGTTAACCATGCAAGTAAAATCAATACTAACACCCAATAACCTTAATACAATGCTAAACTAAAATATATGCACCATCATTCTTAGAGATTAAACAAGACTAATCTACCAACATCTTTACATTAGAACATGAATAAACATCAAACTAATATGCTAAACAATTAATCTCTATCTCTATTGAATGCTAATCATTGGAATGAACCTATTTAGATCCTTAACATTCAAAAGGGTTGATTGTCTGTTTGAATCCCAAGGTTTCAATAATGGAGTCTTGTCAATCCATGGCTACAAGACCATTTGCCATATCTCCATATGACTTAAAAATTGGATGGATGAATGTAATAAACGAAGATAAATATCTCCTCTAATGGAAGAATGATCTAAGATGATAAAATGGCTATAGCTTAGGCTCTATGCTCATTTAGGTGTAAGTAGAAAGGTAAGAGGAGGGCTACTTATATAACCCAATGGATAAAAGAATCTCTACATCCCTTTACATGTGGGATAATAGTTAGGTTGAGTTAGTTGGGGGTGACTATGGTTGAAAAAGGGGTTGAGTCAACCTTAGGGAGTTTAATTTTTCCTGTAGTGGCACATGGGGCTTGAGAGGATTTATTAATTAACCCAAGTGATTAATTAATAGGTGAGCAAGCTTTATAGAAGCTTTTAGAAGAAAAATTAGTATGATTTAGGGATTAGGAAAGGTTTGAGATAAATAAATGATGCTTTATTTATCTAATAGATGAGGAAACTTAATTAATTAATTTAGGTAGAAAGGGATTTAATTAATGGAATGTCGTTAATTGTCATCTTTCTTTGGATAGAAGGGTTAATTAATTAACATAATGTAGTTAATTAAGAATGATAGAAGAGAAAGTGTGTGATAATGACGATATGTCATCAATTTGCGAGAAGGGGTATAATTATCACAATTATAAGTATTTAAATTTATAGGGCTAAATTATAGGTGCCTACAAAATCAACCAACAAAATTTGAAAGCTGTGTAGATGAAACCCTATCACACAATAATTAAATATTGCTGACAAACAATTGAAACTTGGAAAATTCATAACTTGCTCAATACTTCATCTTTTACCATGAAATAAAGTGCATAATAAAGTAGAAATAAAGAGCTTTCCAATGAACTATCAAACTGAATTTTCTGATTACCGAAACCCCTTCAAAACAGCCCCCAAAATCCAAAAACCAGTCACTAGGGTTAGAGTAAATGGCATAAATTATTATCAGCTCTTTCTTTGCTTCAAAAACCCTCCAAATATCAGTCCTACACTTGGAAAATTATGCCAACACAGATCAGATTATATATTTAACTTGTTCACCCTCAAAACATGCCAAAACATGACCCAACACAAGTCGCCATAGCTGGAATTAATTGCATACACAGACCAGATTTATTAATTACTTCAAAAGATGCCCAATGTGCCCAAATCAAGCACCCAAGCAAGTTGCGTTATGACTGGAACAATTGCAGCATTAAAAATCAGATCATAGAACACTCTAAAACTCTTCAACATTCATCAACAACATGCATGTTTCACTCTAAATAAATGTGCCAATCTTCTAATGGAGTAATAATGCATAACACACACATCAACACTAAAGAGCTCAATGAATAGAACAAGAGAGTCTTCAATATCTTCAACAATGGCTTCCAAATGAAGCTTACAATGAAAGAGAGAGAGCTAGGGCATACATCCCATTACTCCAAGCATGGAGTGAAATCAAAAGATTCATCAACATAACCCTTCCCTCAATGGAAAAACATATATTTATAGTTTTCTCCCAAGGTAGAGCAACTCCCTTTTGGAGGGAAAACCATAATTTGAAATTATAAGGAATTGCTTATAATTTCCCTTTTTATTTTATTTCCCCCTCTATATGTGGTGTCCCCTTTCTAAGGGTATTTTTGACATTAAAAGCCACTTTATTATTATTTAATTAATTCCCTTTTTATTTTATATTTTTGGGAATTAAATAAAATAATAAATTACATTAATTGCTCAATAAATATTCTTTTGTGAGCAATACTACAAGGTGGTGGAAAAACCACTTAGCATCCATAATTAAATGAGAACTAATAATTAAATGAATATTGCTTTATAATGTCAAATGATAAAAATCACTCTCCAGGCAATATCATTCAATTACTAGCACAATTTTCCCCTTGCAATATCCCAAAATCCCACGGGGAAAGATATGCTAAGGGTCTTTAAAAGCGGGGCATTACAATTTGTGAATTAGGAGACATAAATGAGAAAACCTAAGCAGTAATCAACAGATCAAGGGAATGGTTCAAAAAGAAGAAATCTGCCCTCATCGAAATGGGAGGCTTCCCGATTCTCAAACGAAAAGTATCCCATATTTCCTCTTCAAAAGTAACTAAGAAAACTTCAAGCTCTTCTCACTCAAGAGAGATATCAAAAAGGAAGTCAACGAAATCCGAAACCCCACATTACATGAGATTGCGCAAAAATTAGGAGCATCACAAGATCCTATAGAAGTTTTGGAAGATGGAGAAATTGATCTAGCTCATCCATCAATCTCTGAATGGTCTCAAAGTGTCTCCTCATCTGCAACTACACCAGCTCCACCAGTGCAAGATGTGTCATCTAACTCAGAGCCAAAAACAACAATCATGCCCAATGTTGAGCCTAAAACAAATTAGATGTTCCTATGGGTGAAAGGGATGATTGGAGGAGAGGGCCACATAGTTTAACAAGCGGTGGTTCCAAATTTTCAAGCCATATCCATGACGGTGAAAATGAAGAAAGGAAATTTAGCCTAAGTGGCTTCCTATTTCTTTAGTGGAGTTTCAGAAATTAATACGTGGGAGGTAGTTGGTGAAGGTAATCAAGGTTGTTGGTGAGATGAATTCATCTAACTATGAAAAATACACCATTCCTCTAGGAATGGAAACACATGAGGGATATGCCCACATTAAAAGAATCATCCACTCATCTTTCTTGAGAAGAAACAAGGAGTATAAGGAGAAAATTGAACAACTAGAAGGCCATGTAAGAACCCTTACCTCGTATGTGAAAACATTCATGGATCCAAATGTCATTCCATATCTTCCAGCTAAGGAAGTTACTCCCATTAGTAGCTTTGATCTAGAATCCATAGAAATACTCAAGGCTTCATGATGATGCAGGGGGGAAAATGATAAGTGGGTGAACAAGATTATGGAGAAAGGTAAGACATTGCTTCCCAAGATTTTCTCATTTTTGAATACATGGTTCTGTAACTTCCGATACAAAATGACGATGAATAGAGATGAAATCGATAAAGATAAGGAACATTGGGATAAGGTGTTTCCATTGGTAACTGAAATGGGAAAAGTCAACTCTTTCATATTGGTGAGTAGAAATGTATTCAATCCACATAGTAATATTTTCTCAAGTTTGGGATAAAATCTTGTTGCTCGATACGAGATGCTAAACTGCTCTTGATGAATTGGAATCATATGAGGAGTGTACTTCAAAGATGCAAGAAGATGTCAATGTGGAAGTACAAAAACTTGGAGTACCCATGGTGGATGAAAACACTTCAGTGGATGATCTACTGAAACCATTTGAAGAGATTATAAAAGGAGGCCTAGAGATCCATTTTATTTCAATGAAGACACACTAGATTCTCTTATCATATAGAGTTTTATATCCAACACCAGAAGGAGCATCGGTATGGTTCATGAAATGAAATAATATCAATGCTACCTCAGAGAATTGGCTCAAAGATTTGAGTTTTGTACACATTCCTTGGGATGAGAAGGTGGCGCCCACAACGTTTCGGTATAGTAAGGAGTTCAAAGGGATCAAGATATTTCCCATAGGCACTCTCCAAAAGTCCATCAGAAAGTGAATCTCCATCGGAAAGTGCATCATCTTCATCCGAGTAGCTATCTCCTCTCTTTTCTCTCTTCCCACCCCCTTCCTCTCTTCTTTCATGTTCTAATTTTGTTGGGGGTTTACTTTTCACTTTTTGTCTTATTCATTAAAATGTGATCTATAGTTGTAATTTGTAATGAGTCTCTCTCAATTAATAAAAAGGGACTCAATTTCTTTCCTAGGAATGTGAAAGGTCACATGTTGTAAAGGTTAGTGAAAATTCATGTGGGGGTAGGTGAAGAGTCATTTTGAAAAACTATATATTGTAATGACTTCCTCATTTCAAAGGGTTGTCAATTTTGTGAGTTCATGAGTAGATAACTACAAAGAAAAAGAAAATATAACACTTATTTTATTTCCTTTTCATATGTTTCCTCTCTCTCTCTCTCATTTGCATAGCTTTGTGAACATGTCAATCTTGTAAATGACCAAGAAGAGTGTAAAATATTTTGATGAATGAATGAATGAGATTTTATGTTCATGGTTCATTTTGTCTTGTCATAATTAGAAAAGTTTTTTTCCTTCTAATTGTGTGTTGATAAACTTTGGTTAATACTTGTAAGAATCTGATTTAGCCTACTTTGCAATATTAACCCCTCTCTTAATTTCTCACTCCCACAATCTCACCTTCCTTGCAAATTCTTCCCTTGCATGAGGTGCAAGAATTTTCCATAGGTGCAGTGGAGTGTTGTTGGATCCCAACCTATTGGCCAACCACAAAGTTGTTTTTATTTACATATAATAAAGGGAGCCTCCCCTTTTCCAAGCAAGAGGGACTTAGTCCTAGAGCAGAGTGTTGGTGAAAATCAACTAATTTTTCCTAGTGACAAATTATTTCCAACAATTTTGGTGCCCACCATGGGGCAATTTTTTTTCTCTATACCACATCAAAACCAAAAAATCCCTAAAAAGTAAATAGCTGAAAAATACAAAAAAATTATTTTTTGAAAATCCATAAGAGTCTCCCGATATATATCTCATTGTTTTCCCTCATGGCTATTCTGGAAATCCTCCCCTTCCATGTTGCAACATAATATTTTTTTCTTAAAAGATACACAAGAAGACCTTTAGATGATCTAAGGAAATTATATTTGGCATAATAGAGAAAAACTTTAACCATTACCACATTGCTTCAAGAATATTGGAACCTTGAAGAAGAATGTGAACAAGCCCTACAACATGTGATACAAGCTCAAAATCAGCAGAGAGAGCCTAGAAGAAATTTGTTTGAATTATGCATTCAAGCTGATAGAAAGATGGTATACAAGATCCTCAAGAGCTAGTGGTGTGACCGATATCCTAATTTTGAAGAACAATTACAAGCTGATTTCAAACTTCCTATCAATAAAATTGAAGGAGAACATGTCAACAATACTTCCCTAAATTTGATCCTACTTTGTCTCTTGAATACTCTATTGATGGAGTTGCATTTGAACCATTGAACTACATCCCACAAGAAGAAGTTTAAGTTTTTTTGAAAGATTCAAAAAAAGAAGAAGAAGAAGTTGAAGAAGAGGAACCACAATGGCTCAACAAACACCATTTCCTGGGGAAAAACATGGGTCCATTAGCTCTCAACCTGCCTTTGCATGATTTTCCTAGAGGGTCATGAAAATTTTTTTTTCCAAGTTCTACATGGTGATGGAGAAGAAACACCTGGATGACCACATTACATATTTCATCATTTCTTGTGGGTGTTAGGTGTTGGATATGAAGATGTATTATCCATCTATTTATAGAATATTTGCAAGATGATGCCTGCAAAGGGTAACTAGTTTTACCATCTACCAAAGAGGTCCACACTAATGGAATGACATGAAGACCAAGTTTGAATCTAGGTTCAAACCTATCAAAGATGCCCATGCCCTTTGGCAGCACAATGGTCTCAGCTCAAGAAGGATCCATATGAACCCATGAGGGATTTTGTTTCCAAATTCAATCAAATGCTTTACAAAATCCCTGAAGCTACCTGACCTATGGAGGACAAAAAATTGAGATTCTTCACAAATGCTCACTTCTTGAGGTAAGTTTCATGTTGAGAAGAACTCAACCAACTGATTTGGATGAGGCAAAAGGATTTTGTTGAAGTTGAAGATGACTTGATAATGTTAGGAAAATAAAAAAGGTCTGAGAACAAGGAGAAAGGAAAATTTTTAAATACAAGAACAACATAGTCATTAGTTGAAAAGCTAGCTAATGATGTTCTCTCCCTTAATAAGCAATTGGATCAAACTTCCATAAAAAGAGATGCTCTTAAGAGGGACTTTCTAAATAAGAAAAGAATTGGTATGCCACCCCTAAGAGACTTTCTCTTAAATCACCTATAATAAATAACCTATGATACTGAGGAGGAAGAAGAAGAAATTGAAGAACTAGGAGGAAGAAAATGAGGATGACAATTCTTGAGATTGAAGAAGTAGAAGATGAGGTACAAGTCAATTTCATTGAGTATTCTTCAAGAGAAGATGATGATGATGAAGATGCACCAACTTCTTGTGTGTGGTATTTACTCACTCTCAATCTTAAAAGGAAATTCTTCCTCCACTGCTATGAAAAAGAAGAAGAAATAAGATCCTCTCAGTGGTGAAATCTATAAAACAAGATAATCAACAAAGGATCTCCTGATTTTTCCTTTTATGGAGTCTTGAAAAGAGAATCCAAACCTGATCTTGTAGTGAGAAAGAAGAAATCTATTGTATCAAGTAAGTCTCAAAATGCTTCTCCTAATTCCAATATTCTTTCTACAAAAGTCAATTCTTCCAAAACTTCAAATGCTCATACAAAATCAGCCACTTCTTCCCAATCAGCAATTCCATTTTCTAAAACTACCCAAGCTTCTAAGGTAGTACCTCATTCATCTGCGAAAGCATCCACTTTGCCTGGGAGTATCCACCCTCATCTCTTTCTCTCCATTTGATATCATTGAGCATGTGAACAAGTCCAAGGTTCATATTTCTGAATCTGAATTCTTACAAACCATCCAGAGTAATTCAAAAAGACTTGTTAGTTACTATATCAAGGGTGGTATTTCAAAGTCCAATGTTGTAATCTCCAATTCCAAAGGGCTACTGCCAACACCACCTACCCCTCCTTCACAGAACATGCTTTCCCTAAGCACATCCAAGACTCAAAAAGTAGATCCATTTTATCTTTCCTCCGATCAAAGGCCACCAATTGAACAATTGCATAATAGACTCGGGTGCTTTAGATAATGTGATGCCAATAAAATTTGCTAATGCTCTTGGGCTTACCTTGACATGAAAATGGATCTTGCTATTCTCCATGGAGTCTAAAGAAGTTCCATTGGTGGGGAGAATCAAAGATGCACAAGTAGCTCTCATGAATTTCTAGACAAGAAAGTTTGTTGACCATCTTGGTAGTGGACATCCCAACATCTTTGGAATGTTGTTAAGTAGAATTTTTTGTAGAGACTTAGGAGGTGAGATCAGATGGATTGGTCCTAGAAACCATTCTAATAAGAAAGGTGAGATGAAAGTTGTTTCCCATGAGAAAGATGAAGTACATTGTACAAAAATTAGAGGATCCAAAGGTGATATATTGTTTCAAGATAGTGGACTTGGTAACTACTTCTTGACTTTATGAAAGAGATGAAAACTTTCCTTTTCTCATGAAGGATGATGAAAATCAGTTATGGAAATGGATTTCAATGGAAGCCATTCTAGTTTCAGAGCTCTGGAGCAGGTGTTGTACTAACTTCTCCTTCGGGTGAGTTACTTCCTTTTTCTTATAAATTACAATTTGAAACACCAATAATACTATGGAATATGAATCCCTTCTTCTTTTAGGGATGGAGGTAGTTGAATTTATGGGTATCAATAAGTTGAAATGTCTTGGTGATGTTGAAGTGATTTTAAACAAGTTAGAAACCAATATCAAGTCAAGAACCCAAGGCTCAAGCATTACAAGAAAAAGTATGGGATTGCATCGAGTCTTTTGATGTTTTCTCAATTCAAGCTATTCCCTGTGAGAAAAATGAGAAAGATGATTCTCTTTATAGTCTCAACTTCTCTTAATGACCCCACACCCATATTTTAACAAGGAAAAGTGACTATGTTGAGATGGTGTTTAGGCCAAGTGTGTTGGATAATGTCAATCACTGGCAGGTGTTCAATGAAATAATCATCTTCTCTTTTTGGAGCAAAGAGATAATTTCAACAATCTCTTCTATGAAGGAAGTAATGCTCTAAATTGAGAGTTTATTGTAGATGAAGATAAAGGAGAGATAGATGGAATTGATTTAGAAGGGGTCATCAAACTATAAAGGAAACAAGATTCAAAAGGCCTTGTGTCTCTTGAAGACTTGTTTGATAAGCATGATAGGTTTATCAAGGAAAAAAAAAAGAATCCTCTATGTGCATTATTGAATTTGAGAAAAGGAGAACATTGGTACCCCAAAAAAAGAGAATGGTAAATATTGGAAAGTGTTGTTCACCAGAGGAGAAAAGGAGTTTTGTCTCATTGTTGAGAAGATACTCTGATGTTTTGGCTTATTTATATGATGAGCTCAAATCTTTCAAGCCGAAAGAGATGCATCACTCCATACCACTCAAGCCCAAAGCCAAGCCTTTCAGGCAAGAAGAAACAACCATATAACCTAAGATTTTGATATAATCAAAGAAGAGGTATTGAAAATGTTGAATGTAAGAATCATTTTCCCTATTCACCACCCATGGGTGGCCAATATTATTCCAGTGTGGAAGAAGAATGGATGAAATAAGGATTTGTGTCAACTTTCAGAATTTGAATAGGATTCATTAAAAGACAACTACCCACTACCTATCATGGATCATATCCTATAGGTAGTCATAGGATCTGAGATGATTTCATTACTTGATGGATTCTCTGGATATAACCAAATTGAGGTAGTGGAAGAAGATAGACACAAAAAATGACTTTCATAACTCCATGGGGCACTTTTTCCTATAAGTAGAATGTCATTTGGCCTTATCAATGTTGGAGAAAATTTTCAAAGGGAAATGGATCTTTCCTTCAAATATCTCAAGAAATACATTTTCATCTACCTTGATGACCTCATGGTATTCTTCTCCAAAAGGTAGGGAGATCACTTGAGACATCTGGAACAAGTGTTGATTAGGTGTCGACAACATGAGATTTATCTAAACCCTAAAAAGTGCATCTTTGGTGTTATTGAAGGGAAACTCCTTGGTCACATCATGAACAAGGAAGGAGCCAAAATTGATCCAAGAGGATAAAATAAATTCAAGCACTCTTTCCCACAAGAAAGAAAGGAGTTCATTATTTCTTTAGAAAGGTAAACTTCCTCCATCACTTTGTTCCAGATTTTCTGAATTGACAAAGAACATCACAAGCATGATGAAGCCTCAAGCAAGTTTTAGGTGGAATAAGGAAGGAAAGGAAGCATTTGATATGCAATCAAGGAAGAAATTTCTAAGGATCCTACCTAGTATGCCCTAATTTTGACAAATATTTCATTTTTTATATTGTTATGCTTTGGAACATACTCTTTCGACCATCTTAGTTTAGAAGAATGAAGAAGGTATTGAAGCAAATTGATTTCCTTTATGAGCTTCCCATTAAAATATCATGAGTTGAAATACAATAAAATGGAGAAGCATGCTTATGCCATGGTCAAATAAGTTAATAATTTTAGATTCTACATCCTCAACTCCCACATTATGGTGATGGTTTTGGGGTTGAAATAAAATCAATTCTAACTCAACAAGATCTAGGAGCTAAGAGAGGAAATTGGGTGGCCAAGATCCAAGAGTATGACTTGGATATATGACCTTCAAATCTAGTTTGAGGAAATGGTTTGTGTAAGTTAATGGTTGAAGATGAGTCTCTCATGACTCAGAATGAAGAAAAGGAGTGTCAATGCTATGGATGTGTAAGTAAGGACTTACCCCAAGTTATTTTTTGTAAACACCACCAATGAGTGGTATTTTGATATTTCATACTTTCTCACTTATGGTGAGTTTCCAACACATCTTGACTATAAGAAAAAGTGGACTCTCAAGCTGAAATCAGCCAAGTATGTCATCTAGAATCATGTGTTATATAAGAGAGGACTTGATGGATGTTTCTAAGGTGTGTTGATAAAGAGAAACAAGAAAAGTTTTTAAAATCTTATCATGATCAAGCTTGTGGTGGACATTTCTCACCATGGTGACTACTCACAAGATCCTCCATGGTAGGTATTATTGGCCTACATTGTTTCATAGATGCTCAACAATGGGTTTCCAAGTGTGATCCTTGTCAAAATTTAGGAAGACACAATTTACTGCACTCCCTTTGACCAGTGGTCATTGAGGAACCATTTCAAAAGTGGGGCCTAGATTTCATTGGTGTTCTCAATCCTCACTTGAGTGTAGGTCATGCCTACATGCTCTCAAACCACAAAATACTTCACCAAATGGGTGGAGGCCATCTTGATCAAACAAGATAACACTAAAATGGTATGTAACTTCATCAAAGAGAACATCATCATCCATTTTGGAATTCCTCAAAAGGTGGTAGTTGATAATGCAACATACTTTTCATCAATGGAGTTGACTAAGTTTTGTTATAGCTATGGAATCTCACTCTCACATGCATCAGACTATTACCCACAAAGGGAATGGTCAAGCCAAATCCAACAACAAGAATATTGTAATAATTATCCATAAGTTGGTGGATCAAAATCAGAGGAATTGGCATAAGAAGCTTTATGATGCATTGTGGGTGGACAAGATCACTCTAAAAAAGGTAATTGGTATGTCACCATTCTAATTTCTCTATGGAATCAATGTTGAGATTCCCATCATGGTTGAATTTCCTACTCTCCAATTGGTTAGGAAGTTGAAGATGGATAATTCCATGATTCTCTGGATAAGAGAATTTTGTATCTTGAGAAACTTAGTGAAGACAAGTTGAAGGTGGTTGATCGAATCAAGGAACATCAGTTGAAAGTGAAGAATATTTTTGATAAAAAGGCTAAGGAAAGAGATTTCCAAATTGGTGATCTTGTCTTATTATGGGATAAAAGGAGAGAGCCAAAAGGTAAAGTCATGGAAAATTTGACTCTTTGTGGCTAGGACCATTCAGATCCGGGAAGCTTGAGAAAATACTTTCTATCTCTCATATATGGATGGATACCTATTTGGAATTGCCTCAAATGGGAAATACTTGAAATTGTATAAACAGTGAAAGTGGGTTGTCCCCACATGTACCATAGGTGAATTTAGGTGTGTGTTTTCCTTTCCCATTTGTGTGTGTGTTTTCCTTTTAGTGTGGTGTGTTTCTTTTTTTTGTGTGTGTGTGCATTTGTTCATTCATATATTTTTTGCTTGTAATAAGACTCTATATAGCCCAATGGATAAGGCACTAATCCTGCATTGTATATTGAGATTTTGGAGTTCATATTATCATGTCCTCACTCCATTTGATCCAGAACAAGTCCCCAAGTGAGAGCCAACTATTTGTCATGTGTTTTTGCAAGGGAAAATTCAAACTTGAAACATGACAACTTAACCCTAGTGTCAAAAAAATTTTTGCTTGAAAACCCTCTAAACACCTCTCTGGATCAATCTTCCCTCTATTTCATGCCTATCTAATCTTTAAAGTCCTCATATGTGTTGTACAAACTTTCCCTAAGTGTTTGAAACATTTGATAAGGTCATTCAGTTCTTTCAGTAAAGTGCTTTCAGTGGTGAAATCTCTTGTAAGCCTAGAAAGGCTATTTTTAGCCTTTTCTGGACAAGTGTGCATCCTTGAGGATGATTTGAAAATAAAAAAAAACCATTCGGGAGTGTTTTTGAAAGATTTTTGGAGAGTAATGGAACTGATTTAGGAATATTTAGGAAAGTTTTGGAGGTTTAGGGATAGTTAACGGTGAAAGTGGGTTTTTAGGGTTAAGGAGCTTATAGTTAAAATGGTATTTGAGCTTTAATAGAGGATTTAGGAGTTTTGTAAGTGATTTAAAAAAAAAGTAGTCATTGAAATATTGAAGAATCCTATACATGATGATGGAACTTTAACATTTTCACAAGACTCAAGTCTCTCTCAAGGCATCTCAGTTTGTGAGACACACCTGTTGTCTGAGAAAAAGGAAAATTTAAGGGATTTTAGGAATAATTGGAATCTTAGGATACCCATCCCATTGTATTTGGAAGGATCTTGGGAGTCAAAATCATATATATTTCATAAAAATGTCTCTTGGAGCTTGGAAATTCATCAACAAGTCTCTCTCAGAAGGTATGTCTCTCATACTTAGCCAATTTTTCAAGAGGACACATGTCACCTCCAGGTTGAGGTGCATTTTTTTCCCTCTTATCCCTATCCCAAGGGGAGAGGGGAAAATAAAATTTTCCCCACCCCATATTTTCCTCTCAAGTTCCTCACATGACTTTTAAGCACTTTGCAGGCCCTTTTCACCTATCTCTAGCCCCTCTGTCATGCATAATAATGAATTGTGCCACTTGTCATCACCAAAAAGGAAGGGCACATTTTTTTTCCCCTATTATCCTATCCTAAGGGGATAAAGGGGAAAATAAAATTCACCCCCACTCTCTCATTTGGGTTTTGGTTTCTCATGTGATCAAATTTGAAGCTCCGTAGTGCTTAAGTAAGCCTTTCCTCTTCCTCCTCCCATTCGAATCGAATCTAGACCTCACACTTTGTCATCACCACATGAAAGGCATTTTTATATCCCCTCATATCCCTATCCCTAGGGGGAAAAGGGGAAAAGAAAATTTCCCCACTCTATCCCCTTGCCATGATTCCTCATGTGACCCATTTCGGCCCCTGGTGCTGTGCTAAGTGCTAGTTTTTCCTCCTTCCCTCATCGTGCAATCATCAAATGTGCCACTTGTCAAGCCCACATGAGGGAAATTTTTCTGCCCCTCTTGTCCCTATCCCAAGGGGATATAGGGGAAAATAAAATTTTCCCCATACCAAGAATGATTAAAAACCTAAAATTTAACTAACTAAGTTTTTACCTGCTTCTACTTGCTTACTCTCTCCCATGAAACAAAAAAACACTTGCATTGAAGTTTTAAAAACATGAAATAACTCCTACCTCACCTCATTTTTTCACCAAGAAATCCATTTTTGATGATTCAAAAACCAAAAACCTACAAATTTTCTAGAAACTCTTGTCAAAATTTCTCCAAGGGCTGCCATATACACCAAAATAAGAAAAATTCATATCTTCCAAACATGTAAATGGATTTGGATGAAATTTTCATGAGTTTCCTCATCCTAGGAACCTTCAAGAAGGTTATAATAAAAAATAGATGATGCCCTAATTTTTTTAATGGAATAAACCCTAGTTTCATTCCCTAGATGATGCTTTTTCAGTTTCCAAGCATTCAAGTGGGTGGATTGAGGTGAAATTTGAGCACGGAGTCCTAGAAGCAAGCCAAATCCAATGAAAGAAATTTTCATTGCAATCAAGAGGTGGATAAGTGATATTTCTAAAAATAGTAAGTATATGGTACCCTCACTTACTAAAAATATCAACTTACCTAAAAATAGCAAGTCCTCTCAGATCAGTGCACTCAGAGAACAATGAAGATGACAAACTAGACATTTTTTCCAAAAAAAAAAAAAGCAAAAAAAAAAAGAAAAAAAAACAACTTTCCAAAAATAGAAACTATCAAAAATCACTAAGAAACATTAGTGAATGTATTCTTAGCATGTTAAGGGTTTTAGAAAAGTGAATCGGAAAAAAAAATCACTTTTTCCCAAAATAATAACTCATGAACCCTAACTATTAAAAATAGAAAGTGTTCGATTTAGTTGCAAAAAGTTGTTATCATCTTCATTTTTATCATCTTGTTGATTTTTGCAAGTATGAAGTTAAAATTTTTTGTGGTCTTAGATCATTTCATCCCCTAGTATGGAATACCTAGGTGTGGGTGACATGATGTTACTCATATGGACTTGGAAGATCTCAAGAATGAATGCTCGGTGGTCCCAAGAGAACCAGTGGAGGAAAAGTGTTCACAAGTGGATTGTATGTTATGGGTGGTCATATATATTTTAAAGCATGGAGTTGGTACTGGCATGTTCTCATCACTATGAGCTGGAGACAAGAATCATAAGGGTAGATGATAGTTCAATTTTGGTGGTGCTCACTCCTAAAGGAATTTCTCAATGTATGCAAATTCGACATGGAACAACATGGTGATCATCACAAAAGAATTTTCATCGGGTGAATGGTCAAAACAAATCATATCTTCAAGGCCTTACATTGGGGTCATAGTTGAAATAGGAAGAAATCCATCTCACATGTCAAAATCTCTATCTCAGAAGTGAATTCCATGAAGGATTTTTAGATGCAATCATCCTACTAAGTAGGGTGATGGGAGAAGAGGCTATGAGGGATTTTTAGGATTGGATGGACATAGTTCATTCATTTTTTTCATTGAGGAAGTAAGATGATGATTGAATGGGGTAGATAATCAAGGTGAAACATCCATCAACAATTGCTCCAATTGTTGGCTATGAAGAAGTTTTCAATGACATCCTACTTGGTCTACGCTCTTGTGAGCACAAGACCATTTAGAGGATTGAACCTCACTCAAAATATTTCTCGAAGG
Organism: Taxus wallichiana var. yunnanensis; assembly: GCA_018340775.1. Lineage (NCBI taxonomy): Eukaryota > Viridiplantae > Streptophyta > Pinopsida > Cupressales > Taxaceae > Taxus > Taxus wallichiana. The sequence continues at coordinate 192,404,747 of CM031244.1, read as the reverse complement.
ATCCCACCTATGAGAAGTATCCACAATTGACCCTGAAGGAGAGAAATCACCATTTTCAAGAGTGAATGATGCTTTCACTATGTTTTTCATCAGATTATTAGAGGGAAATCTTGAATCAAGGTTGTCTTCACAAGTTGCTACTTTGATCAAGAGGTATGGGTATTTCTTCACACAGTTCTCAAATTTTTCATACATCAGAGTGTTTGGGTTTGATCTTGCTCCATGTAAGTTGCCAAGGTATCTCAATGACAAGATCATGATGTTTGAGTTGTGTAGGAAACTTGTTCACATCAATGGTAAGCTTAAGAATCGAAAGAAGAAAAGTGTTTCATTCCCTATCTTCTCGGGATCTTCTCTGTAAGAATGCTAATGATGCCAAAAACTTGGAAGCTTCCTTTTCTCCTTTGAATCTCTACTCATACACACCAAGGGAAGATTTTGACATTCAGAGCAACCCAGAAACATTCCACCTTCCGATTTGCACCATGTTCCAAAAAAGTAGATTATTGGGTGAATTTTTAGATGATTTTGAAGTTAGGGAACATGATCATATGAGAATGAAAGTTGGAAGATGAGAAAATTCAAGTTTGATTGGTATGAGGATGGATTAAAGATGATGGTACTAAAATGTATGATTATGAGTATCAAGTTGTGAAAGCCTCACCCCTCCCACAAGTCTCTTGGAGCATTCGTGAATTAGGGGACATAAATGAGTGAACCAAAAAGTAATAATCAGAGATCAAAGGAATGGTTCAAAAATAAGAAATATACCCTCATCAAATCAGAGGTTTCCCAACTCTCAAAAGAAAACATCCCACCTTTCCTCTTCAAAAGAAACTAAGAAAACTTCAAGCTCTTCTCACTCACTCAAGAGATCACTCAAAAAGGAATTCAGTGGAATATGAGGCTCCACACTACAAGAGACTTACAAAAAAGAAAAGAAAACACAAGATCCTATAGAATTTTTGGAACAGGGAGAAATTGACCCAACTCATCCATCAATCCCTCAACAGTCTCAAAGTATCTCTCTCTCTCAGACTAGCTACACTTACAACAACTCCACTAGATGCAAGATGTGCCATCTAACTCAAAGTCGAAAAAAAAATCATGCCCAATGTTGAGCCTAAAACAAATGAGATATTCCCATGGGTGTAAGAGATGATCGAGAGGAGAGACCCACATGGTTCAACAAGTGGTGGTTCTATATTTTCAAGCCATATCCACGATGGTGAAAATGAAGAAAGGAAAGTTAGCCCAAGTTAGCTTCTTCTTTGACACTTTAGTGGAGTTTTCAAGAAATAATACGTGGAGGTAGTTAGACAAAGGTAATCAAGCCTAGTTGGTGAGATGAATTCATCTAACTATGAAACAAGCACCATTCCTCTAGGACTAAACACATGAGGGAGATGCCCACTTGTTCAAAGAATCATCCACTCGCCTTCTTGAGAAATGAGGAGTATAAGGAGAAAATTGAACAATTGGAAGGCCATGTAAGAACCCTCACCTCGTATGTGAAAACCTTCATGGATCAAATTTCATTCCATCTCTTCTATTTGAGGAATTTACTCCCATTAGTAGCTTGATCCAGAATCCATCAGAAAGACTCAAGGCTTCATGATGCAAGGTAAGGAAAATGATAAGTGGGTGAGAAAGATTCTGGAAAAGGTAAGACATTTTTTCTGAGATTCTCTCATTTTTGAATACATGATTGAAACTTACACAAAGGTAAGAATGAAAAGAGATGAAATTGAAAAAGAGAAGGAGCATTGGGACTAGGTGTTTCCATTTGGTGGTGGAAATGGGAAAGTAAACTCTTCCATACTTGGTGAGAAGAAATGTATTCAACTCCGCATCTGAAGACTTGTCTCAAGTTTGGGCTAGAACTCTTGTTTCTCGATATGAGATGCTAAACCATTCTCTTGATGAATTGGATTCATATGAGGAACGTACTTAAAAGATGCAAGATGATGTCAATGTGAGAAGTATAAAAACTTGGAGTACCTACGGTGGATGAAAACACTTTAGTGGATGATCTACTTGAAACCATTTGAAGAGCTTGTCAAGAAAGAGGTTGGAGATCCATTTTATTTCAATGAAGACACACTGGAGTCTTTTGTTGAGATAAGATTATTATATCCAACATCATGAAGGAGCATCAAGCATGGTTCATGAAATGCAAAAATATCAATGTTACCTCGAGAATTGGCTCAAATCTTTGAGTTTTGTACACATTCCTCAGGGTTGAGAAGGTGTGTGTAGCGTGGCTTGATTATAATAAGGAGTTCAAAGGGATCAAGATCTTCCTAAAGCACTCTCCAAAATTCCATTAGAAAGTGAATCTCATTGACAAGTGCATCATCTTCATCGAGTAGCTATCTCTCTCTCTTTTCTCTCTTCCCCACCCCCTTCCTCTCTTCTTTCATGTTTTTTTATTCTTGTTGGGGTTTACTTTTCATTTTTGTCTTATTCATTAAAATGTGATCTATAGTTGTACTTTGTAATGAGTTTCCTCCAATTAATAAAAAGGGACTCAATTTCTTTCCTAGGAATATGAAAGGTCACATGTTGTAAAGGTTAGTGAAAATTCATGTGGGGGGTAGGTGAAGAGTCATTTTGAAAAACTATATATTGTAATGACTTCCTCATTTCAAGGGTTGTCAATTTTGTGAGTTTCATGAGTAGATAACTACAAAGAACAAGAAAAGATAACACTTCTTCTATTTTCCTTTCATATGTTTCTCTCTCTCTCTCTCATTTTTAGCTTTGTGAACATGTCAATCTTGTATGACCAAGAAGAGTGTAAAATATTTTTGATGAATGAATGAATGAGATTTTATGTTCATGGTTCATTTTTCTTGTCATAATTAGAAAAGTTACTTTTCCTTCCAAATTTGTGTTGATAAACTCTAGTTAATAATTGTAAGAATTTGATTTTGCTAATATTAATATTAGTGGTTGATTCCTTGAGAAGCATGGATACGTCAAAGGTAAGGTTTTACGAAGATATATATTTGATTTAATTTAAATGTAATTAAATCTAATTTCAAAGTAACTTTATTGTACTTAATGATATACAAGTGATAATATAATAACACACAAGCAATAATATAAAACCCTAAGAAAGAGGGAGAGAGAGGGTGACTTAGTTGATTTTACATAATCTGGAGATGATCTAGGTAGGATAAGTATTGAAGCAGTTGTAGCTAACATCTTCAAGGCTTAGTGAATATTATGGAACTAAAAATGTGCGGGACATAAGTTCCCACGGGAGGAAAGGAGTGCCCAGTCTTTAGTGATTGATCTCGGTGTTAGTGTCCGAGTTAAGTGATTAGGTTACGTAACTTTCTATATAGGAGGAGCTCTGTTATTAGTTTCCCTTTATAACTCTAGTTTCACCCCTAGATCGTCGATTGTACTTGTAACCTGTAAAATAATTATCTAGCTACACATGTCCATAAACCACATCAAATCTAATAAAAAAATGTAGAATGTGGATTCGTATTGACCCTAGTGGTCACCCAAAGAGTGAACTTAGTACTGGGCACCACACTACATTTCAAAATCCATGTAGTTCTATGTGTGTAATGATGCCCTAGGTTGCCCTTGTGTAAGTTACATAGTGATAGCGCAATAGATCTAGAATGTAGCAATATATAGAATGTGTGTGATGGAATAGAATGAACACCCCCCTCCTATGTTGGGCACACAGAGTGATGCATCCCTTTTCCTTTGTATGAGTGTGCTAGATGAATGTATTTCAAGTTATCTTATGCCTTTGAATGCAAGATTAGGTGATGATAGGTAATGTTTAGTGTTTATTTTTTCATTTTGAAGCTATAACTATGTATATTTATGATTCCCTTGTTTGAATTTTATAATTGATAAGTAAAATATCAACCCAAAGTTTTAAAAGAAACCTAAAAAGTAAAAGAGACCCAAAAGGGTGAGAAAAATATAGAGAGGGTCAGAAGCACCCATGAGGGACAAGAGTGCTTGGGTGCTTGTGTCCTAACTAGGCTCTAGTTTTAGAGGCCATAAAAGATAAATAAGTTAAGTTCGATATAATTGTAAGATGTGTAAGACCAAAAATAATACAAGAGATAAAATAAAAAATCCAAAAGGATTTGTCAACCACTAGTTTTATTTATTAGGAATCATGTATATGTTAACATGCTTTAGGACCTAATAATTTACCCAAGTGCATAGATTTTGTGTCTACATTTACCCCAATTTATGATGTTGAGTGAATAATCAATAGTATAAAGTAGATAGAAGATGTGTACCTTGTAATCCTGTAGAGAAGAGTATTGCCGATAGCGTGCCGAGTGGACAAGTGAAGCATGAAATAATCGTAAAGTGAAGCATGGAGACTAGGAAAGGGAAGTAGATCATAGGGGTGAAGTGTATGCATAGTCGTATCTTTGTTGGAGCTTTTTTTATTGACATGAGCTACTTCTTGTTGCATATTAAGGACATACCTACAAAAGAAGAGTGAGAAAGTAGTCAAAGTTATGTATATGAAAAATTAGAGTAATATGTGTATAAGTATGTAAAGAGTGTGTAAAGGAAAGTGTGCACTGATATGTAAGAGAGTATGAGATAGAAAATTGTCCTGTTTTCTTGGAGTTTCTAGATTTAAATGTTAATGGTGAGGTTTTTGGGTGATCTCACACCAAGAGTGATTTTTGGGCGATCTCATGCCGAGAGTGAGTTTTATGGGAGATATCGTGCCAATAACGAGTTTTTTGGTGATCTCACACCAAGATAAGAGTGTTGGGGAGAGAGGTATAGTTTTTCTCTCCATCCATGACGCTTCCTAATAAACACCATTGTAGATGGTATGTCCCTGATTTATTCTGTTATTCTGTTGTAACCTTTTATAAGCCGAAATGTAGCTGATAGACTGAATTCTGTAACTAGAGGAAAATTCTCGATATTGGAGAATTATGATGTAAGCTGCTGGAGATTGTCTTGAGCCGAGAGATTAACTATTTTTTCCCCTAGGAAACAAGCTCCCGGGGGACATAAGCACCCACCACTATTGTCCAAGATTGGGCACTAGTGTCTACACTCTGTGTTTTGGGCCCAAGTTTGATTCTAGACCACTCTGTAACTACGTGCCTATATTGTTTATGTATTATGATGATATATTCTAGAGCTCGAGCTACTACGGGGGTGATTTGTTCACTCAATAGATGCTCCCTCATTTGGTGTGCATGGGAGTAAAGTAGGAGAATGTGTCCCAAAGGAGAGGACATGAAGTTGATATGCATATGCTAGCGTGGATACTTGCGGGGGTAGGGGATATGCATGGTATAAACCAAGGCACATGCAAAAAAAAATAGACAAGAAACAAGTGTTAGTGTAAACAAAGCTATCATGCAACAGAAAAAAGTGTAACTAGTAACTAGGAAGACAAGATAGACCATGAAAAATGGGTTACATACACGTGGCGTCTCTTACAATGTCACAAGATAATCAAGGTCGAAGTAGGAAAAAGCATACAATGATCAATCAAGACATAGGGCATAACCCAAAAACAATAAAAAATAATAGGAAGTAAGAAGTGACAAATAGCCATGATTATATATACTCTGCAAGGAAAATGCTACACATGAAACACCCGTATTATGTTAGAAAGATAAGTAGTATGTCAAAGTGTATATGGATCTGTTAGTGATATTAACTAGAAGTAGTAAGTACTGAAGTGATATAACTTGTGATGTGTAGAGTACGATAGTAGAAAATGCCCCCATGAGCCTCGGTGGGGCTGGTAAAGAAGCTCGTGTCAAACATTATGCATCATGTATGAATATATGAAAGGTCCCGCATTCACCTCAAGATACCAAAGGAATGCACATGTGTGTATAGAAAAAGAGATTGAAATACTAAGAATCCAACTAGCATGGGAAAAAAGTGTAACATGTAAATATTATAAGCTATCAAGATTAAATACAACAAAGATGTGTAGATGCCATGTGTGTGTGAAGGTGTGCTGCTTAATACATAAAATTTAGGTCTTATTCTTGACCTAATGTAAGGAGGATGAGATGGTAGCATGGAGTATGAGGTAGAGTAAGTCATTTCAAGCATGTGTAAGGATTTTTGACATGGTATATCAGATATGGAAGGTCTACAAGGCCAAATCATAGGTATAATGTAATTTCAAGGTCAATTTCAAGAAAGAATATGAAGACAAGGGTAGTAAGCATGGAAAACTATGGTGGTTAGAGATTTTCAGTAGTATGCATGTATAAATGAGTTTTGTAAATCATTGAGATGGTTGTCACAATGCTTTTGTCAAGTTTCAGGGGTAGGAATCAAAGGAAGAAGCAAGAAAGGTAATTTTTAGTCATAACGAGTTCTCGAAGTGCATTTCCCAACTCGAGATAAAGTTTGGAGTGCTCACTTGTAAAATATTTACATGGAGAATTAATCCTTTCACCATAGTTGAGGTATGGAGCTAAGAGCATTTTTGAGTTGGAATGAGATCAAATGATTTCTTATTATTTATGAACGATTGTTAAGAAGCGAAGTTGGTCAAAACCCTCCCCAAAACCCTAGTTTAGAGTGATAGGAAATAAATGCATAGGATGGGCATGAAATGGATTTTACAAGATTTTATGATGACTTATACATTTAGAGGAATCCTTAGCCGTCATTTTGGTGGTGGTTTCATGTTCTAATTCTTTTGGTAAGATGGAGAAAAACCCTAGTTTTGTGGAGATTTATTGATTCGAGACCGAGTTGAAGATTTCAGGGTGAAATACTAGTTTTTATAGATACCTTGGGATGTGTGATAAATGAACATGAAGAGTTATGGACAGGTTTAGTGGAGAAAATGAATGAAACAAGTCCTTTAAGTTACCCTACCACTAAAGGGATTAAAGGTGCAAAAAGCAGTCTTGTGACCAAAGAGGAGTTTGATGAAATGCATGTTATAACAATTTTTTTGAGTATAAAAAACATGAAGAGGTTAGATATGAATTATTTTAGCCCTTGGTTTGTTTTGGCAAAGTATTTTTGTGCTTAATTCCTAATGGCCTAATAAGCCCTTTTAGGCTTTCCAAGATGGTGGTTGGAAATAGGTATGTAAGTGAGGTTTTCTCCATATGACCTATGCTTGTGAATACTTGGAGAGGTGTAGCAAGTTTCCCTTGATGTATTCCATGTGGTGGAAGAGTCTTGAAGTTGATTTGGAGGAGTTTGAGATCAATTATCTCAAGAGGCTGGTTCTTGCGACCTAGGAACTTGTTGGAGCAGTTTCAGAGATGCATGATTTATGAAGCATTATGCCTTTATTTTGTGATTAGAGAGAGTTTTATGAGCTATTATACATTGAGATATTTCAATTTATGTTTCATTTGTGTCATGATGAATTTTTTTACTACGTGAAGTTTCTTGGTCTTGTGGATTGAAAATTGGGTTCATGAGACCTAGTTGGGCATGCTTGTAAATTGGTGTGTTTCATGGTCGAGTTAGCTGGTTTAGAGGTTCTTATGCATGGATAAGGTGTCTTGGATATGTATTAGTTGTTTCTATAGCTATAAGATTCATGATGATGATGTATTGTGCATTTGAATTTCAATAAGCATTCGTTGAGTTTTGGGTCTAGTTGAGTCGCCTTATACGGGTTGGCATGTTTAGAATTATGCCAACCCATATGGTCTCTTGTTATGATTTATATGTTAAAATATATTGTGTTTTAAAGTTTTCATGACTAGTATTAATGATCTTATCCGAATTGTGTTTTTTTATGATGAGTCATGTATAAAAGTAAAGGTGTATGTGTTCATTTGAACTAGTAGAGATGATGGGGTTGTAAGTGAGTTAGAGAGAAGTGTGTGGAATTTTGTGAGGGATCAAGAACAGGTTAGAGAATTGGATGAGAAGTTGATTAGGGTAGAGAATAAGGTTTTCAATTTCACTTGACCTAATCAACATATAAAGGTGAAAGTTTGAGCGAGGAAGGAGAGATAGAAGTTTAAGAGAGGTTTGAGTGCATAGAGCTGAACTAGTGAGCACAATCGGTTATCGAGAGAAACAAGTCATCAAGTGATCTTCATCTTCAGGTTGTTGAGTTGGTGCTTCATCATATTAGGGGGTTGTAGCCTCTTTGTAGGATTGGTTTTCTACTATAAGGGTTGGCACTCCTTGTATGATTGACATCCTACTAAACTAGGGGTTGGTGACTCACTAAAAAAATCTCATGTGATGTGTAATTTCAATTGAATCCTTTTTAGTAATATAAGAAGTGGTTCGAGTGGGATTTCTTCCCTTGAGGGTTTCCCACTTTATATCTTGTGTTCTTGTGTACTCTCTTGGTTCATGTTCTTATGGATGGATGTTTCATGTTAATAAGCTCACATTATTGCATGATTGAATGGTTAATGGTTCACACATGTTAATAAAAATTGAATGATTTTTTTATATTAATTCACCCCCTCAATCCTAGTGCTTATAACAATTGATATCGGAGTCGGGTCATTTTGATGCAAGTTTAACCACTTGAAGGAGATCCTTTGAAGCACTAAAATGGTGAGTCAACAGATTGGCACTTCCACTAGCAAAGATCCTATGTTTGATGGGTCAAACTATGCATTTTGGAGTATCAGGATGAGGAATCACATCATGTCCTTAGGATGTGACATTTGGCAGTCAGTGATAGATGGGTATACTATTCCTCATACTCCTCCAACCAATACTACAAATAAGAAGGCTAACAATGATAACTCCAAATAAATGATTGTTATTTTATGTGGATTGGGAGGATAAAAACTTGTCAAGGTTATGCATTTTACATATTTTAAGGAAATGTGGGAGAAGCTTAAGGTCATATATGAAGGAGACTCCAAGGTAAGGATGGAAAATATCTAGACATTCAAAAATTAGTTTGAAAGCCTAAAGATGAAGGAAGAAGAATCTATTGCTGCTTATCTACTTAGAGTTGATCAAGTTGTCAACATCATTAGAGGTTTAGGTGAAGAGGTGAAAGAAGTAGTGGTGAAAAAGTTGTTGAGATATCTCACTCCCAAGTTTGATCCTAAAGTGTCTACCATTGAGGAATCCAAGGATTTGAGTGTCATGTTGATGGATGAGCTCCATGGAATTTTGATAGCATATGAGATGAGGACCATTGACTCAAAACCTATCAAGAAGGAGGTTGCTTTCAAAGCTGAGAAGAATTCAAAGGAAAAGAAGCATACTAACGATGATGCTGGTTGTAATGTTTTCTAAGAGGTTAAAACTTGGTTCAAGTAAGTATAATGGTAAATTATCATTCAATTTTTTTAACTATGGTTAGATTGGACATTTTTCTGATAGGTTACCTCATTGACATAAAGTTGAGAATCATGAAGAAGCTTAGGAATATCATGATGAAGACAAGAAATCCAACAAGTCTAGAAAGAATAAGGACTTCAGAAGGTTCAAGAGTAAGAAGAAGTTTTTGTTGTCTAAAATACCCTCGAGCTATTTTAGCAACCCACAACTTCATTTTTGGACTTGGGAAAAATTTTCTGATTGATTCAGGGTTGAGAAATTCATTTTCAAGTATGTTAGGTTTTCAGGCTCTTTATGTACCTTCATATATTCCACGCTCCTTAATTTCTACCCGAAAAAAACATTTTTGTGAAATATGCCTAAGTGTCAAAATTTCCCTTATATTTCTGATTTTGAGGATCAAAATGTAGTTTACATGCAAATTGATCCTCGAACCCCAAAACTTGAAATACAAAGGATTTAATGTATCTCAGGTTTTGCATTTCAAATTGTAATTTTCATGCAAATTACAACACGAAACCCGATCCCCAAAACCCGATCCCCGAGCGCATTTCGGGTTTTGGAACCTGATTTGTAATTTACATGCAAATTTTAAGTCGAGTCCCAAAAATTGAATCTCGATCACACAAGTGCATTTCAGGTTTCAGAGCCCAATTTTTAATTTCATACAAATTACAAGTCAAGTCCTAAAACTTCAAATATAAAGAAAACAATGCATTTCGAGTTTTTGGTTCCGATTTATAGTTTGTATGTAAATTACAACTTAACTCCTAAAACTGAAACATGACATGTTACAAGAAGGTGTTTGAGTTCCGCCCAAGACCATTTTAGAAGTTTGGAGGTGTATTGCAAGTCCCAAGTTCCTCCCTTTTAGTTTGGATCTCAACAAGTGCAAATCAAGGTCAAACTTTGGACAGTTTCCTTCATTTTGGGTTTTCAGAATTTTTAACATCCGAACATCGCCGATTAAATGCATGTATTTTTCCACTTACATTTCGAACCCAAAACCTGATTTACTTTGTGTTGGGTTTTTGAAGGTGTTTTTCAGGGTCTAAGTTTTGATGGAGGCATGATTTTACAATTCAACCACTCACATTTATTAAAGTATGGCACCTAGAACTTCAGATGGCCATAAATTTCACGTTGTAACTCAGATTTTCAAAAAATTGGACTTTTTGGAAGGTTCAAACTTGGTTCAAGTAAGTATAATAATAAATTTCCATTCAAGTTTTTAACTATGGTAAGATTGGACATTTTTCCAATAGGTTCCCTCACAGACATAAGGATAAGAATGATGAATAAGTTGAGGAATATCATGATGAATAAAATAAATCCAATAGGTCTAGAAAGAGCAACAAGGAATTTAGAAGGTTCAAGAGTAAGAAGAAGTTTTTGTTGTCTAAAATACCCCCAGGTTATTTTAGTAACCCATAATTTTATTTTTAGAATTGGGAAATTTTTTTTGATCGATTCGGGGCTGAGAAATTCATTTTCAAGTATGTTAGGTTTTCAGGATCTTTGTGTACCTACATATGTTCAATGATCCTTAATTTCTACCCCCCAAAAAACATTTTTGAGAAATCTAGAAAAATGCACAAGTGTCAAAATTTCCCTTGTATTTCTGATTTTGAGTTTCGATGATCAAAATGTAGTTTACATGCAAATTTATCCTCAAACCCCGAAACCAAAAATACAAAGGATTTAGTGTATTTCGAGTTTTGGGTTTCAAATTACAAATTGCAACATAAAACACGATCCCCAAAACCCGACCCCCAAACGCATTTCGTGTTTGAGCACGATTTGCAATTTGCTTGCAGAAATTGTAAGTCGAGTCCTAAAACTCAACTCTTGACCACACAAGTGCATTTCAGATTTCGAGAACCTGATTTTTAATTTACATACAAATTACAAGTTGAGTCTTGAAACCCGAAATATAAAGAAAACAATGCATTTTGGGTTTTGAGTTTTAATTTGCAGTTTACATGCAATTACAACTTAACTCATGAAACCTGAAACCAAACAGGTTGCAAGAAGGTAGTAAACTTCTACCTAAGACCATTTTGGAAGTTTGGAGGTGCATTGCAAGTCCAAAGTTCCACCCTTTGTAGTGTAGAGGTCAACTAGTGCAAATAAAGGTCAAACTTTTGTGTCTCCTTCATTTCGAGTTTTCGTGATTCTTCTACATATGAACATCACCAATCAAACACATGTATTTTTCCACTTGCATTCTGAACCCGAAACCCAATTTCCTTTGTGTTGGGTTTCTAAAGGTGTTTTGCAGGGTTGAAGTTCTGATGGAGGCATAATTTCACGGTTTAACCACTCACATTTATTGAAGTATAGCACCTCTGACTTGAGATGGCCATAAATTTCACCTTGTAACTTTGATTTTCATAAAATTTGACTTTTGGAAGGTTCAAACATGGTTCAAGTAAGTATAATAGTAAATTACCATTCAATTTTTTTAATGTGGTAAGATTGGACATTTTTCCAATAGGTTCCCTCATAGACATAATGATGAGAATGATGAAGAAGTTGAGGAATATCATGATGAAGACAAGAAATCAAATAGGTCTAGAAAGAGAAAGAAGGAATTCGGAAGGTTCAAGAGTAAGAAGAAGTTTTTTTGTCTAAAATACCCCAGGGCTGTTTTAAAAACCCCCAACTTCATTTTTGGACTTGGGAAAAATTTATTGATTGATTTGGAAATTTGTGAAATTCATTTTCAATTATGAAGGGTTTTAGGATCTTTGTGTACTGTATATGTTCAATGCTCCTTAATTTTTTTCCCCCAAAATAATTTTTGAGAAATCTAGAAAAATTCCTAAGTGTTAAAATTTCCCTTGTATTTCCTATTTCAGGTTTCAGGGATTAAAATGTAGTTTACATGCAAATTGATCATTAAACCCCAAAACCAGAAATACATAGGATTCAGTGTATTTCAAGTTTTGGGTTGAAATTGTAATTTACATGAAAATTGCAACATGAAACCCGATCCCCAAAACCCGAGACCCACCAAGTGCATTTCAGATTTTGGAACCCGATTTGTAATTTACATGCAAATTTTAAGTTGAGTCCCGAAACCCAACTCCCAACCACATAAGTGCATTTCAGGTTTTGGAACCCAATTTGCAATTTGTTATGAATATTATTGTTTCATGGGTAATATAGTGTTGTTATGTAAGTGAAGTTGTTTTAAAAACTTCACATATATGGTTTAGTATGTTGTTTATGTGATATATTGAGATATTGTTGTTATAACAACCTCCTTGTTTATAAGAGTGTTACTACTTATATATTTTTATGGTATCAAGTGTATAAAAGCATGGAGCATTGCAAATTATCGGTGTGAAAATTATTATTTTCTGCTCCAAATTATTGTATTAAAATATTTGGTATCAGAGCGTGAACATATGAATGAGAGTCTTATAAATTTTCTAAATACAAACACCATTTGTTCCTCTGCCAAAGTCCTTTTCATTCATAATTCTGTCCTGAGTACTGTTTATTTGCAAATTAGGAGATGGACATGTCTTTGCTTGAGATAAGGAGAGGGAATTCATTTGTTTACATTGGAATTTGAGTTGCATTTCAAGTTTGTTCACAAAATCTAGTGTCCACACATCCCATATGTGCATGTTAAAATTAACCCACTCCACCGTATTCAATATACAATCACAATTCAACCCATCGTTCAATTGTTCTCTAGTTATGGTGTAGGTAACATGGAAGGCTTCTAGATTTCAAGGTATTGATGCATCTTGACATTTTCTCACCACCTTTATGCGAGTGTATTTTTATTTGCTAAAAATTTGTATTTGAATTACATTGGAGGTTCTATGAGTTAGGATTCGAGGATATTAGTAGGAAAACATCCATCTATTCCTCATTCCTTGCATTCAATGCTACACCGTAACTTTTGGATATGTTCTTTATAGATCAAGATCTCTGTGATTTTAATACCATTCATGAAAGGCATTTAAATGATTCATAATAGGATGTATTAAATCCCATATCAGATCTGTTTATTCATTTTATGATGCATATTGATATAAAAATTATTTCACGTGGTTTTATAAAGTGAATGTTTTATTCAGAAAGAATATATTGCAAAGTTAGAATGGTTAAGGATATTGTTTTAAACGCCATCCATATAATTATTTTGAGACACATCTGGTTATGATTATGTAGAAACCGGGCTATGCATTGATGTCTTCGATGTGATAAAACACCTGTAAAATTAAAATTTACGTGGAAGAAGAAGCACTTTGCATCGATTCTACAAACCAGTCATTTTCCATTGACCGATGTCTACAACAAAATCTTCTAGCTATATATTAGTAAGTTTTGGTATATTTTATTAAAGTCAAGTGTCTCTGCGGTATAAAGGGTTTATATTATCTCGGTTCAATTTTGTAGATTTTGTGGAGTTTCATAATGGATAAGATAAATTTAATTGAAATATTTGATGGGAAAGACTTTCACACATGACAATACGAACCCAAGCGTAACTCATCAATAAAGACTTATGGGATATTGTTGATGGAAAAATTAAAAAATTGAATGATGTAGATGAAGTAGAAAAATGGGAAAGTAAGAGTCAAAAAGCAATAAAAATTACCGGCCTTGGTCTATCATATACATATTCATATCATATTGATCTAACCAAGTCATCTAATGACATTTGGGTGACATTGAACAAGTTATTTGGATCTTAAGCGGGTAGTACAAGTAATGGCACTAAAGTAAAAAAATTTTAGACTAAAGATAAGAGAAAATGACAATATGGTTCAACATATAAGTAAGTTTCAATCCATTTTAAATCGATTAGAAGGAATAAAAGTAGAGGTGGATAATGAAGATAATAAATCAATCTTACTAAATAGTTTACCAAAATAGTATTCAAATATTGTTTGTACTCTTAGTAAGATCAATCCTTATTTGGAAAACTTAATTTCCTCTTTGTTTGATGAAAGAGAAAAAATAAAAAGGTATGTACGAGAAGAAAAAACAATAACGGATACAAAAATAAGTCACCCTTTAAGAAAAATACACATCAATTCAAATCATAAAAAAACACCTTCTATGTCATTACTTGTAAATAACCAGGATATGGTTTTGTAAATTGTAAGAAAGGATCTTAAGATCTCTTAGATGACAAATTGGATCAAAAGGATTTAGCTGCTTAAAGAAGATGATTGGGATGATTATTCTAACCCTACAAGTGATAATGAAACTCCAAGTGATGAAGATTATCTATACTAAGCATCTATCCTCTTATTGGAGGATGGAGGAAATAGAGGCAGGAGGACAATCAGTGTCCTCAAGTTCATCACTACCTCAGAGGTTGTATACTACTTTAGTGACACATTTTGTTTTGTGTGATGAATAAGAACAAATGAACATTCCTATTACTTGTGTGCGATGCTGATATTTGTGTTTCCCTTGTGATGATGATAATGTGGAGATTTGTGCCATTAAGACTATTGTAGGAAGTGTTCTTGATTAGATTGACATGATGGTTGATGTGAATTGGTTGAACGGTCCCAATTCATGTATTCATATAATAGGTTAAACGGTCCCTGGATGATGTAGTTCCCACAGTCAGTGTTGATGATCGAGACCATGTGCAGGCTATGGAGTGGCATGATGCTTGGTTGAAGATACCATTTTTCCCCATGTAAACACTAAGGGGGAGAATATTAGGAATATTATTGTTTCATGGGTAATATAATGTTGTTATGTAAGTGAAGTTTTTTTAACAACTTCACGCATATGGTTTAGTATGTTGTTTATGTGATATCTTTGGATATTATTGTTTTAGTAACCTCCTTGTTTATAGGAGTGTTACTACCTATATATTTATATGGTATCAGCGTATAAGAGCATGGAGTGTTGTATATTATCAATGTGAATATTATTATTTTCTGCTCCAAATTGTTGTACCAAAATAAAATTTGCATGCAAATTACAAGTGGAGTTCCAAAACCTAAAATATAAATAAAACAATGCATTTCGGGTTTCAAGTTCGATTTGCATTTTGCATACAAATTACAACTTGACTCCCAAAACTTGAAACTTGACAAGTTCAAGAAGGTGGTTGACTTCCACCCAAGACCATTTGAAGTTTGGAGGTGCATTCAAGTCCCAAGTTCTTCCCTTTGTATCTTGGAGGTCAACACATGCAAATAGAGGTCAAAAAATCTGATTGTCTCCTTCATTTCGGTTTTCAGGATTCTTCTACATTTGAACATCGCCAATCAAACACATGTATTTTTCCACTTGCATTCTAAACCCGAAACCTGATTTCCTTTACGTTTGGTTTGAAGGTGTTTTTAGGGTTGAATTTCTAAATAAGGCATGATTTAACAGTTCAACCACTCACATTATTGAAGTATGGCACCTAGAACTTGAGATGGCCATACATTTCTCCCTGTAACTCCAATTTTCACAAAGTAGTTGAAATATATTTTCCACATTCAAAGAAAACTTTCATATTGCTCAAATACTAGAAATGATGAGGTATGGTACCCATTCCTTTTTCTACAAGAAAATTACCATGGAGGGATGGCCTTAGCGGGGTGACCATGATTATTTTCGGGCATTCAATGCATCTTGTTGTTGGTTGAAGAAAAAAAATACGAATTCCCTCTTTTCCCTTATCTCTTTCTCCCATTCTTCTATTCAAAGTAAAAATATTTCATTTGTGAGGGGGGATGTTCTAAAATGTAAAGGAACTCTATAAAATTTTTTCCTCAATAGTTGTGAGTTACAAACATTCATTTTGGGCACTCTTATGTTTTATACCTTCTTCTACAAATGTAATAGTTTGTGCATATTATTATTGAAATAAAAATTGTTTTGTGGTGTTTTCTCAACCCCTACTTGTGTTATTTGAAAAATTTCCTCTCTTTTATTTGTTTTAGTATGTTGTACATTTCTTCTCATTTACAGAGTTCATTTTGTTGTGTTTCATGGAAAATAGAGGGAAAATGTTGTTTTGGGTTTGTATCACTTCTATCTCGGCCCCTCCCTTCTCCATTTCCTTTCTCCCTCTTCCCTCACTAGAGTGTCTTCACCATATTATTGGTACTATCACCTTTCCATAGTGTAGGATTTCATTTTATGCATCTCTTTCTCACCTTGGCCCCTTAAAATCATAGTTGCATTTCCCTTCTTAAGAGTAGTTTAACATTAAGATTAGGTAGAGGAACTAACCATTTCTAGAGGTTGATCTCACTTTGCAAGTCCCACACTTATGAGATCATCCCATTAGCAAAGGTAGGGATCCATGATGAGAAAATCCTAGGTACTACATTTTTGATATAACAATTTTCTAATAACAAGAAAAGTTCTATACTAAAGAATATTGTAGTTCCTTTAATTGTTGTGATAGTATATCTTTTGTGATGAGGATGAAGTCGTCAATTTTGATAATATATTCATGGTAAATGAAGCCAGTTTCTCCAAATAAGAAGATTCCATTTTTAATGATGGTGGTTGAGATTCAAATGAAGAAGAGGAAGAGGTTGACTTCAAGGTAGAGTTTGAAAATTCCCTAGAGGAACTAAAGCTTCAAAAGAAGAAGAATCAGAAAATGAAGTCAATAAATAAGGATTATGAAGAACATACTAGTCTTCTAGAAAAGATACTAAGCAAGGATGCTAAGGAGTTTAATGAAATCATTAAATAACTTTAAGATAAACTTGAAATGAGCTCATAAAATATAGAAGAAAAATAAAATGAATGTACCATGATATGCATAAATTTTGAAACTCATATTTGAATGCTCACAACTAGTCTCAATGCCAAGGAGGATGAGTGTATTAAGTTTAGTATGGCTATGGAATCCTTACAATCAGATCTAGAGCTATCCTCAAGTAGATTAAGATGTACCAAATATTTGAAAGCAACACAAGTAATATTGATGATATGTTAAATAGTCAAAGACACTCTAGTGATAAGTTATGTTTGGGCTATAAGGAAGAAACACAAAAGGAAGAGATGCATCTTGAGCCAAGTCCAGGAGATGTTGAAGCCAATAAGGATATCGAAGTTTAAAGGAATACCATAAGACAACCTAATGCAAAGATAATCTCAAGCAATTTCAATGGTTATTATTATTCATACAATAATTTCAGTCATGGAGCTAAGGAATGTAGAAGGACAATTAAATATGATCATCCATGGAGAGATAGTAGAGATGAAACATTAAGAAACATTATTTGATATAACTATCATGAGAAGGGTCACATTGCTAGATATTATCTTCATGAACCACCTAGTTAGAATTAAATAAATGAAGGTAAGAAATCATTTGTGTGTTTCAATTGCAACCATGTTGGTCATATTGCTAGATATTGTTATCAAGAATCATCTAGACGAGTTGGAGAGATGAAGCTCCTAAAGGTAAAAGTATTGTTGTTTGCTTTAGTTGTAACAACGTTGGGCATATTGCAAGATACTGTAAATGGAGAATGAATGGCTATGAAAAGAAGACATATATGAAGTCTAACTATGTTGATAAAATTAAGGAAGAACCTATTAACTTTTCAAGTTCCCTTGCCAAGTTTTCCTTCTTTTTGAAACACTTCCTTATAAAAGAAATTCCTTTTATCAAGTGTAATTTATTCAAGAAATTATTAGAGAAAATTTCCTATGTATTAAAATTTTCTATGTATTTTGGATTTCAAGTTTCAAGAAAAACTTTGTAATTTACATGCAAATTTCTTCCCAAAATCTGAAACACGAAATACATAAGAAAGTAGACCATATCAGAAGTCGGGGTTCAAATTAAAATTTGCAAGATGAGTCCTGAAACCTAATTCCCTAGTGCATTTTGAGTTTTGAAACCCAATTTGTAATTCACATGTAATTTGCAAGTTGAGTTTTGACTCAGAAATATAAAGAAACATAGACCATTTTAGGTTTCAAGTTTGATATTGCAAATTACATGCAATGTGCACATCAAATTTTGAAACCTGAAATATGACGCGGTGTGAAATGGGAGCCAAGTTTTGATGCTGAGTCAACATATTAAATTCCACCTACCCACATGTGTCACATACATGGTAATTAATTACCCCTTTTCTATTTAATGTAAAGTTTTTACACGTCATTTTCACCTGACTTTTTGTACTCTCACTTGCTTGACTCCCCTTGAATTCCAACCGTACTGTTGCATGTATTTTGATAAATTTTTATGGTTATCTATGGGAAAGGCCACCCATAAATCTTCCAAACAAGACATCTAGGTTGCCCTCGGTAACCCTCTCGCACAAATTTTACAAAGATAAGATCACTAAGGATGAGCTAAAAATAAGGTGGAACAATTGAAACCCATCCTTCATAAGATCACACAACCAACCACTTCAAATTTCCTCACAATATCTACAGGCTTTGATGTAAGTTCTTTCTCTGCAATTGATAAGATTGGCTAACAAGGTCAATCGGTTGGGGCTTGGATTGAAAGCTAAATCTAGGAGGGAGAACATGTGATAAAGGATGTTGTCATTTTGTATAATGAGCTTGAGCCAGAGAAAGATATGGTTACCAAAACGTATGGTATTCTAAGAGAAGAGTTTCATAATATGGAACTCACATTGGAGGCCTGGAAGGAAGTTTAAAGTGTCAAATCCAATCTACTCCTAGGAGAAGGGATCATTGACGACTCTTCAAAATTGTTTGAGTATAACAAAGCCATGGAGTTTCCTGTGTCTAGATGTTGTAGGAGGCCATGTAAAAATTGGTTGAGGCCAGAAATGAGAGCATTGATGGCCTTAGTGATATCACAAATGAGTTTGAAACCATTCATTGTAGGTTCTGAATGAATATCTTGATGTACTTCCAGTAGATCAAATCATTGTAAATTTCAAAATCTTGGTTGAGGAGGATATAGATAGAACCAAAAATTTCAGCCTGGAATCTATCAACAAGCTAGTGACCTACCAAAACTTCTTGAGCCAACTCCAAAAGGCCATAAATCAAGCCAAGAAGTTTCCTAGAAAGATAAATCGAGACAACCAAATATGCCAAGGTGCGAAATCACTATGTGTACGAGACTAGATGATAAAGATGTACAAGAGATCATCAAACGATTTATTGGTTATCGACAAAGATAATCTAGATGAGAAATGGAGGAAACCTACACGAGATCATGAAAAGGGTGACGCTAGTCCTAGATGATTCTTCACTGCCATTTTTACATAGTCTCCAACCATGATTCCCCATTTGAGTTACAAGTTTGAACCAATCAAAGTTTCCTAACTAGTTGGCTATTTTTGTGGGAGACTATTTTGAGGGTTCATTTTAAGAAGAACCCTCTGAAAAATTACTTTTGAATCGTTGTTGAATCTCAAAAATCAACTTTTGAATCATCGACGAATATTTGAAAAAATGTTTTGTGGAAAAGGTGATTTCGTAGAGATCATTTTTACCTTGTTTTGCAAAGTTGGTCAAGTAGGTTGGTTGGGGTTGGGCATGAAGTTGGTAGGCTAGGTTGGTAGGGGTTAGGCGGTTGGGTTGGACGGGTGAGGGGTTAGACGATTATTGGGTGGGTGGGGTTGAACAAGTGAGGGGTTAGATGGTTGAGGGTTGGGTGGGTGGGATGGATGGGTGAGGGGTTGGACGGCTAAGTGTTGGGAAGGTAGGTTAGGCAAGTGAGGGGTTAAACAACCAAGGGTTAGACAGGGGTTGGACGGGTGAGAGGTTGGATGGCTAAGGGTTGGAAAGATGGGTTAAACATATGAGGGGTTCGAAAACTAAGGGTTGGATGGGTGGGTTGGACGTTGAGGGTTGGATGACAAAGGGTTAGATCGGTGGGTTGGTCGGGTGAGGATTTGCATGGTTGAGCCTTGAGGGGTTGGATGGCTAGGGGTTGGGTAGGTGTGTTAGATAGTGTGGGGTTAGATGACTAAGGGTTGGGTGGGTGAGATGGATGGAAAAGATTTGACCAGCTAATGGTTGGATGGTATAGAGTTGGACAACTAAGGGTTAGGTGGGTGGGTTGGATAGTTAAGGGTTGGTCGGGTGGATTGGGTGGTTAAGGGTTGGGCGGCTGATACGAATGAATCAATGATTTAGTCATCCGCACAACATGGGTTAAAAATTTAGCCGAGCAAATGCTATGATCAACCAATAGTTTTCCGCCACGTGTCCTTTGAACCATACAAACCCCTATAAATACCCAAGGTTCATTTATTCACTTTTGTATGAAAATTTCTAGTGCTTTGAGCTCTCCAATCTTCAAACTTCTCCCAAATTTCAAATTTCAGCAATGACCAACACCACATCTATTCCTACACCCAAATTTCAATACAAAAATTTTATGTTCCCATAAATTGTAGCTCTACTAAGAGCAAAAGATGCACAAAAGGATTGGCTTGAAAAATTAGAATTTACTAGGCTTGTGGACATGCCCCAATTCGATACTAATACTTCAGTCCTTGATTACCTTCTCACCTCTTACAACGAGAGTGATGGAAAATTTTTCGTTCTCCTCGTGCATCCGAGACGTCATCAAATTTCTTTCTCAATTGAACCTAAGGATGTACATCGGTTAACAGGTTTACCATTCAAAAATAAGCCGACCATTACTACAAAGGCTGTCCTTACAAATGAAGACAAAAAGTTTTTGGAGTCTCATTACAATGTATAGGTTGATGGTAAGTTTATTATTTTCAAATGCTTTTTTCTTAACATTACTCGACCACCCAAGGCTCTAACATTTCTTGTCTGTTATTGCAGCTCCTCTTAATCATTCATCAAGAGGCCTTCTTCTACAAGGTATTACAAACAAATTATTTATTACAGTTATGTCACTTTTTCAAGGCCAGGATTGTATTACAGGGTAGATCTGCAGACATTCCATATTGGGCAGTTCAATATTTATTGCGGACACTAGTAGGTCAACAATTTGATTGGTGTAGTTATTTGTCCAACAGAATAAAAATAGATATCTCCCATGCCCACAAATCTAATCAATCTGATAAATCCAGGATTGTATTCTCTTGTTGCAATTATATTCTTGCTTTCTATTATGAAGCGTTTCTACGAAATTCCAAAAGATAAAATTCCAACTGCAATCAATGATCAAATGATTGGTCTTAGTCTCGAAGAACAATAGGTAACAGTTACTTTTATTGTTTACTTGTTATAACGATTTCAAATTCAATATTTTTGAATAAAATAATAATTGTAAGATTTTATTTTGTAGAGAAAAATTATAGCTGCAACATCTCATAAGGAGGTAATTGCTAGAGGTAAAGCCCCTCTAGAGGTCTCTGTTGATTCTGACATGGATTCAATAGAATCAACACCAGTAAGACCTCCTCATCAAAAGTGACCTAGGGGGTCGATATGCACATCACGTTTACCATCACATTTAACTACATGTATGAAGTTATCTTTTTATATAAATAACTAATTCAAACAATTAATATAGATTATGTATGTAGTACTATATTTTAATATTTCTACATTGTTCTTTTCTACATTTATTATATTCATAAACTACTAAGTTTGATGATGATGATCAAACTCATTCTCGGGTGTGATGATTGAAATGTCATGATTGTGTCTTCGTCTATGAAAGGTATATTGTAATGTATAATATTTAACATGTTTTGTTTCCTTACATTTTTTTAGCATTTACAAATCCCAACCGTAATATTCTAACAATTTGTTGTTTGCTTCATACAGGTAATATGGCTTCTAGGCACATTCCACTTGCAAGGAGGCCACCAATACCTCCAACACATCCAGTCTAAATAAAAATAAGAAATTTAGGAAAGAATATTAGGTTTCCTGCAGAGTCAGCAGGAACAGTTCATCCAACAACCACAAAATTTCCTGGACTGTCACTAGGTGGTGTTTTAAGTGTAACAACCACACAAATTTTCAACAACATCACCCTTGATGAGGAGTATTTGGGTTTCAATAGTGGTGATGTAAAAAGGGTAACTATTTTGACACCCATGATATGATTCAATCTACTTCGCCTCAATGATAACAAAATGTGCATGTAATACAGGGAAATGACTCTCCTCCTCCTCCAATAAATTATCCATGAATAGATGATGAAAAGATACATTTTATATTATAAAATATGATATCAGATAGTATGGGGGAAAAATTCAAGAGGTTGTAATGTCTGATGTGGATTTGGTGCGCTCTTGGGAGAGGACAACTAAAATTTTGATGAAAGAAATAAATACATAATACCATAATCACGCTTAAAGGCATTCATTGTTCACTACCATAGAGAGCCAAGCAACATGGCGGGATGTTTTACTAAACAAAGCTCAGTCAGGGAAAATTTCATATAGTAATGATTACAATGATGAAATTATAGACATAATGCTAAACAGGTTGGAGAATCTGAATGCTGAAGCACAAGCTTACTACAAGAAATGCTCCACAAACAGAGATGATGAAAAGACACATTTTATATTAGAAAATATGATATTAGATAGTATGGGGGAAATAATTCAAGAGGTTGTAATGTCTCGATGTGGATTTTACGTGACCTTGGGAGAGGAGAGCTAAAATTTTGATAAAAAAATAAATACACAATACCATAATCATGCTCAAAGGCATTCATTGTTCACTACCATAGAGAGCCAACCAACATGGCGGGACGTTTTGCTAAAAAAATTTTAGTCAAGGACAATTTCATAAAGTAATGATTACAATGATGAAATTATAGACATAAAGCTCAACAAAGTTGGAGAATATGAATTTGAACCACAAGCTTACTACAACAAATGGGCTAAAGACAAGACAAATGTTTTAATAAAAAATGTAGAAAAAGAAAAAGCTGTTGTGAGTGGGATTTTAGTTTTACATGCAAAATCCTAATATTATAAGCACTGCAATATATTTTTTCATTTTATCTAATAGACTAAAAATTTAATATTTCTGTTTTGTAGGCAAAATATGAAAATTTAAAGAAAGAAGCAACTGTATTTGAAGCACATTTGAAGAATGCCCGCAAAATCCTGAATTCATTTGTACAGTTGAAGGAAAAACTCATTGTTATAAATAAACAAAATAATACATTGAGAAGGATAATAAAGGAGCATAAAATGGATCCAGAAGTCTTATTGAAGGAAAAGACAGACACAGATGCAACACTTTTGTCTGCAGGAGATGTAGCAAGGAGGAGCTGAATATTCTAGAAAATATCAATACCATAAAGATGAGATCTATAGGCATTAAGAGTTATAACAGATAGCTCTGTATAGATACAACATATTCCTCCACCTCTTACACAAGAAAAAGAACAAGCTTCACCTACAACATAAAATTAGATATGTTAGTAAAGTGCACGATGTGACAGTGTCTTATCACAACCCGACACTTGGCGTAGGAATTAAAAGATAGTGGCCAACCCTTTTTAGTTTTTATTCTATGTGGTAGATGTAAGGACAACTATGATTTTGAATCACAGGCAGAAAAGATGATGACCTCGTAATGTGTCCTTATATGACAAAACTTGTCTGGAAGCTTTGATATGTTATGACAACCGCTTTTTGGAATTGTATTCATTGACAATGCTTTATGAATTTGTAATTTTATTCATAAAGTAATCCACCACATGAGAGATTGATTTTAAAATAACTTTGGAAATTAGAATTGTACAATGTTACTATATGTTGTTAATACAAACTATGTTTCTTTTTTATTGTTTACGTAAATGTTGCTTAAATTTACTTGATTTTGTTTCTTTTAAATATTTACGTTTCTGATTTGTTGTAGATGTAAAATAAATCAATTAACAGATATAAAAGAAAAATGTGTCCTTATTTCAGTCTAAATTTGAAAACCAAATATAAAAAACAAATGGGATAATTGAAACATATAATGACATTGTTCCAATGGCAAAGGATCAAATAAAGAAAAATATAATATTACATTTATTGAAAGTTGTAATCTTTGTATGAAATACATCAATACTTATTACATCACATTATTGTAATGAAATCTATGTGAATTGGAGCAATGATTTCATTAGTGTCTTTGAAATCAAGCGTATCATGATCGTGGATGTGTCTTGATCCCCTGGTCGGAGTAGAATATTACTAACTCCTCTTCTTTCTACTAGTGAATTCCACAATGCCGTGCTCTCTATGATAAGGAAAAACTCCATTGAGTAGCGTGATACATATAATTTGAGACAACTTTCTAGATTCCTATTCAATCTGTTTCAAACTTTTTATTTTAAAAAGGATAGTGCACTAAAAACCCTCTCATCCTCCACAGAACACAAAATCATTATTTGAAAGAGCTCATATAACTTAATATACTCACTCAAATCTTCATTTAGAATACTAATGGAACAAATATCCTTCCAAATCCTTTTCATGGCACCGTAATCCTATGGGTTTTGTAGAAGCTGAACTTGTCAAATCATAGTATTAGAAAAATCCATTGAATGTGAACTAAGTAGTTTTATTCTCAAAATACCTTCTAAAGAAACTCCATTTATCTCTTAAGTCTAAGAGAAATGATCAGTTAGATCACCCATGTTTTTTATAAATAAAGGACTGATAGATGTATAAGGTTTTTTGCCTAACAAATTCCAAAACTACAAATTTACAACTCTCATTGCTTCAAGTATTTTATCATTTTTAAAATTTTCTGGATCTCTTTAGCTAACAATTTAGATATCTTTCTCAACTTATTCCTATTTTCCATTAGTATTGCATCATATAAATTTTAGTGCCACTCTTACTTCTTCTATTTACGAGTTAGCCATATCAAATCTTTTTGGAACGTATGAAGTGGAATCTCTCTTTCATGTGATGTTATACGAAATGATCATTTATATTCTACTTTAAGAAAACACGGAGTTTTTCAAATCATCAATGCACTCCAGGTTTTAAAAAAATCACCCCGAAAATTCCCATTAGAAATATATAAAATTTCTAGACTCCAAAGCCAAACACGTATTTTGAGTCTTATGAAGTCTGTAATATAGAAAGAATGATCTTGCACATGCTTCATTAAAATATTAAGCTCCCTCAACATGGGAAAAATACCGCAGAGTGTGAGTAAAGTTTCTATGTTAGTTAGATGGCACAATAGATCTTTAGCTTTATCTACATCCCTGTGGTATTTAAACATAAATCCTATCAGTGAAGGATATTCATCAAATATTCTACGGGAGGTTCATACATAGATATCCATCTGGTATCTACATATTTGAGAATTTTTTCCCTCTTTCAGTATAATAGCAAATTGTTGAAATTCTAAAAATCTCTTCGGATTGCTAGAATAATAGGCATGCCGATCACATATTAATTCCTCCATTTTAGCTACAATTACAAATGTGCTCACAATTTTGTAGGTGAGATTCATTGTAAGCCATGCTATTGGTTGGATATTTTGTCAGGCCAAAATATGAGGTTCAACCACAATACATGAGATTAAATCCCTCCTCAAAGATAGGTGAGGCAAACTTTTTTATTACTGATCTAAAACACAACAGAAATAATATATACAATATTCACACTATTCTAACCATTGGGGTTGGGATACAATCCTGAAATCCATATCAACACAAGATGGAGATGTTACAGCTTTAGAAATAGAATGGATTAGAAAGGAAACTATTATAGATGAAACAAAGTGGGAAGGGAATGAGAGGAACATATTTTCTTTCAAGAAAACACAGATCAAGAAATACTTATACAAGTTTTAGATAATGAGTGTAATATTTGAAACGATTAAAATAATCAAGAACACTAAACAAAGAATAGCTTAAGATCTTGGATGTAAGAACAATCTCTCAAGATAGATGAATCCCACAACACAAAGTTTGCAAAATAACACTGTTTTTATTCCTCAATGATTAAAAAGAAAATACAAAGTTTTTCTTCTTCTTCACAATAGCTCTTAATATTCTAAAAATCTCTCCCCTTTTTGGAATGCACAAGCATCCCTTATTTATAATAGAAAGAGTAGAGAGAAAATAGGATAAATCCTAGAAAATAGTCATTTAACAAGAATCCTATTTTTCTTGACTCTCACATAGGAGAACAAGTCAAAATTTGCTTCCTATGTGATGAAATGAAAATGAAAAAGACATGTCAATCTCTGGATGGAAATGACATGTAACATTATGCTTGTTCTGTTTCATCATCCTTGTCTTCCTCTAGTGAAGCCTACTTGTCTTGAAATTCCTGGAATTTTTAGATTATGTCCTACATCTTAGCTTCATCTGGCACACTGGAATAATCACTTAGAACCTCACAAGTTTCCTGAGTGTCGCTTGTGTTGCAGAAAGTTTATTCAATCTCTTGTTGAGTTTCCTTAATGATTCCAAAACATTCTCAATCCTTATGAACTTATCAATGATTTTTACATCGTAGACAAAAGCTGGTTCGTGATGAATTGATTCTTGAATTTGTTTATAGAGATCATCATCAGTAGAATATTCAAGCTCTCATCCAACACCTTGGAAAAGATCCTGGACAGATCCTCTTCTATGTCATTGGTGGCATCAACCAACTGATCTCTAGATTCCCTCAATTTGCTGCAAGCTTCACTGAGAATCTTTATCCTGAATTTGATGGATTTGGTTAGCTAGAAATGCTTATCCCCATGTGGAATGATTCCTTCTTCCATCAAGATATGGGATGGAACCTGTTTTAGCGCATTGAGAGCCTCAAAATTTAACTCAAGGTTCCCGATTTCTGTGAAAATTCATCATCCATTTTATCACCATCTTTCTTTATTTCCTCCATAGATTTATAAACCTCCACTATGTCATCAATGACCTCTCTTCCTTGTAGGAGTAGCCTTTGAATCCATTCATCAACCGTTCTCCCCTTCTCATTGATTTTTTCAATCATAGGTACCGATGAGAAATCGAACCTGATAGGAGTAGGGGTAGAAGATGACGGTATTGACTGAGAAGGATTTGAGAGCTTGAGAAATACCTTTGTCAATTGTTCAACTTTCTCCTTAAGCTCATCTTTTCTCACCTTCGTTTCCTTCACACGGCACAACACGTTCATGGCATCCTAGGCATCCTATTGTGCTCCTTTTGTTGTTACCTTTCCCAGATCAACCCTTGTAATTTGATAATCAGTAACCACTATATCCTCCTTAGTTTTTTTGGCCGTGGGAGTGGAAATATCTACAAACTTATGCCCTGAGGCATCCACTGAAACCCTTGAAACCATTTTGGGTTTCTTGGCAGATTTGGCAGGAGAGGCCTTGAGTGAACTAAAGTCAAAGGATGGTAGAGGAACTACCACCTTCCTCTTCCTTGGGGTCTGATCAATTAACCATTGAGGTACAAAGTGGAAGAAGTTGCCCCTATCGGAGGTGTTATGGTTACATTTGTAGGTGGAGGAAGGTTTACTTGTGGATTAGTGATGATTGCAAGTGTGGTGACTGTGGGGATAAATTCAGTGAATGAAGGTGTAGAAGGAGGAGGCATATCTATGGCCATCTTAGGTCCAACAGAGAGAGGTGAGAGGTCGAGAGAAGATTGGCCATGGCTGATGAAAGTGGCATAGAAATATGAGATGAGGAATATTGGGAGAGAGGAGGTAAATATTCTAAAGTCAAAGCTTGAGAAGCAAGAGAGAGACTTACTTCTAATGAGCAATCAACAAAAGGAGAAATAAGAGGTTGACCAACCTCATCTTTTGAAGGAAGTTTTCCTTGTTCTGGTGGAGGAGGTGAATCCAGTACCTCAACTATTTGTGAAGGAGTGGTAGATGATGTGGCTCCTTGATTTTCTCCCCTTTTGACAAACTTAAATTTTATCTGCCTCTTGGTAGGGATTTTATCCTCTTCCCTCTCTCCCTTGGAGGGTCCCACTTCTAAAGTAGCTATTTTTGAAAATATCTTTTCCTTATAACTCATTCCCAATAAATGAGTCATGCCTTGGTATGGACAAGAGTCTGAGTAGCTCTTTTAGTGATAGAATCTTTTTCAGCAATAAACCAATCAATAGCTAGGAATCCGTGTTGGTCTCCATCTGACTATTCATACCTAGTGTCTAGGACACTTTCATTATCCATGGTGCCTTCAGGGATATCAGCTAGATCTAACATCTGAATTTCTTCAAGCGTCGTCTACTATTGTCTTTTCTTCAGATGATAATTTCATCCCAAAGATACACCTAGATGTCTTCCACATTGGGCACATGCAAATACAAGGTTCCATATGACTTGAGAACTCCTCGGATGTCAAATCCCTCCCTGAGCTTCATATGTTTATTCAATTTTCCTGAAGCTCACACATAATGTTCTTGGCCTTAACCACTGTAGAGCATGTATACCTTCTAATGGAAATAGGGAAGGAGACAATGGCTTTGTGCTTACTTTGTTAGAATTTGTGAAAATCCAACAATTGTTTGACTAACTCCATGAGGATCAGTTTGTCACCCGGGAACCTAGGAAAATAGAAAGGGTTACCATGGAACCTTACCACCCGAAGATAAGTAAAATTCTTGAATTGCAAGAAGATGTAACCCCATTTTGACACTTCAACCCATGCTTCATCAGAAACCCTTCTCTTCCTCAGATCAAGATCCAACCTGCAAATGTTTTCATAGAAGAAGGCATCATTCACTCTTCTATATTGGTCTTTAGACCCTTTTATTGTTAGTTGAGGGAAGTACCGATATATGTGTTCCATTGCTTGGTTTCCCTTTGCATCTAGCCCTAGGTAATTTCTCATGCCTGCTGCTGCATAGGTGACATATGACATCATATAGAACTTTCCAGGTAGACAAGACTGTTTTCATTTGGGAGTCTATCTCATCACTTATTAGGCTACCCCAATCAATCCCTTGGTCATTTTTCTTTATGACGACCATGAACTAGTACATCCACCCTTGGAAATATTTTGACTGTGGGAGTCTAAATAATTGACTCAGTAGGGTGATGGTATCACTGATTTCAAGATTAAAAGCACTTCTAGGGACTGACTTGGGAAACCTAGAAACAATTGGCTTAGCCTTAATCAAGAACTTCTTGTTTACATGCTTGATGTAGTCTTCCTGATCTTTGTCCCAGGCCTTTTGTGCTGATTTAAGGTCTAAATCAACATACTCCACAAAGTCGAGGCAACCTTAGGAGTTGATCAAAGTAACCTCTATCCAATTTCACTATAGACTCTCCTACTTGATTTCTTACTGAGCGAGAGGCTGAGTCATAGTTGGAAGTGCAGACAGGATGAATTCAGGGCATTGAGCTAATATTGGAAATCCTGCTACAAGAGGGAGACCGCTACCTGCTATCAACTTCATCCAAGAATTCTGAGAAGAATCCTCAATTCTCTTCCAGAAGTCCTCCATATCTATATTACCAAGCTCTGTGTCCCGAATGTCATAATTACAACTTATGTAAGAAGAATACTCCATCTTCTGATACTTATACTTCATCTTTCCTACTTTATCGACTTATCCTTAGATTGGCCAGGGTCGACATGAGGAGTCTTGAAGAAGAAATGCCTTGATTTCTTACTTGAAGAGAAATCAGCTTGAAAGTTTTTGGACAAGTGCACAGACCCGCCACACTATTTGGTTTTCAAAACTTGAAAAACACCTTCAGAAACCCAACAGAATGGAGTGTATGTCAGAATTCAGGACATGCTAAGCATCAATGAAAACCCGACACACTACGGAAGTGAGGAAGTGTCGGACAAGTAGGAAACCCCGACACAATGGTAGAAACTGGAGGATGTCGAGCAGGTAGAAATACCCGACACACTGTGGATCTTGATGGATGTCGAGCACCTGGAAAAACTTGAAACAAGGTGGAAAGAGCGAGATGTTAAACACCCTGTAAACACGAAACAAGTATATCGGGTTTCTGACGTGTCAGAACATGAAAAATTTTCGCCTCATGATCACTTAGGAATTTTAGAATCATTTTGAAATCTACAAGTTACAACCTATGAAAAATAAGTAAATAACCTAGGGGTAAATTTCAAATAAGAACCCTCATGGGAAAAAGACAAGAAACAAGGAAAACAACCCAAAACCCTAAAACAATAATGAAGAAGGAAAATAAATGGAAACCCCAAACAAACACTTCACAAATAACCCAAAATATTCTAAATAGAAAGAAGAGAAGAATACCTTCAACTAGCTTGAAAAACGATCAAAAATGGATAGCGAAATTGATCGGGAAGCTCGATCGGGTTTGGAGGTAGAAGAAGCATCAATGAAAATCCAATGCAACAAAAATGATAAGGTAACAAATGACGTGGAAAAACCAACTATTTATAATAACCTAACATTAATTACACCTCACTTGACACATGTACCAACTACTAGACAACTAGACATTAATGACATGTCATCATGCTTGGAGTGTCTGAAAACCCAATACAAAGGATTTGATTCAATTTGGGTTTCAGGTTTGGGAAAAAAGTGACATAAAACATGCATTTAGTAAAGCATGTTCCGATGCTTGGAGTTTTCAAAACACTGAAACAATGCTTAGGAAATTGGGTTTTGGGTTTTGGGGAACATGAGGCATAAAACATGCATTGGGCAAAGCATGTTCCGATGCTTGAAAGTTTCGAAAACTCGACATAATGGACTTAGATAAGCGGGTTTTGGGTTTTGGGAAACAAGTGACATGAAACATGTTTTCATGTAATGAAAACATGAAAACCGAAAATCTCTTTCAAAGGGAATTTTTAAGAGATTTGTCCAAAATTTTCCTATGGTTATCTCATTTTTAGCTGGAATCACTAAAATGAGATAATAGCTGGCTCAGTTGGGGAATTTCTTTGAGACATCAAAGGAAGAGAACTCATGTATAAAAAAGCTTTATCCATTGGGTTACGGAGTCGGAAGAAGAAAACCAAAAACAAAGAAAGAAATAAAGCAAACACACAACAAAAAATAAATTATAATACAGTGCAAGAGAGCATCTTGCATTACTAATGGAACAACTTTAGATGTTGACCACTAAAAGGTAGAGGGAGAAACTCTCCATCAAGATATGATAGACAGAAGCTATTTTCACCATTCAGTTGATGGATTTTGAAAGGACCTTTCCATAAAGAATCAAACTTGCCATGCATCCCTTTCTGTTCCCTTCTCTTATCCTAGAGAAGTACTAGATCTCTAATATGGAAATCACGTTGCTTTGATTTCTTATCAAATATCCTTTTGAATTTGCTCTGATGATCTGCAATGCAATCCACCACCTTGCTCTGTTCTTCTTCTATCCTGGCTAGGTACATTATCCTTTTCTCAATGGAACTTTGAAAAGTTTCATCCTCAATTGCTTTAGCCAATCGTAAGGCTGACAATTCTACAGAGATAGGAATCTCAGCATCAATTCCATACAAAACCTGGAATGGGGAAATTCCAATATCTCATTTAGGAGTAATCCAATTTTCCCATAATGCATCATATAATGCTTTATGCCATGTCCTCTAATTCTCATCGACCAACTTTCTGATTATGGTCACCAGGTTCTTGTTACTTGATTCAGCTGACCATTACCTTAGGGGTAATAATCGGATGAATGAGCCAATATGATCCCAAATCCATAAAAAATTCTGTCAACTCATGTGATGAGAAATTGGAAGCATTATCAAGCAACGATCTTGTGAGGCACACCGAATCTAAAAATTATATTCTCCTTAATAAAGTTGCACACAACTTCGGATGTGGCCTACTTGATTGGCGCAGCTTCCACCCACTTGGTGAAATAATCTGTGGTGGTGAGCACATAATTATGACTAGCACTAGAGGCAGGATTCAGTACTCAATGAAATCAATTCCCCATTAGTGAAAAGGTTCTTCAATTATCACAGGATTCAAGGGAAGAGCTTCCACTTAGGATGGCCAATGAAATGTTGACAAGCTTCACACTTAGCCACCCATTCTGCTGAATCTTGAAAGAGAGTAGGCCAATAGTACCTGGCCCATAAGATCTTGTAAGCCATCATAGAGGAAGAGAAATGTCCTCCACATGCTAGATTGTGGAAGGATTCTAGCAACCTTATCTGCTGAGACTTATCAACACAACGTAGGAATACACCATCAATACCCTTCTTGTATATACCATTATCCCATAGAATGTATCTTGCGGACCTTAATTTAACTGTCCTCTTTTATTTTTGGCTTAAATGTGGGGGCATTCTTTTGTAAGTTAAAAATAAAGTGATATTTACATACCATTCATTGGTTGTGCTTACAAAAAGCACCATGGGAAATTATGAAGAAGTACCTTCAGTTTCCTTGCATTTTGTCTCAAAATTGTTTTCTACGATCAATTGGCACAGGCCTCTTCCTTGTACCAACTTAGTAGGTCTGATGTCTAAGTCATATTCTTGGACTTTGGCTATCCAGTTACCTTGTTGACTACCCAACTCTTGTTGAGTCAAAATGTACCTAACTGCGGTATAAGGAACAAGAACGAGAGTGTGATAACTCAACACATAATACCTGAAATGCTTCACCGCTCTCACCACTACATAAGCATGCTTTTTAATTTGTGACATCTTCAATTCATTTTCCTTTAGGGGACCACTCATGAAAGCAATAATAAATTCTATTGCTTCTTCATTCTCTGCATCGGGATGGTGATACTATATGTGAGGAAGCGTAGTTGTACATGATGAAATCCTTCTTGAAGTCTAGGCATACCAGAATAGGAGCATGAGCAATTGCTCTTTTGAATTATTCAAAAGCAAGCTTCCCTTTAGTGCTCCATCAAAATGGAGTCTTACCTTTCATCATCCCAAGGATATCCTTGGTTTTATCGGTAAAGTCAGGTATAAATCTTCTTAGGAAATTGACCTTTCCGAAAAGGAATGCACCCCAGTTTTGCTTGTAGGTAGGGTAAGGCTTTAGATGGCCTTCACCCGCTCTAGGTCAATCTTGGTTCCTTCTTTAGTCATGTTGGGACCCTATTGTAACTTCAAAATATTAAAGGTGCGTAGGCGTGCATGGCTAGAGGAAGTGCGTAAGTTAAGGCGTGCAAGGCAGATTCAAAAAGTGTCCATAGAGAACCGAGGACACGTGCCCACAAAGCACAATTTGGGACTTAGCCATTTTTGGCCTTTTGGACAGAACACATGAAGAATGTGTTTAGTTTGGATAAGGTTCCACTGCAACGTGAGGGTGTCCTAGAAGGAATATACCTTGCGATAAGAAGATCCAAAAATATAATCATGATATGGAGAGGCATGCGCTTGAGGCGATCCACACCTTGACACTTGGGGCCAGATCTGAGGTTGCAAAGGAGTTTGTTGGAGCTTAGATGCCTATTTATACACGTGCCCTTGGAAAGAAAAGGGACACAAGTGAGGAAGCGAGCTTTGCAGAATTACTGCGAGAACTATGGGATAAAATGGGCATAGGATTATAGGAAGGATATAATTGTGGTCTACCACTCTGTGATGTTTTGTAGTAATACTATGAATGAATATGATAAGGTTACCACTGCGTTTATATTAAGATCTCCTTCCTGTATTATCTGCATGTTTCTATTATGATCTTGTTTTTGTATGATCAATGAACCTTAAATGTTTAGTCCCTTTGAAGATTTAGGACTTCTTAGTTGATTAATTATATTACGCGCTTTGCTTTTGCTATGACTGAAGGGGTATAGAAGCCGTTCTGAGCTCTATAGCTTTTTCATTTCTTTTAAATCACTAAGTCAAGATCATGAAGTATGCCTTCCACTAAACTCACATAAAAGAGAGACTCGGCTCCCTCTCGCGCACCTTGGGTGAGCACCCAATGCCCGCTAGGTGATAGGCTAGCGCACATGAGGTTCCCTTGTTCTTGGTGGGTGTAAAAATGACTACATCTTGGTTCCGTTGTCGGGACCTCTTTTTGAAGTTGTAGTGGAACATGGCATACATTGTGGTCTATGCAAAAAGTGATGATGGAGCGCTTAACACTTGAAGGTGTTGAAAATTGGTTTAAAAGCATGGAGGACAAGTTTGCTCGAGAGATTTAGTCTTTGGACCGAGTTTGATATGCGAAGATGGGTGGAAGATACTCTCTATCATGAGTTGTATGAAACCTTCTTCTGCTATGTACCCTAGTAGAGTTATTTGAGTGGCTCTTGGCATATGCATCTAGGTTGGGGTGGTATTATAAATCACACCCTTGGACCCAAGAAACATACTAGAACTTACAAGATGTTGATCTAACGTGGACCCATGCTATAGATCATTGGTGGAAGGGAGTATTGGCTAGCTACACTCTGGAATATGTAATTTCCACGTATTCTTATCCGGAAGTTACTGAGTTTGAATTTTTGCGGGAGCCTAGAGGATCGTTTTTGTGGGCTATCCCCCTGGCAATCAAAATCTTGATGGTAACCATGAGTTTAGAGGCATTCCCAATGGCTGGCTAAACCACTCTGAGTGCTTGGTGAGGAAGCCAGGTTGGGGAAAGATGGATGATATAATGACTGAAAAGGAAAGGGAGGAGAGACGGCTCAAGTATGGTGAAGCACGTGAGAGGGAGATTACAAGATGGTGTGAGGTTGCATTTATGATGGATTCATGGAGGTAGATGTTTTTGGGAGAAGAGGTTCACATGGAGGATGTGGAGCCTGAATAGTCTGTGCTACCCCATCTTGGTAAGCGTGGAAGAGAGAACCCCTCGGCTTCTAATGAGAGCCCATCATGTGGAGAAAGAAGATTCGTTGGCGCGCATCTGACCCCACCTAGCAACTAAACCTTAGCACTTGGTTTGTTTGAACGAGGGAAAATTACAGTTGATCCATTTGATATCAGTGGAAGTAACCGATTGGCGCCCAGAAGATACAACTTCTCATTTGGGACTTCTATGGCTTCACACACTATTCCAGTATTTGGTGGAATGTTTGGACAAGGCATATATATAGGTGGTTTTGGGAGCACGTCAGGAAGTGGTGGAGGAAATATGATTGGGAGTGGCACTAGTTCACAAACTTTCAGCCCACATTTCAGTGGGACGGCGGAAGCATTCGGCACGACAAACACAGGCCCTGTACTTAACATAGGAGGATCAGGAGGTGGAAGTGGTGGAGTTGGTGGCTCAGGATCTAGTGGGTCTGGCAGAGGAGGAAACACTTGAGGAAATTGAGGGATTAGGTCAGGAGGACAAGGGCCTTAGCCACCTCCTCAAGTCTTTTTTGAGATGTCTCTGCATGTACTAGATTACAAGGGGATAGAAGATGCCGCAGAGCATAGTGCGAGTTGCTTTATGGCACATGAAGGGATCACGACCCATGATCGAAAAGCTAGTCAATTTACGAGAACCTTGAAAGGATGCGTGTATAGTTGGTATAGGAAGTATGACCCTCATCGAATGTTGTGGATTACACCATGCTAAAAAATGTGTTCTTAGCAAAATTTCACATACCTGAGTTTGAGCAGAAGAGCATCAGCTCTCTCAAAGAAATCTAGCAAGGAATGACAAAGAGCATGTGGGAATATGATGCGCACTTTAAAACTCTATTGTCTAAAATATCTTATGATATCCACCCTTCACAACATGCCCAGTGGTTTGTTAGAGGGTTGATCACACCCTTTAGGAGGGATTTGTCTCATAAAACATTCACGGACCCACGTGAAGCGTTGGAAGCTGATTTGCATGATGAGGTAGTTGGTAGTGTTGACACTGGTGTTAGCCCATTTTGGAGGCTCAGATTGCTACCATGGCTAAGCAGTTGGAGAAATTATCTGCCAACACAGTTCCAGAGACTCATGGTGGGATGTGGTGCACATATTGTAATGTAGAAGGGCACACAAAGGATAATGGTGGGATATGTACTTGGAAGGTGGTACATGCCGTAGTGGTAAATTGTGAGATATGTCACGGGGATCATGATGCAAGTAGGTGCCCCCTTTTATAGTGCGCGATCCATAAAAATATATATTATTATTGCAAGATATGTACCTCAACCACACATGACACCAAGGATTATAAATTGATTGACTAGATTCACAAGGCAATTGATCTTGGTGTGTGTTAGACTGGCATTGCTAGTAGTTCCAAAGGAGATGAGTGTCGGTATGAAGAACGTGGAGATGGAGGTGTGTGTGGAAGAGGATTTTGTGGAGGATTTTATGGCCATGGTAACCGTGGGGAAGAAGTGAGTTCTGCATGGGACATGCTTTAATTGTGGAGCCACAAACCATTATAAGTGCGAATGTCTAGATCTTCTACAATGCTCCTAGTGTGGAAAAAAACATAAGTACGAAGAGTGCCCAGAGTTATATGAACATATGAGTCAGCAGCAGGAAGGATAAGGGCACTGCCATGGTGAGTATTAAGAAGGCTAATGCGTAATGGCTCCCACGAGTAATACGTGAATCAGAACTAGAGCTGTTATGGTAACAACAAGGGCAGAGTCCACGCGTGTAAGGGAAGTGCCTAGGCGAGACCTCTAGTTTCAAGGGAAGAAGTAGTACATGGGAAGTATCCAAACCCGGCTCACCAAAAAGAAGTCTACCAAGAAACCATGGATGTAATTCAAAGTTTACAAGGGGAGATCCAATGCTTAAAAGAGAAAACTAGAAAATATGAGCAAAGAAGACCAGTAGAGGCACCAAAGGATGACTGGATGAGGTTAAGGAGAAGTGTAAACTGCTGAGGCAAGAGAATGTTATTCCCTTGCTAGGAGCATGGTTGAAAGAAAAGGTGCCATGCGTCGGGGAAGAACATGAAAGGAAGATCCTCTATGTAAACCTCCCACCTCACAGCCTTGATTATGACAAAGAGATCACCTTGAATGTAGTAGTGGATGGATGGCTACTTAGCAACATCCTCATTTACACAGGCATGGAGGTTAATGTTCTCACTTTGGATGCTTGGCATCAAATGGGAAGACCTACATTACAACCATCTTCAAATGTGATGTATATGGCAAATAAAACAAAGGCAATGCCCATAGGTGTCTTGAAGGATGTGACCATTACCATTCAGGGGACTAAGTTCACTTTGGGGATTTTGAATTCTTGGCGCTTGCCAAGGTATATAATTTACAGTGTTACTTGGGTGCTCGTCTTGCTTTATAAGAATAATGCAGATCTCTGGTTTAACAAGGGGTACATAAGTTTTTAAAACAAGGAAGAGAGGGTGATTATACCACTTGCTGATGGAAAGTCCACACCCTATACTGAACCCCTTGGAGAGGAATTCCTAGATAGAATATATGTGCAATCCATAAGAGATCCAAAGATCATCCACCCTACAGAAGGAGTCATCTAGTTTGATGATGCTCAATCTATCAGTGATACTACTAGTATAGCATGTGATAATTAGGTACATGGGACTTATGAATTGATTGGGTGACATCTGAAAGGATCGGTGACTAGGGTAACCACGACGCGTACAGTTTGGTGCCTGGGAGGAAAGGTAATAACCAAGTATTCTGGGGATGCATACCCTGAGGTCTTTTTGAGAGAAATGGAAGCTCAATGGAAGGAGGACGAGCGATGAGGTATGTTGGGTTATGTCTTGATAGGCACAGCAGTGAGGTGGTGGGCCGTGCATAACGAAAACTTGTTGGAATGGCATGAAGTTAGAATTGTGCTCACTATCTGATTCTTAAAGAATCATATACCCACCACTATCAAGGATTACAATGGCAATGAACCCACCTCTTCCCACATCCAGGCATGTGAGAGGGTCTGGGGAGAAGTTGCGGAATCTTTACCACCATCCCTTTGGGTGCACAAGATTTATTAAACACTACAAGGTTATGCGCATGCTTGGTACATCCATTCGGAAACTCGCCATCAGACGGGAAATTGGTAGGAATTAGTGGCTGACCTAGTTCACACATTTGAGTATCGATGTACCAAGCAACCAGTTGATGAGGCATTGCAGGCTGTTAAGCACCTCACTTTGGGGGATTACGTCATGGTGGAAGATAGATTAGTAGACTTAGTTGGTGAAACTAGGTTGGAAGTGCGGTTCGAAGAGGAGGAACTAGAAGACATATAATTCAAGCGCACATGTGCTGAAAAGGAAAAAGGAAAGATGGTATATGTTATTGATGGAGAGGAGATGGAGAGCCTAAATGTTGACCGGTGTGAGGTAGTTGATAGTGTGGATGCATGTGCACACGTGTATCATGAACCACTCAAAACCAAGAAAGTTAACATCGGCTCGGAGAAGGAACCCAAGGAAGCTATCATTAGGGACTACTGGTCGGACAAGGAAGTATCAAAGATCATCGATCTCTTGCACAAATTTGAGGATTTATTCCCGTGCGGATACCATGAGTTGAAAGGTTTCCAACATTCATTGGGGAAATTGAGGATAAAGTTGAAAGAGGCGGTGCATGCCCGGCTAGGAAGAGGCCTTACATGATGAATCCCAACATGCACGTAAGGGTTAAAGAATAACTAGACAAAATGATAACATCTGATATCATTGAGGCTATGGAGGAATCAGAATGGATAAGTCCAATGGTGATCAACATAAAGAAGGATGGGTGGATTAGGATATGTGTGGATTACAGGGAGTTGAACATTGTTTGTATCATAGATCCTTTTCCCACCCCCTTCACTGAAGAGATTTTGGAAGGAGTTCTGGGCGCGAGGTCTATTCCTTTACAGATGGATTCTTAGGATATCACCAGGTAAGGATTGACAAGAAAGACCAAGAAAAGAAAACTTTCACCATTGAGTGGGAAAGCTTTGCATATAGGGTCATGCCCTTTGGATTGAGGAATGCACCCGCTGTATTTTCGCGCATAGTGGTATAAACATTTAAGGACTTCATCCACAAGTTCCTTTAAGTATATTTGGATGATTGGACAGTGTATGGATTGGTCAGGGACCATTGTGATAACTTGAGATTTATGTTTGAAAGATGTCGACAGTTGAGGATTTCCCTCAACATCAAGAAATGTGTCTTTACAACTCCTTTTGGAACGTTGTTGGGGCATATCATATGCAAAGAGGGCTTACTGGTGGATCCCACAAAAGTTGCAGTTATTGTGGGATTAGGGGAGCCCACCAGCCAAAGCACCGTGTGCAAATTTCTTAGACACATTGGGTACTATAGAAAGTTCATTAAGGGATACGCCAAGATCAAAGCACCTTTAGAAATATTGCTTAGACATAAGAGTGCCTTTCGGGGAGAGAGCGCATGACAGAGGGCATTTGACACTCTAAAATAAAGGCTTAACTCTGCACCTATTCTATAATTCCCATCATGGGATAAACCTTTCCATGTCCACGTGGATGCCTCTGGTACAACAATGGGAGTTGTCCTTGCTCAACCAGGAGAGGGGATTGTTGATCATCCCTTATGTTTTGCAAGTAGAAAGTTAACACCAGTAGAACAAAATTATACAATGAGTAAGTGTGAGGCATTGTCGATGATCTACATGCTCCAAAAATTTAGAAAATATCTTCGGTGAATCCCTTCATATTCTACACTGACCATATGGCCTTGAAGTATCTAGTAAACAAAGTAGTGTTGCAAGGGCGCATATGCCGTTAGATACTTTTATTTCAAGAATTTGAATTCAGAGTGGTGGTAAAACCTGGAAAGAACAATTATGGGCCAGATCATTTATAAAGGATTGATTCGAGAGAGGATGTGCAAAGTATTGGGGAAACCATTCCAGACGTGTAACTATTCAGGTTGCGGCGTGCACCCTCAGAATTAGAAGACATTGCTATTTTTCTCAAGGAAGGTGTGGCACCCAAAGGGATGAATGCACTGGAAATGGAAAGGTTAGCCACATGCGCCATGCCCTTCATGTTGATCAATGGGGATTTGTTTAAAATGGGCCGCGATGAGGTTTTGCACCGGTGTGTATTAGAACATGAACGCATGTCCATAATAGAAGAAGCCCAAGGTGGGATTGCTAGAGGAAACTATGTAGGGAATGCAACCGTGTGCAAGATCCTAGTCACTGGACTATGGTGGGAGACAATTCACTAGGATTGCATTGAGTTACGTAAGGCACTGTGTCCACCGCCAACACCTTGGCAAACACGGAAGAAGGGATGAGATGCCCTTACACCCCATCGCCAACGCGGAACCTTTTGAAAAATGGGTAATAGATTTTGTCGGGCCAATCTTAGTAGCTCAGTGGAGGACTAACTTGTGGTATATCATTACCTATACTTGATTATCTAACAAGGTGGGTAGAGACCACGCCCACTAAGGATTGCGCACTGACGCCACGGCTCCTAGATTTTTATGGGAGAACATTATCAATACATATGGGTGCCCTTAAAGTTTAACAAGTGATAGAAGCACTTACTTTTTAAATGAAACCATCAGGATTCTATTGGCAGAATTCATGGTAGCCCATCACAAGACTACCCCTTATCACCCTCAGGCAAATGGGACTGCAGAGGAATTCAACAAAATCCTTAGCCACACATTGACTAAGATATGTGATGTGGGTAGGTAGGATTTGGATGACAAGGTGTCAACAGTTCTTTGGGCATATAGAACAACGTATAAAATATTGAACAAGGCCACACCATTTCAATTGGTGTTTGGCGTGGAAGTAGTTTTGCCGGTCAAATTCATGATACCATCTTTGTGTATAGCGCGCACGGGACGGTTGGACAATGTGCAAGTCTTTGGAAGAAAGAATAAATGAATTGATAAAGTTGGATGAAAGGTGCTCACTAGCAAGATGGAGCCAAAAATTGAGAAGGCAAATCAAAAGGCATGGCATGACCGCCATATTAAGAACAAACATTTTGAGGTTAGCAGATTGTATTGCTTTATGATTCAAAATTCCTACGCTATCTTAGAAAGTTGAAGGTGCATTGGTTGGGCCCTCATGTAATTTCATACATCCTTGATTTGGGCACATGCCAGTTACAAGTGTTGGATGGAACAAAATTACCTAGACACTTCAATGGGAGTAGGCTAAAGCCCTACTATAAATAATGCTTCTTGGTTTTTGTAAATAAGGCAGTTTTTCCAGTTAGTTTAGAATTTCCTTTTATGCTTTTCCTTTCTTGTATTTCCCTTTCGCGTTGTTGTTTTGTTTTGTGCCTTGGGTACCGGTAACCTTATTACTTTTTGACTTATGAATGCACAGAGGACCGCGCATTGTTTTAGTGTGGGGTGAGATGATGAAGAGAAACTTGGAGTTATTCTACTAGGAGGATTTGGGTTGGTGGCAAAATAAGGTTACATTGGAAATCCACGTACAAGGAGAAAAAGCACAAAAACATGAGGTAGGTGAAAGCAAGAATCATGAGGATGGAAGAAGTACCTTTGGCACCGGTAACACGTGTGCAAGAGTCTTCTGTCAAGATGGATTGTTTACGTGCTAGAAGGTTGGAAAAGTTTTCATGCAAGGATTGGGTGCGGGTGGAAAAGTTTTCGTGTAAGGATTGGGTGCGTAAGGAGAAGTCATTGAAGTCAGGTTTTGTTTGAAAACACCACATTAAACATTGTCATATGGTGGTAGGTAGCCTAGCCTTAAATGCATAAAAGTGGGAAAATCTATAAATACAAGAGTGGGCATTTCATTATTTCACTTTGCGAACACAAGAAGAGTG
Source organism: Taxus wallichiana var. yunnanensis (assembly GCA_018340775.1). NCBI lineage: Eukaryota > Viridiplantae > Streptophyta > Pinopsida > Cupressales > Taxaceae > Taxus > Taxus wallichiana. Next base: position 192,362,978 of record CM031244.1, on the reverse strand, counting down.
ATTTTATTTCAAGAGCTAGGGTTTCGAGAAGTGGCTCGTGCGAAGGAAAATCCCAAGAACTTAAGCGCAATTGGTCCATTGGATCTACAAACCAGAGCAGAAGTGATTCACGGGTGTGAGGAATGTTGTGAAGAAGCACCGTGATCGAGAGGAGAAAAATCTGAGATTAGGGTTTGTGTTTTAGGGCAAGGGGCGCATGAGGAAAACTTTTAAACAACTCAAAAGTTAACAAGGAAATGAAAGTAAAGGGTGAAATGACAACCACGAAACCAGTTGGTAAACTTGTAGAATAATCCAAGAAGGGAAAGGGTAAAGGAAAAGGAAAGAAAAAACAAGAAGAAATACCCTTGGATACAAATGAGGAATGGTACTCGGAGATGCAATACCCAGATGAGGTTTTGCTAGGGAAAGGTGGGAATCCCACATAGACAGCAGATGACCATGATCGACTACAATCACTGGTCAAGTAAAATCATGAAGGAAATGGCACTAGAGCTGGTGTACCCCATAAATAAATGAACACCGATCGATGATCTTGATCTACGTCGACGTGGTCAAGGTGAAAATTGAGAAGGTAGGGCTTGTCCAACTTTTCGAGTTGCCATATTTCAGGAAGTCTGAGTGCTTATACCAATGGTTGATGACGTGCATACACGAAGAATTCTTTTGCTTCATAGGCACAAAATGCGCATAAATCCTTAACTAATTTCATGCTTCACAGGCATAAACTATATAGGGGACACTCTCAAAGATGACCTTCTAGACGAGGAGGCAATCAAAGAAACCATAGCATCCTAGGGATTGAAGAAGGGATCAAGGTACTACAATGTCTCGGATATCAGTGATCCAATGATGAAGATGGCTGCACACCTAGTCTCCAAGCTGAATGGAAAAGAAAGGTGGACCCAGGTGAGCAATCCCTGGCTGAATGTATACAGGAAAGTCGTTGAGGGCACCATATACAACATCTCCCAATATATTGTAGATGGAATCATAAGTAGCACAAAGAAGGGAGGAAAGATCCTATTTGGAAACATTCTGTTGACAATTGCATTCTTGGAAATCAAGGTTCTGGATGCATCTGACAAGTTCATGTGGGAGTACCCTGTTGAAGATCCCTCGCCTATAGAGAGATTTTAGAAATACACACATAAATAAATGACAGGGGTACACAAGGTGCACTTAGAAAAATGGTATAATTGCCTTAGGAATGCATTCGAGGGCTAAATGGTGGATCCCTAAACAACTCCGGTGGTGACTGAAGGAGAAGCAGAGTTTGAAGTCTACCAACACTTCTGTATTGGTAGGTTCATTTTGGTCGATGGAAGTTGGAGTCCATGGTGTAAACTCCCATTCTCATTTACTGCCCAATTTTTCCAAGCGGGAGTAAACAGATACAAGGAGTCAAAGAAATTAGACCTTGACTTGTCCACCCTAGACAGAGAGCATAGGGAAATGAGGAAGAAGCTAGTCTACCCAGAGAAGCACGCATACGTTGAAAGGTACATGTCACATGATGTGCATATTGTAAGGCCTTTGACCTTACCTATTGTTGGGAGAAATGCCACAAGGATTTACCTACGTATAAGGCCAAAATTTGAAAAGGTCATGTATGTGGAGAATGAGATATCCATCCCAGACGACCCTACTGGAAGGAAGAAGCTGTGTCAAAGTGTAAGGAGAGGGAAGAGAAAGAGGAACAAAGGGCGGGAGAGAAGCAGGATGTAGGTACCATGGGGACAAGTACCTATGTTTGGAAGAAGAAGAGAATGGTGGTCAGGGAGAAGACCCCAGAACCTGCAAAGCCACCATCCCCTGAGGAACCCTCAGATAAAGAGAAGACCACATCCCCGACTCTAGAGTTTTCAGCAAAGGAAGAAGAACCCGAATGCCTATATAGGTGAAAAGGATGATGATGAAGGGGAAGAGCTGGAGGTAAATCAGGAACCGGTTGATGTCCACGATTCGGAGGAAGAGGAAGTAGAAGATGCAAATGATGCCTTCATCTTTGCAAGGAGGAAGGGCACCCAAGGGGAGGAAGGCACGCAGAGTGAAGAAAGGAGCAAGGGGGCAAGTACTAAGGAACCAGATATGCCCAAGCTCACTCAGGAGGAGGTGAATGAGAAAGTGACAAGGGAGGTGGAGAGGATAATTAATACCTTGGTCAATGAGGAATTAGAGCATAGTGCGGAGCTCATGCTTGGTGAATTCAAGGAAGAGAAAAGGGAGAAGAGTGTGGGTAGCACAAAAGGCCCAAATCTTTCAGTAACTATTCCCAAGGGTATGCGCATGGGAAGTAAATGTGTGGAAGGGGGAAGAATAACGATGGGATATGTTGATGACCAGAACAAAGTTTTACGCGCATGTTTCTAGAATCTTTGTGCCCACCAAGGAGCTAACCACCATGGAATCCTTTGATCCTGAGGGTGGATACCTATGCACAAGAAAAATGCTATCATGGGCATTTGAATCCCACCTTGATGAGCCCGAGTTTGAGGTTAACCAAGGAGTGGTACTAGCACTGTCCGAAGGAAAGGGGGACAACCCCATTGTAAACACACAAATATCGGATGAGCAAGTGTGTAATGCACTCAACAAAGTCTCTGTGGAAGTTGAGGCTAGGATCTTCTATAGAAATGACAGGGTTAAAGTCTTGGAGGACCTAATGGAGAAGAGGAAGGAAGAAGTAGTTAAGCTAACAAAGGAACTCAGCCTTGAAAAGTTGATCAACGCTCAACTACAACAAGAATTACAAGAGGAGAAAGCTAAAGTGTGTGAATTTTCCAAGAAGGTGGAGCTCATCTCCTAGGCTATTATCATGAAGCACCCAGACCTTAACCCTCCCACACAAAAATATGGTTCCTCCTGGAGTGTCTTGAGGACTTGACTTAGATCCTCACCATGGAAAGGTAGCCTTTGGCCTTGGAGTCAACGAGAGGATGTAGCTACGCGCTTGGAGCAGGAGGAAAAGTTGAAAGTCGTCGTGCTCATAGTTGAATACAACAAGGTGCTTGCTGATGTAAAAATAGCTGCACAAACCGCTAGGGTCGCATATGACCATTGCACGGATCAGGACAAGGTGATAAGCATGCTTGCTTGCCAGTGATGAGGCTGAGGTGAAGGACTTCAGGGAAAAGAATAAAGGCAATCGAATGAGTGAGAAAAGATCCTAGCCAAAGTGGAAAAGAAGTTTGAAGCTATTGAGATCCTGTGGGTCTCAATCAAAACCCAGCTAAAAGAGCTCTACAAGGTCATTATGAGGAAGATGGATGCCTTGGAAGATCAAGCTAAGGAACTGGAGATAGTGGTAGAGACCATAAACACAAAAGGGGAAGGGTTAACCTTTGACAAGGTGAGCACATTGGTTGGTGACCTTTGCACAAGAGTGCAGGATGAAGTCAGCACATGGAATATGCTAGAGGCTGACCTGTGGTAGAATTTCCCCCTTCTTCTTCTTTAGGTAGTTCTCCTTCTATTCTTTCTCTCCCCCATTCTTTATTCTTTCCCTCCATTCTTTTCCAAGGCAAGGCCTTGCCTTTTTGTATTGCATTCTTTGAAGAGGTTCTTGAGGGTGGAGAATAGGTGAAGTGTGGGGTAATGTTGGGACCCTATTGTAGCTTCCAAATCTTAAAGGCACATAGGCATGCATGACCGAAGGAAGTGCACAAGTTAAGGCATGCAAGGCAGGATTCAAAAAGGGTTCTTAGAGAACCAAGGATGTGCGCCACAAAGCACAATTTGGGACTTAGCCATTTTTGGCCTTTTGGATAAAACACATGAAGAACGTGTTCCATTTGGATAAGGTTCCAGCTTGGCAACAGGTGTCCTAGAAGGAATATACCTTGCAATAAGAAGATCCAAAAATATAATCATGACATGGAGAGGCATGCACCTGAGGTGATCCACACCTTGACACTTGGGGCCAGATTTGAGGTTGCTAGAGGAGTTTGTTAGAGCTCATATACCTATTTATGTGTGCACCCTTGGCAAAGAAAAGGGACACAAGTGAGGAAGCGAGCTCTAGAGAATTAATGCAAAAACTATGGGATAAAATGGGAATAGGATTATAGGAAGGATGTAATGAGGGAATGGGGAATGAAAATTTTGTTTTGTGAGCATACATGTATGGATCTAGATATGGTGTATGACTGTGGTCTACCACTCTGTGATGTTTTGTAGTAATACTATGAATGAATATGATAAGGTTACCACTACATTTATATTAAGATATCCTTCTGTATTATCTACATGTTTCTATTATGATCTTGTTTTTGTATGATCAATGAACCTTAAATGTTTAGTCCCTTTGAAGATTTAGGACTTCTTAGTTCGGATTAATTCTGTTACGTGCTTTGCTTTTGCTATGACTGAAGGGGTATAGAAGTCGTTCTGAGCTCTATAGCTTTTTCATTTCTTTTAAATCACTAATCCAAGATCATGAAGTATGCCTTCCACTAAACTCACATAAAAGAGAGACTAATCTCCCTCTCGTGCACCTCGGGTGAGCGCCAAAGTGTCCGCCATTTGGGTGATAGGCCGATGCGCATGAGGTTCCCTTGTTCTTGGTGGGTGAAAAGATGACTACAAGTCATGATATGACCCAACAACTTACCCTCTGTTACTTTGAACATGGGATTTTAGGATTTAATGAAATCCCATGATGCCTGCATCTTAAGAGTATTTGCTCTAGGTGATCATAATGATCACTTCGCTTCTTAGAGAAGACCGTCAAGTCATCCAAATATACAACTATGACTTTTCCCATCAAATATCTGAAAGCTAAGTCCATAGCTCTTTGAAATGTGGCTCCAGCGTTAATCAAACCAAAAGGCATCCTCTTGTAAGAAAAGGTCCCCCATGGGGTGGTGAATGCTATTTTATGTTGATCCTCAGTGGCCACCTCGACCTGATTATACCCCAAAATCCATCAAGCATGGATAACATTTATGATCTAGTGACAATCTGCAATACTTGATCCATGATAGGCAATGGGTAATTGTCTTTCAATGAAGATTGATTAAGGTTAGGAAGTCAACACAAATCTGAATCTCACCATTCTTCTTTCTAACGGGGATGATGTTAGCAACCCAGGTAGAATGATGGATTGGGAAGATAATCCTTGCATCTAACATCTTTTGAATTTATGCAAGGATAGTCCCTGAGATATTTGGGTTGTAATGCCTTTGCTTCTACCTATAGGGTTTGACATCAAACTTGATGCAACCTATAATTATTAGTTAACACCTAGTCACACTGGCACATCACTCAACCTAGGTTGAGCACTCACTCGAAGTGCACAAAGGTACTAGGTCCCTCTTAAGAGTTGCAGTAGCAGAATGGTGGCATGATAAAGCAAAGTAAACATATATTTTAGGAACTAATCCATCTATTCATCATTATATTTAACCAGATCTATAAGCGCTTAAAGGTAAATCATCATGAAAATAATAACATGCATTGATAAAACACATCAAACACTATTTGTTTGGCCAATTTCCTTTATCTATTCATCGTACCAACAATACAGAAACTTCATACAATACTAGGCATGCACACATGGATCTGTTACAACTATCCAGTTACATGTACTCATGTTTTCCCATTCTTCAAAGCATATGTTTCCATCCGTATCTCTATATGTGTCTATATCTTTTCTAAGTAATTCATTACATATATATATATATATATATATATATATATATATATATATATATATATATATATATATAGGGTGGGGAACTAGCCCTTCACCACTTAACTCTACCAGAAATAGGTCGCATGCTAATAACAACCACACACCTTCTTACAATTATAGCCATACATGCAAGTATGCTATCTATAGATTGCTAATAGTTAACTAAAGTGATGGATCTATTCTTAACTTATGCCCATGCAAGAGTGAGTTGACATGTCCTTCAAAAATCTCCACGAAGAGTGGCACGCAAGTCTTGACTTTGATTTTTGTGCTCTGCATTCCAATCTCTAAGAATAGATTTGATCCCCAAAATCGAGATAAGTCCTTGAGAGTCGACTCTACACCTCCGTGCGTGACGCCTTCCTATACCTTCGAGCTTTTGCTCTGTTGTTCTTCCGTGTGGACTCTATGTGCAAGTTCAACTAAGTGTTTTCTCTGATCAACATTACCCCACACTAATCTCATTGTCACCCCAATAATGGCGATGTCCAAAACTTATACAAATAATGGATAAATAAAGAATAGTTGAATAAGAATCTTGAAGAAGATATACACTAACAAAAGCTGTTTAAGCTTAGGCCCCTCCTTCTCATCCTGAAGCAGCAACTCTGGATATTCTTCTTTGATATCTACTTCCAGGTTCTCCCACATAGTTAGCACGTTGCTCCTACTATCTCAGGCATGTCTGCAATGATGGACTGCTACTCTTCCATGGAGAGTTTTCCTTGCTCATTATGTATTACAAGCATTACACTTGACATAGAGGTTTTTACCCCTTCCAATACATCCATCTTCTGAGTAATGAGCTTTCCAAGCTCCTCCAACCTCTCCTTATGCGGTGCCTATGCCACAGCTAGTGCCTCATGCTTTTTCTTTACTAGGACTAAGCATTTAGTGTGGCCTAGGGTAGCATCCTTCATAGCCTTATGGACCTCATTTTCCTCCTCCAATGTTTTCACCGTGATCAATGCATCTAGGCCTGTGCATATTGTTAGTGCATGATAGGCCTTCTTGATTCGTTGCGGGTGGCTTGCGCAGAGACCTTCATAAGTAGAAATCCTCCTAGCTACTACAGCCTGTGCCTTTTCTATCTTTTCCCGAGTCCTTGGGCTATGAGGATACGCACGCCTTTTCATCATCCAAAACTAATGTTATCATTCTTTTCACATAGTGCATCACAGAAGGAAATTATTTTGGTACCCGGATTCCAGATGTGGGCATACCTTTAGAACATCATCTCCAATTTCCTCTGCCATACTAACAAAAGTGTCATATTTTCTTTTGATTAAGTCCTTTTCTTGTACTAGGTGCGCTATCTCCACATCCTTGGCTTTTAATTTCTCTGTCAAGCACCTTGATGGTAGCAGATTTATCTATGTTTCTTCTTGCTACTTTGGAGGATACTTTTACTAGAGCATTGCTCACTTGCTCATCTGACATCATTGTTGGTTTGATTTTCATGTGGCACATTTTAGGTGCCTTCTTCAACCGCCTTGACACACATGATTCTTCATCGACATCAAAGTTGGGCTCGTCCATGTGTATGTGCATAGACCATGAAAGCTACTTCCTTGTGTGAGTCACCTTGTCCTTGTCCATGAGCGCCCATCCAAATAAATCCTTCTACTTGATGGTGCTCTGGAACCGAGCGCGAATGATCAGATTTGGGTCTTCTGCATACCCCATGGTATGTGCCTTGGCATCATCCCCTGTTTGACGGGATCGGGGTCCTCTTGGAATGGCTACATCAAGGTTGGGAACACCAGATGTATCCCCACCCTTGTCTTGTGTAGCCTCTGATTAACCCCCTTCCTCTCCTTCCATCTTCTCCTCCTTGTGTTAAGGCTCTTCTTCAGTTGGAGATGAAGGTGCCTTCTCCTCAGATTCTTCTATTTCCTCGCTCAGCCTGAGTTTTCTTTATTTCTTCTCCTCTGGCTCCTTCACCTGCAGAGGTTCCTCCTTGTGCCCTTGTGCACTTAAACACCTTTTTAAATATTTTTGCACCCTGCTCCTCCCCGTAACTCCTCCCTAGAGAGTTGTCACGTGCTCCCCCCCGGCCGGATGGCTACTTCCTACTTCAAACCAGGCCCCCACTATCTTCATGTTCTTCATCCTCTTCCTCATCATCTTACTTGGGTGCAGAGGGCCTAGGTGCCAGAATGTTCTCCATAGTATGCTTTCCCTTCGGTGGCCCTGGAAGTGTGAATTCATTCTCCACATACTTGTTATTCTCCATTTTGGGCTTCAGTTGGAGGTATATTAGTGCGGCCCCGATATCCGCAATGGCCAGTGTTTCTGGCTTAATGCTCAAGATCTCTGAGATGTTATTCTCATTGTATGCATTCCTCCCTGGATATCCATATGTCTTCCGTAGGGTGTGATATTCACAGTCCACCTTATCTGCATTAAACACCAACCTCCATGTGTTGGTGAACCGATGAACTGCACTTGGAAGTATCTGCACGGGAAATGCATATGGCAGTTTGCACTGGGGCTCCATGACCCATCTACCATTGGAAAGTGCACAATATAGAAATGTTGGTAGACTGCAAATTATACCTACTTCCCAAGGACCAAAGGAAAATCCTTGGGTATGTGCCATTCCTCTCCAAACGCTGCGTGGAGCCTATCATACCACATCTCTGCGCGCTCCTTCACCTCCTCTGTCATCGACCCCTTGCAAAGATACTTGCTGAATCATTCAGTTGGAGACTTATGATTCATGGGGTATTCCCATATGTTCTCTTTTGGGCCATCTGGTACCCCAATCTCCATGAAGACTAAACTCAGTAAGATACAGCCAAAACTTTTCTTACTCCCTTCGCGCGCTTCCTCAACTATCCGCTCTACAATGAAGCCGGCAATGTTATAAGTGGTTCCTTCTGACATGTGCTTTTCCACATATAACCACATAGAATTAACTTATGACCAACGTTCTTGGTCATTCAATTTTATTGTTAGATGTGCTGCTACCTGTACTACTAGACAATTTTTCAATTTGTCAATGTCCATCCTACGCGGTCCTTTCTGATAGCCCAGTGCCTTCTGTGTCTCCAAAATGGAACTTTTGTCAGCTAAGTCAGTCTTAATGTCTTCACCCATTGCCCGTAATCCAGTAACTATGGCAATAAGGATGGGTGTCAGTCTTACCCTCCATCCTGTGAAGTAGAAAAAGTCCTCATGGACTTGGCTCATCAGCCATCTATACAGGGGTGCATACTTTCCAAAGTATGGAAGCTCATAAAGTTGGTAGACACCATTTCCTTTGAGTAGCTTTTCCCTGGCATCATCATATATCGGCATGCCATCCTCAGTGCGCATGTTCACTCCAGTGAGCGGGTCGTCTAATTTTTCTAGTTTTCACTGGTTCAGTGATTGTATTCACTTATCTTACTCTGTCTTATGTGGGTATTCCCTCCCGCCCCACAATAACTTCCTCAGTCACGCATTTGAGATAAATTTCTCTCAGGGCCATCTCCTTCTCTTTTTCCACCACCACCTTCTTCTTTTCTTTTACCAATGCTTTGCTTTCTTCTTTGGTGCCATTCTTCTTTTAGGGTTTTGTTTTGTAGATTAGTTGCTGTGTGTTTTGAGTAATTTTCCTCAAACCCTAACCCAATTCTTCCATGCCCTAATTTGTAATCACGAACTTGTGCACCCTAGCTCTATTTTATTACTCTACTTCGTCAAACCCTTTTCCTAGGGGATCCAAGCCCTTCTAATAAACAAATCTCTTCTCTGCACCTGGTTCACTTGCTTCGTACCTTGAATCGGTTAGCTTTATGCTCTTCACGTGTAGGCTCTTTGTCGAATTCTCATAGTCGCAAGGGTAAAAATGAAATCACATCCCATCCTTATATAGATTTCTACTTTTCGTTGCATTAATTGCTCCTCCACCTACCAAATTCTCCTCATTTATTACCCATTTTTATCATTTCCACGCGGTATATCTTCGCACCAAATCTATAACCTTCTAGCATGCCTCTTTACCCTTTGTCATAGACTTCTCTTCAGCATGCACCTTAGCACCTGAGTACCTCATCACTGTATGATCTCCTGGTAATTACCATGGCTGCTGCTTACCTTGTGTTATACTTTCCCTTATCCATCTTCATCCTTTCTTATCTTGAGAAGTAATCTTTTGTTAGTTACCCTTAGTAACCTTCTTTCTCAACACCCACAACATGACATCTTCATAGCATATACCTGAGAGTCACCAATAATCCACCCCACATGAAAAGGATGTGTAGTCCTCTGTGCATCAACATGCTTCATATTGTAGTTAGCTTCATGCACGCAAGCATGCTTATTACAAAAACAAGAGCTAAAATTGAAAAAGCATAGTGACGATGAAAGAAATACATTAAGGAAATGCATAAAGGGAAACCTAATGTATCTGGTAACACTGCCTTATTACAAACACCAAGAAGAATTATTTATAGTAGGGCTTCAACCTACTCCCGTTAAAGTAACTAGGAAACCTTGTGCCATCAATTATTTCCAACTAGAAAGCACCTGACTCAAGTATATGAGTGATAACATATGGCCCCAACCAATGCACCTTGAGCTTTCCTAGATGGCACAAAAACTTGGAGTCATATAGCAATACCATTTGTCCTATAACAAGTTTCTTATCCCTGATGTGTTGATCATGCCATGCCTTTTGGCACACTTTCTCTTGTTTCTGACTCCAGCGTGTGATGGCTCGGTGCTCATCTATTCGAACCATCTTCACAATCCATTCTTCCAAGGCTTTCTCATCAGCTAGAACTCCAGTGCACACAATGCACAAAGAAGGTAACATAAATTCTAGAGGCGAACAATGTCCACACCAAACACCAATTGAAAAGGTGTGGCTTTGTTCAATCTTTTGTATGTTGTTCTATAAGCCCAAAGAATAGCAAATACTTTATTATCCCAGTATTTCCTCCCAAAATCACAAATCTTGGTCAATGTGTGGCTTAAAATATTGTTAAAATCCTCAGCAGTCCCATTTTCTTGAGGGTGATAGGGTGTAGTTTTATGGTGGGCAACCATAAACTCGTCTAAAAGAATTCTTATTGTCTCATTTAAAAAATGTGTGCCCCTATCACTTGTTAAACTTAAAGGACAGCCATACCTTGTAAGAACATTCTCCCATAAGAACCTTGCTGCTGTAGCCACTGTACAATCCTTGGTAGGTGTTGCTTCTACCCATCAGGTAAGATAATTTGTACAAGTGATGATAAAGCACGATCCAGACGCGAGGCTGGTGAAATAGGCTCGAAAAAGTCAATTTCCCATTTCTCAAAGGGTTCTACACTTGTTATTGGTTGAAGAGGCATCTCATCCCTTTGTCCTGGTCGATTGAGACATTGACAATGGTCACATGTCTTACAATACTCTTTACAATCCTTGTATAATGTTTCCCACCACAACCTAGCAAGTAGGATCTTGCGCACTATTGCATCACCTGCATAATGGCCACCTACAATACCACCATGTGCTTCTTCCATTATGTCCTTTTTTCATGCTCCAAGACATAACGACATAACACCTCGTCTTTGCCTAGCTTGTACAAATCACCACTAATTAGCATGAATGGTGCCGCGCGAATAGCAAGTTGCTTCTTCTCTAAAGCTTTCATTTTATCAGTGCCATACCGGTCTTTAGAAAAGAAAAAAATGTCCTCTAATTCGATGGCATGCATTGTAACCTATACAATGCATGCATCGGGCATGGTCTCTTCTATTATTTTTGCCTCTTCCTTGAATGTATTCTAGACAAGTGATCTAGTCCAAAATTGCTTTTGCCTGGTTTTACCACAACCGTAAAGTCAAACTCTTGAAATAAGAGTATCCATCGGCATATGCACCCCTGTAAAATGGGCTTGTTCACCAAATATTTTAATGCCATGTGATCTATATAAAACACAAATGGTGTAGCCAACAAATACTGATGAAATTTGTGCAAGGCATAGATCATGGAAAAGGCCTCGCGCTCTATAGTGGTATAATTCTATTATGCAGGGGTCAACTTCCTACTAGCAAAGAAAATGGGATGATCAATGATACCTTCTCCTGGTTGAGCTAAGACAACACCAATGGCTATGCCAGAGGCATCCACATGAACATGAAAAGGTTTATCCCATGAAGGAAAACACAAGATAGGCACGGTAGTAAGTTTCTTCTTCAATATCTCAAATGCGCGCTGCTGTGACTCCCCCCAGTAGAACGTACCTTTTCCCTGGAGAAATTCTTCCAAGGGTGCGGTAACTTTGCATACCATTTTATAAACTTCTGTAATACCCTGTATGACCCAAAAATCCATGCACCTCACGCTGACTGGCTGGCACTTTCAAGCCTATGATGACTGCAACTTTAGCTGGATCAACCAACAACCCTTCCTTGCAGATAATATGTCCTAAAAGTGTGCCAAAGGGAGTAGCAAAGATGCACTTCTTGATGTTCAATGAGATACTCAACTATCGACATCTTTCAAACATTAAGCGTAGATTGTCACAATGATCCTTAATTAGCCCATAGACGGTCCAATCATCAAGATAGACTTGTAAGAAGTTATGAATAAAATCCTTGAAGGCTTGTACCACTATCCTTGAAAATACAGTAGGTGCATTCTTCAATCCAAAGGGCATCATAGTATAGGCAAAGCTTCCCCATTCAATAGTGAAGGTGGTCTTATCTTGATCTTCTGGGGTAATCCTAACCTGATGATACCCTGAAAAACCATCTATAAATGAATATATTTTACGCCCAAGCACTCCTAATATTTCCTCTGTGAATGGTGTAGGAAAGGGATCTGTAACACATGCTACATTCAACTCCCTATAATCAACACAAATTCGAATCCTACCATCCTTTTTGATGCTTATCACCATAGGACTGACCCATTTTGATTCATCCAATGGTCGAATGATCCTAGATTTTAAAATCTTATCAATCTCTGCTTTACTTTCTCATGTAAATTGGGATTCATCCGATATGGTTGCTTCTAACGGGGCACACACCTTCCTTGAGCTTAATCTTCATTCTCTCGAGTGATATATGCACGCCTTTAAGTTCATGGTATCCTCTTGGGAATAAGTCCTCATAATCGTGAAGTAACTCTATGATCTTTGCTACCTCGATTCGACTAGTAATCCCCAATTATCATCTCCTTAGGTTCGATTCTATGCCAATATTGACCTTTGTTGTCTTCATAGGTTCGTGATATGCGCACGCATCTACATCGCATTGGATAACACTTCATGTGTTCCATGTGAATGATCCACGTCTAAGTGCTCAACTTCCTCCTCATCAATTATGTAAACCATCTTCCCCTTATCTTTTTCTAGAGAAGCATGCTCAAGTAATATGATATCATCTTCTTCATCCATAAAACGCGCCCCTGTCTCTATCTCACCAAATAATTCCTGAATAAGTTCTTCCACTTTCCCATTGTCTCCCATGGTTAAGCGCTTGATAAAGCTTAAAGTTGTGTTCACTAGTGGTGTAGATGAAAAGAAGTCAAAAGTTTGGATCATCCCTACTGTCAAAGTTTGCCAACTACCAGTGTCACGATGTAATTCAGCATAGACAAACCAAGCACGCGCACAACCTTGTAGAGTAGAATAAAACCAATGCACCCAAAGTGAGGGTGGTAATGCTTCTGTCCTACTGTCTCAGAGTCTCTCACACTGCTGGATATGATGTTGAGTAGGTTGATCACCATGATAAGGGCTTATTTTTGTAGGTGCATTACTTCTGGAAAACTTGGTTGATAAGGCGGTCCCAATCATTCCCCATTCTAAGAGATTATCCCTGTGGACTACCCACCACGCATGTGGCTATCCCACCCAAAGTATATGACAACATATCTCATCGTTTAAGTTGGTCAACCTAGTTTGTTTCCATGACCTGTAAAAATCCAGCCAAATCTTCAGATCTAGTATAGCAGGTACTACGCGACCTATACATCGAACAGAGTGAAAACCCATCTTGCAAGTAAGCACGCTTAACTTCACACCCCACTAGTTCATAAGTGTCATGAGCCCAATTATCACAAGAAATACTAGTAGTATCACTGATTGACTGAGAATCTTCCCAATGAAGGATTCCTTCCTTAGATGGATCATTGACCTCTGGGTCCCGAATAGCGCGTACATAGATTCTGTTCAAGTCCTCTTCACTTAAAGGTTCCACATATGGCATGGATTTACCATCGTTAATGGTATTATGACCCTTTCCTCCTTGTTCTCAAAGCCGATATACCCCTGTGTTAAATCTCAAATCAGCATTGTTTGCATAGCACCAAGGGTGCCCAAGCAAAGCTAGGAAATTATCTACTTCATGCAAGCGCTAGCACTTTAAAGTCTCCTGTGAACTTGGCTCCTTGTATAGTGATAGATGCATCCTTGAAAAATCCAATGGGAGTAGCTTTTATTCTGTTTTCCATGAACAATACATTAGATGATGGCTGCAATGGGGGTCTCCCCATTTGTTCCCATGCATCCAATGTAAGTACATTTACTTCTGCACCTATGTCAATCAGAATATTGCTCAAGAGCCATCGAACATATACAATAGAATAACATATACATCAGAACATATACATTAGAATAACATAAGAGAACACCAAAATATAGATAAATGATGACAATATGCTCATATAATAGCTTTGCAACTTTGAGGGGGTAACCTCCAATACCAATTCGAGGGGGTAACCTCCAAACCATACAATAACACTCTAGTACTCAATATGATGATTAACTACAACCTTCTAACCCATATATATACCATTCTAACCTATGGCCAATACACGAGGCCGACCTCCTAAGCATAATAAATCATAAATGAATGATATAATAAGATAAGGGGATGTGTACAACATGTCAACATCTCCATCAATACATATACATCATAACATCCTTTCCCTAGGTGCATAGCATTCCTTCCCTCCTTGACATGTTTCGTCCCGAAACACAAGAAGAAACTTTGTGCCATGATCGATCATCCATCCATATGTGATCCTGGTAGATGATACATATCTGAACTAATATCCATATTCTATTGTGCTACTCTAATTCCATTCATGACCATAGTTTATCATCCTTAGATTCCATGCATAACCAACATAAGGATTCAATGCATAACCATAATAAGGATTCCATGTATAACCATAATAAGGATTCCATGCTTCATAATTGTTGCTCCATTGATCTCTGTATAAATAAAGTGATTATTCCTCCAATTACTGTATATCTATATTGGTTGGAAATATGATGTGCCCTGGGATATCTCCATGATTTTTTTCTCTCATGTTGACGTGGATTTCCATATGTTGCAGTTGTAGTATCCTCAACCTTATCAACTTGTTTCTAAACTTTCTTTTCTTCTTCCACCTTTGCATTTGATATTTTCTTTTTCTCTTGAGTAGATGAATCATCATTTCCTTCTTTTTCTTCATGTTCCTCTTTTGAATCATCCTTATTCCCTTCTTCTCCATATTCTAAATCATCCTCATGGTCTATATTGACTTTTCTTTGATTTCCATTAAGCCTGATATCCTGTAAAGTGACCTTCTTATTTTTGTACTAAATCTTCATAAAATTATTTTTCATATTATATCTTATTGTCCCCAATGTCTCTAACCAAGGATACCCAAGAACAATATCCAAACCATCCATATATAAGGAAAAAAATCTGAATGTAAAGTATATTTGTCCATAGTAAGTTTTAAATCTTCAAAAACTTGAATTTTCTTACCATTCACTTTAGCTTCTTTGATATTACTTTCTTGAATATGTAGATGTTGAGTCATATGCTTGTTGATGAAGTTATACTTTTGTTAGGGTTTATGGAAACAATTATCTTATTCCTTTGAATGCATCCATGAAATTGAAATATGGTATGTTCCTTCTTGGGAGTTATAATATCTTCTTCTACATCAATATCTTGTTTTTCTTCCTCTTCTTCATAGTCTTCTTCAACTTCTTTCGTTTGATTCTTCAATATATGCTGCACCATCATCTTCCCTTGAATCTTCTTCACCTTCCTCTTCATCTTCTTTCTCTCTTGATTCTTCAATATATTCTTCCCCATCATCTTCCTTTGACTCTTCTTCCTCTTTGTGGTCCCATCTATCCATAAAAAGTTGTTCCATTTCCTCCCAAGACCAATCCTTCCTGTCATTTTTTAACTCAGAAAACCAAATCCATGCAGGACCACCAAGATAATGTGAAAACCTATTCCTTGTCATGAAATATGAGAAATATATATTCTTAAATTTTATCCACCATTCTTTAGCATCCATCTCACCATTTCCATAAAAATTGTTATCCCCGTGATCATGATTAGGGTTTAGGAATTCTAAAAATATTTCGGTAGATGGATAAAAACACAAAGAACAAACCCTAACTGAAATTTCAAGAGCTTTCCAAAAATATAAATTTTGCTAAAAAATACCACAATTTTCTTCCTAAAAAGTGAATTTATGAAAAAACCTAAAACACCAATAACATCCGCAAAACAGATCCAATGGAGCTGAAATTTTCAGATATTTTGACTTAGAGTGTTTCCAAATTATGATGCAAAAATTGGGAAAAAATCGATACCCTCTTCAAGATATATTGAAACAAAAATTAGGGTTTTTGCCCTAATTTTGGCCAAAATCACTGCTCTGATACCACTTGTAAGGATATTACTTGTATAAATTAGAACATATACAGTAGAATAACATGAGAGAACACCAAAATATAGATAAATGATGACAATATGCTCATATAATAGCTTTTCCACTTCGAGGGGGAAACCTCCAATACCACTTCGAGGGGGTAACCTCCAAACCATACAATAACACTCCAATACTCAATATGATGATTAACTACAACCTTCTAACCCCTATATATACCATTCTAACCTATGGAAAATACTGAGGCTGACCTCCTAAGCATAATAAATCATAAATGAATGATATAATAAGATAAGGGGATGTGTGACACATGTCGAGAATCTCCATCAATACATATACATCATAACATCCTTTCCCTAGGTGCATAACATTTAATTCGGTCAACCCAATTTGTTTCCATGTCCTGTAAAAATCTAGCCAAATCTTTAGATCTAGTATAGTGGGGTACTGCATGACCTATACATCAGACAGAGAAAAAACCCATCTTGCAAGTAAGCGCACGCTTAAATTTGCGCCCCACCAGTTCATAAGTGCCATGAGCCCAATTATCACAAGCAATACTAGTAGTATTGCTGATTGACTGAGAATATTCCCAGTGAAGGATTCCTTCCTTAGATGGATCATTGACCTCTAGGTCCCGAATAACACGTACATAGATTCTATTCAAGTCTTCTTCACTTAAAGGTTCCACATATGGCATGGATTTCCCATCTGTTAATGGTATTGTTATCCAAATCCACCCCCAGGGTTGATTTGATAACATACATCAGAATTCTCGAGTCCCAGGCAAATGGATGGATTTAGGGCAAAAATCATGTTTCTAGGGTCCCCTCGGAATTTTTCTAACTCTCCTGTCCAGGTTGAAAAGAGCAAGCTCTGAGAAAATGCGAAGAAGTTGTAGAAAATAAGCTTGGGCTAGGAAAAATTGTGAAAATCGGCTAAGTCCTTGTCCTAGGAGCAGTTGGGACATTCGGGACACCAAGGCGCGGTTCGGTAAACGCCTCCGGGCAGCCCCGTGAAGCACAGGGACAATCGGGTTGTTGGGACGCGAGGGACGTGGAAAGCTAGTTCGGCTGAAGGAGAAGAAAATCGACTAACTGCTTGGGACATTTGGGCCTTGAGGATGCGAACCACCCGGATCGGCCGAAATGGAGAACTTTCGTACTAAGCAGTTGGGACATCTGGGCCGCGAGGATGCGAAGGACGTGAAAAGGCGAAGCGGCCGAGAGCAAAGGAAGCCATTTCGGGCGGTTTAGAAGAATTTTTCTGTGAAGCACTGGGACATTTGGGACAAATGGACGCGAAGGACACGAAACCGGCCGGTTCGGTAAAGGAAACTTCGACAAAGACAAGGACAAGTGGTGAAAGGACGCGCGGGACGCGGATAGCCGAAGGAGCCGAAAGCCAATCAGATCATGCCACGTGTCACCGGCAGAAAAGGGACATGGAAGCCCATTTTGGGTGGATCAGAAGTTTTTTTCCGTGCAAAGACTTTGGGAAATCGGGATAAAAAGACGCGAAGGGCACGAAAAGCCGGCAAACCCGCGGACCAACCAAATCATGACACGTGTCACAAGGAGGAAAGTCCAAAAGTCAAAGGGTGAGGTTTCAAGCACTGACCCGAGCCAATAAAAGGAGGACACGTGTCCAATAAAGTAGAGAAGGAGAGAGAATCATGTGACCAATCAATGCATGCCACGTGTCATCCAGGTGGCAGAGCGGGAAGAAATTAAAAATCCATTTTCACCTGTTTTGTGCCCTAGATCTTCAGATCGACATATCTTTCGATCCAGAGCTCAGATTTGCACGTTCTTTATATCAACGGAAAGCTTATGAAATTCTCTACGTGATTCTAGGGTTAATCTCGAGTTTTGGTGTAGTCTAGAGAGAGAAAATCGAGAAACAGCTTTGACACGTGTTTATGGCCAGAAGCGACATTTCAACGACCAGATTTAATGCAGAATGGGTCGCATTCTCCCGTATTCCAGTCAAAATGATGGGGTATGGGTTTTAAGGCCCCCATGCCATTTTAATGCACTTTGACCAAGAAGGGATGGGCTCCCATGCTTTTGTATGTTTTCTCGTCCTGGGCTCGACCCATGCATGTAAAAGCCGATTTGGCTCATTTCGAAGGGGGAACATTTCTTTGGATAGCAGCTTCTTCTTTCACCTGTAACAAGTGATTTTTGCAAGTATCAGACCTCTTCTAAAATTGTAACAGGTTTTCTACCTTTTGATGTTGTAATACAAGGATTTTGATAGTGTAAATGACAATACAGGCTCTGTGATCAGTTTTCAGTCCTTTGTTTGTGTTGCTTGTTTCATTTCAGACCTCTGATTACATCTTATCAGCTTGTGCATGATGTTTATGTTGCATTTTTATGATCTGTGTCTATCTGCAGAACAAGAAGTGTTCACCACTCCTCCTTTGGTGTATCACCTGTTAGTTTAGTTTCATTTTTGCACTTTCTATCTCTGTCTCCTTGGATTTTAGAGTAGGATTAGGTTTCAAACCTCTGTAGTTTTGCAAATATAGATCTAAATCAGAGGAGTTTGAGGAACCAGCCTCTAATCTGGAGATTCCTCTCTCAGTTTCACAAGTCCCCACACTTGGAGAGAGGTTTCCATGTTGTGCAATCACACTGGATGCTAGAGTGATCAACCTAGAAGCCTGATCTGCATCCAGGGGTGCTGTGAGTCTGCAACAATAGGTATTATGACCCTTTCCTCCTTGTTCTCAAAGTTGATATACCCTTTGTTAAACCTCAAATCAGCATTGTTGGCATAGCACCAAGGGTGCCCAAACAAAGCTGGGAAACTATTTGCTTCTGCAAGCGCTAGCACTTCAAAGTCTCTTGTGAACTTGGCCCTCTTGTATAGTGATAGATGCATCCTTCAAAACTCCTATGGGAGTAGTTTTTGTTCTGTTTTTCCATGAAAAATACATTATATGATGGCTGCAATGGGGTCTCCCATTTGTTCCCACGTATCCAATGTAAGTACATTTATACGTACTTGTGTCAATCGAGAATATTACTCAGTGACCACCCATCCACAACAACATTCAAAGTGATCTCCTTGTCGTAGTCAATGCTATCGGGGGGAAGATTCACATGAAGTATTTGTCTTCTAGTCTCGATTCCGATGTGATTATTCCCTTTCAACTAGTTTCCCAATAAAGTAATAATATTCTCCTGGCGCAACGTTCTACATATCTCTCTGATGTCGTCAATATCTGATAGGGCCTATTCTGTATCCTTGTGCTCCAATTTCTGAGACTGCTCTTTTAAACCTTGTATCTCACCTTGTAGGATCCTAAAACCTCCATCATTTCTCGATAGAATTTTTTTCGATGAGTGGATCCGGATATCTAGCATGTAAAACCTCTTCCCTAGTGATTGTTAGTTTCATTGCAACACCTCTCTTGCGCGTGCCGCCTCAGCGCGTGTGGTTATCTTGACTATTACTGCCTCGGGTTCTGGTGTTAACTTGGGCTTCCACTAATTCTCTATCCCACACCTGAGTCTAACCATCCTCGTGCCCTTGTTTTCTTTCTTATGCTGTTAATCGAGATGCTCATACAAGTCCGGACACTCTTCATAACTAATCCCCTTTCCAAAAATGAACAAGAAATATTCTCGGGCATTCACGCCTATAATGGTCAAAGTGAACCACATGTATAGAAATTTCCTCGAGTGAATTCAATCCTTCCTCCACCTTGGACTCATCCTCCATATCCGCCTCGATATCCTCGTTCCCTTTCACGGACCCCTTCAAACCTTCCGTCATTCCTGTTATAGCACGTTTTATTATAATTCCTATCCCGATGCTCATTCTTCACTTTAGAATTATCAACCACACTCACCTGTCGACCCCAATATCAATGGCATCATGGATCGGCCAATCAATCTATAGACCTCAGTATCATGGGTCGTGCACCTACAAATTTTACAAAAGGAGGACACATTCTTCCTAATCGCGCATTGTAGTAGGGGGCAGTGCTCAGCATCATGGTTCAAATGACAAATCTCACAATCTAATAAAAATGAACATATAGTTTTGTGAGGGAAACTATCCTTAGTGTGCCCTTCCACTTCATAATCTGTACACCAGATTCTTGAGCGTGTCTCATGAGCTGAGTTTGCCGATAATTTCTCTAATTGTTTTTCCATAGCCGCTATCTGAGCTTCCAAAAATGGACTAACTCCAGTGTCAATACTCCCAACTGCTTCAGTGCGTAAAGCGGCTTCCAATGCTTTGCACAGATCGGAATAAGTCTTATGTGATAGTGCTTTTCAAAATGGGGTAATCAATCCCCTGAAAAACCATTGTGCATGCTGACTTGCATGAATTTCATAAGAGAGTTTGGATAGAAGTGTTTTAAAATGCACATCATACTCACGTACACTTTCAGTAGTGCCTTGCTTTATATCCTTGAGTGTGCTTATGCTCTTCTGCTCAAACTTTTGGATGTGGAACTCCTTTAAGAAAGCATCTTTCAATGCTGCATAGTCAATACAAGTTTGATTGGGATCAAACTTCCTATACCAGCTATGTGCACACACCTGCAATGTAGTAGCAAATTGACTTGCCTTGCACTCAGAGGCCGTAATACCTTTTGTGCGCCACAATATTTCACACATATGAACATGTTTAGTAGCATCCTTGATACCTCTGTATTCTGGGAGATGAAGGGACATCTCCATATAAATGTTCTAGGGTTGTTGCGGGCCTTGACCACCCGACCCAGAACCTCCTTGGTTTCCTCTTCCTCCAATACCACCCAAACCACTAGAACTAGAACTGCCCATACCGCCCGATCCTCCTCCAGAATTTGGAATAGGGCCCGTGGATGCACTCCCCTATGCCCCAACAGTGGTACTATACTAGACCCCTATAGTCTAGGAAGTAGTCCCAGCTCCAGAGGTGATTCCCACACTAGGCGCACTCATATTCTATGTAGATGATGAGCCTGAAAACATACCCCAAAGAATAATGAAGTTGTATGTGTTGCCATTGATGTACTTGTTGTCTGACCTATTTCTATGCTTTCACTTCCTAAATTAAAACTATTTTTACCTTCGTACTAGAATCTTTGGAAAACCAAGCGCAAGGACTAGGTCAACAGTTGGCTTAGATGCACGCTCGCAGCCTCAGGTCATATCTACCATTGGCACACTTCCATGTGAGGTCAAGAGGGTTCTCTGTCATGCTTTCCTAGATGGGGGAGTTCTGATGCTCTTGCTCTTCTTCCTCCCCATGAGCCTCAAATCCTTCACGAGCCATCTCTCTCCACAACACCATCCGTTCTGCAATTTCTTGTCTCTTACATAATTTTCTCTCATGGAATTCAGCCGCCTCTCTTCCTCTACCGTGTTGTCGCTAGGTCTTCCATCTTTCACCAATTCTATTCATGCCCCGCGTATGGAGATTATTTTAGCCTTCCATGGGTTTAGCTTCTAAGTTCAATGTTACCATTAGTATTTTTATTTCCAGTGGAATACCTTATAAATACATCCCTCTAGGATACTTTGTAGAAACTATAACTCCGTTACTTCAGGCACGAATAAGTCAAAATTGAATACTCCAAAATATAGATATTTAGGACACTGTGAAACTAGGTATCTATCGCGTGAGTCCAGCTTGAAGTCAACATCGTATAGTGTTTGAAATTCCTCTTGTGTCCAAACAAGTGTGTGATACCTCCAATTCCACTTAGATGCATATGCAGTCAACCATTCATATAATTCTACTAGAAAAATAGCAAATAAGATTTCGTATAAATTGTCATACAGATTCTTCTCTACCCAAGTACATGCGCTAAATCTGGATCCAAAGTGTCAAACCTTCAAGTGTATTCTTCCTCCAGATCATGAATCCATTCTTCAACGCTCGCTAAAGTTAGTATGTCTTCATCACAAACCATTTTGAAACAATTGAAAAAGAGGTCCCAAAAATGGAACCAATGATGCAGCCTAGAATTGTTAGTTAACACCTAGTCGCACCTGGCACATCACCTAGCCTAGGCTGAGCACTCACCTGAAGCACGCAAAGGTACTGGGTCCTCTTAAGAGTTGCAGTAGCAGAATGGTGGTATGATAAAGCAATAAACATATATTTTAGGAACTAATCCATCTATTCATCATTATATTTAACCAGATCTATAAGTGCTTAAAGGTAAATCATCATGAAAATAATAACATGCATTGATAAAACACATCAAACACTATTTTTTCGGCCAATTTCCTTTATCTATTCATCATACCAATAGTATAAAAACTTCATACAATACCAGACATGCACGCATGGATTTGTTACAACTATCCAATCGCATGTACTCATGTTTTCCCATTCTTCAAAGCATATGTTTCCTTCCGTATCTCTATAGGTGTCTATATCTTTTCTAAGTAGTTCATTACATATATATAGGGTGGGGAACTAGCCCTTCACCACTTATCTCTACCAGAAATAGGTCGCATGCTAATAATAGCCACGCGCCTTCTTACAATTATAGCCATACATGCAAGTATGCTATCTATATATTGTTGATAGTTAACTAAAGTGATGGATCTATTCTTAACTTATGCCCATGCAAGAGTGAGTTGACATGTCCTTCAAAAATCTCCATGAAGAGTGGTGCACAAGTCTCGGAATTGCTTTGTGTGCTCTGCATGCCAATCTCTAAGAATAGATTTGATCCCCAAAATCGGCTAAGTCCTTGAGAGTTTGACTCTACACCTCTGCGCGTGACGCCTTCCTATACCTTCACACTTTTGCTCCTGTGCTATTCTTCCATGCAGAATCTATGTGCAAGTTCAAATAAGTGTTTTCTTTGATAAAAAAGACTTCAAAGGGATGCTATGTTACACATCCTTGGGCTTGAAAGACTTCAGATCCACATAGGACCATGCCAAGACGTCCATATATCTCTTCAGGAGTGAAGTGAATCTTCCTTTCTCCTCAGGAGAACAACATTTTCTGATGTTTACCATTTGTGGTTGGTTAGAAGAGCCTAGATTAACTTGATCTACCTCTGATGAGGAAGCACCTTCAACTTGCCTTTTATCCTGAATAAAATGGTCATGTTTGTCAAACAGACCTTCGAGAGAAACTAATCCCTTTAAAATATTATTGCCTTTGAGCTGGATGAATTCACCATCAATCTCTTGATATGAATTCAAGATGGACTCACGAAAAGCTGATTCTGATCCTTCAAAATAAAGCTCGCTAAAATTATCATCTTTCTCAAGAAAAGACAATACTTGTTGATCATCATTGAACACTTGCCAATGTGTTGAATTATCTGGAACACTTGGACGATACAAAATCTCAATGGTATACGTGTCCTATTTGAACTTTGGGTGAGGAAGGAGAAGAGATGTAGACACGGCTAAAGAATTAGCTTTATCGTTGTAATCTCTCAAAACTTCCTTAATGGAAAAAGCATCAAAGCATTCTATGCTATCCCACACCTTGTTCCTGTAATGCCTTAGGCGATCATTTTTTACCTGATAGATCCCCCTTACTTGATTTACAATCAACTCAGCATCTCCCTACACTTTAAGATTTCGGATTCCCTTTTTCCTTTCCATTTCTAATCCTAATAACAAAGCTTCGTATTCGGCCGTGTTATTAGTATTGTCAAACTGCAACTTGAAGGCGAAGGGAAAGATCTCGAAATCTGGAGATATAAGAACCACACTGAACCTGATCCAGTAGTTGAACAACTCCCATTGAACTTGAGGGTCCAAATAGCATTAGGATCTTCTTCCTTGATTTCTATAGAAGGAACCTCGATGTCATGAAATAATTTCCCAAGCCTGCATCTTCAAAGAGAATTTGAGCTTTGGGGTCATCTGATTTAGTGACTAGGTACTTCGCTTGTGCTTCAGGGTGGAGGACACGGGGAACTCCATTCACTGGAATTTTAGATTTGGTCCAGTCCATATTGATTTCTCCTCCAACATCTTTGCAGAAACCTCTTCCTAAGAGAATACCATAAGCAGCTGGGATATCAATGACAGGATAGTCATTTTTACTCTCTTTTCCGAGAATACTACAAATACAAACTGTGCATCCTTGATTTGGCCAATCAAGGGGACTTGTTTGGTTTCCATGGAGTAACACCACCCATAAGATTTAGTCAAGGTAAGTCCAAGGGCATGGGCTAATTTTTTGGGCATCACGTTATCAGAGGCTCCTGAGTCAATTATGCAATTGTTGAGTTTAAAACTGTTTATAAGTAAGGACAAATAAAACGGTTCAATATTTCTCGAAGAAGTAACAAAGGTCATATTATTCTAAGGTAAAGGCTAAGTGGGATTAGGAAACATGCCTTTTGAAGATGAAGGGATAGTAGCCTTGATTCTAATGAATTTGGAAAGTTTCTCAAATTGTTCAGGATTTGACTGAAGGTACTCAGCTTCTGACATTTGGATTTAGTTTTCTTTGCATGATCAATAATGTTGAAAGCGGTATATGAAGGAATGATGGTGGGCTCAGTTCTAGTTACATTGGCGAGTCGAGGTACTGGTCTTGGAGGATGGAGAAAGAGGGTTAGAAGAAGAAGTTACCTTTTTAGTCATCTCCTTTTTAGTTTGTCATTGAGATAGGAGAGCCTCTTTTAGCCATAACCACGGGAGCTTCTTTACCTTTCTCCTTAGAGCCTTCAACCGGCTTTCTGGGGTTCTGAGATTGAGCTCGAGTGAAGACTACAAATGAATGACCATCATGTTCACACTGGTCTTCCTCGTATTCCAAGTACCCAATGTTGGAGTCGCCAGTTGAATCATTAGCATATCCTGAAGCTTCAAAAGCTTCATGAGAATCTTGATCTTCTAGTTCTTCATCTTCCTCAACTATTTCCACTATTGCGTTGACAAGAGGAGCTTCAATGGCCAGCCTTGTTGGAGCAGTAGTCAACCGATTCCTATCTCTTGCAGGAGTGCCATTGGTATTGTTGAAATTCTATCTAGGAATATCCCGATAAGGAATGTTGGTTGCTTCTTTGAGACATTTGCTTCTTCAAAGTGATCAAGTTGTTGGCCATCTTCTGAATCATAGGGTCAGTAGTACTTTGAGAAGAACTCTGATTTTTAGGCTTAGATGAATCTCTTCTGATTTTTCTGGCCAGAATGAGATCATCTTCTATTTCAGTGGCTGTAGCTTGAGCAGTAGCCAAATCAGGGATAACAAACCTTCTTAATAAGAAGCTCACATCAGGGGGCTGAGTGTTGATGAAGAAACACTTTTGATTTTCAAGAGTGGGAATGGCTAGCACCAGAATCTTCGAATCAGCTTGTTGAATTTTTCCATGAAGTCCTGCATGGGCTCATGAGACTCCTTCTTCATATGTGTAAGTTATGCTAACAAGTCATGAGAATCTTCAGCTGGTTTGAACCTTACTTTGAATATAGATCTCATGGTAGCCCAGTTGGTAATGCATGCATTCAGAAGATGGTAAAACCATTCTACTTCCACACCTTGCAACATTTCAACAAAAATCAAAACAAAGACATCTTCATGAGCCACCCCAAGGACGCCCCATGCGACAAAGAATGAAGTGACGTGTTCATCAGGGTGCTACTTCCCATCGCCGTTGAACTTAGGAATATTCTTACGAGATCCATGTGGTAGATCATGTAAGGATAGAGTTAGGATATAAGGAACAATAGCCACACCCCAAGGCACGAGTTGTCTTTGCCATCCTTCTGAATGAAGTGTACACATGAGTCTGAGTATCAGACAAGAATAATGCACTGCATGGAGTTTCAAAAGTTTCTTGTTTGTGAGGAACCCGAGTTCTTTGGATAGGTGAAGAACTTCTTGCTCGATTAGATACAACACTGTTGGGGGAAATTATAAAATTGTGTTGTAGCAGTAGATCAAAGAACGGATTAGTTTCACCCCTAGCTTGGCTTGACCGAGTGAAGATATTTCTAGCCAGCTTGAACTGGAAAATGGATCTACCAAAAATAAGGCAAATACGGAGTCGCCAGACACCAATAGGATAAGCTTAGTCTTATCAATCTGTATTCCCTAGTGGAGTCACCAAAAACTATTGGTTAGATATTTTGTTAGGCCAAAATATGAGGTTCAACCATAGTACATGGGATTAAATCCCTCCTCAAAGACAGGTGAGGTAGCCTGTTTATTACTAATCTAAAACATAACAGAAATAATATATACAATATTCACACTATTCTAACCATTGGGGTTGGGATACAATCTCGAAAATGAGATGGAGATGTTACAACTTTAGAAATAGAATGGATTAGAAAGGAAACTATTATAGATGAAATAAAGCGGGAAGGGAATGAGAGGAATGTATTTTCTTTCAAGCAAACACAGATCAAGAAATACTTATATGAGTTTTAGATAATGAGTGTAATATTTGAAATGATTAAAATAATCAAGAACACTAAACAAAGAATAGCTTAAGATCTTAGATGTAAGAACAATCTCTCAAGATAGATGAATCCCACAACACAAAGTTTACAAAATAACACTGCTTTATTCCTCAATGATTAAAAAGAAAATACAAAGTTTTTCTTCTTCTTCACAATAGCTCTTAATATTCTAAAAATATCTCCCCTTTTTTGGAATGCACAAGCATCCCTTATTTATAATAGAAAGAGCAGAGAGAAAATAGGATAAATCCTAGAAAATAGTCATTTAACGAGAGTCCTATTTTACTTGAATCTCACGTAGGAGAAAAAGTCAAAATTTGCTTCCTATGTGATGAAACGAAAATGAAAAAGACATGTCAATCTCTGGATGGAAAAGACATGTAACATTATGGTTGTTCTGTTTCATCATCCTTGTCTTCATCCAGATAAGCCTACATTTCTCAAAATTCCGGAATTTCTACGGATTATGTCCTACATCTCAGCTTCATCTGGCACACTAGAATAATCACTTAGAACCTCACAAGTTTCCTGAGTGTCGCTTGCGTTGCTAGGAAGTTTCTTTAATCTCTTGTTGAGTTTCCTTAGTGATTCCAAAACATTCTCAATCCTTATGAACTTATCAATGATTTCAGATCAAAGACAAGTTGGTTTGTGCTGAATTGATTCTTGAATTTGTTTATAGAGATTGTCAACGGAGTAGAATATTCGAGCTTTCATCCAACACCTTGGTGAAGATCCTGGACAACTCCTCTTCTATGTCATTGGTGGCATCAACCAACTGATCTCTAGATTCCCTCAATTTTACGCAAGCTTGTTGGTGAGAAAATTTTTCGGGTGGACAAACTTATGAATATCTTGCCAACGCTCTAGGATTCCGAGTCCCTCTACTTAACCGGTGCAACTTCCGTATATGCATGCACATGAAAAGGTGGATTTCTAAGGTGGCCTTTTGACCGGTGATCCAACAGGGGCACTCCATTGACCTGCAGAAAAGCTAGCAATCTCTTCTTTAGAGAAGACTTTGTCTAAAAGCGGGGAAGGGAGTGAGAAAGAGGTAGGAGAACTAATGCTTTGTAGGTAGATAATCAAATTCCTACACACACACTAGTTAGAAACTAAAACACATACATTCATGAGAAGAAACAACTCTATAAATAACAACAAGACCAAATATAATTTATCGATCACAAAGTATCAAGAAACCCCTTAGTCAAAGAAAGATGGAAAATCCTTCTTGTATTGATTACTCAAACTAAAGTTGTACATAGTGGAGAAATAGAGGAAATTTGAGAATGAGGGGAATGGAAGAATTTGGCTATCTCCTTTTTTCTCTCAAGGTACAATATACTATTGAGTTTAAAAGATTGATCACCAACCCTTTGCAATGGGAATGGCGTTATAATTTATAGAATGAGAGGTGACTTATCATCTACCTCGTGACCCTCCATATGCCTTAATATGACTTAAAAGCTGTTCATATTCCACTTTAAACATTTAAGTCCCTTTTATAATAGTAAGGTGATTTAATTTACATTATGTTTCTAAAGTCACTTTTAAGTGACTTAAAGACATATCAAAAAGTGCAAACCCCAACGAAGAATTAGAACATTTGAAAGTGAGAGAAAGTTGGGGGAAGAGAAGAGGGAAAGAGAGAGAAGAAGAAGAGGAGATGTCACTCGATGAAGCCCATTGGTGCCCGTTCATGGAAAGCTACGATATAGTAAAGTTCGAATGTCCCATTGTGCCAAAACTATTCTTTGAGCATGGCTTACTATTTTTGGTAAGCACCCAATTAGGGAGATTTACTATTTTTAGTAAGAGGCAATCCTTGCTTCTTCTTGATCATCTTGATGTGATGAAAATATTCATCCAATCCTATGCACATTGCCTTTACTTCGACCACTTCTTGGGGTAACTTACTATTTTTGGTAAACACCCATATAGGGAACTTACTATTTTTAGTAAGTGGTCATTTCCACTATTTTCTACTCTGAACACTCATTCGGGTTCTCTCATAATCTTCAATGCCTATTGCCTTTGTCTCAGCTACTTTTGATGATGACTTTCCAAACATAGCAAGTTTGTATAGGAAAACTTACTATTTTTAGAAAGGGTGTTTCTAGTGCCCGATTTGTGATGGAACATACTTTTTTGGACTCTCCTTGTCATTATGATCACACCCTCTGAATTTCACATAGTTTTTCCAACTAGAAAGCCTGGAAATAAATTTTGAAATTTTGGCTTGGCAGTGGCTTCGGGCACGGAGCTGCCATGACGGCCATTAATGGAGCTCAAAATTTTCAGGTCTGGTTTTTTGTCTCTATTTGCAACGAAAACAACTCCATTGCGATAGGTTTTTCATTTGGAGCTCATGTGCAAGTTTTTAGCTTGTTTCCATTGCCAGAATGATGGGAAATCCAACGAATGTGAGCCGGTGCATGAAGAGAGGGTTTTATTGGAGAAAATGATTCTAAGCATGATTTGACCTCTTGTTTGTTGCATCTTGATCACCTTGAAAAATGAGGAAATCTACAAAATATGGCATCACGATCTGACTTGTATCTTGTGAGATATGAAGATTTTTCGATCGAGTGACTTCATGGTTATCTAGCAAAAACCTTCATTTTCTCCCGTTCTTCATCATTTCACTCCATTTTCTCTCGAGACCTAAATATTACTATGTAGTCATGGTGTGGAGAGTTTATCTGGCCATGGTGGAGCTCTTTTGGAGCAACAATGGTGGACTAGGTGTCAGACAATCATGCAAGGAGCCATGATAAGGTATGAAGTTGTGGAGGAGAAATGAGAGGAAGAATGACTAAGTGCTTTGGATTTAAGCTTTAAAAACATGCAAATCAAGGGGCTGGGTATTTTTTATGTCCCTGATGTCCATGATCTAAGGGAAGTGAGGGACATCAATTTCCACGGTGGTCAAGGCGATGCCATGTGTCCTCGATCCGACGGCAAGGGATTTGCTTGAAAAATGCACATGGGGGCTAAAAGTCAGTCATGTGGGTGTCCAAATGACTCCCCATAGGGGATGGGAACATTTTTCCATGTTTGATATCCCCCAAATTAGGTAAATAAGGGATATCAGTTTCCATGGTGGTCTTGGAGATGACACGTGGTGCCCAATCCAATGGTAGGGAATGGATGCTCCAAAAATTCACCTGGGGGCTGAAACTCGGTCACATGGGTGTCCAAATGAATCCCATAGGGTATGGGAACATTTTTCAAGGTCTTATGTCCCCCACCTTAGGTGCATAAGGGACATCAGTTTCCACGATGGTCCTGGAGCTGACATGTGGTGCCCGATCCAACGGTAGGGAATGGATGCTCCAAAAATGCACTGGGGCTGAATCTGTCAAGTCTGGAGGTCACATGAGGGCCCAAGAGGTCATATGAGGGTTGAGAGGGATTCAAGGGGTTGGGATAACTTTTCCAACCTTGATTCCCTGACCTTTGGGGATGTGAGGGACACAAAATCCCGCCAGGCTCCTGGTGCTGACACGTGTCCTCCCAAAAATTTGGCTAAGTCCTGAACTTGTAATAGTGATAACTTGAGCTCTGATGGACTTTTTGGAAATTTTTTATATGATACTGACTGGAAATGTCCTTATGAATCCAATGGTGGGGGTATAATGTCTTGATTATTCAATTTTATCATTGAAAAATCAGATTTGTGATTTTATGCTCCACCTATGCCCGAGAAAACTACTACGCAAACCGATGCGCCAACATTTTGTGAAAAATATTATTTCACCATAATGTATGCCTTGAAATCCTATTTCTAGAGATATTTTGTTTTTCTCCTAACTCCATATGGAGCTCTAGGAATCTTCTTCGAAGCCCATCGGTTGTTTTAGGCTGTGTACGCCTTTAGACTTGTGAACCCTATTTTTTACTCACACTGCTCCAAGTCTTGCAGAACTTCCCAGACCTTCCAAAATCATTTCCATGATGTTCCAAGGTCTTCCATTCACCTCCATGTTGAATTTTTCCTTTTGTTCCACTCCAGGGGTTGATCCATTCCTAGGAAGGCCAACAATAGCCCTTCCCAATACTACTAGAAGATAGTATCTTTTCAGAACTCCCTAAAATTAGCTAGTGGTAATGAATAGACTTACCTAAATCACCTAGGGGGATGAGATTACATTATTTAGGAGGTCATTTGGACTGATTGGATAGACCCGGGGTGTCTTGGAATGATGGGACTTGAAAAAATTAACATTGGGGTATCGTTGTCGTGCTTGGAAATTGTCAATTTCCTGTTGCACATTTTCACAACAAAGTTTCACCGAGAATATTATCCTAAATCGATGGATTTTGGTTATCTAGAAATGCTTATCCCCATGTGGAATGATTCCTTCTTCCATCAAGATACAGGATGGAACTTGTTTCAGTGCATTAAGAGCCTCGAAAGTTAACTCAAGGTTCCCAATTTCCTATGAAAATTCATCATCCATTTTATCGCCATCTTTCTTTATTTCCTCCACATATTTATAAACCTCCCTTTGTGTCATCAATGACCTATCTTCCTCGTAGGAGTAGCCTCGAATCCATTCATCAATTGTTATCCCCTTCTCGTTGATTTTTTCAATCATAGGTACCGAAGAGAAATCGAACCTGATAAGAGTAGGGGTAGAAGATGATAGTATTGACTAAGAAGGATTTGAGAGCTTGAGCAATACCTCTCGTTAACTATTCAACTTTCTCCTTAAGCTCATCTCTGCTTAACTTCATTTCCTTCAGCTTCTAGAACAACACCTTCATGGCATCTTGGGCATCCTGTTGTGCTCTTCATTTGTTAACTTTCCTAAATCAACCCTTGTAATCGATAATCGAAGCTCGCTATACCCTCCTTAGTTTTGTTGGCCACGTGAGTGGAAATATCTAAAAACTTATGCCCTGAGGCATCCACTAAAACCCTTGAAACCATTTTGGGTTTCTTGGCAGATTTGGCAGGAGAGGCCTTGAGTGAACTAAAGTCAAATCGTTGGTAGAGGAACTACCACCTTCCTCTTACTTAGTGGTCTGATTAATTAACCATTAAGGTACAGTGGAAGAAGTTTCCCCTATCAGAGGTGTTATGGTTACATCTATAGGTGGAGGAAGGTTTACTTATGGAGTAGTGATGATTGCAAGTGTGGTGACTGTGGGGATAGATTCAGTGAATGAAGGTGCAGAAGGAGGAGGCATATCTATGGCCATCTTAGGTCCAACGAGAGAGAGGTGAGAGGTCGGAGAAGATGCTGGCCATGGCTGATGAAAGTGGTGTAGAAATATGAGATGAGGAAGATTGGGAGAGAGGAGGTAAAGATTCTAAAGTCAAAGCTTGAGAAGCAAGAGAGACTTACTTCTGATGAGCAATCAACAAAAGGAGAAATAAGAGGTTGACCAACCTCATCTTCTGAAGGAAGTTTTCCTTGTTCTAGTGGAGGAGGTGAATCCAGTACCTCAACTATTTGTGAAGGAGTGGCAGATGATGTGGCTCTTTGATTTTTTTCCCCTTCTGACAAACTTAAATTTTTTGACCTCTTGGTAGGGATTTTATCCTCTTCCCTCTCTCCCTTGGAGGGTCCTACTTCTAAAGTAGCTATTTTTGAAAATCTCTTTTCCTTATAACTCATTCCCCAAGAAATGAGCCATGCCTTGGTATGGACAAGAGTTTGAGTAGCCCTTTCAGCAATAGAAGCTTTTTCAAGCAACAGACCAATCAATAGTTGGGAATCCGTGTTGGTCTCCATCGACTATTCATACCTAGTGTCTAGGACACTCTCATTGTCCACGGTGCCTTCGGGGATATCAGCTAGGTCTAACATCTAAATTTCTTCAAGCGTCAGTATCTTTGTTGTCTTTTCTTCAGATGGAAAATTCATCCCGAAGATCAACCCAAATGTCTTCCACATTGGGCACATGCAAATACAAGGTTCCATATGACTTGAGAACTCCTCGGATGTCAAATCCCTCCCTGAGCTTCATATGTTTCTTTAATTTTCCTGAAGCTCATGCACCATGTTCTTGGCCTTAACCATTGTAGAGCATGTATACCTTCCAATAGAAATAGGGAAGGAGATGGCGGCTTTGTGCCTACTTTGTTGGAATTTGTGAAAATCCAACAATTGTCTGACTAACTCCATGAGGATCAGTTTGTCACCTGGGAACTGGGAAAATGGAAAGGGTTACCATGGAACCTTACCACCCAAAGATAAGTAAAATTCTTGAATTGCAAGAAGATGCAACCCCATTTTGACACTTTGGCCCAAGCTTCATCAGAAACCCTTCTTTTCCTTAGATCAGGATCCAACCTACACATGTTTTCATAAAAGAAGGCATCATTCACTCTTCTATATTGATCTTGATTGTATTGCCCACTTCCCTTTGACACCTTTTGATGCTGATCATGACATTGTCACCTATATTATTTACATTATTATAGTTTTGATTTAGTATGATGTTAGATATTTGATCATGGATTGTTGTTGACTTTGATTCTTAAATGATGCATGATGATTATTAGAGACACTTTATATGTTGATGATGTTATACTGTTGGACATGGTTATATAATAGATGTTGTTTGGACTTGTGATATTTGGATATTGTGAGTAGCCCTAGAAATGGAAAATTATTGGATGATGATATAGCTATTGATAAAACTATAATGATATTGTTAGATTGCTTTGATGTTGTTGTGATTCATATATCTAGATGATTTTGGAAATTTAATTATATTTATATTATTTTGGATGTTTTGATATGGCCACGAGGTTGAAGGAGGTATTTGTGTTTTGCAGGTTAAAATATCACAACAAACATCAAGGGATTGGAGACCAACCACATTGGAATTCTAGATGAATTCAACAAGGTCACCATGGCAACTAGTTTTGTTTGTGTGTGTGTTTTTGTGCTAGGGATTCCCATGGGGGATCACCTTTAAATGTGACCAAGGGATTTTATGTATTTATTTTATTTTTTTGGTCCCTTTGTTATGTTTGCATGTGTTTATTTTGTGGTGCACTTACCCCTTTCATTATTTAATTAATGTGGTGTTAATATTGTGAGTAATCATATTGTTTTGTTAATTAATTAAATGATGTCATAAGAATGTAATTAATAGAGTTGTTGGCCATGTATTAAAGTGTTGTAAGAATGTGTAAGTAATATGTAAGTGATGTGTAAGTTAACTTTTGAGTGTGAAACACTCCACCTTCTTGGAAATTCGAATTTGTCCTTGGAGGCTATT
Organism: Taxus wallichiana var. yunnanensis; assembly: GCA_018340775.1. NCBI lineage: Eukaryota > Viridiplantae > Streptophyta > Pinopsida > Cupressales > Taxaceae > Taxus > Taxus wallichiana. The sequence goes on along the minus strand of CM031244.1, from coordinate 192,328,961 downwards.
TTTGGAGGCTTGTGGGACAAGTTAAACTTGTCCCATACCTCTTAAATTTACATACCAACCTTGCCTATGGTTGGAGGGTTAAATTTAGACTTTTATAATGCATTTTGGGAAGACAAATTGTAGGTTTTAATTGCACTTTTCTTACATGATTTAATTTCAGTCCTTTGGGGTGTGGGTTGGATTTGAGTGTATAAGTAAATTGTCATATTATTCACCCACCTATTTATTATGCATTGGAGAATGAAGTTGACTTTGTGTTTGGGGTTGAGGATGTGTGATGTGGCATCCTACATGGATCCACCTCATCCTCTTCTCTTCCCTCCTCTATAAAATTTAAATTTCTTTCCTTGTTTTGGGTTGCTTCACTTTTGGAGACTTCTTTTGGGTGAATTTTCTTGCTGTTTTGGGAGCTCTTTCTTGGAGAAGTTTTTGGAAGATTGTTGCATGCTTGTGTTGGGTTGATTTTTGGATTTCTTGCATTGGAAGGAGCTTGTTGTTTTGAACTTGGAACAAAATCCATCATGGAGAGGTAAGAGCTTGGATCTTGAAATGCTCTTCTTTTGTTTATGTAAATGTTCTTGTGTGAATGTTTTGGTATATATTGTGGGCTGTTGGGTAGATGGCCTAGGAATGGTGTAGGAGAAGACTATGGGGTTATTTTGTGGGAGGAACACGTGGTTTTAGGGAGGTATAAGGTTGGAGGAGTTGGGAATTCGGGTTCCACCTTACAAAGAAATAGATTTCATTTATTTACTCATTATGGGGTGCCATAAGAGGTTGGGGAGATATAAGAAAATGTGAGGAATAAGGGGTACTTGGGGGAGGCATAAGGGCATGACAGGGTTTGAAATGATATTCATATATACATATTTTTTGGTGGGTTGTACTCAGGTGGTGATACCCATTTTTCCCCTTGGGAGGCATAAGCAACATCCCCATAGTTCTTTCTCCTTTGGCTTGCATGGTCAATCTTGAGTTTTGTGTGATGTCTTTCATGTGGTTGTAAAACTGCTGTTTTGTTTTGGACTATGTTTTTAATTTGAAATGTTCTTGTTGAAAGATTGCTTTGTGATGTGGAAGCCTGTTGTTGCCATGAGTTGAAATACATTTATTATTTCTTTGTGGTTGGGGCTCGGGGCAAATGAAGAGGGATGGATCCTCCTTTCATTGGATGTCTTGGTTGGGTGGAGAGTGTTGCCTTTTCCCTACCCTCGTTGTGATCAAAATTGGAAGAATGAGAAGAATGTATGTTTTGTTTTGAAGCTAAGGAAAGAAAGTTTCAGATTCCTCTTGTGAAATAAAATTTCATTGTAACCTTACCACTTGAAGTGGATGATCTTGTAAATTTGTAATGGAAAGATGATGTACATATTTGCAAATGAAATTTTAAATGTAAAAGAGTTATACTGTATTCTATTTAGAAAGAATGTGAAAGAATAACATGTGCTTGGTATACTATATTTTGTAATAAAATGGAAAGGAAGTTGTAAGTTTTCTTTTGGAATCAATAAATGAATGTAATTATTTTCTCAAATTGCATTGTTGTATTTGAATCTGATTATTTCAATGTATTGGAATCTCTGCTTGAAAGAAGAAAATATGTATGAAGGATAGTGCAGAACTCTATCTTTGAAATGTGAAAAATTGAAATCAGTATTGCATTTTGGTCTTGAATGGTTTGTTTTGAATCAACCAAATGTGTTAGATTGGAATTGGAACGTATCCTAAATACTTGGAAGAAGAAATGGCAAATAGACACATTAAGATTTGATCCCTGTTATTTGTAATTTTAAAACTGGCAATTAATTAAACCAAAAATGCACAGTTCAAACCTGCAAGCAAGAAATAACAATGAAACATTAAAATTGAACATGCTAGGGTGTAAATGAGTTCAAATTGACTAAAACACTTAAGGAAATATTTCAAAAACTTAGCAAAATCAGGCTCAAACCATTTTGCAGTCATTTTTCTGTCAATAAACAGAAATGCTCAAATTTTTAAGTCAATCAGACAAATTGAACCTTGAATCCTTCCTTAAATCCATTTAGGAACAATCCTCCATGTCTATTTGACATGTTGAGAGAGGAGGAAGATCAAATTGAATAAATCTAACAAGTTAAAATTTACCAGTTCACCTTTGTATAAGCACCGCATGACATTTTCTTAAAATTGACCTCTTAAAATTTATCAAAACAAAAATTAATGAGCTCAGTGCAAAGAGGACGTTGAGAGATTTCCAAAAATTTCTTGTTTGCCCCCAAAAAATCTCTCTATCAAAAGTTATGGCCTTCTGAAGTTTTCTTCCTTGGCGTTGAAATTTTAGGAAAAAATTCGTTGGCGGGCCCGCGGCCTAAATTTTTCCTTTGGGACTTAGGAAAAATTTTGGGAAAATTTTCAAAATTTTCTCCACCACCCCATTGGTCCGTAGCCAATCAGAGGCTACCATGTGGCACCATGAGGTGCCAGCGGTGGGACGGATCCCCTTTTTAACTTAGCGCTTTCATTGGAAAATTTTGGGAAAATTTTCCAAGTTTTCCCCACCACCCATAACCAATCAAGTGATGCCACGTGGCGTCACGAGGCATTGGCAGAGGAATGGGTTCCTTTTTTCCTTCGCGTCTCGAGAAATTTTTGGAAATTTTCCAAGTTTTCTCTGCTGCTCCACTGCCCGCTGACCCAATCAGGGGCTACCACGTGGCATCGCGAGGTGCCGGCGGAGGTGCGGGTCTCTGTACCCTCTTATCCCTTTGGGGCGTTAAGTCATTATTCTCCTCACCACCCTACCTTCCCCATGTTGGCCTAGGAGATGCCATGTGTCCTTTATAGACTCGCTGGAGTGTGGGCGCAAAGATGAATTTTCACCCCGCGTGGGAAAATTTGCAAATGTCTCCCACCGCCCGCCTTTCCTTGTTTTTCCCCACGCTGCCTTAGGGAGTGCCACGTGTCCTTTGTGGACTGTGGGAGCATGGGTGAAAATGTGATTTTTTCCTTGCATGATAATTTTTTTCCAAGGTCTCCCTGTGGCCCGCCAACCTACCCTTTGGGCAAATTTTCACCCCTGGGCCTGTAGGCCCACTCTTGGGGAAAATTTTCACCCCAAGGCCCGCCGACCCATAACTTGAAAAATATAAGGAGTTAGGAGGAATTATTTATATCACTGGAAAGGTGAGGAAATTTCCTATCCAATGAAAGTAATTTAGGAAAATTTTGAATGCGTTAAGGGTGAGAAAAATCAAGTTGAAACTTTAAGCTTGTTAGAGAGTGGGTATGGTGAGGAATTTTTTCCCTCTGAATCTAATTGAAACTTCTAACCCTAAATTTTGGACCTTGTGAACTCTAATAATTATTAATAAAATAAAAGTATATTATATTATATTAGAATTGTTCTAAAACCTATTAGTGTCAGCTGTTGCCTTGTAACATGATTGTAGATTCTTTTAATAAAAAATAAAATTATTCCATAATTTTCATAACTAATCCTAGGTTGTTCTTGGGTCTCAAGTGGGTTGTTTTAATGGGTGTTACATAGACCCTTTTATTTTCATCTAAGGGAAGTATTGATATATGTGTTCCATTTCTCGGTTTCCCTTTGCATCTAGCCTTGGGTAATTTCTCATGCCTGATCGCATAGGTGACATATGACATCATATAGAACTTGCTGGTAGACAAGACTATTTTCATTTGGGAGTCTATCTCATCACTTATTAGGCTACCCTAATAAATCCCTTGGTCATTCTTCTTTATGATAACCATGAACTGGTACATCCACCCTTGGAAATATTTTGACTCTGGGAGTCCAAATAATCAACTTAGTAGGGTGATGATATCACTGATTTCAAGAATAAAATCACTTCTAGGGACTAACTTGGGAAACCTAGAAACAAGCTGGCTTAGCCTTGATCAAGAACTTCTTGTTTACATGCTTGATGTAGTCTTCTTGATCTTTTTCCTAGGCCTTTTGTGCTGATTTAAGGTCTAAATCAACATACTCCACAAAGTCGGGAAACCTTAGGAGTTGATCAAAGTAACCTCCATCTAATTTCACTATAGACTCTCCTGCTTAATTTCTACTGAGCGAGAGTCGAGTCATAGTTAGAAGTGCAAGCCAGGATGAATTCAGGGCATTGAGATGATATTGGAAATCCTACTACAAGAGGGAGACCGCTGCTTACTATTGACTTCATCTAAGAATTCTGAGAAGAATCCCCAATTCTCTTCCAGAAGTAATCCATATCTATATTACCGAGCTCTGTATCCCGAATGTCATAATTGCAGCTTATGTAAGAAGAAGAATCCATCTTTTGATACTTATACTTCATCTTTCCTACTCTATCTGACTTATCCTTAGATTGGTCGGGGTCGACATGAGGAGTCTTGAAGAAGAAATGTCTTGATTTCTTACTAGAAGGGCAATCAAGCTTGAAATTTTGTTGGAAAAGTGCACAAACCCGCCACACTGTTTGGATTTCAAAACTTGTAAAACACCTTTGAAAACTTGACAGAATGGAGTTTATGTCGGAATTCAGGACATACTGAGCATCAATGAAAACCTGGCACACTGCAGAAGTGGGGAAGTTTTGGACAAGTAGGAAACCTCGACACAATGGTAGAAACTGGAGGATGTCAAGTAGGTAGAAATACTTGACACACTGTGGATCTTGATGGATGTTGAGCACCTAGAAAAATCTGAAAAAATGTTGAAAGAGTGAGATGTCAAACACCTTGTAAAACCCAAAACAAGTATATCGGGTTTCTGACATGTTAGAACATGAAAAATTCTCACCTCATGATCACTTAGGAATTTTCAGAATCATTTTGAAATCTACAAGTTACAACCTATGGAAAATAAGTAAATAACCTAGGGGTAAATTTCAAACAAGAACCCTCATGGGAAAAAGACAAGAAACAAGGAAAACAACCCAAAACCCTAAAACAATAATGAAGAAGGAAAATAAATGGAAACCCCAAGAAAACACTTCACAAATAACCCAAAAAGCTTCTAAATAGAAAGAAGAGAAGAATACCTTCAACTAGCTTGAAAAATGGTCAAAAATGGCTAGTGAAATCAATTGGGAAGCTTGATTGGGTTCGAAGGTAGAAGAAGCATCAACGAAAATCCAACGTAGCAAAAATGATAAGGTAACAAATGATGTGGAAAAGCCGACTATTTATAATAACCTAACATTAATTAGACCTCACTTGACATGTGTCCCACCTACCAGACAACTAGAAATTAATGACATGCCATCATTCTTGGAGCGTCTAAAAACCCGATACAAAGGATTTGATTCAATTTGGGTTTCGGGAAAAAGTGATATGAAACATGCATTTGGCAAAGCATGTTCCGATGCTTGGGAGTTCTAAAAATATGAAACAATGCATAGGCAATCAGGTTTCAGGTTTCGTGGAATATGAGGCATAAAACATGCATTGGGAAAAGCATGTTCTAATGCTTGGAAGTTCGAAAACCCAACATAATGGACTTAGATAATTGGGTTTCGGGTTTCGGGAAACAAGTGACATGAAACATGCAAGAAACATGTTTTCATGCAATGAAAACCCGAAAACCCAAAAATATCTTTCAAAGGGAATTTTTAAGAGATTTGTCCAAAATTTTCCTATGGTTATCTCATTTTTAGCTGGAATCACTAAAACGAGATAACACATACAAAGTGGACAACAACCATATACGAGCAATAGTTTTTCGAAGTCTAACACATAGACCATTTTTGGCTCCCTGCATTATAGCTACACCAACAGTTCCGACATAAAATAATTTTGTTGCAATGGCAAAGTCATCCATTTTGGTGATCTCCTTCAGATTTGACACCACCAATTTATAAATATTTTCAAAATTACAATTCTTGGTCATTTTATGAATTGCTAAGAGGTATGGAGTCCTTATTTCATTAGAAAATGTGTAAAAATGAATACATATCCATGAAGTATTATCGACTACATTAACCTCATATAATGAAAGGAAATATACTTTTCCTTTTGAATACACAATTTCAAATCCTCCTTTTCTACCAGAGATAGACATTTTGCAATCTCCCAGCCACTGGTATTTGACCAATGAGATTGAGGAATGTTATGTAGACTAATAAATTGATACAAAATTTTATTTTCTCTGAAATCTGACATCGGTCTTCCCCTTTTCATTATATGAAATATGGTAGCAAACTGAATACCCTTTGCTTGCATTTACGCCTCCATCTCAATCTTGCTACTATGCCCTCACCTTTTTCATTTACATATTTGATATGATTTTGTTCCTTTTATACTCTTTTATGTATTTGACATGTAGAAAATCTTTTACATCTTTCCATTTATGTGTTATGACTATCCTGCCATCCTTTAGCTTTTGACAAATGTATATTTTCCCATAGTGCTTGTCAATTGTAACCAATTTGAGCTGCATCATGTGATCCTTCCCCTATTTCCAACCACATATTTTGCATTGACATTGTGTTGGAACATCATTATAATTTTCAGTGTACACAGGTTCAATAAAAGGATATTTTGCAGCCCATTCGAACTGGAATTTCCTTCCAATTGTCAGTTTTCCCTCTTTCTTCTGACATATTTTCTTCTTTTTCTTGGGATTCAACTTCTGCATCTGGGTTGTTAGCAGGAATATTTTGATTCTCATGTCTCCTATTTTCTATAAATAGACCTTGGAGTAGAAGCTTCCTTTCTTTGGTGTATCATGAGAATTCGATGAATTTTCTTGTACTTCTATGTCATCAAGGGACAAAATGTTTTCCTTAACATATAATGGATCATCGATATCTTTAAATTGATTATTCTATGAAGGAATTTTTGAAACGTCTGTATATAATTCTATAAAATTGTTACTTATTTAGTATTAATTTTATCTATAGTTAAATTTTTATAGAGTACAAAGAGTTCCAAGAACAGTATGATAAACATAATTATTAAATTATGTAAGATTAAATAACTAGTAAATAACACATGCCACATACTGATATTTTTAGCTGATGCAGAAACCGACTTCATTTTTGTGATTTTCCAAAATAGCCAAGCAAAGTATTTACACCCTTTTTGAATTGGCTGAATTTGTAATCTTCTTGCCCTAATTTCTAGTATCCATGACTGCTTACTACTTAGGCCCTTAGGGGCAACTCTTATGTTTGAAGGCTCTGAGAATGGATGGTTTAAGGTTAGACGATATTGGTTGGATGGTAAAGGGTTGGACAAAAAAGGGTTAGATGACTGAGTCACTAAGTGGTTTGATGGCTCACGATTGAGGGGTTGGATGCCTAAGTTATTGGATGACTTAAGCCTTAGGGGGTCAGACGACTTAGGGTTGGATGGCTAAGGGTTGGACGACTCGAGGTTGGATGGATAATAGTTGGATGGCTAATGGGTTGGATGGCTAGGGTTAGATGGCTAGGGGTTGGATGGCTAAGGGTTGGATGGCTAAAGGTTGGATGGCTCAGGGTTGGATGGAATAGAGTTAGACGGATCAGAGTTGGACAAATCGAGTTGGATGGCTCGGGGTTGGACAACTCAAGGTTGGATGGATCGAGTTGGATGGATTAGAGTTGGACGAATCAACGTTAGACATATAAGAGTTGGGTGGATTAGATTTGGATGGTTCGGGGTTGGATGACTCAGATTTTAGAGTTAGATGGGTCAGGGTTGGATGGCTCAGGTTTGGACGGCTCAGAGTTAGATGACTTATGGTTGAATGACGCAGATTTGAGTGTTGACGTCTAAGAATTTTCTTATGTTTACTTTGGTGAATATGTGCATGATATGATTCGAAATGGTGGTGAATTACATTCATAAGCTCTTATATATGTGTAAAATATAGGTGAAATGAATAGTATAAGGGACATGCTTTGGTCATTTTTTTTGGCGAATAAGTTGGCTACGAACCATATAATATTCACCAATTCAAATTTCCATAATCCTCGATTTTCGTGAGTTTATGAAAATTCACCACTAAAATTTTCCTTGACTATTTCTCAAATGTAAATGCATCTTATTTTTAGTATGTAACAATTAAGAAGAGTGGCTATAATTTCTCAACCTTCTTAATCTATAAATAGGAGGATGCATTATGTAGTACAGGAATTTTGATCATTTTTTATAAAGAGGCTCTACCATTTTGAGTACTTGTATACAAGATTAAGCCTCAAATTTATGAACAAAACTAATATTTAGCCTTCTTTTACTTTAGTGTGTGTTGTATTCTAGTGGTTCCCATTATACCTATGAAGGTTTCTTTCCTAGTATTTGTTGATCCATTCTACCTTCACATTAGGTTATCTGTTCTTTAGCAATTAAAAGTTGTGATTGATAAGAGTTATTTATTACAATTGGGGAGTCAAGGGAATCCCTTCTATTATTGTTAAGTATTATCTTAATAAAAAATACTTTGTTAAGGAAAAAGGTATAAAGTTGTATGAGTTATTATATTTCTAATAAATATTCTATGCTTGTAAAATATGATCTTTTGTTCTTTAAACTATCGGTGTATCGCCATTTTTAGTTATTTTCAGTTATACTCCATACCCTTTACCTCAAAAGTTAGATAGTATAGTTTGCTTTCAGCACTATAGGTTTCACAACCTGATATTCTATCAAATTCCCTAGTTTAGAAGGAAGATGAAATTCTTCAGAGGTTCATCCCAAAGAGCTAAGGTCCCACACCTTGGGGATGTTCCCATGTTACAATGGATCATCTAAGGATTTATCGGGTACACGATCCAAGTGACAATAATTTTTGGCACACCCGATGGGATAAAGAGCTAAGATTTGGTACTTCTCTTAGCAATTACATTAATCTATGGTACTGACGAATCCATATCTCTAAATTTCTAGATCCGGTGCGTGTAATTGTGTGAAGGATTCAAACAAGAGATTCTTCACGAGAAAGAAAACCAATGGATTACTAAACTCTCTTTATCCCCTCAAGGAGAAGAAAAGGAGATGCTTCATCATATTTTTATAGAGCACAAACAACTCCTCCATTTGGAAGGTTCCCTCCATTAAGGAGAGATCAACCACTCGTTGTAATGGCCATAAGGAACCAAATATTTCCAACCTTCAATAGTTTTGGTCCAAAAATTTGTCGTGAGGGAAGATCTATGGATAGACGAGCAACGGCGTGCGAGGGGCATAGCCCCTCTTTGAGTCAACAAAGCGAAACTAGTTTATTGCTATTCTACCTTCGGGGTTGGGATCTCATCCTAGTAGAGGTATTTCCAACTATAGGAGAAGGGAAATAAACAAGGTGGAGAGATAGGAAAGATTTGAAGGGAGAAAAGAAATGAATTCCAAAGTAGAAAGGTCAGAGGGTCTATGTTTTGGGTGATAGTGAACGAGTTGAACTTAGTCACATAAACGAACAAAGCAATACTGATGAATAAATGAAAATAAAGTAGAAGTAGATTCAACAGAATAAACATACAGATCTAACATAAGAAAGGTCTGATGTAAAACACAGGTATTCAGACAAAGTCTAAATATTGTATTAATATTTGTTTCTATTACAAAAAGTTCAAAGTCTTTTCTTCTTACTTCTATTTTTCATCTGAAAAGTATCCACACCTTTGAATACAAGTATTCAAGTATATATAGAATAAGGAGAAGAGAGAGAACAAAAAGAAACCAACGACTAATTATAAAGTATCTACAAAATATCCGAAAGTCATTTGTTGACTTTTGGCAACTTAGTGAATGACATCATCCCATGGTACAACATGGATGATGTCATTGTTTATGCCAACATACTCTTAGATATTTACAAAAAGAAGATCAAGAAGAAGGAGACTATTCGTCATCATCTCGCCGGCGAAAGGGAGTGTCCTGCTTCTGCTATTGCTCAGAGAAGTGATGTTGAAATGGGCCCGATATTCCATGAACTTGCTGATCATGGGCTGAAGTTGATCCTGAGCAGGATCCTTGTGGCGATCGCTGATAACTTCACAAGTTTCATGTTCATCCATGAGCCTTTCTGGGAGCTTGGCATATTCATTTCCAGCCTCTATCAGGAACCCTATAAAGTCACGACAGGCCAGAAGGTTGTTGATGCATTCGGTGTCGAAAGTGGCTTCTGGCCCTAACCCTTGCGAGACGATCTCCTTAAAGATCCGAATAGTTTGGTCTACCTTCCTCAGGGTGAAAGAAGGAGTGAGCAAGCCTGGGGACATTCTCAAGATGATTTGCTCCATCTGGTGCATAGCCTCCAAGGCTTCCTCTTTGACTTTATCTATCTTTTTGAGGACAAACTCCAACTGATCGACCTGGTAGTCCAAAGTAGAAAGGACTTTGTTGGGCACTGGGATGACCAAAGATGATGAACTTGACCAAATCTTTGGTGAGCAGTCAAGCATTTTCTGGAAGGTCTCATGCTGCAGCCTAGCATGGTCTAACTCTTGAAAATGGGTCCCGCATGATCACCGGAGTGCCTTGTTCACCTGATTGATGTTCTGATACAACTCGGTGAACTTGACAATTACTCCCTCACTTTCCTTGAGGATTTGGTCTCTCTAGGAAGATACACTGCCATACCTTGCTCACTGATTTTGGCGTATTCATTTATCTTATCCCTGGCTCAGGGGCTCAGGAGTTTCGGTGGCAGTTGTAGGAGGTACACTACCCATTTTTGCAAGGCATGGAGAAGATGTTTATTTTGCTCCTTTAATAGCCTCTTTTCTTCCTTTGCTTCCTAAAGTTTCTTGCAAAGGGCATCCACTGCAGATAGGGCCTCTCCTTGAAGGCTTTCTGAAGACGTTCCCATCGTGACTTGGGTCACTGTATAATCTGTCGGAGACAGATCCTTTTTATCCTTCAAAGGATTGGGATACGCTATCTCCATTACTCTCTCTCCTGATGCACTCTGAGAGAAGTGGGTTATAGGATTTTGCTTCTTGGCCCCCTTTGATGGGATGACGGAGAAGTCCATCGGTGCGATAGGAACTTTCCTCTTTTTTTGGCTCAGGTGCTGAGAGATCCATGCTTTGGACTTATGGGAGTGGGACCAGAAGTAGAAGAGGGAGCAACTGCAGCAGTAGAGGGAAAGTGCGTTGAGACACTTGGTGGCGACATTGAAAGAGAGGCTAGCGAAGTACTCAAGGGAGGAAGGGATACTGCTAGGGGAGGAAGTCGAGGGTATGGAAGGGAGCTAAGAGATGAGAGAAGAGATGGTGGGGGACAGCTCCATGAGAGAGGAGAAGATGGAGGAAGAGGAAAGGGGAACAGTGGAAGATGGGGAAGGAGATACGACCAAAGGGATGGTCATTTGAGCCACACGAGGAGGAGAAGGAGGAGAGGGAGAAGGGACAGAATGGACCTCAGCAGTTGTAGTAGTGGCAACATCCTGAGTGGATGTGCCCATCAGAACATCTTCACCACTTCTTTCTCTAGAGATAACAGGCTTACCACCTGTTCTTGTGCGGTGGAAGGGGGACTCTCAGGAGCTTCTTCTTGAGCAGAGCTTGACTCACCCTCTTTATCCTTGCCTTTTACTTTCGGTAGATGTTTTGGTCTGGCAGGTGTGTTGCCCAATGGGGACGTAGTGAAATCTACCCGAGGTAGATGAGGCCATTCATCCTGCACCAGTGCTCTGTTCACCATGAGTTTCCTTGACCCTTTCTTGATAGTGCAGGGTGCTTTGGTTCTGTCGATTGTAGTAAATGGCCAGTTGTCCCCATCCGTGTCAAGATACACCTGATCAACTTCTTGATCGGTAGTTTGATAACCTTTTGGGACAATGGCCATGCCATACTGAATGATCTCTGCTAGGGCCAGGTGAGAATGGTCCTTTCTTCTGAGCTTGACCTCATGGTACAGGTCGATATAAATGTCCTTGATCTATGGAAGGTGGATAGGATCGAGTTTTTCCCTGGGAAGGAAATTCCTTGGATTGAAAGTGGGCCTCACCGGGAAGTTATGCTTCAGATTGAGTAGTTCTAACTTGGCAACCATTTCTCGAGCTTTGTGATGAGAAATGTAGGTGTATCTGCCCACTGTGAGGGGGAAAGGAGTTCCACCCTTCTTCCTCTTCAGGCACTTCTCATGATACGTTACGAGCTATCTGGATAGCTCCAACAGGATCAGTTTGGGGCCGGCATATCTCGGCAATTTGGTGGGCTCACCCAAGAAGTTAGCTTCCCTGAGATAGGTGAAGGTGGGGAATTGTGTGAATAAGGCCCCCCACTTCTCCGTTGCTATGACAATGCTCTTGGTCGTTCGACCGTGAGTCATGTTTGGCCTCAAAAGGTAGATGACGTTGTAAAAGAAAGCGTCGTTAATCTTAGTGAACTATGAGATGTTGTTCTCCAGCTTCAGCTCTAGGTAGTACTCGTATATTCTCACCTAGGGCCAAACCCCGCATTGGCTCAATGCTGGATAGTCCCTTTCCGAGGCTGTAGCATAAACTACGTAGGAGTTCATGTAGAACCTCCCTGTTGTCATGAGTTGTTGGAGCTGCTCGGATATGGTACTGCTTATTATCTCCACCCATTCAAAGCATTGATCAGGTACGTTCTTGCTCATGGTCTCCAGGTACCTGAGCATCCACTTATGAAAGTAATGGGCGTCAGAAATTCCAAATACTCTACTCAGGAATGTGATAGTATTGCTCAGTTCCTCAGAGAAATCACTTCGGTGAATAACTTGTGGCCATCTGGTTACCACCTTCTTGTTCTTTAAATACACTTCATTCATTAGCTACATGCACTGGTCTTCATTGTCCTCCCAAGCCTTGGTGCAGTCTTCTTGGCTTACGGCCACAAAGTGCTAGTGGTGAGGAATGCCAAGCATAATTTCGAAGTGCCGGGTAGTGAGGTTGATCACGACTTTACCCTTTTCATTTTGGACACACCTCGTGTCTTTGTTGTAGCAGTGGGCCACTACCATCATGAATTCATTGTTCACTACTGCGACAGGATCCCCCCAGCAAAGTGTAGTCCACTGCCTACTAGTTTGTCCATCCAGGGACTCCCTGTGACCCTCCTAGTTCTGGCCCAGAAATCTTCCATATCGATGTGACCGAGCTCTGAGTCTCTTATATCCAGGTCACATTCTGCCTGGGACTCGGGCATTCTGACCCTTTAGTACTTGTACTTCATTTCTTCTTCGTAAGCTTGGCTTTACCCTTAGACTTGGTTGGTCTCTTGCTTGATGTAGACATATGTGGATTTGAACTCAATTGCTGATCTGCAAGAAGAAGAAGTGAAACCCAATGCAGAAAAGCCATGTTAGCTGTTAGATCTTCCATTAAAGTGCTACAGAATAGAATGAGGAGTTAGCAATTTTAAGGCCTCAGGGCGCAGGGCGCATGAACACTGCAGGATGCAGGGTTAATAGTATGGCGCACAGGAGAAGGGTGTTCTGAGGAAAAATTAGCGCCACGGGCGCAGGGTGCTATGATGCCGCACATGACATTTTTTGTTGTTTGTAAGTAGAAGTGCACCCGCGCCATTCATGTGTTTTATACTGGGCGCAGATAATTTTCATGTTGCATGGGGACAGGATGCGCTAAAGGGCGCATATATTTTTCATGTTGCATGGAAATTTGGTGCGCCGAAGGGCACAGGGTTGATGTGTATAACATAGACGTTATGTGAGAAATAGGTGAACTTGGCACTGTGTAGGAAGGCTTGCATGACATGTGTTGATGTAAGAGGGGATGCGCCTGTGCCTTTTACGTAGTTTTATACTTAGCGCAAGTAATGCTGGTGTCACATGGGGGCAGGGTGTGCCAATGGCGCAAATATTTGTAATGTAACATAGAAGCTCGGTGCGCCAAAGGGCGCAGGGTTATTGGGTGTTGCAAGCGTGAGTTCGGTGCGCCATTGGCGCGACTGTGCTTCTGTTGCAAGGGTGGCGATTGCGCCAAAGGGTAGAAAATGTAGTTTTGGAAACGTTTTTAAAGTCTTCTATCTCTTATAGATTTGTGATCCTTTAAGCTTCTTTTCAGGGTTTATAGATGGTGAAGGGGCACAACAAAGAGATCCAAGTGATTTTGAGGCAGAGCCCTCCTTACCAGCAGATCTGGAAAGAGGAGGAAGAGCTTGGGAGGGAAAAACAAGGATCAGCAAGAGGGGTTTCATGGTTTCACAGATCCATCTATCCTACCACACAAACAAACAGACCAACAAAAAAACTAAAACATGAGAGTAACAAGGACCACTTACCCGGAATATATAGAATGTGAGAGATGGAGCGGGGTCCACAAACGCGACACGAGGACGACAGGCATGCTGACAGGTGCAGAAGAAAAAGCTATCACGTGTTTTCTGACTGGTGAAAGTGACAGGGCGGATGCACCTATATATAGGAAAAGGTGCAATAAATGTGCCAACCACTTTTTAAGAGGTGCACCAAAACACGTGTCGACACGTAAAATGGTGTGCCCTTTGGCACGAGATAAATGTGTGTCAACATGGGGATACTTGCACCTTTGGCATAATTTTAAGACTGTCAACACCCCATTTCATGCGCCCTTTGGTGCACCAAAACACGGCGCAACAATTAATGTGCCAACATGAAGGCGCATGCGCCTTGGCGCACGCAAGAATGGCGCATCACGGGAAGGTGCACCAAAACATGTGTCGACACGTCAAATGGTGCGCAAAGGAAATGAAGGGGGCACAGATTTACTCTGTGTTACATAGATAAAAGGTGCGCCCAGCCAAAAAAGGATCAAAAAGGCTAAGTTCGGAGAACTAGATTTCCCGGAAAGGGATTTTACAATGTTCCGAACGCAGAGGGGTCCTTGACAAGGGACCAGGACAAAATTGGTATGGTTACCTATAAAATTTCCCTAGTCAATTTTACAGGATAACAAATAGTGACAACCCTATGGTGCACACTCAACTCTTGACAATGAATACTTGAAAAAATGTTTGACACATAAGCTTTTGCACGAAACAAGACGATGCTTGTTTATTTTATCAATATCAAAATCAAGTATTAAAAAAATGAGAGAGCTACAATATTTATAGATATTGTACAATTTATATCTCATCCACAATATATAGAAGCAAATCAACTACTCGAGAAAATACGCAGAAATAGCATAATTCCCCTAACTTCCCCTATTGCCCCTCATGGAAATCATCTAGGAAAAAATATGCAAGATAGAACATGATCCCAAAAATATTGGGATGAGAACATTATCACTTAGTTAACTAATACCTATTGACATAAGTTTAAAGTATTTAAATTAAATACTTTAACTTATTACATTGATTCAAATATCAACTAATGATGAATTAAGCTAAGTTTTATTCCTAACATTACCCCCTTAATTCAACATGGTATTAAGTGAACAGGAGAGAAATTATCTAAAATCCTCAAATTTACCTCAAGAAAGTGAATTTGTGAAGACATTTACACGCTGCATATACGTTGGGTAATATTGGAGATGGATTTTGTTGTTTTGAACATGTTCATAAATGAAATGTACCTACACGTCAATGTGTTTGGTGCACTCATGAAAAAATGGATTCGAACAAGTTTAAATATTCCTTCATTATCAACATGTAGGATAGTTGGATCTTTCGTGATATTCCTAATCCTACAAGTATACGTAGGATCCATATCACTTCACAAACAACTCCACCTATTGCATGATATTTTGATTTTATGGAGGATCTTGAAACATAATTCTTCTTCTTACTCCCCCATGATATCGGTCAAGATCCCAAAAAGAATACAAATCTTGAAGTGGATTTCCTATCATCTATGTTTCCTACATGATCTGAATTTGAATATCCTGTCAATAAGAATGTATTATTATTCTTGTATTCTAGGCCATAGTCCATAGTTCCTATAATGTACCTTAGTATCTGCTTTGCTACTTTCCAGTGAGAAAATATTGGTTCTTACATGAATCGTGAAAGATAGCTGACTACATATTTGATACCCAACCTAGTGTAAGTCAAGTAGATGAGACTCTCGATCAAGCTGCCAATAGAGATTTGCATTTACCGATGGTGATGGATCTATTCGAGACAGTTAAAGTCTTGTCTCCATAGTTGTGGAAAATGGCTTACAATCCATCATATTGAATTTCTTGAGTGTTGTCTTGTCATATTTCAATTGTGACACAAAGCTATGATTTTAACTTTTCCAAACTTCAAGTCTAAGATAATAATGCAGAAGCCTGAGATAGGTCATGTTGAATGATCATGTTAGATCTTTCTTTGTTGACTCAATCACCCTCAATGATTCTCTAGTGATGACTTGATCATTGACATATACTAAAACGATACTATCTCCCACCATTTATTTTTGAGATAGAGATTAGGATCGTATGGACTCTGTTGAATCCATGTTGAATTAGATGCTCATCAATTTTTATGTACCATGCCCTAAGAGTGCTTTAGACCATATAGTGATTTTTGAGTTTACATACCTTTCCCTCTTTACAGTATGACAAAACCTTCTAGTTGAGTCATGTAGACTTCTCCTGTAAATCACCATTAAGGAAGACACTTTTCACATCAATTTGGTGTATTTTCCAACCAAATTGTGTAGCTAGAGAAAATACTAACCTGAATTTTTTTATCTTAGATGTGAAAGCAAAAGTATCCTCATAATCAATGCCTTCTTTTTGAGCACATCCCTTAGAACTAGTCTAATGTTATGTTTATCAATTTTTCCATCTCGCTTTGTACTTCATTTTGAAGATCCATCTGCATCCAATTGGATTTTTCCTGGTGGAAGATTTGTAAGTTTCCATGTATTATTTTTCATAAGTGACTTATATTCTACATCCATAACATCTTTCCAAGGTTTAGAATCTAGGGCTTCTGAAACTAAGGAAAGCTCAATAGTTTCAACAACTTTACCCATTAAGGCCAAATTGACCTCATTTCGAGCCATACTAGGAGTCCTCATTCTAGTGGTACATGTGTTGGGGACACTATCCAATTTTGCATCTCTAATCATACTTGTATACCATTTAGGCATACTTTTTGTGGTACTTGTGGGAGGTTGAATTTCATTATCTTCCCCATCATCAATTTCATCATCAAAGTGATTACTATCCTCTGTTTTCACCTTTGTAGGGATAATTTTTTCATCATGTGAGTGTATGGAAGGAGCATCTAATTATTTCTTCTCAAAGAACTCAACATCCCGACTAGTGTATACCCTTCTTGTTCTTGGAATCAAGTCTATAGCCAAGTGCTTCATCATTGTACCCCAAGAAGATAAGTTTTTTGATTTCATATCAAGCTTACTTCTTTGTTTATTAGGAATGTGACAACTTTCTTTACATCCAAAAAATATAAGGTGTGAAATAGATGGCTTATGCCCTGACCATGCTTCCTGTGGTGTTACTCCATCAAGAGTTGCAGTGGGAACTCTGTTTAGTAAATAGACTGCTGTTTTAGTTACTTCGGCCCAAAATGTTTTTGATAAACTCTGTATCATCAAGCATACATCACACCATATCCATGATAGTATGATTTTCCTTTCAAAAATACCATTTTGTTTTGATGTTTGAGGAGGATCCATTTGACGATAAATGCTATGTGTTTTTAAAAATAATTGAACTCATTCTGGTGTATTCTCCCCTCAATCTACCCAAAGTGTTTTTATTTTCCTACCAGACTCTGTTTTAACAAGGCATTTGAACTTCTTGAAAGTTTCAAAAGTTTGGTATTTTGTATAAAGACAATATATCCACATTTTTCTTGAAAAATCATCAAAAAGAGCATGAAATATTGAAACCTAGAGTGGCTAGGTCTCATTAGTCCACATAGATCAGTATGCACCAAGTCAAGTTTTTCCTTAGCTCGAAATGTACTATGTTTGAATGGTGCTCTATCTTGTTTTCCTACCAAACAATGCTAACATTTATCTGTACCCCTTTTTAGAGGTGGTAAACCCCTAACCATGTTGTATCGACGAAGTGTGTCAAGATAGCCAAAACTCACATGTCCAAGTCTTTGATGCATAGTTGAGTTGATGATGCATCTGAAAAGAGTTTGTGAGAATCGAATCAGAAACGAGGCATCACGAAGTAGATGCACTCCAACGAAATCGTGATAGATCCAGCAATTGCAAGAAAGAATTGATCAGTAATGGAAGAACTTGGTCAACGAAACAAAGCTTGCATAGAGGAAAGACAACGGAGTGTCGACATGCTCATAAATGAATAGAAAAGGGGTACATATAGAGTGCTAAGTAACCCTAGTGTATGACACACATGAAACCCTAAACACAACCCTAAACCTAACCCATGTGAGATGACCCTCCAATATGAGAGGAGGACACATAGGATAACTCACACTAACATATCCTTGGCTACAAGTGCTTGATCATTTCATTAAACTAAATCCAACTGAAACATTCTTCCCACATTCGAAGCTTTTGCAACATTTTTGGAGCTTCATGACTTATCTAGAATTAGGCACATCTTTTTACCGCCTTTACAATTAAAGTCATTTTTGATTGTGATCTAATAATTGACTCGTGGATAACAATTTTTTGTTCATGTTAGAGTAGGTATTTACCTTAGCTCATGTTCACCTAGGTACTTTATTTACCTTTATTTTATTTATCCTCACCCACTTATGTGTGTGGATATTTCCTTTTATTTATTTATATATTAGGGGATATTATCTAGTTGTTAGGTAGTTCTTTCCTTGATCTATGGTATTGACTAGATCCTTGATGTCTAGTTCTCTCCTAAATCTATGGAATTAATTAGTTTTTGATGACTAGTTATTTCCATGATTTATGACTTGATCTATGACCTTGATTGTTTCTTAGATTGTTATTCCTTGCCTATATAAGCAAGACCCATTCTCATTGTATTTCATTGAGTTCAATAATAATATATGATATTGCTCCTCATTTGTTTACAAAGGTTTTATGTAAAGTTATTCGGTGAATTCTGTCATCATCTTATTGATTGTGGTGTTTTATTAGCATCTGTGTTCTTGGCTTGGTATGATCTAGTTATCGTTCCTTTTATGGTATAAGAGCAGGAGATTACTATTGACATCCATCTGTAAGTTTCATTTTGTAAGCTTTTTGTTATATATTAATATATTTAGGATTTTTCCATATTTTGTTGTTGTGTGTGTTTTAATGAAAAATAGATGCCACCATTGGATCCAAAAGGTGTGAAAACCATAAGATCGATGTAAACTTGGCCATTTTAGAGACAATCATTTTTGGTTTTTGGTGGTTATAGAGAAATGCCTTTGGTTCACCTTGGGTTTCATGCTAGATAGAAAATAAATTGAAGTAATCAATTTCTGGGTTTGTTGGATTTCTTGATATCTACACTAGGTTTTGTTCTAGTACGGTGTAATGTTTTTAGGTTTAGCAGGTACTAGGATGATTTGTGCACGGATTTTGCCACACACCCATTGAAATCCTTAGCTCTTGGTCATATGGTATGGTCATATAAGCGTGTAAAGCTTGTGATTATTACTAGTAGGTGCTTAACTCTAGCCCCCTTTCATTTTATTTGTGTGGTGAAGGCAAGAGCATTTTATTCTATTTTAGTGGCAACTAAAATAAATAGTAGAGCATAATATTGAAAAGCTTGTAACTTTTGATCGGTAACTCGGTTTTGAGTGCCTTTTTTTTGCAAAAGTGCTTATTTTTTCGTGCTATTTCCATTGGAAATATTTATTTTGAGAATCGCACTATAATTATAAAGTTCCATATTATAACATGCACTCATTATAAAGTGCCAAAATCGAGGGGGCTCTTGTTGCATTGTTTGGGGCTCTTGTTGCATTGCTTGGTTCTTGCATTTCTTTTGGTGATTTTTTGAGGATGGCATCTAATTCTACATTAGATCATGTTGAGCCATTAACAACACATAATTACCACACATGGAAACCAATAATGGAAACAATAATCAAGCGGAAAGGATTATGGGCTTTAACTTCTTCAGAACAACCAATGTTCACTAGAGAATATGAGAAATTTTAGTACCAGTGCAAATTTGATGAGTGTATGGGTTTGATAGGAACTTATGTAAGTGACAATATTTTGTTTCATTTGGAAAAATGTGACTCTCCTTTCAAAATTTGGGAGAAATTAGAGGATTTATTTAGTAAGGTGGATCATATGAGAGCCATGCAACTTGACATTGAGATCACCTCTCTTAATCCTGAAGATTTTCCAACAATTATAGACTATCTTACCAAGTTCAAGCATTTGTTGACACAGTTGAAGAGGAGTGGAAGAGATAAGAAGTATGAAGAGTGTGTTTACTTGATTCTATCCAAGTTGAGAAGACCATTCCAAATTTTTGCTTCTACCTTTTTCTCTAGCATGGATGCCTTAGGTGAAACAATCAAAATGCCTAACTTAGAAACTTTTTGTGAAAGAATTACTAGGGAAGAATCCAAATTGTCTCACCTTGAGTCTTCCACCTCTCAAAAGGCATTAGTTGCATCTAATCCTAAGGGAAAGGAAAACCAAATAGTAAAACCAAATCCACACCTTCTCCATCTCAAAATGCTCCTAAACCCAAAGAAAACAACTCAAAACCCAAGGAGTCTTCTAAATCCAAGAATAAGTCTAGCAGTTCATGATCTTTTTATGGGGGTAGTAATCATGAAGAACATAGGTGTTATAAGTGAATGCAATCCTTAGAGGATGCAATCAAGAAAAAAAATTCTATCTCCACACTACCTACTTCTAATCAGCATGGCAAAGCAATTAATGTTGTTGGGAGATCTGAGTCACCACTTGCAAAAAATTGGGTTATAGATTTTAGTGCTTCTCATCACATGACTTCTTCCAAGGAGTCTTTTGTTTCTCTAGGTTTTATTTCTACTTCCAAAATTGAGGTTGGGGTTCTTCCTTTCTTTCTGTTGAGGGAAAAGGTGATATACAACTTGATGGTGGCAATATCCAAGACACACTATATGTTCCTAATATCACTACAAGTTTTCTTTTTGTATATCAAATTTTTCATTCTGGTCAAGGGAAAATAGTGACTTTTACACCACATGGGGCAAAAGTAAGAACTTTGTTAGAGCCTTATTCACTTGTTTCTCAGGGTATTGTTGATCATAGTTCTAGACTATATCACTTTGAGGGTTTTGATGACACTTCTTATATAGGGATAGGATTGGTTTCTCATGCAAATTTAGAGAGTAAGCTTTGGCATGAAAGATTTGGACATCTTAATTACAGATATTTGAAGGAGTTGAGCACTCATGGTATGGTAGATGGTATTCCTAGAGTTTCTTATCTTGAGGGAGTTTTCTTTGGCTGTGCATTAGGGAAACAACACCAAGATCCATTTCCTAAGAATTTGTCTAAGAGAGATTCTTCACCACTTGAGCTTGTGCACAGTGACTTGATGGTTTTTCCAACCCCTCTTTCAATGGAGCTAAGTATGCACTTACCTTTATTGATAATTTCTTTAGGTGTACTTGCGTTTATTTTCTCAAGTAAAAAAGTGATGTTTTTCACACTTCAAAGTCTTCAAGGCTTTGGTTGAGAAACAATATTCTAGTTGCATAAAGAACCTTTGTACTGATAATGGGGGGAGTAGTTCAACAAAGATTTTTTTGACTTTTTGGCAACTCAAGGCGTTATTTATCAGCATCATGTTTCTCATAGTCCACAAAGAATGGATTAGCAGAACGAAAGAATATAACTTTGAAGGAAATGGCTAACTGTATGATGCATTCTAGAGATTTACCTCATATCTATTGGGCGAAGAAGTTAATTGTGCTAACTAAATTCAGAATCACACACCACACAGAGCACTTGAGCATTTGACTCCAGAGGAAGCTTGGTCCAACACTAAGCCAAATGTCTCATTTTTGAGTCTTTAGGAGCCATGCATTGGCCTTGTGCCAAAGAAGAAAAGGAAAGCTTTGGATAAGAAGAGTAAACCCTTGATCTTTGTAGGGTATTGTGAGGACATGAGAGCTTATCTTCTTTTAGATCCTGATACACAAGATGTTATTTTTCGAACACATGTTCAGTTTGATGAGTGCTTCAATCATGATTATTCATCTTTTTCATGCCTCTTATTGTCCCAAATTCACCCCCTATGGTGATTTGGATAACTTACACAAATTCTTCAGTCCTGAGCCAGTAGAATTGATTCAAGGCCAAAAATCATGTTTTTGGGGTCCCCTTGGCTTTTCGCTAACTTCCCCATCCAGGAAAAAACCCAAGAAGTTAGAGAAAATTGGAAAAAATCCAAAAAAATGGGCTCATTATGATGTTTTACAGAAAAATCAGACATTTTGTCCCGCATGGTCTGTGGGACATCTAGAATGTAGGTACGTGTGGGACACACAAATCGAAATGGTCGTAGGTGGTAAAAATTGGCAAAAGCGGAAGTTTTCATCCCGCTAGGTTTGTGGGACATTTGGAACATAGGTACACGCAGAAACACAAAGTTGAAATGGCTATAGGTAGTGAAAATTAGAAAAATTTGAAGTTTTCATCTGCGTGGTCTGCGGGACATATGGAATGCAGTACGTGTGGGACGTGAAAGGTGAAATTACCACATAAGGAGCCAATCTAAATGGGATGTGGTAGCTGCGGAAGTCAATGAACCTCATGAATTGGTCAATGATAGATGCATGGGGACAAGGAAGCCTGAATCAAGTGACGTGGATATTTTTATACGGGACAACCAGGACATGCAGATCTAATTTTGCTGAAATAGCCACAGTGAAGAGAAAAAATCAATGTTTGACCTCTTGAGACTTCGAATAGCCATAACTTTTGACTCCGAGGTCTGATTTTCATAAAATTGGAATTTATGGTATGAACACGATGTCCTCTGTATTTCTTAATTTTTATGAGGGTAGATATTTTAAAATAAAAGAAACATATTCAACTCCAGTCAATTAATGATCATTTCTGTCGAATGATAGAAAATGCCTGGTAGACCTAAAATAGCTACTTCCACTCAGAAGGCCATAAATTTTGCATTTATTAACAAAATCACATGAAATTGGCACCATTGGAATTGTGGCTCCAAACCCAACGCACAAAAATCAAGAAATTATATATTTGATGAAATATAGACAAATATTTTAAAGAAAACGTGGCCAAGTTTAGAATAGTGTTTTATTTGGTAGTTGGATGCCTTCAATGAAGCATGGGCTGCCATATTTCACTGGTGCAAGTCATGGGACAGTATGGGAGCCTTTTGCAAGAAATAAAACATCATTTCACTCCATTTAATACCTCTTACAAGTGGTTGAAGGATAGATTTCAGGATTTCCTTTTCCCCTCTCTCTCTCTTCTTATTTTTCTATAAATTGGAGTGTTGGGCTCATTGTAAAAGAGGAGGTAATTTTGATGTAGCACAACTCTATCAAAATTGCTTTGTGAAGCCAATGTACTATAGGCCCTTGTAGTGGACTCCTTGTATGGTGATCCAGGACCTTATTTTGTAAGAAATTAAACTGTGCATATCATGAAGCAATAAAATACAAGTTTGTGGATGCATCTTCCCCTGCTGTGTTTTTTTGCACTCTTCTTGCCCTTTCAACCTTCATTACAAGAATATTGTGTCTATTTTTATGCTCTTGCAAGGACTCATTATTATTGTTCATGTATGAAATATTGTTGTGAATGAATTTTCTAGATTGTGGAGAACTGTTATCACCCCTTCTAGTATGCATTTTACTTCTATTTTTCACACATTGGAAGACTACTCTCACACCCCTCCTTTTCTGGTGTATCACCGCTTTAGTGTAGGCTTTCATTTTCATGCATTCTCTCTCCTTGGTCCCTTGGAAAGTTAGATTAGGAAAGATAGTTTTTCCTGTATTAGAGTAGATTGTGGCAGGTAGTTTAGGAGTAAGAACCAACTTTCTCTGGAGGTCTATCTCAAGTAGCAAGTCCCAAAACTTGGAGATATTACCCATGTTATCCAATCACGCTGTGAACTCAAGTATATGCACTTGTGTAAACATAAGGGTGTTGTTATTTGGTGATAACACCTCCTTTTCTCATCTTGAGGATCCTTTCTTTGAGGAGATTGAAGAGGAGGTTATAGATGTCGTTGAGGATCCTATTACCACTTGATGTTGTCACTATTTCTAAGTGGGATCATACTATAGTTTCGAGGAATCACCTTTCATACAAGATATTCCACCCACTGAGGCATCATCAAACACATTCTACATGTTCGGAATTTTGTGTCGGGAAGTTTATGAGGATCCATAGTCTTTTCAAAGGCTTATGGGATACATGAGTGGGATGATGTCTTTGTGATTGAGTATTCTTCTTTGATGAAGAATCATACTTAGGATTTGGTATCTCTTCCTAAAGGAAGAAATATGGTTAGGTGTAAGTGGGTATCTTGAACCAAATACACAACTGATGGGTCCATTGACAAGTATAAGGATTGTTTTGTTACAAAGGGATTTTCACAAGTTGAAGGTATCAATTACTCTAAGACTTTTGCACTCATTGCCAAGATGGATTCTATATGCCTTGTACTTATTATTACTGCATCGAGTGGTGGACCGTATACCATATGGACATGAAGAGTACCTTCTTACATGGAGATATATAAGAGGAAATATACATGAAGCAACCAACCTGGATTTGTTCAAGATTGTTCTCTTGTTTTGGAGCTCGAAGATCTCTTTACGGTCTCAAAAAAACCCCTCGGGCTTGGTAAGAGAAGATGGATTCTTTTCTTTTGTATACTAGTTTTGTTTTTGCCACTCTAATCATACGATGTATCTCTAGCGTATTGGTGAGGATATTATGATACTTTTCTTGTATGTTGATGATACATTATTTCATATTTGGAAGCTCTTCTTCCCACATTTAGAGTATTTAGAGGGATCGTTTACACGGTTTGACATGACAAATCTCATACTATTGAATTATTTCCTTGGTTTGCAGATTTCTCAGACATGATTTAGGGATTCATTCGAGTCAACAAAATTACACCCATGATCTTCTTCAACACTTTTATATGGCTTATTTCAAGCCAAGTCCATCTCCTTTTAAGTCTGGAGTTACTCTTACTTCCACATGTACTACACCACTTTGTGATCCTACATTGTATAGGTATTTGGTTGGGAGTCTCATGTACTTAACCCATACTCACCATGATATTTCATTTGTAGTAGGGATTGTATCTCAATTTGCACATTCTCCTCATAGTAGTCATTGAAAAGCTGCTAAAAATGTTTTGCGCTATTTACACGTCACTTCCCACTTTGGCCTATACTATACTAGGGGTTTTAATCAATCAGTTGGGTATACAGATTCAAATTAGGTAGGTTTTATTGATGATAGGTGTTCCACTTATGGATATCTTTTTTGTCTTGGTTCTTCTCCAGTTTCTTGGGAATGCAAAAAGTAATAGGCTATTGCAATTTCATCTTCAGAGGCGAGTACGGGGCATTAGTTACGGTGAGTCAACATATTCTTTCGCTTCGAAATTTATTGAAAGATTTTGGATTCACATAGGATTCACTTATTATACTTTAGTGTGACAACCAAAGTGCAATTCACATTTCTCACAACCCAGTTGAGCACCAGTGGAAAAAGCATATTGAGATACAGATCCACTTCATTTGTCATCACATTCAAGATGGAGTTCTTTGCTTGGTGTACTTTCTGACTCACTAGCAGGTTGTAGACATCTTTATAAAGCCTTTTGCATCACCTCGCTACCTTGAGTTGTGTGGAATGCTTGGGGTTTCAGAAGTTGTTCTTAGGGGGTGTTCATGAGAAAATATTCCTTCTTCTTATTCTTTCTCTTTCCTTCTAGCAAGATTCTTTTCTTCTTTTGGTTTGAGATTTCTTCATGGATATATTGTACATGAGTACCTCATCAAGCCTAGTTTCTAAGACTCATACTATGAACATGCCACTTCTATTTTGGCCCCTAGCTTTACTTTAGGGGGTGTTAGAGTAGGTATTTACCTTAGCTCATGTTCACCTAGGTACTTTATTTACCTTTATTGTATTTATCCTCACCCACTTATGTGTGTGGATATTTCCTTTTATTTATTTAGATATTAGGGGATATTATCTAGTTGTTAGGTATAGTTATTTCCTTGATCTATGGTATTGAATAATTCTTTCCTTGATCTATGGTATTGACTAGATCCTTGATGTCTAGTTCTGTCATAAATCTATGAACTTAACTAGTTTGTTTATGACATGATTATTTCCATGATTTATTTCTTGATCTACGACATTGATTGGTTCTTAGATTGTTATTCCTTGCCTATATAAGCAAGGCCCATTCTCATTGTATTTGATTGAGTTCCATAATAATATATGATATTTCTTCTCATTTGTTTGAAAAGGTTTTATGTAAAGTTATTCTGGAAAATTTCTTTCATCTTATTGATCGTGGTGTTTGATTAACATTTGTGTTTTTGGCTTGGTACGATCTGGTTATCATTCTTTTAGTTAAACTAGGGACATAAAGAACATCTATAATTTTACAATTATGATGCCCAAGTGGTGGTGAAATGAAACCAATGCCTTGACACTATATGATGTATCATCTCCCAAAGAGACATGATTTTTGGTGGGTGTTTTATTCATTATGACAAACCAATCTTTCTTTCTGTCATGTGTCATGAGTCGCACCCAAGTCGACATACCAAATTTGATTTGTAAAATTGGACACTTCTTTTGACTATGCAGAATATAGGAAGTCATCATCATAAAATTGATCTTCCTGTTTGGCTACATTTCCTTGATGAGTTGGTTTCTTCTTCCACTTGTTATTATTTTGTCCTTGTTTACTCTATTGTTGACCAATTTTTTTTGTTAGTAATTAATATTTTTACCACGTGATGATCCTTGTTGGAATGTGTTGTACCAATAATTTTTTAAGTCATGTCCTTTTCAAGCACAAATAAGAAATTTTTGTTGGTCATTTTTGCCTTGTTGAGTATTACCTTGCTCCTGAGGCTGTTTATTGGACTTTGTTTTTTTCCTCTTTGATTAGAAGCACATGACAACTCTTCAGTTTCAGTAGTTGAGTGAATAACTTCCTCTTATTGTAGTATATTCACTAACTCTTCAAAAGTTGTTGTTTGACCAGTTATGTTTAACATGGTCACAAAAATCCTATAAGGAGGAAGAGCTCTCAATACTATAGGCACGAGTGATGTGTTAATTACTTCTTCTTCCAAAGCTTGAAGTGATATAAGTAAATTTTCTACTCTTCTTAAAAATATTTCAACTTTTTCAGTTGGTTGCATTTTCAAGTTCAATAGTTGACTCTGGAGATGAAGTATTGTGTTCTTATTTTTCGACTCATATACTATTTTCAACTTGTCCCAATATTCTTTTGCTATTGTGGTCTCACAAATATGAGGTTGTACCTCATCTGAAACACTAAAAAATATTATTAACTTTACTTTTTTATTTGCATGATCAAATGTAGCTTGTTGTATAACATCTATTGTAGATCTTGTTAATGTACCAGAAATAACGAACCATAGATTTTCAAAATCAAGTTATGCGTGAATTTTTGTTTTCCATGCTGGATAATTATTAAAACGTAAAAGTTGAGAATCTAGAAAAAATAATTTTGGTGCCGTAATTGCGGCCATTGTGAATAAACAATAGAAGAAAAAATTGAACACTTTTCCCTCCTTAAAGAATGCACACCCCGCCAAAAATATTATTTTATTTATTTTGGGCTCCTTTTCAGCCATGTATAATGAGTTTTGGCATTATTGGCCTTGTTACAAATTTGGCTCTGTAGCCGATTTTCAAAAATAAAATGGCTCTCTTGGGAGATTTGAAAAAAATAATTTTTTGGACTCTTTGGTCTCTTTTGAAATACAAAAAATCTCTAATTTGTTCAATTTTTAAAAAACAAAGCTTATTAAAAGTTGGACCAAGACATAGAGCTCACAAATACACACACTTTAAAAAAATTGACACCTCAATCTGAGGTACTAGTTGAAAGTTATGAATCTTTTAAGTTATGATTTCAATATCTTTCTGGGCCCCTTTCTAGAAATGGATTTTTTTGTTCTAATTTTTTCAAAAAATCCAAAAAAGGAAATTTTGTAAAAACATGTTTTTTAGCAAAAAAATGTGGGTAAGGCTTACGTGTATGCATATAGCCTTATTTCATTTGCCATCAACCTTGTTTCCTCCACCACCTTCAATATATCCGCCGTTTACCTTTCTTTTATTGCATTCCCGAGAATTCTTTCATGTTTTTGGCCGATTTTACTATGTCTATAGATCAACATTTCAGATGTTTCGAGGCTTCGCTACTCCCCTTTTCTATTTTGCAGGTTCACTTTTAGAATAACCTTGGCCCATTGTGAAATATTTTCTTCTTGCAAGTTGATCTCTAATCTCGTTGCTCCTCCTCAATTCGTTGCAGGCTTAGACGCTTTGGACAAATATCTTCTCACAGACATGTACAATTCTCTTTCCAGATTTATGAAAAAACAAAGCACAAAGAACAAGAAGGAGAAGTTATGTGGGGAGCTTGAAAATATCGGGTTCCATAATACAAAAATATTGTATATTTCTTTAAAATGCTTCCAATTTATTTTTTTGTTTTGCGGGAACGGTATTTGTTTTTAAAATACCAGAGAATGAAATAATGTCACATTTTGCAATAGAGTTGTAACCGGGTTTGCAAGGTGTCCGTGATTGCACTCGGGTGTTCTTCAACTACAAATCAATATGCTAAACAAAGGTGTGGATTTGGGTAGGGGCTGTGAAATGGCTGGGGGCATCTATGGCTCCTCCTAGCTCTGTAATTTCTCCAGATCTCCTTAAACTTCCCTAAAACTTCCTACACTCCTCTCTAGATCAGAATGTTGCTCTAATACCAAATCTTGACAATGAATACTTGAAAATAATATTTGACACAAAATCTTTACACATAAACAAGAAGATGCTCGTGCATTTTATTAATATCAAAATCAAGCATTACAAACAAATGAGAAATGCAATATTTATAGATATTGGAAAAATTCTATCTCATCCACAATATATGGAAGCAAATCAACTATTCGAGTAAATATGTAGAAATAACATATTTCCCCTAACTTCCCCTATTTCCCCTCATGGAAATCATCTAGGAACCAAATATGCAAGATAGAACATCATCCCACAAAAATTGGGATGAGAACATTATCACTTAGTTAACTAATAACTAAGGATAAATAATACCTATTGACATAATTTTAAAGTATTTAAATTAAATACTTTAACTTATTACATTTATTCAAATATCAACTAATGATGAATTAAGCCAAGTTTTATTCCAAACATCAACGTGATGCTATAACCATAACAAATCTGAAAAGTTTACCATCCTTCACAGTGAAACCAACTTCACCCCTATATAGCACATTCAAGATGTTGCTAACATATTTTCAATCCATAATATCACCAAAGATAATGTGGCGGTCAAGATTCTTACTACTTCCCTGAAGGGAAAGGCACTTGAGTGGTTCCATGATCCGGAACCCAACACTATACACAACTAGGATGAGTTAGGAGAACAACTCTATAAATAATTTGAAGATAAGAGTGATCATTTGTCTCTCATGGAGTAGTTGACTACTATCAAAAGAGCTCCCCAGGAGTTCATGGGAGATTTCAATTTCTAGTTCCAAAAGACATGGAATAGGATTCCACCACTTGATTAGGACTTCCCAAAGTAATTCATTTTTGAAGTATTTGTGTGCATTAAATAGTGATGTTGTTGTTATGATCCAATCAATGGGTGGAAAAATTTGTTGGAATCATATGATATTGCTATATGAGTTGAGAATTGTTTGATATAGGTTGAAAAATTATCTCTAAGGCCACCAATGCCCTTGTTTCTTGAATTTTCCACTAATCAACCAACCATTTCTCCCCTCCCTTCAGTGTCAAACCAATTATATCAACAAATACCTCCTCCCTCAAATGATCTCTATGAGGTCAAGTCCCTACTTATAGTTTTGGAAATGAGTTGGTTTCCCTCAAAAGATAGTAGTCTTAATACAATCATCCCTACCAACCTCTAAATAAAAATATCAACCCAATCTATGACCTTTTCAAAGTAATACACAGATTCAAAATCAGATTACTAATGCTGAACCCTTAAATACCAAAAACCCCCTTTCCGCTAGCTCTTCTAGAGCCATTGTTCCAGAGTAAAAGAAGCTTGTTCAAGACTACGAATGGTGTTACCCATGCTATCATCCACATAACTAGAATATGTGCCCCAATGGAACTCTTATCCAAGAATTCATGGTTGAGTATATCCACACCATGAGAGAAACAAGCGGAAGCTTCTCAGTAGGAAGATGCAAGTCAACCATAGACACGGGAGTCAACCTTTTTGAATTGGAAAGAGGATGATTTTTATGGATTTAATGTGGAATCTGCAGTAGTAAAATTTAATACACAATCAAATAAGAGGGAAATAGAAGGGGAATTTCCCATGATTGATCAATCATCTACTTCTCAACCTCATTCGCAACATACTAATGAACAAAGATACAATAGGAAAATCATCGGGAACCAATATTAGTCAAGATGTGAGGAAGGACAATCAACTCATTACTACAATGCCAAATGCCCAACTTCCAAAGGAGGATGTAGCAACACTGAAAGCTCCATCAAGAGTGGGAGGTATTCCTTTCAACATAGTTGATCAAATGAAAAAGAAAAACATCGCGTCACTATGTGGGAGGAAATTTCTATTCCTTCACAAAGGAATCACTGCAAGAAGCTTTGAAAAGATTCAATTCGCCAAGTGAAGTAGAAAAGTGAGGGCCATCTACTTCTACTAATTTGTGCCAACCTAAGGGAGAAATCTTGTCAAGTTAGAAAAACCATCACACTTTTAGATCACTAATTATTGGTAAATATATCGTGCACAATGTATGATGACTCCGGTGCTAATAGCTCCGTAGTGCCTAAAAAAATTGCTTATGTACTAGGTATTGAATATACACCAAGAACCGGGAGATATCTTAATTAAATAGAAGCTGTTGTTTAAACCATTGAGATGATTGAGGATTTGAATCTTACCATTTATGCATGCCCAAGTTTATTAATCACATAAGACATATCCATTATTGATATTCCTCCTTTATTTTCCATATGTCTTTCTAGAGACTTCTTTGCCAAGATGGGCGGGTATTTGTTTGGTGTTTAATCACACATGCTCCTCAGAACCAGTATAAAACTAATGTAACTATAATGAATGAGCCAATATGTAAAGATCACGTTAAACCTTAAACCCCTAGTGCCATCAACATGAAATGTACCATGCATGACCAGGAAGAAGACATTAAGGATCATGAAGCCATCATTCATGTTGAAGAAATTCCAAATGTCTTACTTGATGACTAGGGAGCTGAACTTTAGTTTGATCCATATGCCCAAGAATTGGAACAAATAGGATTAAGGAATTAATGCATCCACGAGGAAGGAACTACCATTCAAAATCTTCTCAAATCCCAAGATGATCTTGAAGGATTATGAAAAATCTTCTTCGATGGATCAAGAAGAAAAAATGGTGTTGGTATCAGCCTTACGATGATCTCCCCACAAAGAAAGAAATACTTATTGGATTTCTGAATTTAGTTTCATTGCACTAATAATGTAGCCGAATATGAAGCACTACAAGGAATCCAACTAGCTCAAAAGATAGGTATTAAGGCATTGGTTATTTTTTGAGATAGTGAATTGGTTGTACATTCATTAGTTAAAGCCCAAAGTGTAGAAAAGAAAAATCTATTGAGATCCTACAAAAATAGGGTATGGGATTTGATTAATGAATTTGAAGCTTTTGGCATTCATGTAGTCCCTATGAATAAAAACCAATACGCAATATATGCTTGCAACAATATGATCTCTATATGATATCCCCTGTGGATGTCATGAAGGAGGGAAATAAATTTGTCAAGCTATTTGTAAGACCAATAATACCAAATAATGCTAGTAATTGGAAAGTTTTTGACACCATGACCAACAAATCATTCTCTTTCTTTAAGAAGAGGCCAAGTTTTCATCAAAAAATCATTCCGAGTTGTAGAAGCTTATATTTTTTCAAATAATTCGATTGAAGGGTGATAAATTACTAAAATGTTTGGTCACTCTTGAATCTATATTCAATTCAAATGACCAATTTAAAAGAGAAAAAAATAACATGATTATCAAAGAGGATGATTTTGAACAGGTACATGTTCTAGAGGATATATTTTTGAATATTGGAAAGATATGTGCACCTGTCAAAAGATAAGATTTTGTTATCCTTTTCCAAGAATACAATGCTTATTTTTCTTAGAGTTATGAAGATCGTAGAGGATTTAATCGAGGGATGGCCCAAAAAACCATCGAACTTGACCCAAATGCCAAACTAGTCAGGAAAAAATAGAGACCGGTCAATCCTAAAATTGAACCACTGATGAGGAAGGAGATTTCCAAACTCATTGAGGCTAGTATTATTTTCCCAATCAAGCAATCCTCTGGGTAGCCAACCTATTTCTAGTTAGGAAGAAGAATCATGAAATCAAATTATGTTTGACTTTATAGGATCTCAATTAGGCTTCCTCAAGGATCATTACCCTCTCCCATCTATGGAGAAGATTCTCCAAATAATGGTGGGAGTAGAA
The DNA here is from genome assembly GCA_018340775.1 of Taxus wallichiana var. yunnanensis. Lineage (NCBI taxonomy): Eukaryota > Viridiplantae > Streptophyta > Pinopsida > Cupressales > Taxaceae > Taxus > Taxus wallichiana. Next base: position 192,296,379 of record CM031244.1, on the reverse strand, counting down.
AGGTTTTCATTTCTTGATGGGTATTTGGGTTATAATTAGATACTAGTCAAGGAATTAGATCAATTCAAAATGGCTTTCACCACCAAGTGGGGCACATTTTCCTACAATAAGATGTCGTTCAGATTGTCCAATGTTAGTGCCACTTTCCAATGAGATATGGACATGGCCTTCAAAGGGATTATAAATGATATGATCCTTGTTTATCTAGATGATATAATTGTGTATTCCAAGCATGCACAAGACCATATGGATCATCTAAAGAAAGTATTTGATAGATGTAGGAATTTGGGGTTTCCTTGAATCCAAAAAATGTATTTTTTCTTTCCATGAAGGGAAATTGTTAGACATATCGTTTCAGTGGAAGGAATTTCAATTGATCTAGAAAGAATATGTGTTATCTTGGAACTTTCTCTTCCAAGCCATAAAAAGGGTCTCCAAAGTTTCTTGGGGACTATCAATTTTGTAAGGAGGTTTATACCTCAATTTTCCACTTGGCCAAGCCACTCATAGCTATGATGAAAAATAACACACATTTTAGCTGGAATAAAGAAGGTAAGAGTAGCTTCAAGTCTATCAAAAAGAATATTTCTTAGTCCCCCACATTGGTAAATCCCGATTACAAAAAGGAATTCATCCTCTATGACTTCCGGGATTGGAAAGCATTTATGGGATTATCACTCAAAGCATAATGATGATTAAATGGAAAACCGATTGATTTCTTTATCCAATCCCTAAAGGACTATGAAATTAAGTGCTCCTTTCATAGAGAAGCAAGTTTTTGTTATTGTGTGGGCATTAAAGAAATTCAAGCATATGCTATCTAACAACAAGATCAATTGATGGTATCACATCCATGAGTTAAGGAATTTTTGTTGAATAAGGATATAAATGAGAAAGGGTTGGATGGATTATAAAATTCATGGAGTATGATGTCCACATAAAGGTAATTAAAATAGTAGAGGGAAAGGTTTGTGTCAAGCATCTCACTTCTGATCTAGAAGCAAAGGAGGAATGTGATAATGTGCTACATAATCATCATCAAGAAGAGACTTATGCTCATATCGATTGGATGTATAACATGAAGATATTTTTGCAATTAGGTGAGTATCCCCACTCTAGAAAAACTCAAAGGAGAAGCTTCAAGCTTTAGTCCATCCCTTCCATTCTCATAGATAATGTACTTTTTCAAAATGATTTAAATGAAATTATTCTTAGGTGTAAAATCCTAGATCGTTGGTAATTTTATAGAAAATTTCATAATGGGTTGTCAAGAGGTCATTACTCAGCAAGGAAAACTACCAAAAAATCATGAGGGATGGTTACTATTGGCCGACCTATTCAAATATGCTCATATATGGGTAAGAAAATGTAAGGAATGTGCCCTTTTCATGGGGAAGAAAAGGTTATAACTCTTCCTCTTCATCCAATCTAGACAGACCAACCTTTCATGCAATGGGGTCTAGATTTTATTGGTATGATAAATCCTTCATCTAGTGATGATCATAGATGGGTGCTAACTACAATTGATTATTTCACCTAATGGACGGAGGTGGTGGCATTAAAGGAAGGCAATGAGAATTCCATTTTGGAATTTCTTGAAGGTATCAATGAAAATTTTAGTGTACCTTTTCTGTCATTTCAGATAACACCAAGGAATTTGTAGGTATGAATATTAGTGAATGGGCTATGAAGAATGGTTCTATTTAAAAAATTCATCAAATTATTACTTGTAAGGTAATGGTTTGGATGATGTCCAACAATAAAAATAATAAGATATGGATTATCAAGAGGATAATGTGAAATAATAAAAACTTGGCACACACAACTCAAGACTGCTCTTTGGGTAGATAGATTACTCCAAAAATGGGTATTAGAAATTCTCTCTTATGCTTTGGCGTATGGGAGGGAAGAAAATATTCCTTTATCTTTGGAGTTACCATCTCTGGAACTAGCACAACATTTAGAAATGATGGAAAGTGATCCTATGATAGTGCGGTTTGTCAAACTTATGGAATTGGAAGAAAAATGAAAACAAATAATGAATACCAATTAGTTGTATCAAGATCAGACAAATAAAACCTTCGAGATGATAGGTATTCCCAAGAGGGAGACCTAGTTCTTAAATGGGATGTAGATAGGGCCAAGATAGGAATGCATGCAAAGTTTGATGCCTTTGGAGTGGTTTGTACTTGATCATTGGTTACAAAGAGGAAAATTCATTTTGTCTTTCTATACTCAATGGAGAAGCATTACCTATCTCAAGTTAATGGGATACACCTCAAATATTTCTATTGAGGTATTTTCACCTTGTATAATAGTAGTCTATTTTCCCTTCCTCCAAGTTCTCTTGCACACTATATTTTCTAGTTTTGTTTTCTCATTTGTTTTTTTTTGGTTTTGTTTTTGGAGGTTTTCAGTCTTGTTCTTGAGGTATTAAATGACTCATGTGCCCAATGGATTTCTTAAGGATACTAGAATAATTCTTAGTAGGAAAGAATTCCTAGAGGTCGCAAAAATGTTATCTTTTCAAGTTCCCTTGCCAAGTTTGCCTTCTTTTTGAAACACTTAAAAAAAATTCCTTTTATCAAGTGTTATTTTTCACAAATTATTTGAGAAAATTTCCTATGTACTAAAATTTTCTATGTATTTTAGATTTAAGGTTTTGGGAATCAATTTGCAATTTACATGCAAATTTCTTCCCAAAACCCAAAACATAAGAAAAACTTGGGGGGTCAAATACATAGAAATTAGACCATATCAAGTGCAGGTTCAAATTGCAATTTGCATGAAAATTACAAGATGAGTCCCAAAACCCGATCTGACCTAGAAGCATTTCAGGTTTCATAACCCGATTTATAATTTACATGCAAATTACAACTCGAGTCTTGACTCCTGAAATTACAAAGAAACCTAGACCATTTCATGTTTCATGTTTGACATAGAAAATTACATGCAATGTGCACATCAACTTTCGAAACCGAAACCTAATGGGGTGAAAAAGGGATCCAAGTTCTAATGTTGAGTCACATATTAAATTCCACCTACCCACATGTGTCACATACATGGTAATTAATTCCCCCTTTTCTATTTAAGGTTAAATTTTTACACGTCATTTTCACCTAACATTTTGTACTCTAACTTGTTGATACTCCTCAACTTCGATTGTACATCTTGTATGGATTTTTGAGCATGATTTTTCTTTTACCTACTTAATTTTGTTAATTTTTAGTGTTTTAATTATTTTTGCAAGGTTTTGGATGTTATTTTGGGAATTATTTTTCATCTTTTACTTGACATTATGGGTGTTCTTGGTGTTTTCATTTTTGGTTCATTTCTAGGGTTTTCTTCCTTGTGTCTTTGGATTAACATCTCTATTTCCCTTCTTCCTTCACTTGTTATGTTTTTTGATGAATCTTATGATTCAAAATCTCAATTACTTGAGAAATGAAAGAGGATTTAAAATTAATTACCATATCGAAGTGTCAAGTTGCAAAACAAGCCCCAACTTCCACCATAAGAGGTCAATGGTTACAAAACAAAGAACCTAACAACCTCCACTAAGTCAAATTCAGATGTCAAAATTTGGGGTCAAAGCAAAACAAGTGTTTACTCTGTGGAATTTTGAATCAAAACTGCAAGGTTGAAAAGTAGAGCTCAAATTTTGTTGGTGCATTTTGGGGGTTCCTTGTTGAGTTTGAGGGCTAACTTCGCCTCAAGTTTCAAAGGAGATTCATATAGTTTTTAAGAGATTTCTTCCTAAGGAAAATGTATGAATCATCATCTAAGGGAAAGGGAAAATGAAGTATAGCTTCCAAGGGGTCACTCCCCATTCCAACATCACATAGACATTGACAATATTGGAGACATTGACCTCAGCCACATCAATTTGCTAGAGTTTTGGGGTAGGGTTAGAGACAAATCTAAGAATGATTAGATGAAAAGTATTTATGACAGTGGGATTACATTAGCTACCAATTTTCCACCCTTGATGTAGTGTCAAAATTTTTTCTAACAACTGTAGCACATTACGATGTAGATTCCTGAACTGTAAAAGATGATGATGGGATAATTGTAATCAAATTAAATACTGATTACTTTGAAGATTTGTTAAAGCTTCTTGATGTTGATGGATATGCCTCAATTTCTTAGTTTTTCTCTTGAGCATTAGAAAATAAATTTTGATGCTTGTGCCAAGGTTCTTAACAAGATCTATTTAACAAAGCCCAATTATTCGAGTGACTAGAGTTCCAAAGACTATTCCCTCTTAGATTTCATTTAGAAGTGAATGACATTATCACATTATTGAGTAGAGTTATAGGGCTCCCATCTTTAAAGGATTTTCAAGAATGGATGTACTTGTATATCTCTACTATTCATAAAAATTATGATCTCATTCGATGGGTGGAGCACATCAACGATGCCATACACACCCAGATGTTAGAAGTACCAACCACAAGAAACTTCTATATGAACTCTTATCTGGTATATGCCACTGCATGGGAATGAGAAATTATCTAGGATTGACACCCACGAGGGTAAGGAATTCATCACAAATTTATGACTTCTATCCCCAATTAATGATGAAAGAAGGATCAAGCCATTTTAGGAGGGTGAATGATGCTTTATTTTTTTCTCTCATTTGTGTCTTTGACAAGGAGCTCTATAATCAAAGGATATTAGATAGTGCTTGGAATGTAGTGAGGACTTGGGGTTGTATTTTCCTATAATTCCCAATGTTCACATATATCAGAGTAGGAGGATTCTCAGGTGATCCTTATAAAATACTAAGGTTTCCCACAGACAAGTGGGTATTGATGGAGTTAGTTTGAAAATTGATACATCTCCACAAGATCCAATAAAGAAGGCATAAGGAAGGGGTCCCATTCCCAGTAATTTTGGGTTGATACACTTGTATATCCTCATATAAAGAAAATAATGTTGAAGGTGAAATGTAGAAAATGACAATCAAGACCTATCACCCATGAATCAACTTCGATTATTGGGGTGTATTCGGTGGACTCGATCAAACGGTGTTCATATACCAAAGTTGGAAGATAAATGGATCAAATGTAGAGATGAAATTTAAGTACGGGAATGAGACTATAAAAGGTTGACTTTTGATGAAGTAGCTAGGCATAGAATTACAGACGTACCAAAGGGTATCCAAGATGATGAAGAGGTCTTAGATCTGGTCTATGAAAAAATGTGAAGGATCAACCAATACCATGGATCAATTGGTCACTTTAGGAGTGTAACAGTTCTAGGAAGCGTATAACTCATATCCCCAATTGAACCCACCAATGGTTGATTTCATTGGGAATTACACCAAATGTGTCAAAATGAGTCACTATTGCAGTAATATAAGTATAACCAGTGGTGGTCAATCCTACTTCTTAAAAAGGAGGGAAACCTACTCCCAATCCTTGTAAAATCACTATTGTTTACATAGGGTCTGGTTCTTCTTCCAAAGTTCCTTCAACAGAAGTTTCTTCTTCTGAAGTTCCTTCCAAAAAATTCATTGATCTAAGTGTTTCCCCACTATCTGCCACTCAAGAGTTACTGATCACCTCCTCCACATCCTCTTCTTTATTTCTAAGTGTTTCCCCACTATCGCCACTCAAGAGTTACAGTCATCCCCTCCACAAGAGCTAACAGAAACACCCCCTCCTCCAAAGAAACAAGATGTTTCACCACCTCCACCACCACACAAAATTGTAAAATCAGTTGAGTTTCAACCCATCCCTCCTCTTGCATTCCCAAATCCATGTTGGGAGGATGAAAATCAGAATGCCTAGTCAAGGAAAACAACAAAAAAAAGAGAGGCCAAACAAAGATGAAGAAATTCAAAGTCTGAAGAGTTGGGCTCTCAAATTTGGGATAACAAAGATCCCCTTGATGGTTAAGCCTACGAAGAGGCTAGGGTTGGAGAACAAATGGTGGTGGGGGACTGATTTTGTTGCAGCAGCAGGAAGAAGAAGATCTTGCAGCCCCAACTTGTCCTCTAGAGCAGCATTGAAGAGTTTGACTTGACAAACTTCATGCTGGAGGAAGAGTTCAATCAAGAGCAAGATTGCCTTCAAACATTGGAGGAAGGAGAAGCTACTCCAAATCCAAAAGAAGAGGAGCACATTCCAGCTGTGGGGGAGAAAAGTGCAGATCCACGGGCTTTGAGCACAAAGCGGGCACAGGAGAACCTTCGAGTTCTTCTTTCCACTTAATCTCTCTCAAATTCTAGATCTTGAAGAGGAGTTTGATCTCTCAAACTCAATATTGGAGAGTTAAGGAAACCATGGTGGTCAAGTTGCGAGATCAAGAGGACACCATGGAGGAAGTTGAAAACGAGCGGACGGAGATGACAAAGAATGAGGTAGTTTACCTGTCAGATTTGGAGGACTGTTTTGATGGAGAAGAGCCGGTTGAGTTTTCACCATTCTCTCTTCCATCATCCACATTCCAAACACCAGAACCTACTGCCATGAAGGAGAGCATTCAATTGCAGCAGCCTGCATCTTATAGCAGCCCTTTGGAATCAAAATTGGAAGATTCTAATCTTCCCTGTTCTTCATTGGAGGAAGAGAAAGGACAGAAGAATTTCACCATTTCTTCCACATCATCCATTCAGGTGGGTCTACAAGAGGACTCCATTCTTGGAGTTGAAAATCACAGCAATGGGCATATCAAACGGATCAGACCTTGCCCAATCAGGTATTTGGCTTCATTGGAGCCAAAGGGGAAGCCACAACCGGTCATGCTCACTTCTGGGCATGAGGATGAGCTACAAAGTACCAAGGATCAGCTGCCATACCTCTTCAATCCAAATGCAGAGCAACTAAAAGAGGTATTGGATTTGTTTTTAGTTGATACCCTGATGATTTGGGTGGAAGACCAGCTTCTTGTTGATTTTCCATCCATCCAAACAGCCATGATCAGTGCCAAATCAATTGCATGGCTGCCAATTTTGAAGAAAGGAAGCTATTTCTCACAACCAGTTGCAGGGTTTGTTTAGCTTGCCTTTGCTTCCAGTTAGAGTAGAGTAGCTAGGTTTGCTTTCAGCAGAAGAAGTGCTTGTGCACACTCTGCATGTTCCATTTGGGGCATGTATGATTTTCAGTTCTGTACATAGTTTTGGTGTTGCTGGTTTTGCTCTTGCACAGTTCATTTCAGTGGCCTTTTGGTGAGAACAACTCCATGTCCAGTGGGATTCAAGTGGCTCAGAGGGAAGTTTTCAAAGTTCAGATCAGTTTTCAGGCTTGCTTATGACTCCATGCCCAATGGATTGCTTCAGGCAACTGGTCTTTTCATCTAGCAGGCAGATGACCCCGCTGAGTCGCCAAAACTGTTATCCAAAATTCACCCCCCAGGGTAATTTTGATAACATACATCAGAATATTCAAGTCCCAGGAAAATTGATTGATTCAGAGCAAACATCATGTTTCTGAGGTTCTCTCAGATATTTTTCTAACTCCCCTGGCTGAAGAAGGAGGGAGCAAGCTCTGAGAAAATGCGAAAAAGTTACAGAAAGGCAAGTAGGTTGATCCAGAAAAAATCGTGAAAATTGGCTAAGTCCTGCTCAAGGTCGCCTTTGGGACGTGTGGGACAGAAAGACGCGGATCGGCCGAAAATCCTCCAGGCAGCCCGCTAAGCATTTGGGACAATCGGGCCAGAAGTACGCGGCGGGCGCGAGAAGCCGATCCAGGTAAAGAGGAAGAAAAACATTGTGTTGCTCGGGACGTTCGGGACAAAAAGACTCGAACTGGCTGGATCGGCTGAAATGGGGAACTTCAGTCCAAAACAAAGTGGGACATTTGGGACAAAAAGATCTGAAACGGCTCGGTTCGGCGAAATCAGCACAAGGAGCACTGGGACATCCGGGACAAATGGACGCGGTGGACGCGAAGGAGCCGAAAGAGCCGAGAACCAACCAGATCATGACACGTGTCACAAGGGAAAAGGTCAAAAAGTCAAAGGGGCGAGTTTTCAAGCACTGATCCGAACCAATGAAATAGCGCCACGTGTCCCAGCAGGGGCCCACAAGGAAATTTCAAAAGAAAGCCCGCCGAAAGGTAGAGGAGAGAGAATCATGTGACCAATCAATGCGTGCCACGTGTCATCCAGGTGGCGAAGCGTTGGAAAATATTTCAAAATCCGTTTTGGTCTGTTCCGTGCCCTAAATCTTCAGATCACCATATCTTTTTATCCAGAGCTCGGATTTGCACGTTCTTTATATCAACAAAAAGCTGTTGAAATTCTCTGCATGATTCTGGGATCAATCTCGAGTTTTTGTGTAGTCTAGAGAGAGAAAATCAAGAAATGGCTCTGAGGTGTGATAATGGCCAGAGGTGACGTTTCAACAACCTGTTTTAATGCTAATGGGTCGCATTCTTCTTCTGCAAGGCCAGAAGTGACATTTTAGCGGCCAAATTAATGCAAATGGGTCGCATTCTCCTCCAAATCTATGAAAAGATGGCAGGGTATGGGTTGGTAAGGTATCCCATGCCATTTTAATGCATATGCAATCAATGAGGAATGGGTGCACGTTTTCCCACATTTTTGTCCCCAGGCTCGACCTGCAATGTAAAACCCAGCATTTGGCTAAAAAAAAAAAAGGGTGGTTCATCTTTTTCGCTTTGCCCTCCCTTCTTTTCTTCTCTAGGGTTGAAAATGGAGTTCGAGCCTCCTCCCTGCTGTAATGGCGTTTTGCCTCTTATTAATGGAATGATGTTTCTGTGCAAACTTCGGGAGCAACAAAACGTGTTTTGTGATGCATCCGTCCATCCTTCCTCGTTTTTGCTTGTTCTATTCTTGCCTCTCTTCATTGCAGATTTTTGTGCATGTTTGAATGTTCATTGCAGTCCATTTGTGTTCATGGAGTTTTGGGACATTTTCGTGTGAAATCTATCCTTGGGCTGTGATGCATCTGTCCATCCTTCCCATTGCTCACCTCTCCTTGTCCCATGGCAGTTTTGATAGATGTCCAACATTTCTCCTTCTCTGGTGTATCACCGTTTTAGTGTAGGCTTTTGTTCTTTTTCCCTTTTCTCTCTCTCCCTGTCTCCTTGGTGGTTAGATTAGGATTAGATTAGCTTGCCTGCACTGGAATAGCTTGTGGCAGGTAGTTTAGGAGCAGGAACCAGCCTTCTCTGGAGATTCCTCTCTCGGTTTCACAAGTCCCACGCTTGGAGAGAGGTTTCCATGTTGTGCAATCACACTGGATGCCTGAACATCAACCTAGAAGCCTGATGTGTCCAGGGGTGCTGTGATTTTGCATCAACAGGTACCTTGGACATCTTGTTTCTCTCTGCTTTGTCTTAGGGCATTGTTCCTTTGATAACTTGAAATGACATGCCAAAGGAGTCCCAACCGGTTTAGCATCCTGCATATTAAACCTCTCCAAGACCTTCTTAATGTACTCTTCTTGAGATAAATTCATCTTCTGTTCCTTCCTATCCCAAGATATCCTCATACCAAGGATTTGTTTAGCTGCCCCCAAATCCTTCATAGCAAAGGATTCACTTAGCTACTTCTTGAGTACTTTTATTTCCTGCATGTTTTTACCTGTAACCAACATGTCATCCACATACAAAAAAAGGATAATATAACTACCATCCTCAAATTTCTTTGTATACACACAATGGTCAAAATGACATCTAATATAACCTTGCTCCATCATAAAGCTATCAAATTTCTTATACCATTAATGTGGAGCTTGTTTCAAGCCATACAAACTCTTCTTCAGTTTGCACACCATCTCCTCTTTACCTTTTACCTCATAGCCCTCTAGCTGCTGTATATATAGTTCCTCCTCCAAATCACCATGGAGAAATGTAGTCTTTACATCAAGCTGTTCTAAGTGCAAGTCTTCTGCTGCAACTATTCCTAGAACAGTTCTAATAGAAGTCATTTTTACTATAGGAGAAAAAATATCATCAAAATATATACCTATTTTATGTGCAAACCCCTTGACCACCAACCAGGCCTTGTATCTTTTCTTGCCTCCTTCTTCCTCTTCCACTCTAAACACCCATTTGTTTTGTAACGATATTTTTCCTTTGGGTAGCTTTACCAAATCCCATGTCTAGTTCTCCACGAGAACCGATGCTCTTCATCCATGGCTTGCTCCCACTTCTTCCTAGCATCTACCTACATTGCTTCATCAAATCTCTCGGATCTCCACTATTAGTGAGTAATAAATAATAAAGAGAAGGAAAAAAATGTTCGGAGTTCTCTTTTTACCCTAGAAGACCTCCTCAATATAGGAGTTTGGGGTTCTATTGAGGGGGTTCTGAACCGATTCATGTGTCACTTTCCCATCCGGAAGATCCTCTATCACTACATATTATTTCTTAGATTCTTCCCTATTTTCCTGTGCTCGCTGCTTATACATGAATTTCTCATTAAAGACCACATCCCTAGATCGGATGATTTTCTTGTCCTTAATACTCCAAAATTTATATCCAAAGTCATCACCACCATAACCAATGAAGGTACATTTTTTGATTTAGCCTCTAGCTTAGTCCTATCATCCTTGTCTATATGAACAAAAACCTCACATCCAAAGACTCTAAGAAATGAATAATCAACTTTTTTACCATACCAAGCCTCCTTAGGTATGCCTCCATCTAAGGCACTTGAGGGTCCTCTGTTTATCAAGTACATAGCTATGCTCACCTCTTCGCCCAAAAATAAAGAGGCGATTACGCATGTAACCTCATGCTCCTAGCACATTCCATTATTGTTCTGTTCATCCTTTCTGACACCCCATTCTGCTGCAAAGTTCCAAGAACCATCTTTTTCCTGCGGATTCCATTCTTAGAATAGTAATCATCAAATTCATTGCTGCAATACTCCCCTCCATTATCTGACCTGAGACATTTTAGCTCAAGACCTGTTTCATTCTCTACCAAGGCTTTCCATTTAACAAAAGTGTCAAATACATCAGATTTGTTTCTAATACAATAAACCCAAATTTTCCTTGTTGCATTATCATTAAAAGTAACACAATAACTTGAACCCCAAGATATGATACCCGAGTGGCCCCACACATCGAATGCACCCGCTCTAACTTACTCTCTTTCTTTGTAGGTCCAACCTTGAGAAACCTTACTCACTTTTGTTTCCCATATATGCAGTCCTCACAGAACTCCAAACCTGTTTTTGTATATCTAGGAAAATCCTTTTTTATGATCTCCATGCCCTTATGGCTCATATGACTGAGCCTATAGTGCCACAATTTTGTATCTACTTCTGAAGCCACAAGATTACAAACATTAGTGCTATAAGTGGTTAAATACAAGGTTCCAACCTTCTTACCTCTTGCCACCACAAGAACACCCTTGGTAACCTTCCAAGAGTCTGTTATAAACATCACAGTAAAACCATCACTTCTCAACTATCCTGCCAATATCAAATTTTGTCTTAATGTAGGCACATGTCTGACATCCTTCAATAGCCAAGTATTCCCATTCTACATCTTAACCTGAAAAAAATCTTTTCCAACTATGCTGCAAGGCTCATCATCACCAAGAAAAACATGCCCAAATCTCTTTGAACATAATCAACAAAATAATGCCTATGTGGAGAAGCATGGAAAGAAGCCCCCAAATCTTAAACTCAAGATTCAGTAATATTATGCAAAAAAAGAATCAAAGCATCTTGACATACATTACCCGTTGCCACATTTGCCTCCTTGTTTTCTTCCTGTTGTTTCTTCTTGTCTTGAAGCTCCCAATAATTCTTCTTTGCATGCCCAGACTTTCCATAGTGCCAACATACTATCTTGCTTTTGGATTTTGACCTTTCCCGATCCTTTGATTTTCCATGACTTCCTCTATTCTTCTGTCTCCCTCTAGTTTCCATTGTCAAAGCATTCCTTGAAGTAGAAGATTCACCCAGAGATTTTTCTTCGCATTTCCTCACTTAGAATCACCCCTACAACATCCTCAAACTTCAAATTTGAGTTAGCTAGAACTAAGTTGCTTACCGCCATTACCAAGCTATTCCAACTCTCAGGTAAAGAGCACATAACTAATAAAGCCCTAACTTCTTCATCAAATTCTATTGTAACCGAAGCTAGCATATTTACAACCATATTAAAATCATTTAGATGATCTGCTACTAAACCATTCTCAGACATCTTCATATTAAACAACTTTTTCATTAAAAATATCTTATTAGAGGTAGAGGGTTTTTCATACAAATTCCCTAATGCATCCATCAGTTCTTTTGTAGTCTTTTCCTTTGAAACATTAAATAATACCGAAGATGCAAGACACCGCGATTGTCCCAAGTGCCTTCCTATCTAGCAAATCCCATTCTACATCTGTCATGCTCGAGGGTTTGTTCACCTTCTCAAATAGTGGAGTATAAAGATCCTTCTGATAAAGGTAATCTTCCATCTGCATCTTCTAAAGACTGAAATTATACCCGTTGAATTTATCAACCCTAGATCTTCCATCATCTTCCATAGCTCCCACTAAAGATAAAACATTCCTTGTGATTCAACACTTCAGCAAACCAAAACCAGGCTTTGATACCGATTGTTAGGAAATAAGGGATGAAATATGTGGAATAATCCCTCACAGAATCACAATAGTATAAACTAATATGCAGAAAATTATTACAGACCTCAAATAAAAGTGCAAAATAAACTAACACAACACAAAGAGATAGTATTTAATGTGGTTCACTAAATTTGGGCTACATCCACAAAGAATCACTTGCTCATATTTTATTACAAACCACCACTCTCTCAATACAATACCGGATCCGTTTGGAGCTATGCTCAACAAACTCTATAGAATTCACACCTGAATTTAAATCACATATGCAATGTTGTTCATCATACTTCTATCATATGCATAAAACCATATAAATAGACAACTACTTAAGTAGTTTTACAAAACCATGGGTAAAAATTGTCCCATAAACCTATGGGTCAAAATCCTGCCCATATGAGAAAATCACGTTTCCCGATATATCGGGCATGTTTTAAGGCCCAATTTTTTTTTTTTTTTTCGGGGGTTGCACCCCGAACCCTACTACAGGGGCTGCTGCCTGAAACCTGCTCGGGCCACGGCCCTAAACCCTATAATGCCCACATTTTTCACACACAATTACAACAGTAAAATACCAGGATAATTTTTTTACTTACATTGCTCACTACACAACACAACAAGGGCTCCAAATACAGAGACTTGACACACATACAACAATTACATAAGTCATTGACTCACATAGACATGTGAAAACAACATAGGCATGTCAATGCCACACTTTTCCCAATGAACGAATACTAGCAATGACCCAACCACAAAAAAAAGGACTCAAGGATGGGAAAACCCACAACACATCTTTTCTTTAATTGCATCTTAGTTATGATTAACATTCCAAGAACATTATTGTGCAAGGATAAATTTCTCATTTTTCCACCTATAGATTCTTAAGTTCATTCCACGGTTAAATTACCATTCGACCCTTTTAAGTTGGCTTCTTATTCTTTACAAAATTTTCCGTAACTTGCATACTTATTTGACATAATTCAAATGCATATAAAGTACTTAATTATCTTGTTCTTATGTTAAGAATATTCTTCTCGAACATATATTCAATGTCTACCTTTTACCCTTACAACTCAAGTGAATGTGACTTGGTGTCCATATAGCGATATTAGGATTTAACGAGATATTTAGATACAAGATAGATTCTTACCAAAACATTCCTCGATCATGGTATAGTTATTTCCCTACCATAATTATTCTAATTCAATGACTTGTGAAATTCCATTTTGATTTATATATGTATTTTGTTTTCTCGAGGGTTGATCACACCAAGGCAATTCATATTCTTTGAAACAAATGAATATATTTAATTGAGTTATAAGGTCTCCAAGAGTGGCATTATTCGAACCTTAAATCTCATTTTTACTCTTATATGCTTTATTTTCTACATCACATTATGGTCTTATTATTAGCATTGTCTTGTAAAAGGAGTTACGAAGTGTTTGTCTAACTTCTTGAAGACATATATGATTAGAATCCTTGAAGCTACACACAAACCCTAAGTTAACATCCAAATCAACTGAGGTTTAGATTAATTCCAACTTCACCTAAGGATCTAGCCCTCAACTATATATGAGTTTTAAGCGAGAGGACATATTTATGCTAAACCACCTTCAAGAAAGGAACAAGGTGTTATGTTGATAGAAACCAAGGTAAAAATTTAGTTGAGCGGAGCTAAGGAGTTCATTAACAAGAGTTTAAGACCTAGAACAACTAAGTCATAACCTCCATCTATGTCATCTAGATCCAACAGGGATTTCATTTGATGAAATTTTTTAATTTTAAATCTATCTTTGGAAGACAAGGTAGTCCACTAGGATACGAAGGAATTAGCTCTACATACTCCAAATAAAGTTTGACTGTGTCACTCCTATCAGATAGGTTTATGACAATGTCACTAAACATACTGACTAGGAGGTTCCATTGAGTGCAGAGTTTAATTTCATTCTACGGTTTTCAATGTCTTCTACAGTAAGGAGTATCACACATGAAAAAAATCATGCTCCGATATTATACAAGGGTAGAGTGTTTTAGATTAAATCTCTTTATTACATTTTCAAAGTATGAATGCACAAGATGACTCATTAATCATTTATGGGACACTAAGTATGCACTACAAGATATTACATCAAATTAATTTACCTTATATATATGTATCAAACCTTTTTACAATGTGTACTATGAATCAAATTGAACCTATGATTAAATGCACATTTCCTAGATGTCCTTAAAACTATCATCTCATACATATCAACAAATTATCAAATATAACCTTCTGTAACATGAGACTACATTATACATATATTCATTTAAAAATGAACTATATAAATTTCAATGATAATTAATGAATTACACATTGCCTTTTCGTCATCATTATTTCATCCTACAAAACCACGTGAGCATGAAATCAACGATAATTCACTGGCATGGCATCCACCCTAATCCAACATAATTAACATTTTTCATTTTTCCCATTTACATATAATAATAATTACAATTTGCAAGTGAAAGAAAAGGTTTAGAGACATGTATTCAATGCATTTCATTTCACTTCATTTTGTAACCTCGAGAGAGAAAGAGAAGGGAAGAGAGAGATAACACCATTTTGTCAAAAGTTATATTTCACATAACAAGTTACACCATAGAGTTTTTAAATAGTTATTTACATGTGTCAAAAGTTTCCATAGTGGTTTGGAAACCCGACGAGGGTCCCACAACTTTCTATTTTCACATTTTCTTACTAACTACAAAAACGCTCAAAACGGGCTTGGAGGCTAAGAAACTACTTTTAAACGTTGTCTCCTGATGAGAAAACACACCACGGTTAAATTTCTATGTGTCCACTTATATACCAAGATTTCATAACAACTGATGGAATTTAGAACTGGCTAATGGTTTACGTTTGGTGGCTAGTTTTTCGGGGCCATTGGTCATAATTGACCTAGTTGCAAATGATTAAAAGTTAGCTCAAGGGCTCAATAAACCACATCCAAAACTAACGTTTGATGGATGTACATGCCATGATAAAATTCCTACAAGTTCCCCCATATATGGATAATTCATCAGAGTTGACAAGGCTCAAAACTAGAAAACTATTTTCAAACGGCGACATGATTTCTGAATCCACCGGTTCTAATTGGTCAAAGAGAGGCCTACAAACTTCCATTACCAAACTATATAGAGAAGTGTTTTTCCCTAAACTAAATGTTCCATGTAATTGTCTAGTAAAAACACTAGAGGTTTGTGAAGACGGATAATAATTTCTCTATCCAGGTTTCAAATGGCGGTTCAAAATGAAAGCCAACTTTCTAAATTTAACAACTTTCTACTGCTGTAAAAACAGTGTAACATGGCTCCTATAAGAGCATCAAAAAGATCACATATGTTCATTTGGGGTCAATCCAAAGGTAAAGGTGAATCCTCACATAACAAGGTACATGAATGAATCTTAACATCTCATTTTTAGAGTTACGAAGGGTACTTAATGAGTCTCGAAAATGTAAAAATTATCTATTTAAATAGGGAGATGGTCAACATTTTTACTGGGAAGTCAATTTCGTCTTGTAAATAAAAAAATATTGATGTGATCTAGTTGGGTAGGAAGTTTTCTAAATCACCTCAGAATGAGGGTTGAAGTTCATGGTTTAATACAACGGGTTATTTTGATTTCATGAGTTACGACATGACATTTTATTGTTTTGCAACAAGTTAATATAAAACAATTAAATGTATTATAATCCTAATATTTTAAAATTATATTAAGTTGTAAATGAAAAACTAAGGTACAAGAGTTATGAAAGATAAGGGGAGATGAACCATTCCTGGGAACGAAGCCGATCGAAACCACGAGATTCGGTTCAGCATCTCGCTTAAGCATTTTATCGAGCAGGTTGCATGCATTCAAAAAATCCTCCACTTGAATTTTGTACACATTTATCCCTTTTATGAACATTTCTTCCAAGGTATAGAAAACTACTACAACTGAGAAACCCACTTCCTGCTATGCTTTGATGGGTACATACCCAATTCAAGGTTGTCCTCTTGGCAAAACTAGGAGATGCTGCTACAGATTTAGGATCTTTGTTTTACACTTGCCACTTCCCTTTGCTTCAAGTTCTTGAATCATTTTAACACATCCATACACTCTTATCTGCACACCATGCACTATTTCTTCACTCAGTCCCATACTCTATTCCATAACTCACGTCAGGCACAAGATGGGAACACTGGAAGAAGTTATGAAATCTGGCTTTAAACATGCCAGTTAAATTTTTCTCAAAAGTTTCTATAGCCTTTACTACAAACCCATTTTGTGCAAAACATCCTATCATTAAAGTCAATGATGCCACATTTAGGACATGTGTTCAGTCAAGCATTTCACATGCCAAATGCATGCTTCCACCATTACATACCTATCAGCTGGATAACTTGCAACAAAACATGAGAGAAAACCCTCATTTTGTGTATATACTGCAGTCTATGATATTCAACAGGGCACGTTTTTTTTTAATTGCATTCATAACTACCAGAAAACCTGCAACCTGTTGCGAGCATCCTTTTTTTGGCGTGGCGAGGGTGAGAGGAGATTGTAGTCCAAGAGACACGTTTCTTTGAGGAATTTTGGCTAATAGTTCACGTGCATGACCATGCTTCCACAATCTTGCTTCTCCATCTACCAGAGTGTTTCCAACTACAACATCTGACACAACCCTCCACTTTGGTGCACAGGCTGGGAGTATGTGCCAAAGGGTGAACTGATCAGGTTGGAGGCCTGCACGTTGCCAAAAGGAAATGGTGAGCTTGTTGTGAGGAACCCGTAACTTTTGTGTTCTGCCCTAGCTGAAACTATCCAATACTGCTAAATATACAACGTTGCCACATGTTTCAGTGTGATTAGAGACTTTCCAGCAAAGTCCAACCTGCTGTGAATCTGAACCAAGAAAATCCACGTGGCCAGCACAAATCTGGTGTTTCATCCTCTCCAAAAATGTGAGCCAAGTCATGCATATCTAGAACAATAAAAGAAATAGGTTGCTAGTATTCTTACGCACCCACTTGTCAGATAAAACACAAATCTCCCAAAGGAATCCAATGCTGGAAGGAATAAGTCATGTGCATCCCAAGAGAGAATAGGGGTAAGTGTCGGTGGTTGGAAGAAATAATTCATAATTAAATTTAGAAGTCCCCACAAGGACTGGCACCACTCAAAGACCCATCTCCTTCTTGGCTGTAACTAACCAAAGACTGCTAAATTTATTTTAAAAAAAACTTTGGCATGTCATGTGGTTTGCACATAGGATCCCAAATAAAGTGCTTAAAATATTGTGCAAAGAGTATGATAGGCTACAAGTTGCAAAGGATGCCAATATCCTTGTCCAAGAGCCCATGTTCCATCCCATCAATCCCCTCATCCTTGTCAACACACATCCACACTCTATTTTCAATTTTTTATTTTTATAAAAAAGATGTTCATCTTGGTCAATACTACAAACCCCGGTGAGGATACATGAAAAGTGTATAGTACTCTTAGTGTACAATCTTCAACACTTTCACACATGATAATAGGCTCCATAACCTAACATCCATCTCCTCCACCTTTCACTCTTCCTTTTCCCACATCTTCCATTTCTTCTCCTCCCATTTCCCCTACTCCCATCACCTCATCTCCTACCATGGCCCAAGTATTTTCCTCTCTTCCCTCTCTCTCATCTAGGGATGTTTGGCTCTAGGTTCCCCTCTAGGAACTCCCCTTCCTCAACATTTTCTTCCCACTTCCTCTCACACCACCCTTCCTATTTCATCCATCCCGTAGCTATCCTTTCCACACCTTATTCACTTGTCACCACTTCATTGCCAATAGTGGTTACTGCAACAACTACCCTATCCTCACCCATCCAATTCACTACCATAATGATAGTTCCCATCTCATATTCTAAGCAATTTGTTTCATCTTCTACTCATTTGTGGTTGATTAGAGAAATACCCAAGTAGAAGAAGATACTTATCGAAGATGACGTCGATCTCAAAGTATCCTAAATTTGACTCCCTAATGCCAAGATAAGATACAAAGGGTTATTTCTAACCTTTTGATCAATCAAACAGGGAAATATTTGTTAAAAAAACAACCCGGTGATGGTAATTCAAAGGAAGATATCTTTGTAGAAGACTATCAGATTTCTAGGTTCTCTCTAGGAAAGACCACACATGAAGGTGCCAAAAATATGTCCAAGTTTCCCTTAGGAATCTTCCAATTTTTTTGAAAGAGATAAGATCACTAAGGATGAGATAAAAAGCAAGGTAGAATAATTGATATCCATCCTCCATAAGATCATGAAGCTAACCCCTTCAACTACCCTCACAATATCCACAATATTTGATGCAAGTTCCTTCTCTGTAGTTGAGAATATTAGAAAACAAGGTTGAGCAGTTGGGACTTGGATTGAAATCTGGATGTAGGATGGGGAATATGTGATAAAGAAATCTGCCACTTTCTATAATGAGCTCGAGCCGGAGAAAGATATGGTTACCAAAATGTATGGTATCCTAAGAGAAGAATGTGATAATCTGGAACTCACATTGGAGGCCTAGAAGGAAGTTCAAAGTGTCAAATATGATCTACTCCTAGGATAAGGGATCATTGAAGACTCTTCAATTTTTTGAGTATAACGAAGCCATGGAGTTATGTGTTTGGAATTTGTAGGAGACTATGTCAAAGTTTGAGGCCAGAAATGAGAAAATTGATGGCCTCAGTGATATCACAGATGAGTTTGACACCATTAATTACACATTCCTAAGTAAATATCTTGATGTACTTCCATTAGATCAAATAATTATGAATTTCAAAATCCTGGTTGAGGAGGATACCAATACAACCAAATATTTCAGCCTGGAATCTATCAAAAAGCTAGTCACCTACCAAAACTTCTTGAGCGAGCTCTGAACGGCCATAAATCAAGCCAAGAAGTTTTTGGGAAAGATGAACAGTTAAAGTTGAATCGACAAGGTTTTGAATCACTACATGTGTAGTCATATGTACAAAACATCATCAAACTTTCTTGATTATTAGAAAAGACAGACTGGAGAAGAAACAAAGGAAAGCTGAAACAAACTAGGAAAAGTGTGATGTTAGTCCTAGCTGATTCTTCACTTTCATTTTCACGAGTCTCAACCACGGTCCACAATTTGAGTTGTGGGTTTGACCAAGTGAAATTTTCATAACTAATCAACTATGTTTTTAGGATACTATTTCCCAAATGTAAATGCATCCTATTTTTAGTATGTAATAATTAAGAAGAGTGGCTATAATTGCTCAACCTTCTTAATATATATATATAGAAGGATACATTATATAGTACGAGACTAGTTAATCATTTTGTATAAGGATGCTCTACCATTTTGAGTACTTGTGTACATGCTTAAACCTCAATATTATAAAGAGAACTAATATTTAGCCATATTTTACTTTAGTGTGTTGTGTATTCTAGTGGTTCATTCTATACTTGTGAATGTTTCTTTCCTAGTATTTGTTGATCCATTCTACCTTCACATTAGGTTATCCATTATTTAGCAATTGAAAGTTGTGATTGAAAATATTTATTTATTATAGTTGTGGAATCAAGTAAATACCTTTTATTATTGTTAATTATTATCTTCATTAAAAGTATTTTATCAAGGAAAGGAATAAAGTTGTGCCATTTATCATATTTTTGATAAATAATTTGTACTTGTAGAAGTCAATCTTTTGTTCTTTAAACTCTTAGTGCATCACCATTTTTAGTTATACTCCCTCCTCTTTACCTCAAAAGTTGGATAATATAGTTTCCTTTTATAACTATAGGTTTCATGACTGATATTCTATTAGATGCCCATAGTTTAGAAGGAATTCAGCTTTCTTTGGAGGTTCATCCCAAGGAGCCAAGGTCCCACACCTTGGGGATGTCACCATGTTACACTGGATCATATAGTGATTCAGCGGGTGCATGATCTAAGTGACAACATAACCTAAATCAATGAAGGAACCTAAAGTAACTAGTTCTAGTAATGATGAGCCCACTAGTCATAAAATCCCATTTTATGTTGAATAATCTCAAGAACTTCTTTTATCAACACAAGACTACTATCAAGTGGATGATGGAGAAACAAAGACTCAACAACCAAGAATACTATCCCATGAGGACACATATGTTTAGAATTGTTAGATGCATCCACATGAAAGGAGTGTATTGACTAGGCTTCTTGAAGAAATTCATCATCTTGAGAGAAATAGAGGAATGGTGTCATCTTATATAGTTGTATGAGGTATGTTTATGTTGATTTATATCATTCATGAAGAGATCTTGGTATCTTAAGATCATGGTTAGGTTACAAAAAGAGGTTTTTCATTGGATCTTATGTTACTTAAGTTGGAGCATGTTTCAAAATTTTTATAGAATCCCTTGAACACATCATAACATGTGAGGAGTGTAATTGTTGGTATTTAGAGGTCAAAACCTCTTGACTAGTATTTTGAAGTGATCTGGTAGTCTTATGTGACTATGTTAAAGAAGAGTAATCGAGTCCTTATTTTTCATATTTTGGTAATGAAGACCCGTAAGTGAAAATGGGTATTGTTCTTTGAATATATTGATAATGTGTTTGGTGACCTTGAAGTTTTATTGATCTTTTCTTGGCTAAAAATTAGTAGAGAATAACTATAGGTGCTATGTGTTTAGCACGTGTATGAAGATTTGAATATTTCTATGTTATCTCATGTGTGAATCCTCAAAGTGTGTTTGATTGAGCCATATGTGTATACTATTGATTAATGTGTTTTCACCCAATGAAATCAATATATTATACTATAAGAAGGATGCACATGTTGAAGGTTTTCTCAGGAAGATGGTTAAGGTATGATCTATTCTAATTTTATTCACATGGATATGTTTCAGATTCTGAATCCTTGTTTATTAGTCGAAGGGATGAATTCATGTAGCTATTCCATGGTAGAATCAAGAGAAGTGCTCTTGCAGTATATGATTGGGATTTGAATGACCATAAAAATGAAACAAGAATTTCTTGAAGGCTTTGATAGGAATTATGCTTCATGAAGAATCAAAATCAGGAAGCCTATGATAAGAGATAATGTTAACCAATTTGAAGAATGACATGTATAGTGGTATGATGAATTGATAAGATCATCAAGTTCATAAGGGGATGTTACATGAAGGAATGAGTTTCAAGGACATGTTGCAAGAATTGACAATAGTTATTTATCATAAAGAAGTACAGAGGTTAAAGGTATGTTGCAAAACATTTATGGTTCACTTAGTCCCTTCTTAGTGTTGTAATGTCTTGTGAAGTACATTAAAGGGAAGAGAAATATGGACAAATTATTTTGGGAATAATGCATGGATTATTCATAGAGGATTTTATAACTTATTGTCCCTTGAATGGATAGAGGTAGAGCATAGGTTCAAGGGGATTTATTTGTCACTTGTGTTCTGTTCAATGTTGGATATGCATAGTTTGTAATAAACTTATAAAAACAAGAATGATGGTAGCATACAATGATGATGAAGGGTCTCAAGAAGGACTAAGAATCACTCGAGAATGATTGAAGGTTTCCAAGTGGACTGTCATGAGGTAAAAAGTTGCAAGAAAGATGTATCACCTCAAGGGGAGGTGATTTTATCTATACAAGTGAAATTATTTGGCATTATGAAAAGTGAACATGGCTACTTGAATAAATTAACACAAGAAGGTCATAAAAAGATGTATGCACAAGGTTAGGAGGAGCTGTGTCAATAGTGAAGAAGCCTACAAAGAAAGAATGAAGAAAAAATAATATGTATGTGTTCAGGTGGAGACTTTAGGAAGTGTTATAAATAGGTCTATAGATTCTCAACCTATTTAAGGTCAAAACAGAGCCAAGAGAGTGATCAAAAATCAAGGGGGTACTTGTTAGTAAGTAAGATTTTATGCATTGTTATCATTGTTTTCATGTCAAGTTGTTATAGTTCCTTTGTCATAGATGTCAAAGGGGAGATTATGCTCATAGAAAAGAAGTAATAAGTATATATGTGCTTTCTTGTGTGGTTTTCATCAATTTTTTTGAAGGTGGTTTCCATCAATGAAAAAGGGGAGATTGTTGGGCATTATGTCTATATTGTTTTCATTGATGTCAAGTGTTATTGATGGAAAATGGTGTAGATGTGGCATAGGTGTCTCCATGAGGTGTCATTCATCAGATATGATGAAGGTTGATTGGTAGTGTCTAGTTTTGGTGTCTTCAATATGTTGTTTCGTTGAAGTTGTTATGGAACCTTGGTGTATTGCATGGTCCAGAGCATGGTTCAAACTAGTATGGTCATGATGTGAACTCCAAAGGTTGTATAAGGTTTCTATGAGGACTAATATGGTTAGATATATGTGTCAAGGGTGTTAGTAGGTCTGCATGATGGTAAATAAGTCTAGTTTGAGTAAGTCATGTGGTGAAACAAGCCATTCTAGGTCTTGTTCTTGACCTAGTGCAAGAAGGATGAGATAGTAACATGGAGTATGAGGTAGAGTAATTCATTAAAATCATGTGTAAGGGTTTGATACATGGTATATCAGATGTAGAAGGTCTACAAGTCCATAAATCACAGGTAGAACACAAGTTCAAGGTCCTTTTGAAGTAAGACTATGAAGACAAAGCTAGTAAGCATGGGAAAACCATGGCGGTTAGAGAGTTTCAATAATATGTAGATATAAATTATCTTTGTAAATAATAAAGGAGGTTTTGCAGTGCTTTTTTGTCAATTTATAGGACAAGAATAAAAGGAAGAAGCAAGAAAAGTCATTTTTGGCCATATCGAGTTCTTAGAAGTGCATTTCCCAACTTGAGATCAAGTTTAGAGTGCTCACTTACTAGAAAATTATTTACATGGAGACCTGAACCTTTCACCATAGTTGAGTCATGTATCTAAGAGAGTTTTTAAGTTAGAATGAGATCAAATGATGTCTTGTGCTTTATGAATGATTGTTAAGAAGTTAATTTGGTCAAAACCATCCCCAAACCCCTAGTTTAGAGTGATATGAAATAAATGCATGGTATGGGCATGAAATGGATTGGAAAATATGGTATGATGACTTAGACATGTATTGGAATCCTTATAGGTCATTTTGGTGGTGGTTTTATGTTTTAGTTCTTATGGTAAGATGGAGAAAAAACCTAGTTTTGTGGATATCTGATGTTTTAGAGATGAGTTAAAGGTTTCATAGTGAAAGACTAATTGTTCTAGATACCTTGGGAGGTTTGATAAATGATGAAAAAAAAATTTCTAGGACGGTTCATTGGAGAAAATGGATGAAACAACTCCTCTAAGTTTCCTTACCACTAAAGGGATTAAAGGTGTAAAAATAGTCTTGTGATCCAAAGGTGAGTTTGATGAAATGCATGATGCAATATTTGTTTTTGAGTAAGGACATCATGAAAAGGTATGATATGAACTATGTGAGCCCTTTCTTTGATCTAGTAAAGTAGTTTTTGCTTAATTCCTAATGGCCTAATTAGCCATCTTAGGCTTGCTAAGATGGTGGTTTCAAACAAGTATGCAAGTGAGGTTTTCTACATATGACCTATGATTGTGAATACTTTGAGAGGTGTATCAAGGTGTTGGAAGAGTATACAAGTTTCCTTGGAGGTGTTTGAGATTAGTTATCTCAAGACTGGTTCTTGAGACCTATGACCTAGTTGGAGTAGTTTCAGAGATGCATGCTTTATGGAGCCTTATGCCTTGATATGGTGATTGGTGAGAGTTATATAATAAAATAAACATTGGGATATTTCAATTTATGTTTCATTTGTGTCATGATGATGTTTTTTTCTATGTGAATTTTATCGGTCTTGTGGAGTGAAAACTAGGTGCATGAGACTTAGCTAGGTATGTTCTCAAATTGGTGTGTTTCATGCTAGAGTTATCTTCTTCAAAGGTTATTGTGCATGGATAAGGTTCCTTGGAGATGTATAAGGCATGTCTAGATCTAGAGGAGTCATGATGATGATGTATTGTTCCTTTAAAGTCCAAGAAGAATTTATTGGAGATAAAGGCCTAGTGTTGGGCCTTGTTGAGTTGCCTTGTGTAAGTTGGCATGTTTAAATATATGTCAACCTATGTGGTCTCTTGTTATGATTTATATGTGAATGTAGAGTATGTTTTAAATTTTTCATGACAAACCTTAATGATCTTATCTGACATGTGGTTGTGTTTATGATGAATTACGTATAAAAGTGAAGGTGTACGTGTTTATTTAAACTCGTAGAGATGATGGGCTTGTGAGCGAGCTAAAGAGAAGAATGTGGAGTGTTTTGAGTGATAAAGAATAGGTAAGAGAAGAGTATAAGAATCTGAATAGGGTAGATAAGAATTTTTTCAAGGTTACTTGACCTAATCATAATATGAAGGTGCAAGTTTGAGAGAGGAAGGAGAGAGAAGTTTAGACAGGTTTGAGTGCATGGAGTTGAACTAGTGATCACAATAAGACGTGATTGAAAAAATTCATCAAGTGATATTTATCTTCAAGTGGTTGAGTTAGTTCGGGTCATATTAGGGGTTGTAACCTCCTTATAGGACTGGTGTCCTGCTACACTAGGGGTTTGTGCTCCTTGTAGGATTGGTGTCCTACTAAACTAGGTGTTGGTGCTCCTTGTGGGGTTGGTGCCTCACTAAAAATCTCATGTGATGTGTAATATTCACTTCAATCATTTTTTTGAGTAAGATATGTAGAGAATCAATGGGTTTTCTTCCCTTGAGGGTTTCAACTTTATATCTTGTGTTCTTGTGTACTCTCTTGGTTCATATTCTTATGGATGGATGTTTCATGTTAATAAGCTCACATTGTTGCATGATTGAATGGTTAATGGTTCACACATGTTAAGTACAATTGAATGAAAGTTTTTATAGAATGATTCACCCCCCTCTCAGTCCTAGTGCTTCTAACATCATGGTGTTTCAATTCAATAGGAGGTCAAATGCAAGGAATTTCATTTTTGGAACCTTCTCTCAAGATCCATCGAAACGATTCTTCATCAATGAAGCTTTCCCATCTTTGGATTATCACTTCTCTCTCTCCTTATCTCTCCTCCTCCCTCTCTCTCTAACATTCTATTTCTTCATTGGGAATGTAATTTTTCACTCTTTCATCTTATTCACTTAAGTGGCCTCACTTTTCATTGTAAAATTCCCTTTTCAAAAATAATAAAAGGACTTAATTTCATTCCTAAAGGAATATGAAAGGTCACAAGTGGTGGTAAGATGAAAAGTCACATGGGGGGAGAGGAAGAGACATATTTATAAGCTATAAATTGGGATGGCCTCTCCATTCCAAGGGGTTAACATTTGTTGGTTTTTGTTAGTTGTTGGCTTTTGTTTCCAGTACTACTATAAGTAATAGGATACATTATTCTATAGCCTTGTCTATGTTTTTGTATCCTCTACTTCCCAATTTTGCAAGCATTGTAATCTTTTACAACCAAGAAAGAAATCCATGTATTTGATTGATGAATTCATGGAACTTTGTGTATCTAATTTGTTATTATATTTGTTACATTTTTTTAATTCTTATTATTGAATGTGGACCTACTCTAGTTAATATGTGTGAGATCGTAAGTCTTCTTATAAAATTAAAACCCTCTATGCATTTATCCTTCCTTTAACTCTTTCAAATATTTTTTTCCATTTTAAATTATACAGAACATTTCCCAGATTTAGTTGAGTACTCTTGTGTGATCCCCGTCCTAATATCCACCTTTGTTTCATTTATTCCTTGCATTAAATAAATGGGATCCTCCTCATACTCAAATAGGAGGCGCTAGCCCTGTGATTGTTGATGAAAACAACTAATATGTCCTGCAACAAATTATTTCACTAACAATCATAAGTCCCACAATATAATGGACATCATCTATCATAAAATTCATCTCTATGGTATCTTTTTTATTATCCCATATGAATGTTTCTTGTGATACTCCTATGTACGAATAAATATTTGTGTCAAATATAAATCAAAGGAGATCTATTCCCTCTTCATTATCCCTCTAAAGCCTAATCCCTATAAACAAGCCTTATTTTACACTAAAAATATATGGAAAAGATAGAAACCATGCCACATATACTAGCCTTAATAACTATATCTTAAGTGTGATCCAAAAGCAAACATCCATGAGACTTGGCCACAGAAAAAACACTAAAAAATAATCAATAAAAATATCATAAATTTTTAAAACATCATCAAAGTTCATAAAATAAATCTTACATCATTATCTATATGACATCACGCCTCTTTCTAGATGGAATTATCCCCTGTCTAAATTGCTAACACTATACCTAACACATTGTTCATCCTACCAAAAAGGCGTCAATCCTTATGAAAGTGATAAAATAATAAAATAATTTAGACAACATCGTCCCTCTTGTAAGATGACATCATACCTTATTGAAAAATTAAATTTACCTACAATATTGGCCTTCTCCATAGATGATATCTCGACGTGTTAGGTTTCTTGATTCCATCAACCACCTTGTGACATCATTCACATAACAAGGTTGATGTTGCCAAAGAAAAAGATTCTAGGCCCTTTTTTCTCATTTTCTCAAAAATCATCCTAAAGACACTAAAATCTAAAATGCACCCAAACCCACTTAGACATCAACATAATATACATTTAGAATATATTAGGGAAATTATGTAGCTGATTTTTCATCTTTTAACATTTGTGTTTACCAACTACCCCTTCTTAATTTAAAAACATAACCTACCCAATGATTTTTCACATATCTCCATCCTTGGTCGTCAACTCATCTAATGATACCCACACCTCAAGTTTTATCCATCACCTCTCTTTTTCTTAATAATATAAATTAGAGGATTAATATTAAAAAAAATAGAAAATACATAAAATAAAAAACAAAATGTAAGACTTACTATTCCTAGAAAATTTCTCCTATAAAATTTCCTTGCAATTTCTTGATTTCTTCAACACATCATATATTTCACAAAATAACTTCTATTTTCATTCCAAAATAAGTGTCATCAGCATACTCTTGACATAGATATAATGATATTGTAAACACTAAATCATGCGGTTGGGTGCATTTATAGGTCCTAAGCACATACTACTATTCATATGATTCCTAAGCGAGAAAACTCGTAATCAACATCTATCTTTGCCCTCTTTTTTGTCTTTCTAGTTTCCTCTTTGGTCTTGAACACCCCATTTCCCAATAAGATCTTAATTTCTTTATCTTTATTGACTCTAGACACCACTATCTAGGTGCCCTCATCCCTTCTAGGTGCTCCCGACCTCTTTGTATCTTACTAACCCTTTTTGGGATTATTTTATCTTTTGGGCCTCTTGTATTCTTATGGGTCAATATTTTAGTTGTTAATTGTGAAATTAAAACAAGAGAATCATATAAATATAAAGCTATGTGACCATAATAAAGGACCAATCTCTAAGAATCTCTGTCACCACCTTAGGTTGCATCCAAAGGCATTCTAAGAGTATAAAAGACATCCATCTAACTTTCATTCATGGGACAAGGGACTACATTTTTCTACACACACACATAGAAGGGGAGTTTATTTTTCCATAAACACATCTATCTACATTACTACATATAGCTATTGCTCATTATCAATTGCATCTTCCATAAGAGCCTCTTAGGGCACGATTCTACACACATGCATACATAACTACATGGCATCTAAGATTAGTGCAATGGTTAGTCATAATATCACTCTTTCGGGTGACCGTGTGAGTCAATCAAACTCCCCATTTACATATTTTATTTTTAGGATTTGATGTGTTTTGGGGTTTTATAGGAGATCATTTATTTTGCAAGTTATAGGTGAACTCTGCGATCATACAGTGACATACATGAGACAAAAAAACTAAGGTTAGTGACACTTTGGTGTGACATAATAAGAACCAATTTCTAGCCATTTTCACTATCACATGCACCTAACAGAGGTCTCCAATGCCTAGGAACCCCTAATCCATTCTAGGCACCCCAATCCAAACATATTCTATAGTTGCAGAATTTATCAGGCACGGTTGTGATAATTTCCTCCTACTATTCATCAGTCTTCCAGTCCATAACACCTTGAGATTTATTGTGAAATGATCTAAGTCTTCTCTTCTCCCTCTTGCAATTAGGGTTTCAATTTCTATTTTCTTATTGCTTGTGTTAGATATGTGATTTATTATTTATTATTGCATTATGACTCTGCAATATCTCAAGGTTTTATAAATCTAATAACTTTTAAAATAAGATATATTACATGATATTTGTAGTCATTTCTTCATATACCTTATTTCTACCCCAAGCATGCCAACTTGTCACCTAGCATGTGTTGGGAACTCACCCGAGGTGCATGTGGGTGCCAAGTCCCTCCTTTATGTGAGATTCATAGGAAGGATCCGCCATTGGTGGAGAATGAGTTGCAAGAATGGAAATATAGAAATTCACTAAAAATTAGAAGATACAAACAATAGATCTGTGCAAAAATGCATCATAAATGGAATTGAACATTCTAAATAAACATAATGAAACAAGATCTGACTTAGAATAATATGAAGAACATAAGATTTTACAATTTTGAGCATGAATAACTAGAATTACACACCATATATTGATTTATAAACATTTGCAATGGCTCCATTACATCATGAGGGTCATACATACTTGAATACATCAAGGGATATTATCTTAAACCCTACAAAGATACTCTAAAGAGAGAGTTATTATCTATTATACACATTGAAACCCTTATTCATACCCAAATACATGCCTAATATGCTTAAAAACCCATCTTGCAAGCATTTCTGCAGCACCTTGTTACTACCTAAAAACCTCCTTAATCCTTCATTTCCCTAGCAGTTTGTTCTCACTCTATTCTCCTTTAATTTTGAACCTAAGCACTCCTTTAATTAGGATCTAGATGCACCACCTTAGTTTCCTTCATGAGCAGATCACATGCCAAGTGGAAGTGTGGTCCTCCATGGTTGAATGCCTATGTCAACTTGCAAATGCCTCCACTACCTGTAATGATCATCCTGGGAATATTCCTTACGTGGAATATTATTTTCTTGACCTTCGAGGATCCAAGATGGCACCTTATCCATTTAGCATTCCTACTCAAGAATTTCATGTTTTTCTCATTTGATAACTCCTCCAAAATATGGCTAAGTTCCTAAAAATATCTGCTCCCCTGCGCGCCGACCTCTTTTACCGTGTGCCTTTCCCTTGCATGATTTCCTCCTAAGCACTTTCCTTATTTACTACTTCCCACTTGCATTGAATTATTCCTTGGGATTTAGTCAAATTTAGGGCCCAACATTACCCCAAAATATGTGTATTTTGTCTCGAAATTCCTCGCCCTTCCACCAAAGAATAAAGAATAGGGAAAATGGAAGAATCCTACTTCTGCTGCATGAGAAGTGGGAAATATTTCTTCATGGGGGCTTCAATCTTACCCCAAGAATCCACCTCACTCTATGCCTACTGAATTAAGTCACCAACCATCATGCTAACTTTGTCAAAACTCATCTCATCCCCCTTAGCCTTTAACGTATCTTCAATACTTTCCATATTCTTGCTAAGGTCTCCCAATGCGTCCATCTTGTGAGTGAATTGGGGGTACAAATATTTCAATTTAATTTTAATCAAAACCCTTAAAGTTTTAATTAAATCTGATTTATTCTCTATCTCGGCCAAGATCCTATCCCATTCTGCCCTATTGCCCTTATTTTTAACTTGAAATTCTCTCGAGATCCGCTTCATGATTGATAACTAATATGCTTGCTACTAAGGAAAGGAGCTCGAGTATCAAGTTAGTTTATCCCCGTATTCAAATTTTCTTCCTTCTTCTGGTGTGCCATTACTTCTTCCACTGATTATAATGCAAGTGGTTTCCTTTCCATGGTGAGTATGCACACTAAGTCTTCCAAGAAATGTATGGTTGACTCATATTTATTCTTAGGAGGGGCCAGGTCTAGGTGCTTTAAGATAATGACATCTGAAATGGCCTCTATCTTCTTATGGAATTCACATACCTTTACCTTTTCATCCCTTAGTTCACACCTTAACTGTGCACTAATCAATTCCTTCTGTTTTATCTCCTGTCCCTCTCAATGATCTCCTCATTCTTTTTCTCAAGCTCTTCCTCCAAGACCCTTATTATATCATTTCTGCTAAAGATTCTTGCTTCCACCTCCACCGATACTTTGTTGAGTGCATTGTAAACTTTCTCATTCGACAAGCTGTTGGGAATTTATAAGAGGGTTTATTCCCTTGGTGTTTGGTGTCTTCATTAATGCATCATGATTTACTTCAAACTTGGGCTCATCAATATGGGACTCAAAATCCCAGGATAGCATTTTCCTCATGCACGGGTATGCACCCTCTTCATTAAAAGAAGACCAAATGAGAAATTGGTAGGTAGGCATGGTACTTTAGAAGTGCATGCACAGTACCTTGCTTAGATCATTAATATAAGTCATAGCGTGTTCATGCACTGCTACTTTTCCTTTCCTTTTGTGTGCACTACCATTAGGAAGCTAAGCTGCTGGTGATATTATTTGTGCTATTCATTATCTCCTTCATTTTCCTCCTTAGAATCACCATCCTTGATGCTCTCTATCCTCTCCGAGTCCAAACCTTGTGCCACCCTTTGCTTTTTCTTTACTGGTGACTCCAACACAAGGGACTCCTCCTTCTCGGGTGACTCTTCTCTCCTAGGAGACTATTATTTCTTTGGCTTATCCTTCCTACTAGGAGACTTATTTCATCAAATTTAGGTGCTTGTACCCACACCTGACTCCTACGCCCCTATAGTTTGCATTGTATGTGTGCTTGACACCTTCTCTACAAGAGTCTCTTCTCATTCTCTCTTCTTAATTACTACCATCTTCTTTCTCTGGCGGGGTCCTCAACGATTGAGATGTCATCCTCAACATAAGCACCCTTCTCAAACTTAGGCCTTATCCATACATATACACTTACCTCCATCCTACTTGCAACACACAATGTCATCGATTTTACCATGTGTATGTCATGAGATATGTACTTTTCTACATAGGCACACTTTTTGGGATACACCAAGGTCCGACACATCTCACGGTGATCTTGATCTACAACACTTAGATCAAATCTCAGCTTCTTCACCTCCTTAAACCTATTTACTACACCTTGAAAATACTACATTGTGAAGGATAAGGGTAACTTACACTAAGGACACTTTGTTCCATTTGTCAAGGTAAACCTACGATACCAAAGTGCCAGTATACGATGAATTCAACTTCTCCATTTAATAGTGCATGAAGCTATTCTGGTATCCTCTATTCAGATCCAAATGCATCATGCATCCATTTATACCATTTCTCTAAGTGTGCTTTGTGAGTGGTTTTCATGGTGTCACAAGTATACACTTCAAACCTCTTTGTGGGAGAGGGGTTCTCATCCAAGTACTCCCAAACAAACTTATTTGGCCCATTGGGAACTCCAATTTCTGAAAATAAAATGGTAAGGAGGACATTACCGAACATGATATTTTCTCCGTTGCATGCGACATCAATAATCTCCTTTGTAATGAAATATGATAGGTTGTAAATGGCACCCTCTGAGATCTTGTGGTAGAAATTCAACCAAATTTTATTTATCTATGTCCATATCTCCTGCCAATTCAACTTTATCACCAAGCACGTGATTACTAAAGCTTAAAAATATCTCAAACATGTAAAATATGACATAAAAACATCATCCATGGTCATACATTACATTTCACTAATCAAATTATTTATAATGCTATCAAGAAACCTCATATCCTTCACCAAACAACTATTTCCAGGAACCAGTCTTCACCTATGGTCTTGATACCACACAAAAAACCTCAAATATGGCATGTAGCAACTCATTGGAAAGAAACTAACTTGTATATCACAACAATTATTTTTGGAGCTCATGAAACATCTATACATGCAAATCACACCAACTTTACTTTTCACTAAAATGAGTTACCCAGAAATTAGTTTTGGAAACTCAATTGGTTTGTATAATTTCTATAAATTTAAAGACCTCCCAATACCTTAAATAGGATAAAAATTCATCCCTCTTCACAATACAATTGATATCAATCATCAACTAATAAATCTCATGCATTTTCTACCTCTATCATCTAACTAGAGCAATACCGTCATGAAAATAAACAACCTTATTCTTCACAAAATGAGTTGGATTACCTATAAAATATAATAATCAAGAGAAAAAAATACCATTGGAATTATATTTGAATCTCATTTCCATAAAATCTCACATTTCCTTCCAACTCCAAGTGGAAGGCCTTCAAATAGGTCCATCTATGAAACTGCTCACTTAGGTTTCTTAGGACTCAAGAAGTATTCTTGAGGTCAACTTGCTCCATAACATCCAAAAACATTTCCAAGATTAAAAAAATAATGTAACACCATTATAAATGTTTTCTAAGCACTCAAAAACCTTCAAAAATCATGAAGAAACTCAAAATAATCACCAACCTCATGAAGCTACACAATACCATGCTTAACTAAACATCTTCCATATTTGAACTTCAAAGATTAGGTCATAAATTTTTCATACCTTATCAAAAGAAAATTTTTATATATCATTGGAATACTCTCACGAACAAAGATCACAAAAACTTTAACCAAGTATTAACTCCACATGTAGCTCCTTTAATTCCACTTTTACCATAGACTACTCCAAACTACCCCAAAAACTAGTCCTCATAAATAGGAAAAATTTTCCATTTAGGAACTCAAACATGTTATGAAATATCATGAGCATCTAGAACAAATCCCAGGATAAAAGAATGTCAATTTATTCATCACCTTCTTTGGAAAAATTTTCCACAAATTGAACATCTTCATAAACAAACATTTTTGAGTGGGGCCCACATACAATCACATGCTCTAATATAAATTTATGGAAATATGGAGGAGTCCTCTAAAAACTCCAATCATAATTTTTTCAAAATCAAACTCAATACGCTGAATTTCCTCCAAGTCATGTTTTAGCTAGGGTTTCAAAGCAACTTATCTTCTTAACGATCATTCATAAAAACCTGACAATCAAACCACCTCATTATTTTTTCTAAACCTTACTATCTCGGTGGAAAAACATCCCCTGAAACTATCTGGGTCCCATGTAAAACATACAATACACAACGACCATCAAAAAGTCAATTTTTACCTCAAAATCACACTCTAAAAAACTTGATTTTGCTAAAATCTTCATATCTTGCAAAATATTCTTGAATGACCTAAAAATTGTCATGAAGCATCATGAAAAAATCCTATAACTTTCCATACTCACCATATAGCTCAAATAAGTTTAAAAATCTCTAGCCATAGCGACTCACTTATCTGATCTTGCCTTGTCTTCATCTGCTTGCTTCCCAAGGACCATGAAACACCACAAACCTATGAGAAATGACATAAAAATCATCATAAACCTCACATAAACTTCAACCATGATACTATCATGCTCTAAAAATCTTGATAAGCTCCAAAATCATTCCTCCAACTCATTCTACATGGTCTAGGACTAGGAATAAGCATAGAATGACTACTACAACCCATGCCATCACATGAACATACCTTAATGACCTCATACATGCACTTGGACACCCTTGACACATCACACCAATCTTTTTGACCTCATTAAAACCTTAAAATCACTTGGGAGGACTCAAACCATGACTATGCAAGATAAACCATGCTCTATAACAACGTAAAAATCATTAAATTTGGACACTACCAATCGAATTTCATGTTTGACCTTTGAATCACACCTTATGGAGACACATGAAATTATGACACCATTTTCCATCAATGGAATTGACATAAATGACAACACTAATGTAAAATGGCCAATAATCTCCCCTTTGTCATTAATGGCAACCACCTTTAGAAACATTGATGGCAACCAACAAGATAAGACACATACATGACTCTTTTCTATGTTTCTGATGCTCCTCTCCCACTTTGGCATATATGACAAAGGCTACAATGACAACTAGACATGAAAAAATACAACACACAAGACAACAATGCTCAAAACACACTTACATGACTTGACTCCCCATTGGGTTCTGTACTTTCTCTTTTTATCTTCTGCAACATTAATTCATGAACCATGGAATTGTAATGAGACTTCACATAGATCCTCGAACTGATATCCTCATAATTTTTCTTCATTTTTTCTATACATCTTTCTCTAGGTCTGTTTCAAGTTCAAGAACTCAAGTCTTGCTTCCAAACTTAACATATCCACTTTTAGGACTAGGATCCTTGAACCACATATTTAGTGCAAAAATGGCCACCTTTTCCATGCTCTAGAAGCCCATATAGAACATGAAGCAACTCCTTATGACTACCCCTAGACCTATACCATCATCTTTTAGTAAAACTACAAAAATAGAACCACATATCTTGCATACAAGTTATAGAGATGATTCGAGACACAATACCCCTATCCCGAAATCATATTTCAATTTTTTTGTCTTCTTTGCATGTTTATGTGATCATATGACTTTCTTTTTGAGACCAAATTCCTCTGACCATTCATGAGTTTTCCATATAATATTTCTACTAACGTTTTCATTTGATCAAGGGTCTAATTATCCTTCATTTCTTAGAAAACTTTATTATACCCATGGCACCAAACTATCATAACACAAAACATCCTAATTGTTCACTCAAAAATGTAATATATCAGAAAGACCCTACAAACTAGATAAGTTCTACTTATTATGGAATTTTTCCATCTTTTTCTCTTGATGATGCCAACATTAGCTTCCCAAACCTTGGAAGAATCACTCGGATATTGTAATACAATATTCATACTTCTACAATACTACATCAACTCTATGAATAGGAATATAAGTATTATCCTAGTTCATTGAACATATTGAAAGGGTTCACCATTCCTTATTAAGATCATACTTATTCATTTTAGGTTAAGGATAACTTGTAAAACAATGTCATGTTTTCACCTTCTTGTTAGAGATACTTTTCAAACACAAATGTTCATATCTAGACCTATATGCATAAATTATTTCTCTCCATAGACGTTTAAACTCACATCCTTTGTGATATTTCCAAACCTTTATGACCGGGGAAAATTTTAGTGGTAAATTTTTGTAAACTCTAGAAAATTGAGGATTATGGTAATTTGAATTGGTGAATATTATGTGGTTTGTAGCTGACTTATTCACCGAAAAATTCAACCGACATGTCCCTTATACTACTCATTTTGCCTATACTTTACACATATATAAGATCTTATGAATGTAATTCACCACCATTTCAAATCATATTGTGTGCATATTCTCTGAAGTAAACATAAGAAAATCCTTAGCCGCCAACACTAAAATCTGAGCCATCTAGCCATAAGTCGTCCAACTCAGAGCCATCCAAAAGCTGAAATATGAGCCATCAACCCCTTAACCATCTAAATATGATCTTCTCAACTTTGATCTATCTAATGCTGATCCATCCAATTCTAATCCATCCAAATCTGATCCATCCAACCCTGAGCCCTCAAACTCTACTCTGCCCAACCCTGATCTGTCCAACTCTATTCCATCTAACCATGAGCCATCCAACCTTTAGCCATCTAACCCTTAGCCATCTAACCCCTAGCCATCTAACCCATTAGCCATCCAACTATTATCTGTCCAACTATGATCCGTCCAACCCCTTAGTTGTCCAACCCTAAGCCATCCACCCCTAAGGCTTAAGTCATCCAATAACTTAGGCGTCCAACCCCTTAGTTGTGAGCTGTCAAACCACTCAGTGAATCAGTCATCCAACCCTTTTTCATCTAACCCTTTACCATCCAACCAATACCATCTAACCTTAAACTATCCATTCTCAGAGCCTTGAACATAAGAGCTTCCCCTAAGGGCCTAAGCAGTAAGCATTCATGGATACTAGAAATCAGGGAAAGAAGATTACAAATTCAACCAGTTCAAAAAAGGGTGCAAATAATTTGCTTGGCTATTTTGGAAAATCAAAAAAAATGAAGTCGGTTTCTGCAATCGCTAAAAATATCGGTATGTGGCACATGATATTTATTGGTTATTTAATCTTACAGAATTTAATAATTATGTTTATCATACTATTCTTGGAACTCTTTGTACTCTGTAAAAATTTAACTATAGATAAAATTAATACTATATAAGTAATTTTTTATAGATTATATGCATACGTTTCAAAATTCCTTTAAAAAAATCAATTTAAAGATATCGATGATCCATTATATGTTGAGGAAAACATTTCGTCCCTTGATGGCATAGAAGTACAAGAAAATTCATCAAATTCTCATGATAAACCAACAGAGGATGCTTATACTTTGTAAGGTCTATTTCTAGAAAAAGGATACATGAGAATCAAAATATTCTTCTTGATAGCCGAGATGCAGAAGTTAAATCCCAAGAAAAAAGAAAAATGTCGGAAGAAAGAGGAAAAGCTGGAAAATTGGAAGGAAATTCCGAGTTCGAATGGGTGTAAAATATCCTTTTATTGAACTGCATACACTAAAAATTGTAATGATACTCCAACATAATGTCGATGTAAAATATGTGGTTGGAAATAGGGAAAAATCACATGATGTATCTCAAATTGGACATAATTGAAAAACACTATGAGAAAAGATACATTTCCCAAAATCTAAAGGATGGAAAAATAGTTAGAACACATAAAAGATACAAAAGATTGTCTACATGTCAAATACATGAGAAAATTATGAAAATGAACAAAAACGTATCAAATATGTAAATGAAAAAGGTGGGACCATAGTAGCAAGATTGATCAAAGCTATGGATGAAGAAATACAAGCAAAGGGTATTTAGTTTGCTACCATATTTCATATAATGAAAAGGGGAAGATTGATGTTAGATTTCGGAGAAAATAAATTGTTGTATCAAGTTATTGGTCTATAGAACGTTCCTCAATCTCATTGGTCAGATACTAGTGGTTGGGAGATTACAAAATGTCTATCTCTGGTAGAGAAGGAGGATTTGAAATTGTGTGTTGAAAAGGAAAAGTATATTTCCCTTTCATTAGATGAGGTTACTGTAGTCAATAATACTTCATGGATATGTATTCATGTTTACACATTTGCTAATGAAATAAGGACTCCACACCTCTTAGTAATTCATAAAATGACTGAGAATTGCAATTATGAAAATATTTATAAATTGGTGGTGTCAAATTTGAAGGATATTGCGGAATGGATGACTTTTCCATTTCCCAAAAAATTAGTTTGTGTCAAAACCGATGGTGCGAATTTGTAATGCGAGGAGTCGAAATGGTCTGTGTGTGTTAGACTTTAGACAACTATTGCTCTGTATATGATTACTATCCACTGCATGGCTCACATAATGAATCTTTCCTACAAAATTGTGAGCACATTTGAAAATGTAGCTAAAGTGGAGGAATTGATACGTGATCTGCATGCCTATTATTCTAGCTTGCCGAAGATATTTTAGAATTTAAATTTTTTTCTATTAGGTAATGAGAGGAAAAAACTTCTCAAACATCACATGGAGAAGAGATTCCACTTCATACGTTCCAAAAAAGAGTTGATATGGCTAACTTAGAAATAGAATAAGTAAGAGTGACATGAAATTTATATGATGCAATATTAATGGAAACTAGGAATAAGTTGAGAAAGATATCTGAATCATTAGCTAAAGAGATCCAAGAAAGATTCAAAAATGATAAAATACTTGAAGCAATGAGAGTTGTAAATCCACAGTTTTGGAATTTGTTAGGCAAAAAACCTTATACATCTATCAGTCCTTTATTTATCAAAAACATGGGTGATCTAACTGATCATTTCTCTAAGACTGAAGAGATAAATGGAGTTTCTTTAGAAGGTATTTTGAAAAGAAAACTACTTAGTTCACAGTCAATGGATTTTTCTAATACTATGATATGACAAGTTTAGCTTCTACAAAACCCACGAATTACGTTGCCATGAAAAGGATTTGGAAGGATATTTATTCTAGTAGTATTCTAAGTGAATATTTGAGCGAGTATATTAAGCTGTATGAGCTCTGTCAAATAATGATTTTGTGTTCTGTGGAAGATGAGAGAGTTTTTATTGCATTATCCTTTTTAAAATCAATAGTTGAAACATATTGAATAGGAATATAGAAAGTTGTATCAAATTATATGTATCACGTTACTCAGTGGAGTCTTTTCCTTATGATAGAGCACTGACATTGTGGAATTCACTAGTAGAAAGAAGAGGAGTTAGTAATATTCTACCTGACCCAAGGGATTGAGACACATCCACAGATCATGCTACAGTTGATTTCCAAGACACAAATGAAAGTGTTGCTCTAGGATTGTTCCAATTCACATAGATTTCATTACAATAATGTGATGTAATAAGTATTGATGTATTTCATACAGAGATTACAACTTTCAATAAATGCAATATTATATTTGTCTTTATTTGATCCTTTTCCATTGGAACAATGTCATTATATGTTTCAATTATCCCATTATTTTTTATATTTGGTTTTCAAATTCATACTAAAATAAGGACACATTTGTATTTTATATCTGTTAATTGATTTATTTTACATCTGCAATAAATCAGAAACGTAAATATTTTAAAGAAACAAAATCAAGTAAATTTAAGCAACATTTACGTAAACAATAAAAAAGAAACATAGTTTGTATTAACAACATATAGTAACATTGTACAATTCTAATTTCCAAAGTTCTTTTGAAATCAATCTCTCATGTGGTGGATTACTTTATGAAGAAAAGTACAAATTCATAAAGCATTGTTGACCAATACAATTCCATCTGCGGTTGTCATAACATATCAAAGCTTAGGATAAGTTTTGTCATATAAGGACACATTACGAGGGCATCCTCTTTTCTACCTATGATTCAAAATCATAGTTGTCCTTACATCTGCCACACAAAATAAAAACTAAAAAAGGGTTGGCCACTATCTTTTAATTCCTATGCCAGTGTTAGAATTGTGACAACACACCTATCA
This sequence comes from Taxus wallichiana var. yunnanensis, assembly GCA_018340775.1. Lineage (NCBI taxonomy): Eukaryota > Viridiplantae > Streptophyta > Pinopsida > Cupressales > Taxaceae > Taxus > Taxus wallichiana. The sequence continues at coordinate 192,256,739 of CM031244.1, read as the reverse complement.
CATGGTGAACTTTACTAACATATCTAATTTTATGTTGCAGGTGAAGCTTGTTATTTTTCTTGTGTAAGAGGTGGAGGAATCTGTTGTATATCTGTATAGAGCTATCTACTATAACTCTTGATGCCTACAGATCTCGTGTTGTGGTATTGATATTTTCTAGAATATTTAGCTCCTCCCTTACTACATATCTCCTATAGAAAAAAGTGTTGCATACGTAATCGTATTTTCCTTCAATATGACTTGGATCCATTTTATGCTCCTTTATTATCCTTCTCAATGTATTATTTTGTTTATTTATAACAATGAGTTTTTCCTTCAATTGTACAAAAGAATTCAGGATTTTGTGGGCATTCTTCAAATGTGATTCAAATACAGCTGCTTCTTTCTTTAAATTTTCATATTTTTCTGCAAAACATAAATATTAAATTTTTAGTCTATTAGATAAAATGAAAAAATATATTGTAGTGCTTATAATATTAGGATTTTGCATGTAAAACTAAAATCCCACTCACAACAACTTTTTATTTTTCTACATTTTTATTAAAACATTTTTCTTATTTTTAGCCCATTTGTTGTAGTAAGCCTGTGCTTCACATTCATATTCTCCAACTTGTTTAAAATTATGTCTATAATTTCATCATTGTAATCATTACTATATGAAATTTTTCCCCAGTGAGCTTTGTTTAGTAAAACGTCCTACCATCTTTGGTTGGCTCTCTATGGAAGTGAACAATGAATGCCTTTAAGCGTGATTATGGTATCATGTATTTATTTCTTTCATCAAAATTTTATTTGTCCTCTCCCAAGAGCGCACCAAATCCACATCGGACATTACAACCTCTTGAATTTTTTTCCCCCATACTATCGATATCATATTTTATAATATAAAATGTATCTTTTCATCATCTGTTCATGGATAATTTCTTGGAGGAGGAGGAGAGTCACTTTGCCCTATATTACATGCACATTTTGTTGTGGTTGAGGCAGAGTAGATTGAATCATATCGTGGGTGTAAAAATGGTTACCCTTATCTGCATCACCAATATTGAAGCTCAAATACTCCTCGACAAGGGTGATGTTGTTAAAAATTTGTGTTGCTGTTACACTTAAAACACCACCTAGTGATAGTCCAGGAAATTTTGTGGTTCTTGGATGAACCATTCTGCCGACTCTACAAGAAACCTAATATTCTTTCCTAAAGTTCTTATTTTTTGGATTTGGACGTGTTAGAGGTATTGGTGGATTCCTTGCAAAAAGAATGTGCACAAAACCCATATTACCTGCATGAAGCAAACAAAAATTGTTAGAATATTATAGTTGGGCTTTGTAAATGCTAAAAAAATGTAAGGAAACAAAACATGCTAAATATTATACATTACAATATACCTTGCATAAACAGAGACACAATCGTGACATTTTGATCTTCACACCCGAATGAGTTAGATCATCATCATCAAACTCAGTAGTTTTTGAATACAATAAATGTAGAAAAGAACAGTAGAAATATTAAAATATAGTACTACATACATAATCTATATTAATTGTTTGAATAATTTATTTATATAAAAAGATAACTTCATACCTGTAGTTAAATGTGATGGTAAACGTGATGCACATATCGACCCCTAGGTCACTTTTGATGAGGAGGTATTATTGGTGTTGATTATGCGGAATCCATGTTAGGATCAGAAGAGACCTCTGGAGGGGCTTTACCTCTAGCAATTGCCTCCTTATGAGATGTTGCAGCTATAATTTTTCTTTGCAAAATAAAATCTTACAATTATTATTTTTTCAAAAATATTGAATTTGAAATCATTATAACATATAAACAGTAAAAGTAACCATTACCTGTTGTTCTTTGAGACTAAGACCAATCATTTGATCATTGATTGTAGTTGGAATTTTATCTTTCGAAATTTCATAGAATGCTTCATAATAGAAAGCAAGAATATAATTGCAACAAGAGAATACAGTCCTAGATTTATCAGATTGATTAGCTTTACGGGTATGGGAGATATCTATTTTTATTTTGTTGGAAAAATAACTACACCAATCGAATTTTTGACCTACTAGTGTCCGTAATAAATATTGAAGTGCCCAATATGGAATGTCTGCAGATCTGCCCTATAATATAATCCTAGCCTGAAAAGTGACACAACTGCAATAAATAATTTGTTTGTAATACCTTATAGAAGAAGGCCTCTTGATGAACGGTTAAGAGGAGCTACAATAATAGACAAGAAACATTAGAGCCTTGGGTGGTCGAGTAATGTTAAGAATTTTTTTTTTGAAAATAATAAACTTACCATCAACCTATACATTGTAATGAGACTCCAAAAACTTTTTGTCTTCATCTATAAGGACAACCTTTGTAGTAATGACCGACTTATTTTCAAATGGTAAACCTGTTAACCGATGTATGTCCTTGGGTTTAATTGAGAAAGAAATTTGACAATGTCTTAGATGCATGAGAAGAACGAAAAATTGTCCATCACTCTCATTGTAAGAGGTGAGAAGGTAATCAAGGACTGAAGTATCAGTATCAAATTGGGGCATGTCCACAAGCCTGGTAAATTATGATTTTTCAAGCCAATCCTTTTGTGCGTATTTTTCTCTTAGTAGAGCTACAATCTATGGGCACATGAGGTTTTTGTATTGAAATTTGGGTGTAGGAATAGATGTGGTGCTTGGCCATTGCTGAAATTTGGGAGAAGTTTGAAGATTGGAGAGCTCAGAGCACTGGAAATTTTCATAGAAAAGTGAATAAATGAACCTTGAAGGGGTATTTATAGGGGTTTGTATGGTTCAAAGGACATGTGGCGAGAAAACTATTGGCTGGCCGTGGTGGCTGCTCTGCTCAAGTTTCAACCCATGTTGGATGGATGACTAAATCATTGATTCATTGGTATCAACCACCCAACCCTTAGCTTCCCAACCCACCGACCAACCCTTAACCGTCCAACCCACCCACCTAACCCTTAGCCGTCCAACTCTATACCATCCAACCATTAGCTGACCAACACTTTTCCATCCATCCCACCCGCCCAACCCTTAGCTCTCAACCCCACATCGAATAATGCACCCCGCACAACCCCTAGCCATCAAACCCCTCAAGGTTTAACCATCCAAACCCTCACCCGACCAACCCACTCATCTAACCCTTAGCTATACAAACCCTCAACCATCCAAACCACCCATCTAACCCACACTTCTAACCCACCCATCCAACCATTAGCCATCAACCCCTCATCCGTCCAACCCATCTATCCAACCCACCCATCCAACCCTTAGCTCTCCAATCTCTCGCTTTGTCCAACCCCCATCCAACCTTTTCTGTCTAACCCCTCACTTTCCTAACTGCGTTCATAACACTTAGCCATCCAACCCCTCACCCATCCATCCCACCCACCCAACCCTTAGCCATCCAACCCTTCACTCGTTCAACCCCACCCGCCCAATAGTTGTCCAACCCCTCACCCGCCTAACCCTCCTGCCCAACCCTTAGCTGTCCAACCCTCACTTGCCCAACCCCTCAACCACCCAACCCCTACCAACCTACCCAACCAAATTCCCACCCAACCCCCAACCAAACCTACGACCAAATTTGTGAAACAAGGGGAAAATGCTCTCTGTGAAATCACCTTTGCCACAAAACATTTTTTTAGATATTCGCCAACGATTCGAAAGTCAATTTTTGAGATTCACCAATGATTCGAAAGTAATTTTTATAGGGGTCTTCTTAAAATGAACCCTATTCTATGACCACGTACCCTTTCTCTAACATTCATAGATTCTTCTATCATCATAATGCATTACATACCTGTAGGTCATCCACTTGTGACCTTTCACATAATAAGATCTTCACTCAACTCTTTTGATAGGTCTTTTTCCTCCCTTAATGGAGTAACCTTTCAACTAAGAGTACTCTTGATTACAAGATCCATACTACAAGCCTTGAAACAATGACAATCACTACACATCGACATTAGGACATAAGAGAGTTACACCTTACTCACAAGACCATTAAAAGTACATGATGGATAGTTCATGCAAAAATATCAAGAAACTTAGAACATCTTGATCATCATCATATACCTTGTTCTATTCTTATAAATACATAGACCCATATTTATTCTCTCTGTTTCTATTTCATGGCTGAATACATACCTCAAAAGATTTATTGGGCATACTACGAATATCAATACCTACTTCCACCTCTTAGAAATAACCATTAAAGTATTTCACATACTTTCTTCCTTGTTACAATCTAATTTAAGTAACTCTACAACCCTCAATTATCACTTAATATAACTTCATTACTTCAATGTTTAACTTGCTACTATGCCCTTATGGTTTGAATGACTTCATACTCTACGTATCAACTTTGTAGACCATATTAGCATCATACAAACTTGTAGAACTTGTTAAATTTCTAAGAGATTCTCAAACCTATTCTTGTTAGTTTAGATGCTAGCTTGACCACATACATACATGGACATAACTCCCCTAGGATGAAGTCATCAATTCACTCGGGAAAATCAAACACATATCTCTCTTAACTATACATGTCATTATTTGATTGATGGAGACCTTGGATGCACACTCATAGCCTCAAATTCTTCATAGGCCTTGCACAAGACTTAATTATTCACATAAAAACTTGAAGAAATTCTTGTAGACTCTTAGAAATTTTTGATCTTATTGTTATATATTTAGGAAAAACTTGTAACATAATACCTTATTTGACAATGATCTTGAAATCATAAACTTTCTCATAAAGCTTAACTTATCATGATAAAAATCCTCTCAAGATGATAAATATACCTTTAAAAGTGTTCTATAACCAACTTGAACTTTCATTGACCTTGGAAATAATTTATAGCTTTCATAATATATACACACCCTTTGAGATATCTACAATATATTTCAAGGATATAAAACTTAGTATGGACCATATAAAATAATCTTGCATACCTGGAAATAATCCAATACTCTTACAATAGATGATTTGATCATATGGAACATCATTTCTCTTGAGTACACCCTTCCATTCCATATTACTACAAACCTTGGATTTGATGAACATCCTCTAACCCTATTATAAATCCTTGTACTATTTTTCATCCTCGAGTGTATATTCATTTTAATGCATCTTTGGTAGGGCGTGGTAGTCATAAATTATTCATAGCAGATGTCTTAGACTCACGGTAGATTATATACCAACCAAAGATTCCTTTACTACTAAAACCAACTTAAAAAAGCTTAACATAATGAATTTCCAACATTCAGACCATATAATCAACCTATATACCTAATGAAATACCATGACACACATTTCCGATACAGTTGATCAACTTGTATATTTTTCTTTCATGTTAAAGAGAAAATCTTCCACCTTCTATTAACCTTAGAAGAAGTCAATCAATGACCTTACCTACTAGACATGATTGAAACCCATTATGCATGGAATTTACATCAAGAGTAGACCTTATCATGATTTACATATCACCATTAATCCTTCAATAATATTTTAGATCATCAATTCCATACCTTACTCACATTAGATTACAATCATAACTTGATTCAACTTTGAGGACTTTCAACGAGAGACTATGCCAAACAAACGGTGACATCCTTGACACTTAACTCAACATGACATGGCTTTTTACTCATGAAATATCAACTTTGACATGCTTTAGACCAAGACTCAACAATCTCACACTTATAAAATTAGAATCATAATGAAAAACTTGGTTTATAGTGACACATCGAGTTATTTTAGATGACAACATGACAAACTCAGACACCTACAAGTAGCAAGAACTATAAAAACACATGGATATATCACAACCCATACCTTACGTATCTTGAAGTTTCCCACACTCTTAGCTTCTTCAACTTCTCATGTACTAGAGCAATGAGACACATATGATCTTATTCAACCTTTGACATTTTAACCAAATAGAACATACTTCCTTGTTCTAATTTGGGCATGATGACTTTTTCTTTGTTTTTAATAGCACTAGAAATATATTTGATAAAATTCATTAGATTAGGATTCATGGTATGAATTTCAGACTATGAATAAAATCTCTTGACATATTTGGATTAAACAACATCCTTCTTGACCATATGGGTAGACCTAACTATCTCATAATCATTCTTAGGCCTGATTTTCCTCTCGAAATCTTTCTTTTCCCACATTTTGTATGCTTGGAACTTGTTAATAGCTCTTGTAGATTCACCTTGATGAGAAAAACTAGCAATGTGTCCTTGTTTCTGAAACTTGTAACACAACACCTTTCCAACTTAAGGATCAAACATAGTTAAGTTCCAACCATAGTCCTTAGTTCTATGGACATACTCATAACATGAATGACATTCACCTTTGAAGAGGACTTAACCATTCCAAGGGGAGATTGTTTTGTAAAGTCTATCTCTATGACCAAACTTATGACAAACACAACAATAACCATTGAAATAAGTACCATACCTAGTAGCATTAGGTTTTCTAATAAATTTAGACCTTCTTAAATCAATCCTCTTTGTCTCCTTTATGTTAGAATGAGTGTTTGGAAAAAATATTCATCAATCTCCTTCTTGTTTCCCTTGAAACCTAGCTAGTTTTGTCATTTACAACTCTTTATATATCTAGGATCCCATCAAGATATTTAGTGCTCTTTATAACATCTCATACATATTAAACCTACTAGATTCACCTTCAAGATCATATTCTAGGACTTTTAATTTCTCTTCATACCTACAAAAACTTCTTCTTTATTCCTTAGGGATTTAGTCACTCTATCAATTTGCAATTCCAAAACCTTGATGACCTGATCATGCTCTATCTCCATGTAATTGATATGATCTTGTAGAATATTAATCAAAGACCCTGTAACTTCATACTTCATCCTTAATTTAGCCTCAACATCTGAAGACTTACCCATTTCTTGTACTCCAAGAGGATGTCCTTTAAGTGAATAAACTTACTTCTAAAGGACCTACTTTGATACCAATTGGTGGAATCACAAGAGACAAAGATATGAGTGAATCCTTATATTAAAAATTTATTTAATTTCCATACATCATTTATGCAACCATTCAATCAAACATCAACCATATGTGTGTTTACTTAAGCATCGACTTAAACATACACAAGAGAGCACACAAGAACAAAAAATTTAATTGGGAAAACCTTAGGGGAAGAAAACCCCTGGAAATATTCTTATATTACACAAAACAAAGAGATTTAGAGAAATACCAACTTCACAAGGAGTACCGAGCCATAGCTTAGTAGAGCACCAAACCTATAAGGAACACCAAACCCTAATTTAGTGAAGTACCAACTCCAAAAGGAGGATATAACCCCCTAAGATGATAAAGCACCTACTCAACAATATGAAGATGAAAATATCTCGATTATTTTTTTCTGCAAGTGATGGAGATCACAAATTCAGCTCACACTTCTTCAAAAAATCTATAAAATTGTTAGATTTAGTAGGGAAAATGAGATCTATAGATCACATATCCACCATTAAAGGCTGAAGATTATAGATTATGATGTATAATCGATTAGACAAAGAAATAACTTGAAATAGATAGCAAATAATAGAGCTAAATGAGAAAGATATTAAATAAAATAACAAGAACAAGAACAAGAACACATTACACCAGATATAAGTGGAGAAACTTGGAGGAAAAATCCACTGGTAAAGTATTGTCTTTTATTAAGAATCTGATACAATTTTACCCAACACTTCCACTTCGCTCCTTAGCTATATTTCACATCTGCAAAGCTATGTCTCACATTTTTTCAATAGCTAAAACATTCAGTTAATCAACCCATCCTACATACAAATCATAGTATTTAATACAAGCATGCATATCTCATTGTAGATAGTCAAGCAATCAATCCCAAGAGGGATCACCCAATAAATTGGGTGGGTGAATCGCAGGCCACTTCACTCTTTGAGTGTGAAAGGCTTCACACATTAAAGTTTGATCAGACAAACTATGATCATGTTGGGGTGTGCCCAAGTGGCTAATCCCACTTGAAATTATCACCCCAACACTCCCCCTTAATGTTAAGTGGGAGAAAACAATCAGACATGCCAAGTTTCAAACCCATGAATCAACAACAATGATTCAAGCTTAGCATGCTAACAAGGGAAATCCATAGATCTTCCCAAACAGAGATTCTTAAGACCAGTGCTTTATAGTATGAAGACTTACATTAGACCATGGAGCCTTTTATAAGCTAAGGAATACCCATGACTAAAGCTTCACTGGGATTTACAAGTAACTTCACAAAATAGTGACACATTTACTTATTACAATTGGAGGAAGTATTGGAAGTTTGAACATGCTGTTAAGAGGTGGAATTGTCATGTGCACTCCCCCTCAAGGGAAACTATTGTAAGAGTTGGACTATATTAGCAGCATAAAATGCACGGAATAATGATATATTTTCCAATTCATTCAGGATATTACAAATATATAGGCAATGTTGCTCCTATAATCAAGGAAGCTAAACATAACCTCTCACTAACTCTATACAAGATGTTATAACAATACACTCCCTAAATAAGTGGGTTGTTGTAACTCACAACCAACCACACCAACAATGCAATATTATATTATCCTAGATAATATATTTACTCACACTAACATATTAGTGAGCACTAATAGTTAGGATATTCCTAACAACTATGACAGGCCCAAAAAGGCATGAAACTTTCAAAACTTGATAGAATATAGTGGTTTTGTAAAAATATCTACAACCTGATCTTCAGTTGGATAGAACTGGAGATCAATATCACCATTAAGGACATTTTCTCTGATGAAATGCATATGGACTTTAATATGCTTTGTCCTTTGATGTTGAATTAGATTATTTTCAAGAGAAATGTAGCTTTGATTGTCACATAGAAGAGTATTACTCCCTTTGACATTTGCGTACAACTTAGCCAACAACCTTTTCAAGAACATTACTTCTTTAACAACTTCCATGACACTCTTATACTTTGCCTCAATGGAAGAGATAAACAATGTTGGTTATTTTTTGTTACTCAAAGTAATGAAACTTGTACCAAGATTGAAAAGATATCCAGAAGTAGACTTCCTATCTGTAGCATCACCAACATGATCAGAATCACAATAACCAAATAATTGTGCATCATAAGAAGAAGAATAAACAAGACCAAAATTGATTATGCCTTTGATATATTTCAAAAATTTTGTTTCCATTTTCTAATGATCCTCATAAGGTTCTTGCATAAATCTTGACACTAATCCTACTGCATAAGAAATATCAGGTCTAGTAATAGTCAAATAGATCAAACTACCAACTAGCTTCCTATAAAGAGTAGGATCAAATTTAGCACAAGCTGGTTTAGGATCAAACTTAACACCAAATTCAATAGGAATGGTAGTAAGCCTACAATAAAACATGTCAAATATCTTAAGTAGATTAACAACATATTGAGATTGAGATGAAAGAATAAAGTTATGATCTTGAATGATAATCATGCCAAGAAAATGATTTAATAAACCTAAATTAGTCATTTCAAAATGTTGTTTTAACCTTTGTTTGATTTTTACAATTAGAATTTTATCACTGCTAGTAATCAAAAGATCATCTACATATAAGACAATAATGATAATATGATTGTTATCAAACTTGACAAATAAATCATTATCAGAACATCAATTATAAAAACCAAGATCTTGAAAGAAACAATTAATTTTAGCATACCAAGCTCTAGGAGCTTGTTTAAGACCATACAAAGACTTTTTAAGCTTACAAACATAAATTTCCTTTCCAGGAGCCTCAAAGCCTTTAGGATGACTCATATAGATTTCTTCTTTTAAGTCACCATTTAAAAATCATTTTTGACATCCATTTGATGAATCTCCCAACCATATTGGGTGGCCAATGCAAGAAGAACTCTTACAGTACTCATCTTGGAAATAGGAGAAAAAGTCTCAACATAGTCAATACCTAGTTTTTGAGTGAAACCACAAGCTACTAGCCTTGCTTTGAACTTTTCAATCTCTCCTAGAGAGTTATATTTAATTTTGAACAACCACCTAGATCCTACAATGCTTCTTTTAGGAGGGACTAGTTCCCAAGTTTCATTTTTGATTAGAGAATTGTATTCATCCTTCATAGCTTGAAGCCATCTAACATCTTGAGATGATTATTCAAAGGATTGTGGTTCTACCTCATATTGGGTCAACAAGTCATGGTAGGTATGCTGACTTCTAGTTAGTTTTCTAAGATTATCAAGCTGAGAGTTTTGAACAAGATTTTTAGCCCATCTAGGAATCTTAGGTTGCAAGAAATTTTGGGATGACTCCCCCTCAATCTCCATAATATATAGATCAAGATAATAAACCTCTTAAACTTTTGTTTCCATAATGTCAGTAGGAGGATTATCAGGATCTATGTCTAGAGCAGCAGAGGAGGGTTCATTAGGATCAACAGAGAAAGTTCTTTCTAAGACTTGAACATTTTTGTTTTCAACAATTTCATGCTTGAATGGATCATAGACTCTCAAACCTTTAGTTTTATAGCCATAGCCAAAAAAATACAAGAAAAGGAAGTTGGATCAAGATTCTTCCTTTTAGCTTTTGGAATGAAGATGGAAGCAGGACTACCAAATATTCTTAGGTGAGAGATATTTGGTTTCTTGCTTTGTCCATACTTCATGAGGAGTAGCTTGATGAAGAGGTTTTGTAGGTAGTATATTTAAAATATAGACATCAGTGTTCATAGCTTCAACCCATAAGAACTTAGGAACATTGGAAGCATGAATCATAGTCTTAGCCATTTCTAAGATAGTCCTATTCTTTCTGCAATGCCATTTTGCTGAGGGGAATAGGGAGTGGTTAATTCTCTTTGAATTCCACATGACACAAAAAATCATCAAAGGCTTTGCTGACATATTCACCTCCATTATTAGTCCTAATTCTCTTAATTTTCAGATTTGAAGCATTCTCAACTAGAGCTTTAAATTCCTAAAATTTAGATAGGACATCAGAATTCTTCTTAATGAAATAAGACCAAGTCATTCTAGAATAATCATCAATAAAGAAAACAACATACAATTCACCACTGAGAGAAGGAACCTCAAGTGGACCTCTTACATCACTATGGATCAGTTCTAATAACTGAGAGGAATTTGGATCATGATGTTTGTGAAATGGTTGAGCATGTTGCTTACCATGTAGGAAACTTTCACAAGTTTCATGTTCTAATTTTATCTTAGGAAGACCAACAACAAGATTTAGTCTAGACATATCATACAGACTCTTGAAATTTACATGACCAAGTCTTTCATGCCATAGCTGAATATCATTCTTAGAAGAGGAAGAAAAACAAGACTTAGAGACAAAACCATCAAAGATATATAACTTATTCTTCTGGATCCTAGAAAGCAATGACATTTTTAAACTAATATTTGACATACCATTTTCTTGTAGAAAAACAACTTTATAATTTTCTTTGGTTAGCTAAGAGCAAGAAAAAATATTCTTTTTCAGTTTAGGGACATACAAGACATTCCTAATTAAACCATTAGATAGCTTAACATTGCCACAACCTTCAACTCTAATGATAGAGTTATCTCCTAGATAGATATTCTCTTCACATTTGACCATATTTGAAAGGATATTAGGGATGCAAGTCATGTTCCTGGAGGCACCATTGTCAAGAATCCATTCATTGTCATTTGAAGCTAAGAGGGAAGTATACAAAGAAATAGATTTCTTAGCTACATTTTCTTGCTTTTGCTTCTGATTTTTCTTGAAATTATTAGGCTTGTTGTTTTTAGCATTCTTGACTAATTTATTAATCTTGACTCTATAATAAAACTCTTTGTCAATGACCCTTGTTGATGTGTGTCAATGCCCCTTGTTGACGCACATCAATGATCCTTGTTGACACGTGTCAATGGCCCCTGTTGACGTGTGTTAATGGTTTTTGTTGACATACGTCAATAAGGGTTATTGATGCACGTCAACAAGGGGCATTGATGTGCGTCAACAGGGGTCATTGACGCGCATCAACAAGGGTTATTGACACACGCCAATAGGGGAAATTTACATGCATCAACAAGGTTCATTGATGCACATCAATAGGGGTCATTGGCGTACATCAACAAGTTGTGTTGATGCACGTAAATGGTACTTGTTGACGTGTGTCAATGGCCCCTATTGATGCATGTCAATAAACCTTGTTGATGTCGTCAACGAGGTCCATTGATGTCGTGTTGATGCACGTCAATGAGGGTCATTGACGTCGTGTTGACATGTGTCAATGGTTCTTGTTGATGTGTGTCAATAGTGCATTAGTACCTGAAACTCTATAGTTTCTCCACTTGAAAAACTGGCGAAAATTTGTTACGGAATCTTTGTCAAATTCACCTTTCCACAAACTGGTTCTGGGGATATTTGCCAAGTATTTTCCACCTATAATTTTCTAGAGGTGTCTTAAAATGAACCCTTCTCTAACCAAGGATATCCAAGAACAATATCCATACCATCCATATCTAAAGCATAAAAATATGAATGTAAAAGATATTTATCCATAGAGAGCTTTAAATCTTCAAAAATTTAATATGCTTACCATCCACTTGAGCTTCCTTAATATGTTTTGCTTGCACATGTAGATTTTGAGCTACATCCATATTGATGAATTTATATTTGCTGCTAGGGTTTATGGAAACAATTACCTTTTTTCTTTGAATACACCCTTAAAATTGAAATATTGAAGCTTCCTTATTTAGAGATGCACTATCATGTGTAACAACTTCGTCATCAAATTTTTTTTTCTTTGTATTCTTCTTCTTCTTCTTCTTTAACAAAATTATGTTTCTTTTTTGTTTCCCATTTAGCTAAGAAAATATCTTCCATTTCCTCCCAATCCCAATCCAATAGATCTATATCCAAATAATAATACCAATGTTGTGCTTTCCCACCAAGATGAAGATAAAAACCAACCCATACTAAACATTCTTCAAAATAAATTTGTTTAAATTGTATCCACCATTTTTTTGCATCAATTTCCCCATTACCATAAAAAAATTGTATATCCATGATGCATAAGAATTAGGGTTTCAAAACTTACTCCTTGACTAATATTTGACTTGATGATTTCGTTTATCATTCAACCTCCAACTGGAACCATAAAGAAGTAACCCCTGCTAAAATTGTGAGAGATTTCTGAATATGTAAAATAATCAAAGAAAGATAGAAAATTGCAACATGTAGGCCATTTTTTTAAAACACACAACTCTCAATATATTCTTCAAACAAGATCCAAAAATTCTGAAATTTTTACCATAGCTTCCTGATGAAGATTCTAAGAATTGGTTAAAATTTAAAACTTAATTCTAAAAATGTGGCTTATGAAGCAAATTTAGGTGAAACCCTAAAAATGAAATAACTTCAACAAAAAGATTGAAAATTTATGAAATTTGAACTATAGATTTATGAAACATTTTCAAAAGCGTGGTAAAAAATTGAGAAAATACTCAAAGCCATTTCCAAAATATAGCCGAATCAATAAAATTAGGGTTTGGACCCAATTTTTTTTTGAAATCGATGCTTTGATACCACTTGATAAGATCCTTGCATATAATTAATCAATAAATTAGATAAGATAACCAAAAAAAGAGATATGGGGGGCCAAGGTTCCAAAATAATCAATATATGCAGAATAATACCCTTAAGGTAGGGCAATACCATATAGTGCTCCTTAAGGAAGGAGTAACTCCACAATATCCCAAGATGGGAATCAACTTCGAGGGGGAAACCTCCAATATACCTCTGCCAAGTAGAAGAATCAAATAATACATCAATGAAATATTCATAATGATACTCACATCCTTTAAATAGGATGGGTAACACCTAATCCCAATGTAGGCTGACTCATTACCCAATATAACTAATTCGTATGTGAGCCCATATAACTAACTAAGGGGATGTGTGCCACATGTCAAAGCATCTCCATCAAACCATATACATTATAATATTATATCCTGTGTGAACCCATACATATAACTAAGGGGATGTGTGCCACATGGCCACATCTCCATTAACCCATATACATTATAATATCATATCCCAAGGTACATAACACCGTTTTAACATGAAAATTAGCTAATTAATTAATTATGAACTTAAGATCATAGCAAAGTTCATCAAATTACCAAATATATCTGGATTTGGTCTAAAAATAGCTTAAATTGGTTGATTTAAGATCAAATTAATAGAACAGAATCAGGGCCGAGTTATGAGAGCTCAATGAGTTCTTTTGTAACTCATCTCGATGAGCTAAAGGATGATCTACATGAGCTCGGACCGAGTTGATCTAGAGTAGTTTGATGAGTTATTTAGAAAATCTATGGGGCGAGCTAAAAACCGAGCTACACAAGCTCAAAATGAGATACTTTAACAAATAAAATAAGTTAAATTACAACTTATACGAGGGGTTAACACATTGCACAAATCAACAATACCAAGAAAGGAACATGTCTTCTTTAAAACAGATCCTCAGATAGATGCGACGGTTTAAAAAATTAAAGTTAAAGCCTCTTTGGGTCTAAAAGCGATAAAAAACCATGAAATAATATAAATAAACATGTGTCCATTTTTGGAATAATCTGGTCAAGAGTAGAAACTTCATCAAGCAGGGCAGCAAATGGAAAGTGGGGGATGGCAGTGAGATAAACTTCTGGGAGGATAACTGGTTCAGTGATAATCTCTTGGATAGATTTGGGATAGCTAAGGACAGCCTTATAAGCAAGTATGGAACTAAAATCAAGGACTACATTGAAGGAAATGGCACCAACAAGATTTGGAAAAAACTTACTGTGGAGCAAATTGAGCTGAAACAAATTACTTCCTCCCTTCAGGATCTTTTAGATCTCTTTCCTTTAAGTCAGCTGGATTCCAAGGATGAGCTGGTTTGGAACAATTCACATGATGGGAAATACTCAGTCAAATCTGGTTATATCAATCTTTTTCACAGTAATCAATCTGATTTTAACTGGAACAAGATCTGGATGCCTGAGTTAACCCCCAAAATAAATTTCTTTCTTTGGCTGGCCATCAGAGGTAGAATTCTCACCACTGACAATTTGATGAGAAGAGGATTTATAATTCCTAATTGGTGCCACCTTTGTAGGAATGACTATGAAGACATTAGTCATCTGTTCATACATTGTGATTATGCCAATAGAATTTGGAACTTTGTCCTTTCTAAATTCGAAGCTCTTTGGGTGTTGCCGAAGGATCTTAATCAGCTATGGAATCAATGGAACCCACCATTCAGACATTGTGTTATCAAAAGAATCTGGAAATTAGCCATCCCACATTTAATCTGGAGGATTTGGAAGGATAGAAATAATATCATTTTCAGAAATAAGAAGCAAAATTATAAACTCAGTATTGGCAAAATTTCTCAAGGTCTCAAAGAGGACATGGCCAGATTTAAACCTCCCAAGAACAAGTGTTATCCTGAGAATGAAGAACACATCTTATCTAATTGGCAGATTGGAAATTGGAGCAACCCTGGGAATAGTGTAGATAGATCTTCGATTAAATGGCATCCTCCTGACTCTAATTGGTACAAGCTGAACTTTGATGGCACCTCTAAGGGAAACCCTGGGACAGAAGCAGGAGGAGGAGCAATACGGGACCACAAAGGTAATTTGATTGCTGCATATGCTGGAAAAATGGGAATTCAAACCAATCATTTTGCCGAAGCATTATCTGCTCTCTGGGGCTTGAGAGTTGCACGGGCTCAAAATATTCAGAACCTTGTTGTTGAAGGGGACTCCCTTAATATCATTAAACTTCTTAATCAGTCCTCATCTCCCAGTTGGAGTATTAAAGATTTTATCTCTGAATCCATAAGCATTAGTCACACCTTCAATAGCATCAGAATCATACATACTTACAGGGAGGGCAATAAATTGGCGGATGCACTGGCCAATTATGGCATTAATATAAATTTCACCGTCTGGGATAATGATAGTATCCCTAATCAGCTTCACAACAGCATCCATGCGGACCTTCATAAGCAAGCAATCCCTAGAGATGAGCCTTAATCTTTGGAGGAAGATCAGAATCATTAATACTTTCACACGTGCTGCTTTAATGAATATGGCGAGGCAAATAATATCAATTTCAAATGATAGCAAGAATTATTTAGGGAACTTCAAGTGGAGTTATCTAGATTTGAAAATCACGCACGCGGGAGGTACAACAGCTGTTGATATCCGGATGCTAAGCTCCATGAAAACCGATGATAAATGCAATGTGATTGTTGACAGGGAAAGGGTTATCACACGCGACTTCCCGCAGGCTCAGTTCAGCAGTTACGCAGCCGTTCGTGAGAAGACCAACGGCTATAGTTCCCAGTCTTATGCGACCTTCAACAGCAAGAAACGGACTGTTCTTCACGCTCAGAGGCATTCGAGAAATTGTTGTAACCAGTATACCACAGAGAAGATGGGAGGACCTCCCTGTCAAATTGAGCCGTGCGCGGACCCCGACTGGAAGGAAAACACTGAGCTTTGGAACATTCTCAGCATAGGCGGCTTCACCAACTTCGTTGATAGGGTGCAGGGACATGATCAAAGCATTTCTGTATGCTTTGCTAAGGAGTGGAAAGAGAGGACTGTCGACTATGGGGGACAGAAGATACTTGTCAATGAAGATCTCATTGCTGAAGCGACCGGCCTCAGCTTGGAAGGGTACCGCTTCTTCAACAAAAGGGTTATCAAAGAAGCTGAAGAAAGAAGATTTGTGGAGGAAGATGAGAAGCTCATATTTAGCACAGCGGGTCTGCTTGTCAGCTCAATTCCATCACCCTATGATGAAGTCACTCGCATGATGATTCGATTCATCTCCTTGGAAGGTAGGTTTGTCACTGTCCCTGCTAAGCATCTCATCTTTTTAAACCACTTCCGTAGGAATAGATTGGTTTGCTTCCCTCATTATCTGTTAAACTCCCTTGAGCGCTCCATTTTGGAGTTCCAGAAGCACACCCGGGCGGTTCCCTTGCATCAAGGGCTTATATTGTTAATTCACAAATGCTGCCTTCTTAAGTACCCCGGTCTTCCTTCCTCTCCTAGCCCGGCTCCCCCTTTGATGGGCTCTGCTGCTGCCAGTCCTGTTTCCCCTGCTGCCCTTGCTGCTGCCCCCGCCACCGGTGCTGCTACCCCCATGCCGGCTGCACAAGCTTCTCCTTCAATTCCTCCTGTTGCTGCTCCTGTCACCCACCTCGCCTCTACCTCTAAAAGACCAATCACCAGGGCTTCCAGGAGACTCAACCTTGAGACTCTTGCTGTGGGGAAGGAGCCTATTGAACTTGACATTGCACGTGACCTGCTGAACATTAGTAGTGCCAGTCCCCGGGAAGTACAGATGGATAGCTCTTCTAAGAGGCTGGAGGCCTTAGAGGCTGAGATAAATTTGCTGAAGGATGAGGTCAAAAACCTAGCTAAGCAAAAAGGTAAGAAAAGCATGGAGGGGGAAGGGAGCATTGATAACAGTCAGATTGAAGACATATACAAGAAGCTGACCTCCTTAGACTCCCGCCTAGGGAAGGCTAAGACTAGACATGATTACAACATTTCCGCCTTTAGGGCCATCGAGGAGTTCATCGAGGGTCATGCCAAAAGTGTTTCCAACCTCAGCGGTGTCCCGGCTGCACTTTGGGGCAATGAAAAAGAGAGCAAAAGAACCATCGAGGAGCTCGATAAGATGGATGCTGCCCACATGACTGCATTGGGTATGTTTCATGCCTGGAAAAGAGTCAAGATCAGTATCGATAAAGCTGCCAAGAAGTAGTCCTGGATGCTTCTGCTGCTTTTAGTTGTTATTTTTGTTGTTTCTTGGCAGTCGGCTTACTATTTTTTTGCTGTTGTTTTGCTGTTATGTCTCGTTTGTGTAGCTGTTTCTGGGCTACGTAGAACTTCATTGTAATACTTGGACTTTGTTCCATCAGCTCTGTTTCTCACTCTTATTCCGGCTTTCAGGCCTTCTTTTGTATTCAAGGGTATAGTCCCTTTCAAAAAACTATTTGCCAATATTTAAAAAAACATGTGTCAATATGCGTAGCTTTAAAATAAAGCAAATAAACATGTCACTTTTTAGTTAGCTCGCATTTCATAATGCAGCTAATAAGATAGACTACCAATTAATTAAAAGATAGAACCGTATACACGTGTCTTTAATTAATTGGATCACATTTCACATTCTGACACAATGTGAAAGAAAATTCTAAGTCAAACAAGCCACTTGTCAAAAAATTAATGGCTTAAACAATTGACACTTGGTGGCTTTCCGCCAAACTTTAAATAAAGACTTTGAGCGGATTAAAAAAAACCCGAAAGTTAGCTAATTTTAAAATAAAGTTCAGGTCCAAAAAAGGAATAAAACAGGTGTCACAATCTAAGTGGAAAATCCAACGCAAAGACTAAAACCTTGACACAATTAGAATACATGTCAAAAAATAATTGGATCGTGTTTCGCAAGTCGACAAATTTTGACAAGTGTGGAAAATATAATACATGTCATCTTTCAATTAGATTAGACTTCGTAGTTCACAGACTTAAAAAAATCCGCGGAAAGGAGAAAATTAAATATCCCATGTCTAAAGGAGAGTTAATAAACCTACAAAACAAAGAAATAAATTCTCGACATTGTGAAAATACTAAGACAAGTGTCACGATTCTATTAACTCACACTTTGCAAGTATGACCAAAAAAAAGATAGATATATACGTGTTCAAATGCTATTGGATCACACTTTGCAGTGCAACCAAAATGACTAAAGCAAACTAAAGACACGTGGAGCCTTTTAAATGGCTCACATTTCATAAATCTGACAAATGTGATAAGGTGGAAAATTTTAATTGGATAACAACTGCCATAAATAAAAGACTAACAAATGCGAAATGTGGAGCAATTCTATTCACTTAAGTTTAAAGAATGTCGAAATAGCTAAGTCAAGTCTGACAATGCAAAGACACACGTAAATCCCTTATTAGCTCATGGATTGCAACTGACAATCAGATAAACAATATTATGACACCATGAAGCAAGATGGAGCTTTTGATTGGCTCGAGACTTCATAAAAACTAAAAAATGTGACACTAGATGGAGCAATATGTTTGGCCCTGAGCTTCGTAATCAAAGGAAGTCAAATAAGTCCATCGGGGCCAAGCCGGATGCTACCTTGGAGGGTTGGCCCAAGATTTGCAAAGAAAAAAAGATGTCATATTGAATCCATTTGACACTCTAAGAGATTGTATGATTTTGCAAACATGAAAAATAAAAACAAGGAAGCTACGCGGAACAATATTATTGGTACAAGCTTTGTAAAATTGATAATGACCGAGAAAATACGGCCGAGATGTCACAAAATGATTAGCCAAAGCTTTGCAAAGACCAAAATGTTGAAAAATAAATACTTTACATCTAGGATGGACTTAAAAGTCATGAATAAATTGGATCTAACTAAATATTTCAGATCCGCATTAAAAATATGACACTAACGACTATTTATAGTGGGAATACTAGAAAAATAGCTCATACACAACATATTCAAGCCGTAAATGGCTAAAATGAGACGCAAAAGCATATAATAAGAAAAAAATCTTAAACATGATCTAAATAACCATTTATCCAATTTTAATCAATATTTCAAGCAATATTAGGTGGGACCTAGAAGTTTAAACCTGGTTATCTTGAACACGACTGTGGAACTTTTGGGTCTCACAGATCCGTCAATAAACTTAAAGTTTCTTCTCCCTTTCAATTCAAAATACTTCTAGATCGATCCTACACATGCACAATCACCATGATTTGATACCATGTTAGATTTAGCAGGGAAACTAAGATCTACAGATCACATATCGCCATTAAAGGCTGAAGATTATAGATTATGATGTACAATTGATTAGATAAAGAAATAACTTGAAATAAATAGAAAATAACATGCTAAATGAGAAAGACCTTAAATAAAATAACAAGAACAAGAAAACATTACACCAAATATAAGTGGAGAAACCCGAAGGAAAAAATCCATTGGTAAAACATTGTCTTTTATTAAGAATCGATACAATTTTACCCAACACTTCCACTTTGCTCCTTAGCTATATTTCACATCTACAAAGCCATGTATCACATTTTTCAATAGCTAAAACATTCAGTTAATCATCCCATCCTACATACAACTCGTAGTCTTTAATACAAGTCGCATAGGCTGTTAAAGGTAGTCAAACAATCAATCCCAAGAGGGATCACCTAGTTAATTGGGTGGGTGAATCGGTCAGGCTGCTTCACTCTTTGAGTGTGAAAGGATTCACATAGTAAATATTGATCAGAAAAACTATGATCATGTTGTGGCGTGCCCAAGTGGCTAATCCCACTTAACATTATCACCCCAAAAACCCTCATTCTCTTAACTTGATCTTTCTTATTCTTTCATGGACATGATTTGGATTCAAACTATTGCATTGAATCTATATAAAATTATTTATATTTTTACACACATCCTAAAATATGATTTTATTTTTTTGAATAGATTTCAATCTCTCACCTAGGTGTCATTATCCCTCCTATCCAACTAGTTCAAAAATGAATGAAACACTTACATTTACATGCATTCCAAATCATAAACATAAGGAAGGTTGGTCTAAATAAATTATCTCAACCATTAAAAATAAAAAAATGTAACATCTTATAAACATTCATCAAATGGAACCATATAGGTCGGCCATACTCAAAGACACCAAACAAGCCCAAAACGGGCTCAAAACCCCATCACCTAGCTCCTCAAAGACCACAAACATCATCCACATGATTATTCAAGATCCCAAATATCTCACACATGTAAAATATGACATAAAAATATCATACATGTTCGTAAATTAGATGTCACCAATCAAATGGTTCATAATGCCATTATGAAGCCTCATATCCTTCACCAATTAGTTTTTTCCAGAACTAGTCTTCACCTACGACCTTTTAGACCATACCAAAACACTACGGTTATGATATGTAGCCACTCATTAGAGATAAAATAACATGTACATCACATACATGTTTTCTAGAGCTCTGAAATATTCATACATGCAAACTACACCAACTTTCCTCTTCACCAAACTGAGTTGCCTAGAAAGCCATTTTGTAAATTCAACTAGTTTTCACCATTACTATTAGTTTAAATACATCCAAATTACTTAAATAGGAACCAAATTAATCCCTCATCAATATCCAATTGATATAAAACATCAAAAATCCATCTCATGTATATTCTACCTCCATATTCTAGCTAGAGCAATCCTGTTCTTAAAATAACTAACCTTCTTCTTCACAATGAGATGTATGAATTATAAAATATAATCATAAAGAGACAAATCATATACCATTATAAATAATCTAAATCCTATTTCCATAATACCTTACATTTCCTTACAAATCCAAGTGGAGGGCTTTCAACTAGGTCCATTTATGAAACTTCTCACTTAGGCTTCTTAGGACTCAAGAACTAGTCTTGAGGTCAAGTTTCTCACCTACAAAAACAATTCCAAGATTAAATAAAGAATTAAAAAACCCTTAAAAATGTTTTATAAACACTAATAAACCTTTTAAAATAATGAATAATCCCAAAATAATCATGAACCTCATGAAGCTACAAAAGATCATGCTTAACTAGGCATCTTCCATATTTGACCTTCAAAGATCAGGTCATAACTTGCTCATACCTTATCAAAAACAAAATTTTGATATATCATTGGAAATATATCTGAAATCAAATAACAACAAAACTTTAACCAAGTCTTAACTCTACCCATATCTCTCACAATTCCACTTTTACCACAGATTTCTCCAAACTACCCAAAAAACAATTCCTCATAAATAGGGCACACTTTTCCATTTAGGACCTCAAAAATGTTCTAAAACTATAATGTAAATCTAGAACAAATCCTAGGCTATTTTTTTGCAATTTATTCATCACCTTCTTTGGACAAATTTTCCACAAACCAAACATCTTTAGAAACAAACATTTTTGAGTAGGGCCCACAAATAGTCACATGATCTAATATACCATTATAGAAATTTGGAGGATTTCTCTACAATATTCAATCATCAATTTTTGAGAATCAATCAAAACAGAATCATTACACTCAATTTCCTCCAAGTCACTTTTTTATAGGGTTTCAAAGCAACTTATCTTATTAACGATTATTCATAAAAATATGACAATCAAACCACATGATTCTTTTTGATAAAATTTCTTGGATCAATTTAAAAACATCCTTTAAATCCTCTAGGTCCCATGAAAAACATACAATCCACAACGAGCATCAAAAAGTCAACTTTTACCTCAAAATAATGATCTAGAAAACCCAATTTTTCCCAAATCTTCATATCTTACAAAATATTCTTTAGAATGACCTGAAACTTGTCATGAAGAATCATGAAAACATACTGTAAATTTACATACTAACCATATATCTCAAATAAGTCTTAAACTCTCTAGACATAGTGACTTACCTATGCAATCATACCTTGTTTTCACCTGCTTTCTTCCCAAGGACCATGAAACACCACTAAACCTTTAAGAACTGACTGAAACTTATAATATACCTCATATAAAATTCCACATATTTATACCATGATCCAACAAGATTTATCATCTCCAAAATCATTCCTCCAACTCATTCGCATGTTCTAGGACTAAGAATAAGCTTAGAATGACCGCTACAACCCATGAAATCACATGAAAAAAACTTGAAGACATCATACGAGACACTTTGACACCCTTGAAACACCATACTAATTTTTTTAACCTCATGAAAACTTTAAAATCACTTGAGAGTACTCAAACCATGACTATGCAAGATAAATCATGCTCTAGAGCAACATAAAGCTTACCAAACTTGGGAACTACCAATCAACCTTCATGTTTGACCTTTGAATCACACCTCATGGAGACACATATGAAATCATGACACCCTTTTCCATCAATGGAATTAAATTCAATAAAAATACTAACACAAAATGGCTAAAAACCCTTACATCCTTGCTTATTGTTGAGCTTTTCCACAATATTATATTTAATTAGGGTGTAAAAATTTAGTGAACCAAACTCTTGAATATAATTTATTGACCAAACCCTAGTGAATTTAGGGTTTAATATTATAATCTTGGGATATTTTGATTTATATTTTTTACATCATCACACTTATTCCTTAAATATTTTATCATCATGACTTCAAACCTAAGGTCCCAATCCCTCAATCTGGTATGGGATAATATCCTTCCCAAAATTTCCATACACATATCATGTATGGAAAAGGGGATATTTATGATGGTAATACTTATATCATGAATGATGAGGATCCTACAATTTTTTATATACAAGATGAATAAATTCCTCCTACTCAACAACATCCACCTTATTTTTATTCTTCCCCATGATTATTGAATTTAATGATGTTACAACTCGCCATACTTGTTTTATTAGAATTTGTATTAAATTTTATTATATGAAATAAATCACTAAAACTCATAAATGACAAGGTTTAACGATACCTGTGTGGATGATGATGAAATAAAGTGAATCCAAATGTGCACACAAAGCTTCTTTTCCAAAGAGTCATGAACTTTCACACAAATAGAAAGCTTTAAGAAGAAATATATTAGATAATAAAAAGACAAGTTGCTTGGAAAAGGCCAATCCCAAAACCAAAGGGCTTCCTTTGATGAGTGTCAACTTTTCCCTAGATAATTTAGTTAGAGATAATGATAACAATATAGATAATATTAAATGAGGTGGATAAAAAATGATATATGTGACGCCTAGATGTTGGGACACAATCAACATCCTCAACAATAAGTTGGGGAGGGCTGAACATATTTTCCCAGTGGAGATTGGACTCTCCACTCTGCTCAAGAAAACCTCTAACTTCTAAATGATGTTGTTTGGGTTAGGTGTGAAGGCGATTATGTAGAGACTTATCTCGTATTATATGCTCGAATATTAAAAACAAAGGGTTTTATATAATTTCAATCACGAAGATAATGTCCGGATCATAAGCTTCTCCTAAAAGGGTCATCTAACATAAAAAAGAGGCTTACAAACACCAAATGATTATCCATAATTACATGGTTTTAAAAAAATATGATATTATGTGTAAAATATTTAAAATAGGAAAAAATTATTAGTGATTGATGCTAGTCTAGTGGATCGGTGTTGATTTGGGTGATCAATGCCGATCACTATCAAAGCGAGTTAAATGAATAAAACTTGTAAAGAATATGATTTTGATATAAAGAATATTATTTTAAATTTTTAGGATAATAGTTGATGATATTGAACTTGAGATAGGAATGTAACTATTTTAAATGAAAGGGAATTACCTTGATGAGAGAAGAACCAAGATGATTGATTGAATGTGTAAACAAGTTACTCTAAAGGGAATTTGATATAGCTAGATGTCCAGGACACTTCATGTTTGATAAATATGTAGTCCTAGAGGGCTTGCACCTATTATGAATAGGCTTAAAGATTGGATGTTTGGGAATGAATTCAAAATCCTTGGGTAAAGGCTTGAGCTGATTTGTATAGAATTGATGTCATATCAACATATCACCACTGATCCGTACCAATCGACACCGATTATAGGATAAGTTAGGTTTTTTATAGCCATTTCATTTTTACAAAGTTTTTGTTTTGTAATGGTTTAAGGGTTGTTTTTGAGTTTGTGGGATTATTTTTAGGTTGTATGATTTGTTTTGTTTTATTTTTTTAAACTTATGATTTTTTATGGTTGCATGTGGTTCTTTAGTGGTGAAATAGTAAATGTAATTTGGTAGAAAGATGAAAATGATTGTGTGGGGTGATTAAGAAAATATTATAATAAATATATGCTAAATATAAATATGTAGTAGTGCAATGATATAAATAATTAAGCACATATTTGACCCAAGTAAATAAGTAATCTATACTTGAAACCTCGATTACAAATGAAGAGATAAAAATACTTAGATAATTTGTAATGATTAGAAGGTATACTTGAGCTAGAAAGCTACTTGAATAATAACTCGAGCATCATAACTGAACCTAGAAAATGTAGAAGTATCAGAAATTCTAGGACTAGGTCGATTATGCAAGGTCGGGGGTGTCGAGACCTTCTTTGGGAACATGTGACTACTCAAAATCTATGAAACTCGGTTTCATAGGGTCATGAGATGTTCGATGGATGTCACCTTTACTCATTTGTATATCAATACAATTTGATGTTATTCATTTGGAATCTATAATAAGAAATAAACACAGGTGAAACCCCAAAGCACATTAAATTTGAAAAAGAAAAAGATGCAATTGGGGAGTCAGACTAATCCCAACGGTCACATGACTGATTGAACTTATGTTCCAGGTGCTACACTACATTTTAGACTCCATGTAGTTCTATGTGTGTGTAGAATCATTCCCTAGGTGGCTCTTGTGTAAGTTTCCCTTGATAGAGAGAAATAACTATATGCAGAAGATGTAGATAGATGTGTGCATGGAAAAATGAACTTCCCCTCCTATGAAGTGTATGCGAGAAAAATGTAGTCTATTACCCTTGTGTGGATGATAGAGGGATTCTTTAATGCTCTTATAAATGCCTTTAGATGCAATCTTAGGTGGAGATAGTAGATTCTTAGTGCTTGGTCCTCTATTATGATCACATAGCTTTGTATTTAAATAATTCCATTAGTTGAATTTAATAATTAACCACTAAAAGGATGAATAGTAAGAAATATATATGTTTAATAAATAAAAAATAACCAAAAGATGTGAGAAAGCGATTAAAGAGGTCGGGGGAACCCAAAGAGAATGGGGGCACACGGGTGCTGGCATTCTATCTAGGTGTTAGTGTCTAGAGTCAAAAATTCCAAAGTTTGAAAAGACAGGACTAGGAAAAAGGAGTGAAAGAATAAGATAGAAAGTAGAAAGCAAGCAAATAAGCCAAAGATAGTGATCAATTAGTACTTTTCTTGATTAAGAATCATATGAATGGTAGTATGTGACCAGGACTAGATAAATTCCTAAATTGCGTGATTTAGTGTCTAATTTTTCATCCACTTTATGTTGTTTAGTGAATACTTGATAACATAAATTAGATAAGAGATGCGTACTGATAACCCTATAGATCGATGGAAAAAATCATGCTAAGAGAAAAGGAAAAGTCTGGAGTGATAAAAAGTGAAGCGTGGAAGCTAGAGAAGAGGAAGTAAAATGTTATGGTGGGCGCGGGTTGTCCTTTGATGGGGTAATGGAAAGAGATAGCTAGTGGGGTGCCTTTGTGCCATGATCATGTGATCACCTACAACTTCTTCCAGGTGAGATGTTGTTTAAGAATGTGTATATGTTTTTAATTTTTGATGTTTGGTAAGACTCAGAGAGAGAAAGAGAAAGGAAGTGCTTTTCTATGATTCATTTGTCAACCATCAGTTGGGCATGAATTCTAGCATATAGGTTTCCCTCAATTAATGTGAGCTAATGCAGAGAAGCATAATGAAATGAAACGAGTTTTAAACCCAACTTGAAATGTTGAATTCGATGAAACAAAAAGATGAACAAGAGAAGGGATGCTCTTTCACTAATGTGATACTAATGAAAGGGAAGAAGTGTTCTTTTTAAAGCACCAAAATACGATTACTTTTAGATAATAGAAGAAGAGAAGGTTCCAGGGGATAAATTTTAATGTAAGAACCTTTTTAAAAGGAAACAAACATGCAACTTTTCACCTAGAAATGAAAGAATGCAAAGAACCCGAATGGGTCCCCAGGTGTGCCAAAATGTTTCACCTGATTCTAGAGCGTTTCTTTGAATGTTGACAAAATAGATAAGGGTAAAGGGCTAGGAGGAATACTTGTTAAGATGTTGGTTGTAGGTTGTTGCATGTGTATGAATTCTGGATCCATAACTGATCGTGAGAGCTTCCTTTTTGCTTGGAGGAACTACCTGAAATGGAAAACAAGACCACCAAATGAAAGTTAAATAATATATGTAGTGGACTACCTAGTGTATGCTAGATCCGGGAAGAGTGATACTTCCTAGATGGCTATCAATCCACTATTTAAAATAACTTAATGCTAATAATAAAGGAAATCCTACTATATTTAAAATGATTTAGGTATCTCATTCATCTATAATAAGCAAATTTGTTCACAATAGGCTAAGTTGTGACCAAATCGAAGGTCAAAGTCTTGGTTAGGGTACTAGTATTGGTTAGGGTGAGGTTTTGGGTGGTTTTGGGTATTTGGTGGAGGTTTTAAGCTCTGTTCTTGGTTTTTGGTCAAAACACAGAGACCGATGTCGGTCTGGTATGACCGATGTCAGTTTAGGTTAACCAGCGGTGGTTGTGGTTAACCGACGTTGGTATGGTTGGGGTACAGGAAACTCAATAAAAAATTGAGGTGAGAATAGATCTGAGGTTAGATTAAAGTGAAAGGGAAATGGCAAGGTTTGTGTGGGTCTTAGGTATGCACAAGAATGATTAAAATCCAGGATATGGGTAGTTCAAGGGTGTGGGTGAAGGGATGGTCAAGTTTGCATGGAGGCAAAATGGTGGGGGAATGGAAAGGGGAGCAGAAACTAATAATAGAAGTAAAGAGTTTGCTTAAATGATAATGAACTAGTCTTTGGTTAACAAAAACTTACCGTTTGTGCAAGCTTGATGTCTGGTTGGCAATGGTGGGTGATCAAATGGATGGAATTAGGTGTGGTACTGGCACTTCCCTGGATGCTCCTGTGAAGGAAAATGGATCTGTGGTTGCTTTAGGTGCCAGCTATGGATTCTCTAATGCGTGTACTAATACTATTCTACTTGCATGTAGCTCTGGTTTTGTCACTTGTTCTCAAAAGATATTACCAACCTCTCAAAAATGTGCCAACCTCGAAATAAGATTGTTTTGGGGTTAAATGGTAGCGACATGGTGATTATGGGTTGACCGGTGGTGGTTTAGGGTAACCGGCGTTGGTTAGGGCATGATTTTCTAGGTTTTCTAAAATGGGTAGATCCCTTTGATTTTCTTGAATCTCGCTTACTTTTCTCCACATATTAGAATGGAAGCTTCTTTCTAATGAACATGAATGTGGTTAGAGGGAATATAGGCATTTATTTTTAGGGTTTTGGTAGGTCTTAGTTAGTTATGGAAACATACTAAGAATAGGTCTTAGGGTGAAGTGGCTAGATGAGGTGTCTAGGTGAGGTGGATATGTAGGCATTATCTCAATTAGGATATTAAAATAATAAATATTGTGAGATAATGAATTAATTTAATTAAATTAATTAAATTAATATTAGAGTGGGATGAAAGGGGCTATGGTTAGGTAAATATGTTCAAGGTGTTTGTTTGATGAGGGACCGAGGGGAGTGTGACCCAATTTTGGTGTCTACATTTTGCCCCTTTTTGTCATGTAGCTTGTATTGGTAAGCGACGCTGACAAAAATAAGATGTGGTTGCCCCATGTGTGGGTGAAGGTGATCCCCTCAAACCAGGAACTAATGAGGCAGAAGGTAGAATCGGTGAGTGGTTTGATAAAAGGTGAATGTGATGAAGAGGAAGGTGGGAAATGCGAGTAAAAGAAGGGGAAAAAGGTCCACTTAGGTAATCCAGGTAATGGGTCAAGGTCAAAGGTAGTAACAGTCAAACACACACACACGTATAAACTGTAGCATAGTACCAAGTTGAAGAGCAAGAAAACTCTACATTGTCTAAGGTTGATAGGTTTATCCAAACAAGGTTGAAGTGATTCCGGTATCCAAGGTATAGGATATGGTCAGGAAACACGACACAGGTTAGGTGTAGGAATGTTTAGGTATGTTCCGGTACACTAAAGGTTGGGTTAGGATAAGTGGTCACGACAAGAGGCAAGGTAAGGTCAGAATTTCCATTAACACGGTAGCAAGTGTGCCATAAGGTATAGCGAACACATGAGGTCACAGATCACTAGTAATGTTCCAAGTCTAAGTATCTAGGTCATGGCATGGGTAGGGCTGAGGTATGGGCAAAATAATGAGTCCCCCAATTAGGATGAGGTGAGGGAGTAAATGATAAGCTCAAGAGGATATAGTGAAGTGTCCAAGTGAAGTGTGGGTGGGGTAAAAAAGGATTCAGGTCAACAATTAAGGTAGGGGGTAGGAAAAAGACTAAGCAGGATGACCGATGACGGTTTAAAGAAATTGATGTCGGTCATGATGGACCGACCCTGGTAATCTAGGGCACATGACCGATGTCAGTTAAGGTAAAACTGTTGCCGGTTAGGTCGGGTAGATTATAAAAAGAAAAATTTCCGTATTTTTCAAATCATTTATCTTTTAGCAAATTGGGAAAACGAAAAGAAAGAGAGAAAAGGTGGGAAGTGACAGAGTGAGACTAAGGATTGAGTTGGTGAGCCATGTGGCAGGTGATAGTTGGTTGATAGGTGGATCCACAAGCTAGGTGGGATTGATTTGAGTTGATTGATTAGTTGGAGAGTGAGAGGGTCATTTGGTGATGGTAGAGGTAGGAG
This sequence comes from Taxus wallichiana var. yunnanensis, assembly GCA_018340775.1. Taxonomy (NCBI): domain Eukaryota; kingdom Viridiplantae; phylum Streptophyta; class Pinopsida; order Cupressales; family Taxaceae; genus Taxus; species Taxus wallichiana. The sequence goes on along the minus strand of CM031244.1, from coordinate 192,227,147 downwards.
AGGGATCGGGGGGACCACTAGTGCAGTGGTATGAGGTACCACCACGCAGAAGGAAGTGCGATGAGGTAAGATTCAATCCTATGCTTTATTTTGTTTATGAGATTCAATTAGAGGTCGGGTGGGTGAAAATGGGTTTTTCTTTTTGGGAAAATAAATTTTGAATTATGGGAGGGAAATCAAGTAAAATAGGAATGGGGAGGGAGGGGATTGGGTGAAGAAGGGGTGGGGAAGGGTGTAAGGGGAATTTGGGTAGGATTGGGTGGGTAGAAGGGAGTAAAAGGGGATTTTGAGGAAAAATGGGGGTTGGGCATCATGGTTTTGCGGTGAAAGTGATTGGCATTGGTTGAAGGTTAACCGATGTCGGTGTTAGTGTGTTGGTATTGGTCACGAAGCAAGTGACCAATGTCGGTTGAAGGGGGACCGAGGTTGGTTAGGGGTAACTAGTACCCGTTGTAATTTGGTGAAAAAGGGGCCAAAAGGTGTCCAAGGTTGGGTGGGTGAGGTAGATAGGGGTGAGAGAAGTGGTTTGGTGAAAATCATAACATAGGTAAGGGGTAAAAATAGGTAAGGGTGGAGTTGTTAGGGAAAAATGTATAGATGTGTAGGAAAAAGGTAAGGTCGGGGAGTGGGTCAAAATGGAAGTAGGTGAGGGGTTGGGGTGTGTGGTTAATAGGTGAGGTGATATTAGGTTGGGTAGGGTTAGGGTAGGTAGGTCGGTAGGTTAGGGTTGGGTTGGGTGAGTAGGGAGGTGTAGGTTGGTTTGGGGTGGAGGGTAGGCCATGGGATAAATGGGTAAGTAGCGAAGTAAAAGAGGTAGGGTAATGGGAATGGGTATGGGTGAATGTAGATATGGTCATGTTTGAATAATGTGATTGTTTTGTTGGATGTAGGCAAGAGATCAGCTGAGGATGTAAGACAGGGTGCCACCCCTGCTCGTGATAGTTTAAGGCACAACGATAGTCAAGGAGTTGTGGCATGTTGAGGAGGTGGTCTGATTTGGGTCCGATGCTACGGAATGTAGTTTGGTAGCTGAGTCTAATGGTCACCCTCATCGATAGATGGGATTTGGTGACCAACATGTTCCACCTACTAACGGGTGAGATGATAGTCACCCTGGAGGATGAGGGGCATCATGTAGGGGATTGCGAGATGATCCCCGTAGAGACGAGGTCCGATGGTAGTTTGGATTACTATCGGATATACCACAACCCTTTCCACGAGATGCAGAGGGATGATGTGGAGAGACCAGTGCCACTTCCACGGATCGACAATACCTATTAGGTAGGAGGAGTAGGTTATAGACCGGGATATTGATGTTTCCAGAGTGATAGACATGTATAGATAGTGGTGGGTGGCCCGGTAGGAGCAAGTACCTCCCAGGCTCGGGTAGCAGATTTAGCCATGATCAGCGTGCATGAGAGAGACACCCTAGGGGTAGGTGGTAACCCTGATTACACAGTTGGGGATGGTACAGGATCAACTAGTAGCAGAGAGGTAGAGGTGGTGGCTGTATTGCATGCGCGAGTGGCGATCACAGGCCCAGATGGCCCAGGGTGGAGATAGAGAGGGAGATGAGGAGAAGGTAGTCACCCTACAGGAACATGTTATAATTTTGCGGGGCCAGTTGGCCACTACACATGCATGGATTTAGGCATTACAGGTGCAGGTACAGGCATAAGGTGTGGGGCTGATGGAACCTCCACAGGCACCAGGACAGGGTCCTAGTTCACAGATAGGGGTAGGATAGGGTCCCATAGGATAGGTATAGGGGCGAAGGCCTATGGGGCCACCATAGAATGTACCCATATCTAGGTTACAGGATGCCTTAGGGGATGCCAGATATTACCAAGATCAGCTGATAGCGGCTGTGATAGATTTTCTATCCTATGGAGAGTACAAGGCACAATATGCCTTGAGTGAGAGGACTAGATCCTAGACTCATAGCGTGGAGAGCACAGGGGGCCATCGAGCCCCGAGACAGGATCAAGGTGAGGCCACTAGCTCATGGAGGCTAGCTCTAGGTGATGTACCAGTAGGGGCTTGACCACGACCTATGGTGGGCAGTGAGAGGTTATCAGGTCGTCGGCTAGGAGCTGAGGAGGAGACAAGTGAGACTAAGATGGAGGATGTCTGACGCAGGATGATGCCTGATGCACATCCCTTTATTTTGATGTATTTTGATTCATTTTTGATATATATTGGCTGCGTGCCAAGAGAGAGAGGATGTACGAGAGTTTTGTATATTTTTGATCATATATCGGCTTGATGTGTAGAATATATTTGAGATTATGTATATGGAGACACATGTTTGGATATTTTTATTTATAGAGATGATGATGATGATGATTATGGTCATTATGTGTATACATGGTTGTGGTTATCTTGCTATTTTGATGTGTATATGTTATGGAAAATATAAGTAGCGTAGGCATGATAGAGTCAGGTCATAGGCATGGATCGAGTTAGGTTGTGGTCTAGGCATGGATTGAGTCAGGTTTTAGGCATGGTGGAGTTAGGTTGTAGGCATGGTTGAGTCAAGGTTGTAGTCTAGGCATGGATTGAGTTAGGTTTTAGGCATGGTTGAGTTAGATTTTAGGCATTGTGGAGTTAAGTTGTTTAGGTAGGGGTGAAGTTAGGTTGTTTAGGTATGGGTGAAGTGAGATAGGTTGTAATTCATTAATTTTTTCAATGAATGATGATATGGGCTATGATTAAGATGTTTTATGGTATATACATGATAATGGTAAAGAATGGTAGACATAATAAATGTATGTTTGATGATGATAAAGGTGGAAAGCAATTTTTTGTTTAATGGGTTTAATTTCCAATTATTGATATAAAAGGAAACTAAATAGGGTAGAATGTGATTTAGGAAAATAAAAGATGAATTGGTTAGGGTAAAGTGGTGGTGAGCTAACCTCCAAGGGCCCCATGCCCTTAGAGTGCTACCTACATAGTCTGGTGAAAAGGGACCTCAGGCCGATGTAGTTCTCCCATAAGCTAGGGAAGAATGCGAGGAGGTATGAGTATGGGTGGGTATGTTATAGGCATGATTGAGTCTAGGTCTGTTAGGTATGGGTGAATTGTGGGCACATTGGTATAGGTGATTTTGAGTTGATTATGGGAAAAGAGGAGAAAATTACCCAAAAATAAACATCGAGTATTGATTCCTATATAAGGTAATCAATATGTAATGAAGAAGGTTTAAAATATAAGAGAGGTAAGAAAGTGACCTGATTGGTAAGGATCATAATGGGTGGATCAAACCTTAGATGGGCTGATGAACGTAAGACCCTAAAAGCATTGCATGATTGATTATTGTAAAGGTGAAAAAGTAGTCACATGATCACCAAATGTCATGGTCCAATAGGTCCCTTGAGGCGGTAGGAAATGAAAGTGCGAATGGTGAGAGGGTGAAAAGTGGTTAGTTTTTATATGGTACTAGGTAGCATGCCATTTTGGCAAGAGATCCAAGGTCACAATGGGAAAGTCCATGACTAAAATACTTTTTGTTTTGAATGATATTTGAGATAGACTGATTGATGTGGGAAGTCTATATGGGATGAGGAAATTAACTCCTTGAGGTCTTTATGAAGTTGATCGATGCGGGAAGCTTGATTTTTCTCTTTTTTTTTTTTTTGAAATAACTTTACATAACTATCCTTCGAGGGAGAAGTCTATTTATAGTAGCGATTGTAGAGAGAAAGATGTCCTTTTGAGGGAGTCATATTTTTATTGGAAGTTTGACTCAAGGAGTTGGATCCCATGTGAGGGCTTTTAAGTCATGGACAAGAACTAAGGTGAAGAATAGGATTCTTGTTAGAAAGTAGGGTGAAATGACCATGGGATCTCATCTAAAGGTAGATGAAAAGTATCCATGAGAATCATGCTATGTGTAGCACCGTGGTACACATATTTAAGAGAAGATAAAAAGTGATGGGTATACACATGATTCTTATTTAATCATTGGTGATGGCATAGGAAGTGGATAGCACTCAAGGGATGAGCATGGAAAGAGGTAGAAGGTGAGGTAGGACTAAAAGTCAACAATAGAATGGTTGAAGATGCAAGTGTTAAGGGGCTCAGGTTTGGGTTTACCATCGAGTGAAGATAAATGATAAGCACCTGATCCGTAAGTATGAGTCATGATGTATGGTCTAAGCCAATTAGGAGAAAATTTGACCCATTTACTTTTTTATGCTTTGGTTACATGTTGATTTTCCTTTCAGGACAAGGTCACCGACTTGGAAGGTTTGCTCATGGACACATTTTCATAGGCACGTTTGATACATTTTTGGTAAACTTGAAGGTGGTCAAGAGTGTTAAGATGATGTTCATCTAATAACTCGAGTTGTGCTAAATGGTCCTGATGAAATTCATCATCATTGAGCATGTCATGGAGAGAAATGTGGAGTGAGGGAATCTGGACTTTGAGGGGTAGAACAACCTCTATACCGTAGACCAGAGAAAAAGGTGTGGTAGCAGTGGAAGTGTGAATACTAGTGCGGTATGCCCACTGGAGTGAAAGGAATGTGCATATGCCAATCCTTCCCAATATCGTTAACCACTTTCATGAGAATTTTGTTCAGGGTTTTGTTGGTGGATTCAGCTTGGCCATTGGTTGTGGGTAATAAGGTGATGAGAAACTTAGCTAAATGTTGAAGGTGTCACAAAGTTTTCACAAGGTTTTATTTTTGAATTGTTTACCGTTATCAGTGATGAGGTGATGTGGGACACCAAAGTGATAAATGATGTGATGATTGATGAACTCACATATTTTCTTGGATTTTGTGGAAATGAGAGGTATGGCTTCAACCCATTTTGTGTAGTATTCGGTAGTGGTGATGATCCATTGATGTCATTGGGAAGAATGGGGATTGATCTCTCAAAAGATCCAAACCCCATTGAGAGAAGGGCCAAAGGTCACGGGTGACCTGTAAGGCATGATTGGGTGTATGATGAAGGTTGGCATGTTGTTGGCATTTTACAAAATTCTTGACATAGTCGCAACAATCATGGTTGAGGGTCGGACCAGTAATAGCCTAGGTGAAGAATATGCTTAGTAACAATGAGGCCACTGAAGTGACCTCCACATATGCCATCATGAACTTCCTTAATGGTATAAGGAATTTTGGAACTCGTAAGGCACCGTAAGAGAATTCCATCAAAGCCACATTTGTAGAGGAGGCCACCCATGATGACGTAATGAGAGACCTTTTTAAGAAAGGCCCGTTGTCCATTACGAGTGAGGTCGGGAGGCAAGATGGAATGGGAAAGGTAGTCTGAGTATTGTTTATACCAAAGGTCACTCGGGTCAGGGGTAGTGGTTCCAATGGAGTAAACCTCACGAGGTAAATAAGAGGGTGATTGGAGTCTTTATACGGTGACAAATATTTTAGAATCGAGGTGAAGCGGGGATTTGAGAAGCCAAGCAGGCCATGGTATCTACAAATTTGTTGGTTGAACATGGGATGGTTTGAAGGGCGTAGTGGTCGAAGGTGGTCAAAAGTATGTCTACGTGATGTTTATACTTTTGAAGTGTCTCATTATGACATTGGTATATACCATTGACTTGGTTTACGACCAATTGGGAATCACCAAAGATGTTGATGGATTTGACATCCAAGGCATAGGCAGCTTGGAGACCTAATACAAGTGCTTCGTATTTGGAAATATTGTTTGTATAATCAAAATCGAGTTTGAAAGACAAAGGCATGGGTTCACCATCAAGTGGAATGAGGATAATGCCTGCCCCACCCCCACGCTAACACTTGGAACCATCGAAGAAGAGTGTCATTTGGTATGCGGGCTCATCAAGGAAAGGGAAGCAATTGACTCATCTGGAAAGTCAAAATTAGAAGGTTGATCCCTGGAAATAGGTGCGTCGGCCAATTGGTCGGTGATGGCTTGGCCCTTGATGGAATTTTGGTGGATAAATTTGAGGTTGAGGTTGGCCAAAAGCATGAGCCAATGTGTGGCATGTTGATTTTGGTAAGGTTTGGCATACATGAAGTGTAAGGGGTCGGTGTTGGTCACAACATAAGTCTTGTGATTAAGTAGGTAATGGCGGAGTTTCGTGGCAATGAAAACTAAGGCTAAGAAGAGTTTTTGGCATGGGTGTATTAGGTTTCATAGTCTAAAAGAGTATGGATTATGTAATAAATACCTCTCCCTATGTTGTTCATCATGATGAGTGAGCATGGCCCCCAAGGAGTGATTGGTAGCTGAGATGTATAGGTAGAAGGGTTGATCGTCTTTAGGTGGAATGAGTACGGGTGGTTGGAGAAGGTATTGTTTTAAGGCCTCAAAATATTTGTGGTAGTCATTATCCCATTTAAAAGAGACATCCTTCTTGAGAAGATGATGAAATGGTTGACACGATCAAGACAATTGTGAAATGAAGTGGTGAATAGACTATAACTTACCTTGCAGGCTATGGAGTTGCCTAAGATTAGTGGGTGGAGGCATTTCAAGAATGGCCTTGAATTTAGTAGGGTCAACCTCTATACCATGTAAGGAAATGATAAATCCCAGGAGCTTTCCTAAGAGAACCGTGAAGACACACTTCTTGGGCTAAAGGAGAACGTAATATTTAATAAGGTGGTCAAAGATGGTTTTTAGGATGGATGAGGTGCTTGAGTGGCATTTAGATTTGGCCAGGAGATCATCCACGTAATCTTCTAATATATGATGCATGATGTCATGGAAGATATAAGTCATAGCCCACTGATAGGTGGCCCTAACATTTTTAAGGCCAAAAGGCATGACTCGATAGTAGAAGGTCCCCAAGGGGTGATGAATGTGGTTTTGTGTTGATCCTCTGGGGAAAGCAAGATTTGGTTATAACTTGAGAAACCATCCATGAGTGATAGCATCTCGTGACCAGTGGTAAGGTCAACTAGTTGGTCAATACCGAGGTAGAGGAAGTCATCTTTTGGGCAGGCTAGGTTGAGGTCATGGAAATCCATGTAAATACAAAGTCCCCCTGTTGCCTTAGTGATAGGGAAAATGTTAGAAATCCATGAGGATAATCAATGGGTAAGATGAAGGAAATAGAAAGGAGGTGTTGAAGTTCTTCTTTGACTAGAAAGAGAAATGCGAGGGTGCATTTTCCTTAGCTTTTGTTTGATGGGTTTGGCATTGGGAATGGTTACGATATTGTGTACCACTATAGTGGGGTCAATACCGGGCATATCTGCGTAAGACCAAGTGAAAACATGGTTATGGTTTTTGAGAAAAGAAGTGATGGCTTCTTGTTCAACAACATCTAAAGATTGTCCGATCTTTAGAATGTGTGGGTCATCTGAGTATGAATGTTGATTTGATAGTTGATTCATTCAACATGGTTTTCATCTCAGATGGTAATGACCGATGAATATATGAGTCTTCTGCACCAAGGTAGGTGAGTATAGATTCATCATCTTGACATTGAATGACGTTAATGAAGGTGTATCATCATTGATCATTTTAGGATATAGGAAGGGAAGAGAAGAGGAGCCTCGCCCTCGCATTGATAAGTCAGAGGCCCCAAGGAAATGGTGTTTATGAAAAAAAAAGTTAGGAGGAATGGATTCTGGATCCATCGACTCATCGGTGAAGGTGGTGATGGTGGTGAAGGTGGTAGGTGAAGAAGGTGGAGAAGGGCTAATGTCCTCAATGAGTTCAATGTGGGCCTTCTTGGTAGGTGGTTCAACAAAGCCGATACCACTACGGTCATTATGTTTGTAGGTAGTACATGGAATAATAGTATGGTGGCCTTGCTTGTAAAATCCAAAACCAAAACCCTTCCATGCACATTGGTGTAGGAAGGTGTGGGTGAAAATGGTGATTGGTGAGTGATTGGAAGTCAGTGGAAAATGGGTGGGTTTGTGATGGTGGTTCGGGTGTGTAAGTGGTAGTATCAAGTCCCCATAGGTGAGATTGGTATGAAGGTGGGGAGGACCATAAAGGAGGTGCTCTCCTATACGGTGATCATAGCGAGGGTGTTGGTGAAGACTTCCATACTCTTGTGGAGTAAGGAATGTGTTGACACTATATAGGTGATACTCCCTAGAGTGAGGCGTTGAAAAATTCCTTCAAAGGATCGGTGGTTGGTATGTGGGTAGCTAGAATGGATGATGTGTCGGAGGTTGGATCGGAGGTGGAGCTAATAGATTGGGAGGCTGATGGGTTCAGCTGTGGAGGTTGTGGCAGTGGTAGGAATGGAGGATGTATGTGTGGTTGAGGTAGTAGTGGCACTGGTGAGTGGAGGTGTAGGTGAAGAGGGTGGTTGTGGAGGTAGATGCTTTAATGGGTATAAGCATGTCATTGGGTTAGTAAAGCATGTTGTAAGTTTTGAAAGGTGATGGGTCAGCTAGAATGGTATAGGTGTGTCCTTCATGCTCAAACTTTACACAACGATGCAAAGTGGAAGGAACACAACCCATGACACGAATCTAGGGTCTACCAAGCAACATGTTATATTGAAATTCCCCCTCAAGATGTAAAATAACTCTGGAATAGTGCGGGGCCCACGTGAACATGGAGGATGATAGTGCCAAGTGTAGAGGTGATAGCGTCATTGAATGAATGCAACATGATGGGATGTTTATGCATGTAATTGTTAGGTATGCACATTTGAGTGAATGCATGGGAGGAAATGATATTAATGCTAGTGCCCCCATCGATCATAACACGTCGTACATGTATATCATCGATGTGGACAGAGATGAAGAGAGCTAGATCGGGGTCATCGGTTTGGTGGTGTGATCTCTTTCTCGAGAAGCTAAGGGAGGCTACTTGGTGAGTAGGTGGAGGTGTGGATAAAGGTGGTAATTTGGTGAGAGAGGCTACATGATGGGGTGTAATAATGGAGGCTACGGGTGTAGGGTCATTGGGTAAAACCTCAATAGATTGAAGACCTCCATGAGAGCTTGATGATGGGATTCCGAGGTTTGGATGAGGTCATATAGGGACATTTTGAGGGGGATTGGTGTAATTGTTTGAGCATGGTGTGATGTGTAACCCCATTAGAAATAGGATATGTGGGGCCGCGGATAGTGATTTTAGGTGTAGGTGTAGATGGTATGTTGGGTATAGGATTGGTTGGTGGGTCGGTTGCCTTTTCCTTTCCTTTATCCTTCTGAGCATGGGTAGCAACGTGGATCATGTTGATTTGAGGTGGGGAGGTAGGTGAAGTAGGTGAGCCATGAAAGGTATAGCGACAAGAGGGGAAAAATAAGTGGTGGGAAGGAACCTTGTGAGATGAGTTGGGCACACCGACATTTGGGTGGAGGTTTGATGAGTTCTTTGATGTGAACCATGTTAATTTCAAATCTTAGAGGTGGTTCTAGGAGTTGTGGGGGTGAAGGTTTGGGTCATTGAGTAGGCAGTGAGGGAAGAGTTGTGGGAATGGGTGTTGGTGAAATGGGGTCCTCATCGAGAAGGTCATCATCGTCAAAGTTTTCTTTGGGAGGACACAACTGGATAAGAACGGTTTTTAAAGCTTTGCAGTTCTCTACATCATGCCCTGACACATGATGGTAGGTGCAAATTTTGGTGTCATCAAACCCTTTTGGTTTGGGTTTGAGAGGGTCATAAGGTCTGAGTAGTGGTAATGTGATGATAGAAGTTTCAAGGAGGTTGGTTAAAATTTTGGCATAGGATCCCGCTAGTGGATCACAATGGGAAGTGAAAGTGAGTTTGGGTATAGGTGTGGCTGATTGTAGAGGAAGGGTGTTTGCATGAGGGGGAGTGGGTCGAGCTATGGTTTTAGGTGTTGGTGTGATCTTGGGTGTTGGTCGTGTTTTCTTGGGTAGGGGTATGGTAGATGAATTGGCAGGAGAGTGTGTGGTTGTTTTGACTACCTTATTGGAGGGTAGCAGATTTTTGTCTTTAGGTTACACCTTCTTGGGTAAAGGTGATATGGGCACACATGAGCTCTAGAGGGAAAGGTGGATGGTGGAAGGGGCGTGTTACCCATGGGGATAACGAGGTGCTTGTGAAGGTAGATGGCATGGGTCATGAAGGAGGTGTGAGGGAAAGAGACTGAAATGTCGGGGTAATGCAGAAGCTATCGATGGTATTGGAGGTATGGGTGGTAAAGAGATTTGTAGTGTGGGCATAAGTCATGTCGGGTGCTTGGGTATGGTAGAGGTCTATGAGGGTGGAATGGGTTGTTATGTTTTTAGTTTACCGGTGGGTGGAGGTTTCTTAACCATGTTGGAGGGTGAGGTCCTAGGATGGATGAAAAGGGTGAAGGTGATGAAGGTGTGATCGGTGAGGTTGGAGTATGAGATCTATGGGATTGGTTCTTCTATTTGGGGTCTTGGAGTAGGTTTGGTGTTGGCTTTGGAGGATGTAGCTAAATCTAATTTGATGGGTGGATGAGTAAGGCTGGTGGTTGGGATGACCCCTAAGGTAGTAATAGGTTTAGGCAAGGAAGATGATGTAGGTGTGGGCTTGGATGTAGATGCATGTTGGGTTATGGGTAGGGGTGTGAGTTGAGCCATGAGTGGTATCGTGGTGGAATTTTTGATAGTTGTAGTTGTGTTTGGTTCGATTGGCTGAAATATTTTTGGGTAGATAGTGGAAGTGTCAGCAAGTGACATCTACATTTGTGTTGAGATAGGAAGTAGAAGATGCCCCCAAAGTAAGGCTCTATCCACATAATCTAGGTGATCGGCTAGGCATGAAAAAGGCATTGTTGTAGGTGAGGTTGATGAGGATCAATGGAAATTCCCATAAAATGTGTCTTAGAGATGGGGAATTTTCTAGCTTTGACTTTCCATGGGTAAGAGAGCCAAAAGTAAGTCCGTAGGATCTTGGGTAGCTGATGGAGAATGGTCACCTAGAGGTAAAGGTATTTCTACTAGATCCTCGATAGGTGGAGGAGAAAATGGGTGCTCCTCTATGGGTGGAGGAGATAATGGGTGCTCCTCTATGGGTGGAGGAGATGATGGGTGCTCCTCTATGGGTGGAGGAGATGAATGAGCATCTTCCCTAGGCTGAAGATGTACCACGGGTGATGGATCTCTAGGTGGAGAAGTCAAAGGTGAAATGGTTTTGATGTTAATAGGAGTCTCCTTCATGGGTGAGAGAGGAGATGAAGGGTGTTCCTCTATGGGTGGAGGAATAGGTGAAGTGGGTTCAAGTGTAGGTGGAGGACTTGGGCTAAGATTTCCTCTATGGAAGGAATATGAGGTAATTGGGAAGCAATGGGTGCATCACTGAAAATAGCATGGACCTCGTGGGTATGGCTATCATGAGTTGAGGTCTCTCGGTTTGATCAGAAGAAGGGGCATGATTAGGAAATGGTTTCTTGAAGATATGTAGGTTTTGATTGGTAGGTGCGTTAGGATTATCCAAGGTTAACTCACCTTTCTCGAGCATTTCTTGGACAATGTTTTTGAAAGTGATGTAATTGCCATCACTATGACCTTTACTCGATGATAGTTGTAGAAGTCGTGTTCTTTATACCACATGGGTGTGGGGCGAGTAGGGTCAAAACTAGTGTGTGGTTTATGGGAGGAAGGGTGATGGCCCCAACTTTAATGAGATTTTCTAAGACTAGAAGAATAAGGTTCCCCAATTGGGGTGTATTTCCATTGTTCTCATATGAATTGAAAAGTCTAGATAGGAGAAAGATTAGATGAGGGACTAGCTTGATTTGATGGATGAGCTGGGCTGGCCTTGAGTACCACTGCGTTAGTGGTTCCCTTGGATTTTGAATAATTTTTCTATGGTTTTGAAGAAGAAGAGGTATCATTTGATTTGAATGTCCGAGTTCTTATTGCGTAGTTGGATTTTTTTTTCTTTGATGGCCGAATCTCTAGCTTTTGTGCCATGGTGAATGCTTCATGAAGGTTTGAAAGTCTGGACCTATAGGGTCAATGAGATATGTCTAGCACAAGCCCACATGAAGATCTCTATGAGTTTGGTTTGTGGTAGTTGGAATGTGAGTTGATTGATCAGGCTACGCCAATGAGCAACAAAATCTGTGATAGATTCATCATCATACTGATGTGTAGAGTAGAGGTCAGTCATGGTAACTTTCTTAATGACATTGATGGAGAAGTGATCCAAGAAGGCTTGGGCTACCTGAGTAAATGAGAAGATAGAATGTCTAGGTAACCCACTATACCAGTCTAATGCAGGCCCAGTCAGAGACATGGGAAAGGTCCTCAGAAGCAAAGCATCATCATGGGCGATCAGATAACACCCATGTTTAAAAGACCGCAAATGTTTTGTGGGTCCTCTTTGCTATTGAAGCGGTTAAATTTAGGCATTTCCCAAATATGGGATATGGATGGATAGGAATGGATGGGTGGATAGGCTCATTACAAATCTCATTGTAGGTGAGAGAGTTGTGTGTGCCAGAAACCGATGCCTCCAATGTCTACATCTTATCCATCATTAACTTGATTAGGTCGTTGGTAGGTTGTGATTGTTGGGTACCTCCTATAGTGTAAGGAGGTTGGTGTTGGACATATGATGGAGGTGGCATTCCTGTATATGGTGATGTCGTATAGGTAGATTGAGAAGGAGGAAGTGAAATAGGGGTACATACCCAGAATGAATGATAGATGAAATGGGAGGATGCTGATAGTACGTATATGGAGGTGGAAGGGTTGTGGTGACCCTAGTGGCAATGGGGGCTAAGGATTGTGGAATAGAAAGAACAACATTTTGAAAAGGGGTAGGGGTCACCGACACCGGGGGTGGTTGTGTAGCTATGGGTATATATGAAACAATAGTGTGGATGAGGTTATGTTCTAGGTGGTGGTGAAGGTATAGTGGATGTGGTGGAGTGTGATAGATGTGGAGAGATGGTGGTGGTCATAGTAGTAGGTATGGGGCCTAAGCTTGTGAAATGACTAGGGGGCAAGGCAGGTGTGGGTAGTGTGGAGCTAGAGGAGGTTGGAGTAGAAGTAGGAGTGAGTGTCGGGGGAATAGATATGGGCATGTTGTATATCAAATGACCGAGGCATCTCGAGTGGATGAGTGGGAAAGATAAAATGCAAGGTGAGGTTTTGGTCAAGGAGTTGTGTGAACTCCTCATCTCTGTGGTGATAGTGATAGGTTGGGTAGGATCCATGGGTGATAAAATAGAAGGTGGTGAAGGACTAGGTGGGAGTGGTTGATGATTGACATGGAATATGAGGGCATTTTCTTGGCTTCAGGTCAGCACCATGTGAACAAGCACTGACGTGGCAGGATTACTTTCTATAAATGATAGAAATACAACAAAGATAGGATAAATAGGTGGTGGTAGGTGAATTGGGGTTAAAATGTTAGCTGGAAAATTACAGGCTAACGATGCCCAGTTAGGTTAAATGAGACGCGATCACGTCACAGGTAACCACGGTCGGTCATTATGGAAAGTGGATAGTTGGTCAAAACAAGGTAAAAGGCCAATACTTTTCCAAGTATGCAAGATGTTGATGGAATTACTAGGTCAGTGAATATGATAAGAATAATAGAGACTCTGAAAAACATAGAAGGTAAAGTAGGTGTCCTTTTGGGTAGGTTGACCAAAAGAATAGTAAACCGATGCTAGTTAGGTTAGGAAAAACCGATGATGGTTAGAAGGTAAGCGGCGATGACGGTCTTTGGACCGACACGATTCTTATGAAATTGAAACAATGATGAAGAAAATGTGGTTGTGAGTTAAAATTAGATGTGGAATCAAACCCAAAATTCTGAGAATGATGAGAATATGGTCAGGAACACTCAGATGAAGCTGGAATACACCAACTATGATGAGGAGTGTACAAGGGAAATAAGAAAATGAAGAACGTGACCTCTCACCTCAAAATGCAAGCCAAAGTAGAAACACTAAGAAAAATATGATCCTAAGAGTGCTTTTTCTATTATGTTTGTTTAGCTTATGCTATTTAAGGACTGACTCATGAACTTTAGAATAGAATTTTTGGTGAGGATGGCTTCCTGAAGAAGGATATCTACAAGGAGAGGTTTCAGGTATGTTATGGTGGGGGCGGGCCATCCTCTGATGGGGTACTAGATAGAGATAACCAGTGGGGTGCCCACTATGCCGTGATCATGTGATCACCTACAAACTTCTTGGGTGAGATGTTGTTTAAGAATGTGTATATATTTTTAATTTTGTGATGTTTGGTAAGACTCGAGAGAGAGAAAGAGAAAGGAAGTTCTTTTCTATGATTCATTTGTCAACCATCAGTTGGGCATGACTTCCAACATATAGGTTGCCCTCAATTAATGTGAGCTAATGTAGAGAAGCAGAATGAAATGAAATGAGTTTTAAACCCAAATTGAAATGTTGAATTTGATGACACAAAAAGATGAATAGGAGAAGGGATGCTCTTTCACTAATGTGATACTAATGAAAGGGAAGAAGTGTTCTTTTTAAAGCACCAAAATATGATTGCTTTTAGATAATAGAAGAAGAGAAGGTTCCAGGGGAGAAATTTTAATGTAAGAACCTTTTAGAAAGGAAACAAACATGTAAATTTTCACCTAGAAATGAAAGAATGCAAAGAACCCCGAATGGGTCCCACTAGGCATGCCAAAATGTTTCACCTGATTCTAGAGCATTTCTTTGAATGTTGATGAAACAGATAAGGGTAAAGGGCTAGGAGGAATACTGTTAAGATGCTTGGTTGTAGGTTGTTGCGCGTGTATGACTTTTTGGATCCACAACTGATTGTGAGAGCTTCCTTTTTCTTGGAGGAACTACCTGAAATGGAAAACAAGACCACCAAATGAAAGTTAAACAATATATGTAGTGGACTGCCTAGCATATGCTAGATCGGGAAGAGTGATACTTCCTAGATGGCTATCAATCCACTATTTAAAACAACTTAATGCTAATAATAAAGGAAATCCTATTGTAGTTAAAATGATTTAGGTATCTCATTTGTCTACAATAAGAAAATTCGTTCACAATAGGCTAAGCTATGATTGAATCTGAAGGTCAAGGTCTTGGTTAGGGTACTAGTACTGGTCAGGGTGAGGTTCTAGGTGGTTTTGGGTATTTGGTGGAGGTTTTAAGCTTGTTCTTGGTTTTGGTCAAAAAAACACGAGAGACCAACGTCGATCTAGTATGTATGACGATGATGTCGGTTTAGGTTAAGATGATGGTTGTGGTTACCAGGAATTGGTATGGTATGGGAGTACGAGAAAACTCAATAAAAACTTGGTAGGTGAGGATAGATATGAGGCTAGATGAAAGTGAAAGGATAATGGAAAGGTTGTGTGGGTCTTAGGTATGCACAGGAATGATTAAAATCTGGATATGGGTAGTTCAAGGGTGTGGGTAAAAGGATGGTCAAGTTTACATGGAGGACAAATGGTGGGGGAATGGAAATGGGAGCAATAAACTAATAACAGAAGTAAAAGAATCTACTTAAATGATAATGAACTAGTGTTGGTTAACAAAAACTTACCGTTTATACGAGCTTGATGTCTGGTTGGCAATGGATGGGTGATCAAATGGAAGGAACTTGGTGTGTGTTGGCACTTCCTCGGATGCTCCTGTGAAGGAAAATGGTTTGTGATTGCTTCGAGTGTTGGCTATGGATGCTCTGATGTGTGTACTAATGCTGGTTTACTTTGCATGCAGCAACTCTAGTTTTGTCACTTGTTCTCGAAAGATTTTACCTCTTTGAACAATGTGCCAACCTCGAAATAAGGTTGTTTTGGGGTTAAATGGTAATCGATGGTGAGTTCGGGTTGCCAGGTGGTGGTTTAGGGTAATCGGCGTCGGTTAGGGTGGGATTTCCTAGGTTTTCTAAAATGGGTAGATCCCTTTGATTTTCTTGGATCTCGCTCACTTTTCTCCATGGATTAGAATGGAAGCTTCCTTCTAATGGATGGGAATGTGGTTAGAGGGAATATAGGCTTTATTTTTAGGGTTTAGGTAGGTCTTAGTTAGTTATGGCAACATACTAAGAATAGGTCTTAGAGTGAAGTGGCTAGATGAAGTGTCTAGGTGAGGTGGAGGTGGCATTATGTAGGCATTATCTCAATTAGGATATTAAAATAATAAATATTGTGAGATTAGTGTTATTCTCCAACCTTTGACTACTTCTCAAAGTGTGAACACCATTGCAGATGGTGTGTAAAAATTTGATCCATCCACCATGATCTAATGAGAAAGTAGAAAAGAAGGTGTAGTGCATGTATGCTAAGTGATGAAGGATTGCCTCTTTCTCAAAGTGGAAAATTTTAGTGGAAAATTTTCGTAATCTTATGAAAATCAAGGATTATGGAAATTCAAATTGGTGAATATTTTGTGATTCATAGCCGACTTATTCTCTGAAAAATTTGACCGACATGTCCCTTATATGATTCATTTCACCTAGATTTTACACATATATAAGATCGTATGAATATAATTCACCACCATTTTGAACTATTTCATGCACATATTCTTGAATTAAACATAATAAACCTCTTAGCTATCCAACTCATATATATCCAACCCTAAGCTATTCAAACCCTAATCATGTCCAACCCCGAGGTGTTTAACCTTTGACCGTCCAATCCCTAACTCATATAACCCCTTGGCCATCCAAATATGAGCCATCCAACCCCTTAACCATCTAACCCCTGAGCCATCCAACCCCTCATCTGTCTAACCCATCAACCGTCTAACCCCTTAACCGTCCATCGCCTTAGTCACTTTGGTCTCTTAACCGTGAGCATACCAACCCATACGTCATCTAAAACTTTCCATCTAACCACATAGCCCTCTAATCCTTTTCCGTCTAACCCTTTACCATCCAACCACTACTGTCTAACCCTAAACCATCCAATCTCAGAGCCTTCAAACATAAGAGCCGTCCCTAAGCAATCATGGATACTAGAAATTAGGGTAAGAAGGTTACTAATTCAACCAATTCAAAAAAGGGTGCAAATAATTTGCTTGGTTATTTTGGAAAATCACAAAAATGAAGGGGTTTCTGCATCAACTGAAAATATCGGTATGTGGCATGTGCTATTTATAGGTTATTTAATCTTACAATATTTAATAATTATGTTTTTCATATTGCTCTTGGAACTGTTTGTATTGTGTAAAAATTTAACTATAGATAAAATTAATACTATATTTGTAACAATTTTATAGAATTATATGCAAACATTTCAGAAATTCCTTCACAAAATAATCAATTTAAAGATATTGATGATCCATTATATGTTGAGGAAAACATTATGTCCCTTGATGACATAGAAGTACAAGAAAATTCATCGAATTCTCATGATACACCAATAGAGGAAGCTTCTACTCCAAGGTCTATTTTGAGAAAAAGGAGACATGAGAATCAAGATATTCCTATTGAGATCCTAGATGTAGAAGTTGAACCCCAAGAAAAAAATAAAATATGTCAAAAGAAAGAGGACAAACTGGACAATTGGAAGGAAATTCCAATTTGAATGGGTTGCAAAATATCCGTTTATTGAACCTGTGTACACGAAAAATGGTAATGATGTTCCAACACAATGTTGATGCAAAATATGTGGTTGGAAATAGGGGAAGGATCACATGATGCAACTCAAACTAGACACAATTGAAAAACATTGTGGGAAAATATACATTTCCCAAAAGCAAAAGGATGGCAGCATAGTCAGAACACATAAATGGAAAGATGAAAAAGAGTGTCTACATGTCAAATACGCAAAAGAATATGAAAAGGAACAAAAATGTATGAAATATGTGAATGAAAAATGCGGGACCATAGTAGCAAGATTGAGAAAATATATGGAGGTAGAAATGTATGGAGAAAGTATTCAATTTGCTCTTTGTATTCCATTTATTGAAAACATGAAGACCGATGTCGATTTCAGAGAAAATGAAATTTTGTATCAGGGTATTGGTCTACAAAATGTTCCTCAATCTCATTGGTCATATACCGGTGGCTGGGAAATTACAAAATATTTATCTCTGGTAGAGAAGGAGGATCTAAAACTATGTGTTCAAAAGGAAAAGTATATTTCCCTTTCATTAGATGAGGTTATTGCAGTTGATAATAATTCATGGATATGTATTCATGTTTACACATCTACTAATGAAATAAGGACTCTTAAGGAACCTCTTAGCGAATTCATAAAATAACCGAGAATTACAATTCTAAAAATATTTATAAATTGGTGGTGTCAAATCTGAAGGAATCTGAATGGATGACTTTTCCATTGCAAAAAAATTAGTTTATGTCATAATTGAAGGTGCATTGTAATGCGAGGAGTAAAAATGGTCTCTGCATTAGACTTCAAAAAATTGTTACTCCGTTTATGGTTTTGTCTATTGTATGGCTCATAGAATGAATCTAGCTTACAAAATTGTGATAACATTTGAAAATGTTTCTAGAGTGGAGGGATTGATACGTGAGTTGCATGCTTATTATTCTAACAGTCTAAAGAGATTGTTAGAATTTCATAAATTTGTAATTGGAGTGATAGAGGGAAAAAAGCTTCTCAAAGATGTAGATACCAGATG
Organism: Taxus wallichiana var. yunnanensis; assembly: GCA_018340775.1. NCBI lineage: Eukaryota > Viridiplantae > Streptophyta > Pinopsida > Cupressales > Taxaceae > Taxus > Taxus wallichiana. The sequence goes on along the minus strand of CM031244.1, from coordinate 192,208,693 downwards.
GATATCTATGTATGAACTTGCATATAGAATATTTGATGAATATCCTTCATTGAAAAAATTATTTATAAATACCACATGGATGTAGATAAAGCTAAAGATCTATTATGCCGTCTAATAGACATAGAAACTTTACTCACACTCTATGGTATTTTTCCCATGTTGAGAGAGCTTAATATCTTAACAAAGCTGTTATAGTAGGTATTTACCTTAGCTCATGTTCACCTAGGTACTTTATTTACCTTTATTGTATTTATCCTCACCCACTTATGTGTGTGGATATTTCTTTTATCTTATTTAGATATTAGGAGATATTATCTAGTTGTTAGGTATAGTTCTTTCCTTGATCTATGGTATTGACTAGATCCTTGATGTCTAGTTCTCTCCTAAATCTATGGTCTTGACTAGTTCTTTGATGACTAGTTATTTCCTTGATTTATGGCTTGATCTATGACCTTGAATGGTTCTTAAATTGTTATTCCTTGCCTATTTAAGCAAGTCCCATTCTCAATGTATTGCATTGAGTTCCATAATAATATATGATATTGCTACTCATTTGTTTGCAAAGGTTTATGTAAAGTTATTCTGGTGAATTGCTTTCATCTTATTGATCATGATGTTTGATTAGCATCTGTGTTCTTGGCTTGGCACAATTTGGTTATCGTTCCTTTTATGGTATCAGAGCTACACGACTTGCCGTCACACCAAAAGCTCAAACTTATGGTGGAGAGGGATCTCATCATGTTAATCAGTTACTACGCCAATACCCTCCTACATGATGGATCCAGGTATACACCCAATGAGGCCCAACAGTAATAGGCACATCGTCATGGCTTTTTTGAGAAGCATACCACTACATTCTATTCTCGCATATCTGTTCTATGGGTATCACTAGTGGAGTCATTGGTAGACATTCACAGGGTATTATTTCCTCTATTCCACATGTTAAGTGGAATTCTTGTCATGACATTGGTTTTCAAGCAGATAATTCATTGGGATCACACATTGACAAAGATCCTTTTTTGTTCGCTCGACTCTTTCTGAGGATCATGAGCAACACATGAATTCTGCACCTTCACTTAGACTCAAGAAACCTGATATTTCAATTATCAAACATGATCAACCTGACACACATTCCGATATTCTTTTGCATGTACCCATTATGCATTTTACACCAAGTCATATGTAGGCATCTTCTTCATCCATCCGTGTTGATTTGGGGTGGATATTTGATCACTTGTGGAGGTGACATAGGCATTCATTGAGAGGAATCTATAGGTGTGGCTCCTCCACCATTCGGCCTCTTGCTCCACTTTCTATACCTTCTACATTATGATGCTTCTTTTTTGAGCATTTTTCTTTAATGAGTATAGTGTATCTCTCTTGTTTGTTGAGAGATTTTGTATCTGTATTTTTTGACACTTTTGGCATGTTGACAGTATCTCTTATTGGGGATCTATTTTGGTGCATCCCATTTTTAGTTTGTCAGTGTTCGAGTAGTTGTTTTGATAACTCATATAGATTTATAGCATCACTCCACCAATTCAGTAGTATGGGAGGGTGTGGTGTTGATCCTTCTTCTTTGGGTTTTGTGTTCTTGCCTTGTTACCTTGGCTTTTCTTGGATCATGACACTCTGGAGTTTGTGTCATTTCCTTTTACTTTGGTTATTGTTCTTGGATCATGGCATACCTATTTGCAACACTTGATTGAATTATGTTTGGTGTTTTTGCACTTTCGACATCACTCCTTTGTGATCTCTTTATATGGAGCTATTTTGGTGGAGCCCAGTGTCGATTGTTTTTGAGTTTTTGATTGAAAGCGGTGGATTGAGACCATAGTGCACACCAAACTTCTTGACATTGTATGAATTTTTATGAGCTTCTTGGGATGCCTTGGAGTAGGTCTTTACTCTCTTTACTTTGTTATTCTTGGTTTTGGGTACCTTGCGGTGTCCCTTTTTCCCGATTATTGTACATGAGTACCTCATCGGGCTAGTTGCAGGACTCATCGTGGACATGCCACATCTATTTTGGCCCCTAGATTCACTTGAGGGGGTGTTAGAGTAGGTATTTACCTTAGCTCATGTTCACCTAGGTACTTTATTTACCTTTATTATATTTATCCTCACCCACTTATGTGTGTGGATATTTATTTTATCTTATTTAGATATTAGGAGATATTATCTAGTTATTACGTATAGTTCTTTCCTTGATCTATGGTATTGACTAGTTCTTTCCTTGATCTATGGTATTGACTAGATCCTTGATGTCTAGTTCTCTCCTAAATCTATGGTCTTGACTAGTTCTTTGATGACTAGTTATTTCCTTGATTTATGGCTTGATCTACGACATTGATTGGTTCTTAGATTGTTATTCCTTGCTTATTTAAGCAAGACCCATTCTCAATGTATTGCATTGAGTTCCATAATAATATATGATATTTCTGCTCATTTGTTTGTAAAGGTTTATGTAAAGTTATTCTGGTGAATTGATTTCATCTTATTGATTGTGATGTTTGATTAGCATCTGTGTTCTTGGCTTGGCACGATCTAGTTATCGTTCCTTTTATGGTATTAGAGCTGCATGACTTACCGTCACACCAAAAGCTCAAACTTATGGTGGAGAGGGATCTCATCATGTTAATCAGTTACTACGCCAATACCCTCCCACACGATGGAGTTGGGTATACACCCAATCATGCCCAATAGTAATAAACACATTTGTATGGATTTTTTGAGAAGCATACTGCATTGCATTCTCACATGCTCATTCTATGGGTATCACTAGTGGAGTCATTGGCAAACATTCACATGGTATTTTTTTCTCTATTCCACATGTTAAGTGGAATTATTGTCATGACATTGGTTTTGAGTAGATACTTCATTGGGATCACACATTGACAGAGCTCATTTTTTTGTTCTCTCGACTCTTTCTAAGGATCATGAGCAACACATGAATTCTATACCTTCACTCAGACTTGAGAAACCTAAGATTTTCACCTGTCAAATATGATCAACCCGACACACATTCGATGTTCTTTTGCATGTATCCATTGTGCATTTTACACCAAGTCATATGTAGGCATCTTCTTCATCCATCTGTGTTGATTTGGGGTGGATATCTGATCACTCATGGAGGTGACATAGGCATTCGTTGAGAGGACTCTATAGGCATGGCTCCTCCACCATTCGAGCCTCTTGCTCCACTTTCTATACCTTCTACATTATGATGCTTCTTGTTTTGAGCATTTTCTTTAGCAGGTGTAGTGTATCTCTCTTGTTTGTTGAGAGATTTTGTATCTATATTTTCAACACTTTTGGCATGTTGACAATATCTCTTATGGGGATCTATTCTAGTGCATTCCAGTGTTATTTTGTCAGTGTTCGAGTAGTTGTTTTGACAACTCATATAGATTTGTAGCGTCACTCCACCCATTCAGTAGTATGGGAGGGTGTGGTGTTGATCTTACTTCTTCAGGTTTCCTGTCCTTGCCTTGTTACCTTGGCTTTTCTTGGATCGTGAAACTTTGGAGTTTGTGTTCTTGCCTTGTTACTTTGGTTATTGTTCTTGGATCGTGGCACACCTATTTGCAACACTTGATCGAATTATGTTTGGTGTTTTTTTCACTTTCGACATCATTCCATTGATAGTCTCTTTATATGGAGCTGTTTACGGTGGAGCCAAAGTGTCAGTTGTTTTTGAGTTTTGTGATCGAGCAGTGGATTCAGACCATAATGCACACCAAACTTCTTCAACATTGTACGATTTTTTTGATCCGAGCTTCTTGGGATGCCTTGGAGTGGGTCTTTACTCTCTTTACTTTGTTGTTACTGGTTTTGGGTACCTTGCGGTGTCCCTTTTTCCCAGTTATTGTACATGAGTACCTCATTAGGCCTAGTTGTCGGGACTCATACTGTGGACATGCCACATCTATTTTGGCCCCTATATTCACTTGAGGGGGTGTTAGAGTAGGTATTTACCTTAGCTCATGTTCACCTAGGTACTTTATTTACCTTTATTGTATTTATCCTCACCCACTTATGTGTGTGGATATTTATTTTATCTTATTTAGATATTAGGATATATTATCTAGTTGTTAGGTATAGTTCTTTCCTTGATCTATGGTATTGACTAGATTTTTTTCTTAGTTCTCTCCTAAATCTATGGTCTTGACTAGTTCTTTGATGACTAGTTATTTCCTTGATTTATGGCTTGATCTACGACCTTGACTGGTTCTAAGATTGTTATTCCTTGCCTATTTAAGCAAGGCCCATTCTCAATGTATTGCATTGAGTTCTATAATAATATATGATATTGCTTTGCTCATTTGTTTGCAAAGGTTTATGTAAAGTTATTCGGTGAATTGCTTTCATCTTATTGATCATTATGTTTAATTAGCATCTATGTTCTTGGCTTGGAACGATTTGGTTATCATTCCTTTTAAAAGTATGCACAATATCATTCTTTCTACATAAAAGATTTCATACGAATCGGAAGACGTGTGTCTTTGGATTCTCAAAATTTTATTTATTTCGATGGGAGTTTCTGAGTGTGCTTATTGAAAACTTGAATGCATTGACAAATTTGAAAAATCCCAAGTGCTTCTTAAAATACAATATACATGATCATCTATGTATAACAACACATGGAAAAGAGATTCCACTTCATACGCTCCAAAAAAGAGTTCATATGGCTATCTCAAAAATAGAAGTAAGAGTGACACAAAATTTATATGATGCAAAAGTATTAATGGAAACCATGAATAAGTTGAGAAATATCTCTGAATCATTAGTTAAAGAGATCCGGAAAGATAAAAATGATAAAATACTTGAAGCAATGGGAGTTGTAAATATGCAATTTTTGAATTTATCAGAAGACAAACATTATACATCTATCTTTCCTTTATTTGTAAAAAACATGAGTGATCTAACTGACCATTTCTCTAAGACTGAAGAGATAAACAAAGTTTCTGTAGAAGATATTTTACAAAGAAAAATACTTAGTTCCCAGTCAATGGATTTTGCTAATACTATGATACGACAAGTTCAGCTTCTACAAAACCCACAAGATTATGGTGCCATCAAAAGGATTTGGAAGGATATTTGTTCTAGTAGTATTCTAAGTGAAGATTTGAGCGAGTATATTAAGTTGTATGAACTCTATCAAACTATGATTTTGGGTTCTGTGGAAGATGAGAGGGTTTTTAGTGCACTATCCTTTTTAAAGTCGAAAGTTTGAAATAGATTGGACATGAATCTAGTAAGTTGTCTGAGGTTATATGTATCACGTTACTCAGTGGAGTATTTCCCTTATGATAGAGCACTCACATTATGGAATTCACTAGTAGAAAGAAGAGGAGTTAGTAATATTCTCTGACCCAGGGGATGGAGACACATCCACAAGATCATGCTACAATTGATTTCCAAGACACGAATGAAAGTGTTGATCCAAGACTATTTCAATTCACATAGATTTCATTACAATAATTTAATGTAATAAATTATAACTATTGATGTATTTCATACAAAGATTACAACTTTCAATAAATGCAATATTATATATTTATTTTTATATTTGGTTTTTAAACTGAAATAAGGAAATATCTATCTTTTATATCTGTTAATTGATTTATTTTACATTTGCAAGAAATTAGAAACGTAAATATTTTAAACAAACAAAATCAAGTAAATTTAAGCAACATTTATGTAAACAAAGAGACAGAAACATCATTTGTATTATGTAGAAATTGAATAACAATATATAGTTACAATTCCAATTCCCAAAGTACTCTTGAAATTGTTCTCTCATGTGGCGGATTACTTTATGAAGAAAAGTACAAATTCATAAAGCATTTTTGGCCAATACAATTACAAAAAGGGGGTTTTCAATACATTTCAAAGCTTCGGACAAGTTTTGTCATATCAGGACACATTACGAGGTCATCATCTTTTCTGCCTATGATTCGAATCATAGTTGTTCTTACATTTTCCTGACGAGAATAAAAACAAAAAAAAAACGGTTGGTCACTATCTTTTAATTCCTATGCCAGTGTTGGAATTGTAACAACACACTGTCACATGGTGAACTTCACTAACATATTGAATTTCTTATGTAGTAGGAGAAGATTGATCTTTTTCTTACATTAGAGGTGGACAAATCTGTTTTGTCTATGAAGAGCTATCTCTGCTATAACTCCCGATGCCCTGTAAATCTCCTACTATGATATTGATATTTTCAAGAATATTCTATTCCTCCCTTGCTATGTCTCCTGTTGACAAAAGTGTTGCATCTACGTCTGTCTTTTCCTTCAGTAAGACTTTTGGATCCATCTTATGCTCCTTGATTATCCTTCTCAATGTATTATTTTGTTTATTTATTACTATGATTTTTTCCTTCAACTATACAAACGAATTCAGGATTTTACGGGCATTCTTTAAATTTTCTTCAAATACAATTGCTTCTTTCTTTAAATTTTAATATTTTTCCTAAAAACATAAATATAAAATTTTAGTCTATTAGATAAGTTAAACAAATATATTGCAAAGTGCTTATAATATTAGGATTTTTCATGTAAAACATAAATCCCAATCACCACAACTTTTTATTTTTCAGCATTTGCTATTAAAACATTTGTCTTGTCTTTAGCATGTGCTTCAAACATTAAGATTCTCTAACTCGTTTAACATTATGTCTATAATTTCGTCATTATAATTATTACTATAGGAAATTGACCCTAATTGATATTTTTTAGAAAAACATCCTGCCTTGCTGGTTGGCTCTCTACGGTAGTGAAAAATGAATGCCTTTGAGCGTGATTATGGTATCTTGTATTTATTTCTTTTATCAAAATTTTAGCTCTCCTCTCCCAAGACCGCACCAAATCCACATCAGACATTACAACCTCTTGAATTGTTTCCCCCATACTATATGATATCATATTTTCTAATATAAAATGTGTCTTTTCATCATCTATTTGTGGAGCATTTCTTGGAGGAGGAGGAGAGTCACTGTCCTATACTTCATGCACATTTTGTTATTGTTGTGGTTGAGGTGGAGTAGATTGAATCATATCATGGGTGTAAAAATAGTTTCCCTTGTCAGCATCACTAGTATCAAAGCCCAAATACTCCTCGTCAAGGGAAATGTTGTTGAAAATATTTGAGGTTGTTACACTTAAAACACCGCCTAGTGACATCCAGGGAAATTTTGTGGTTGTAAGATGAACTATTCCATTTGATTTTGCAGAAACCTTATATTCTTGTCTGCAAATATTCTTTTTTTTTGACTGTATGTGTTGGTGGTATTGGTGGCCTCCTTGCAAGTGGAATGTGCTCAGAAGATATATTACCTGCAAGATGCAAACAAAAAATTACTAGAAGCCATTATATGGTTAGGCCTTGTAAATTCTAAAAATTAGTAACGTAATAAAACATGATAAATATTAAATATTACAATTTACCTTGCACGTTTGGAGATGCAAGTGTAACATTTCAATCTTGTGTATTAGAATGAGTTTGATCATCATCACCCATTTCAGTAGTTTTTGAATATAATAAATGTAAAAAGAACAATAGAAATATTAAAATACAATACTATACATAATCTATATTAGTTGTTTGAATTAGTTAATTATATCAAAATAAAACTTCATACCTGTACTTTGGTAGACATGATGTATATAGCGACCACGTAGGTCACTTTTAACGAGGAGCTCTTATTGGTGTTGAATCGCTAAATCCATGTTAGAATCAGTAGATACCTCTACACCGAATTTACCTCGAGTAATTACCTCATTAGTTGTTGCAACTATAATTCTTCTCTATAAAAGAAAATCTTATTATTATTATTTATTGAAAAGTATTTAATTTGAAATTGTTATAACAAGAAAAATGTAAAATTAACAATTACCTATAGTTCTTTAAGACTGAGACCAATCATTTTATCATTAATTATGGTTGTAATTTTAGCTTTCTAAATTCGTAGAATGCTTCCGATAGAAAGCAATAATAAAATTACAATAAGAGAATATTGTCTTGGATTTATCAAATTGATTGGCACTACAAGCGTGAGAGATATATAGTTTTATTTAGTTGGACAAATATGTGTACCAATCGAATTTTTAACATTATCTGTCATGCAATAAATATTAAACTACCCAATATGAAATGTCTTCATATCTTCCCGTGATAAAATCCCGCCTAAAAAAGTGATGTAACTATAAGAAAGAATTGGTTTATAATACCTTGAAGAAGAAGGCCTCGTGATAAACAATTAAGAGGAGTTGTAATACTAGAAAAATGTTAAGAGAAAAATAATTTGAAAATAATAAACTTACCATCAACTGCGCACAGAATGAGACTCCATTTTTTTGTCTTCGTTTGTGAGGACAACCTTTGGAGTAACTAGCGACTTATTTTCAAATGGTAACCTGATTAACCGATGTAGGTCTCATGCGGCTCAATTGTGAATGAAATTTGAAGACGTATCGGATGCATGAGGAGAATGGAAAATATTACATCATTATCCTTGTAAGAGGAGAGAAGGTAATCAAGCACTGAAGTATCAATATCAAATTAGGGCATGTCCACAAGCCCCGGTAAATTCTAATTTTTCAAGCCAATCCTTCTGTGTGTATTTTTATTTCAGTAGGGATATAATCTATGGGAACATGAGGTTTTTGTATTGGAATTTGGGTGTAGGAGTAGATGTGGTGCTTTCCATTGTTGAAATTTGGGAGAAATTTGAAAATTGGAGAGCTTAGAGTACTAGTAATTTTTGTAGAAAAGTGAAGAAATGAACCTTGTAGGGGTATTTATAGGGTTTTGAATGGGTCAAAGGACACATGGATGAAAATTATTGGCTATCCAAGGTGGCTACCCAACCCATAATTAATAAACCCATCCAACATTTAGCCATCCAACAAAATCATAAAGCATGCACACAAGACGAAGGGAAAATCCCGCAAACAATGACAAATAATGACAAGTAATAACAGACAATAACAAGCAAGATATCATATAACCATAGTAGTAAAGAGATCTTGCAAGACAAATGTTGCACAAGAAGCACCGGTTAGCATGTTAGAGAGATAGAAAGTATGTAAAAAAGTGTAATCTGATATAATGTAGTTTACTAGTATGAATAAGAAGTAGTATAAATAAAAACAATAAAACATGTGATATGTATGAAAGTAGATGCCCCCAGGAGCCATTGTGGGACTAGTAATAGTTATAGTTAAGAACCCATGTTGCATGCAACAATTTGTGTAAAGTCGCAATAAAAATAGAAGGCAAGTGAACTCACATGTGTGTATGGAAAAGATAATTACATACGATACATATAGCTAGTATAATAAGAAAAGTGTACATGCAAGTATAAGTAAGAAAAAACGATGTCCAATCAAGCTATGAAATATGATGTGGATTAGTGAGATGGAATGAAATGCAAAGTGAGTGTGATAGGATCTGCATGATCCCTAAGTGAATGTGAATGAGTATATATGAGGTGAGACTCATTTATAAATGCCCCTCGGTAGTCAAGAATGAATCATAGAACAAGAGTGCATCTTCAGGAAATGGTTTGAATAATATTACTGAAAGATATGATCGTTACAAAATAGATCATAGAGAGTGAGTGTGGTGAGGTTCATTTTAGATTTAGACACTTAGTAATTGAGTACAAACCATGAAACTAGAGTGCATCATAGGGAAGTGTGTCGTGATTAATGTGTGTTAGAAATATATGTCATGAATGCACTGAGTATGAGAAGTGTCGTGTGATTTGAGGTTCATGAATGTAGTGAGCCCTTAATAGTTAAGTGTGAACCATAGCAAAAGAGTGCGTCATTGGGTAATGCCGATACAAATGTATCAAGATGTGTATGATGTGTGTGAGAGACTAGATGTGAAGTGTAGAGTATGTAAGACACTGAGAATGCTAGAAGGGGGAGAATAAGTATAATGCCCCCTAGTGTATGATGATGATTATGATATCTCGATGAAAGTGAAAGACTAAGGTTCTCCACCCGATGCTTGTGGAGATAAAGGCATGTGACCATGATCAAATATCGGTGGTGTATGAGATAAATGATGAGTCGGTGAATGAGAGCTATGTACATGAGACCGAGGAGGTGATGTGTGCCTATGTGAAGGAGACCACAAAGGTGATGTGAACCTATATGAAGGAGAGGGATGAGGTGATGAGAAAATATTTGAATGATACTGTGGAGGTGATGGACACATATGTAGAGGAAAGTGCAGAGGTGATGTCTACTTATATTAATGAGTAAGTTGAGTGGGGGACCTAGACCGGTGTGATGGAATAGAAGACCGATGAGACCATGTAAGTTGTGCACAAATAGGAGAGCTAGGAGTAGATTGTGCTTTAGATTTAAGAGGTTTTGGGGACCTAGATGCTCTAGCGAGTGTAATGGAAACCTTAATAGGAGGTTTCGGCCATGGTGTGGATGGTGGAAAACCATTGATAGTAATGAATTGCATGTTATGAATGAATTTTAGACACAAGTGATTCATGTAGACAATAACTTGAGTAAATTGGAGCCATGAAATACCTAGGAGCATACCATACCCTTTGATTGAAGGTTCCATTAGAAATGGCATAAGTGTAGTATGAGGACCAATTGTAAATGGAAGCTTGACATAGCCATATGATTTAGGAACTAGGTAAAAATATGTGATAATATATAGATGATAGAAATAAGAAGTGTAATAGAGCACCTACATACAAAATGTGGTGAGATGATATTTGTATTATTAATAGCATAATATCCAATAGAAGTGGTGATATGAAATGTGTCAGAGAATAATGTAGCATGATAGTCATGATCAGAGAAATTAATGATTAGTGGAGATGTTTCAGCATGAGCTACAAGAAAATTGAGAGCCTCTAATGCGGGAAGAGGCACTCGCGTGATATATATGATTATATAAAGAGTTGACTACTTGTTTATCATGTTTCAAAAGAGGATTTATGAAGATCTTGAGATTGTGATTTTTGTTGACTAGTGCGGATGTCATAGGATTAGGAAGCTCAATAGAATTATTATTGATAAGATCTTGAAGAAGATTGTGAAGTTTGAAACATCAATATGTAGAGTGTTTAACACATTGAAGATAGTTTCATATTAAATTTTCATTGTAATTATGCCCTTTAGGATGAGATGAGTCTAAATTGAGTGGTGGAGGAAGCATAATAAGATTGCTTTCAACAAGTTGTGGCAATAGAAGATGCATAATGATAATCAATTTTTTATATGTACACTCTGTGTGGTTCCCATTGAAGCTATTTAGTATTAGATACAACATTGACATTGGATTTAGCTTCAGTAGGTTTTGTATATTGTTTTGAAGTTTATTTTATTTGAAAGTGCATAGTGGATGAATCCTAGTCATAATAATTAATATTTCCTATAGATAAGAGGTTAGTTTCACGTAGTTTAAGAGTATGCCATAAATAATAAAATGAAGGCAATGTCTCAAATATAACACTCTATTAGAGAGATAGTAATATACTTTGGACAAATAGATCTTGAAGCTCAGAGTCCACGAGTACTTTAGAAATCTTAGCTAATCTATTCTTATATCACAAGACATAATCTGCTAGATGTTCATTAGATCCTTATTTAAGTTACATGTGTTGAGCATAGGATATTTTAGAGCCAATATTAATAGAGAAATGAGCAAGAAAAACATCGTAAATGTGTACAATATTTTATTGATTGGACAAGTAGATCATAGAACCAACGTATTGCATAATAATGGATACTTTTAGGAAAGATATTAGCTAAGAGAGTATGATCATCCATAAAATCTAGACAAGCCACATGAAATGCTCGAAGGTTCTATTTAGGGTCACCATGACCATTGAAAATGGGGAGCTTGGGAGTGACAAAATTAAGAGGAAGTACATAAGTGGAAATGGTGGGTGTGAAAGGAGTATGAAGTAACAAAGTGGAATCCAGAGATGGAGATGCATGAGAAGTAGCCTATTACAATTGATATATTTGAACTTTAAGATCTTGATAAAGAGGGGCCTAGTATTGAGTGCCGATGAAAGATATTTTCTTGTATGTATGAGAAACAAGAGGTGGGGTGAAATGGTTTGTGGGAGTAGGAGTAAAAATAGGAATAATAGAAGTAGGTAGAAGAGTGGAAGCAGGTGGTTGAGTAGCAATAGTCATTGAAGAGGGGATGTATTAGGGTACATTAAGCTATGCAAGATTGGTGTCATCCTCACAAGTAATAAATAAAAGAAGCTCTAGTTTCGAGGATGCTCAACAAGATGAGAATTGAGGTCATGAAGATCATCATTGGTGAAGGGTACAACCATGATGAAAATAAAAACAAGACTCCTAGAAGAAAAGGTGGGATCAAACATGGGGTTCACCAAATTATTAAGAAAATATTGGAATAAATAGATGCTAAATCTAAATATGTACCAAGTATAATGATATAAATAATTAAGTACATATTTGACTCAAGAAAATAAGAAATTTAAAATTGAAACCCTAGTTACAAATGAAGAGATAAAAAGAATTAGCTGATTCACAATGATCCTAAAGGTATGTTGAGTTGGAAAACTGATGGAACAAGAACTTAGAGCTTTGTAACCAAACCTAGAAAAATGTAGAAGTGTCAGGAATTCTGGGACTAGGGCACCTATATAGGGTTAAGGGCATTAGAGACCTTCTCTCGGCACTGTGAGTACTCAGAGGTTACGAAACTTAGTTTCGTAGGCCGTGAGATGTTTGTTGGATGTCACCTTTACTTACTTGTATGTCTCTCCACTTCACTTTGTTATTCTCCTAAAACCTACAATAAGAAATAAGCAAATACAAAACCCCAAAGAAAATAAAATCCTAAAAATAAAAAAGATGCAAATGGGGAGTCATACGACCCGGTGGTCACCTGATTGAGTGAAATTACAATTTGAGCATTTGCACTACATTTTAGACTCTATGTAGTTATGCGTGTGTGTGTGTGTAGAATCATGCCCTAGGTGGCTCTTGTGTGAGTTACACTTGATAGTGAGAAATAAATAGATGTAGAAGATGTAGATAGACATGTGCATGAAAAATGAACTTCCACCCTTATGAATTATATGTAGAAAAATTCAATCCCTTGCTCTTGTGTGGATGTTAGATGGATGCTTGAATGATCTCATAAATTCATTTGGATGTAACCTTAGGTGGATATAATAGATGATTAGTGTTTGTTCCTTTATTATGATCACATAGCTTTGTATATATATATATGATTCCCTTGGTTGAATTTTGTAATTAACCACTAAAAGGATGACTAGTAAGAAATAAAGATGCCTAACAACTAGAAAAGACCAAAATATATGGCAAAGTAAAAAGAGGTTGGGGGCGCCTGGCGATGACATCCTAGCTAGGTGTTGGTGTCCAGAGTTAGAAATGCCAAAGTATGAAAAGATAGAATGGGAAAGGAGTGTAAGACCAAGAGAGAAAATAAAAAGCAAGCAAAGAGGCCAAATAAAGTGATCAATTAGTAATTTTCTCACTTAGGAATAATATGAATAGTGGTATGTGATTAGGACTAGATAAATACCCAAAGTGCATGATTTAGTGTCTACATGGGGTTATGAAGGGGTGTCTTAGAGTACATACACACACTGTGGGAATCGGGGTGATCTAATTCTTATGTCTATATTTACACGGTTTTGTAAAGTGGTTTGTGATGGACAAGTCACTGGACAAAAATGAGTGAGATAGTTGGATTTATGTTAGATAAGATGCTAGATAGGTGATCCCTTATTGGATTAGGGGCCATTGCAAGCTAGTGTGATGGTCACCAGTTTGAATGAATGGATAGATAGATAAATGCAAGAGTGTGTAGGATTCTATGAGATTACATTGGTAGATATATGTGTTTCAATTTAAGATGCCCCAAGATAGGGGAACCAATTGGTTCTTGACCTATAGATGCATGAATTATAGGGAGCGATGGGAAAATGTTATCGAGAGGCTACATAATCCATGGTATATTTAGGAGATAGAGGTTGAGGATGAGATATATTGCAAAAAAGGTGAACTTATGTGACCGAGAAGTCAAGTGATAGGGGAGCCAATGATTTCATAGCCTATAGATATATGAATTTGTTCAAATTGGTGGAAAAAACGTCTCGAGAGGTTGTGAAATCCATGGTGAATTGATAACCATAGTCTTTTACATGATGTAAAATTTTGGAATTTTTGATCCAAAAATGGATTTGAAATACCCAATTCTATGTAATATCCATATTTGATACTTGTAAAACACCCTCAACACATTCATTATTATAAAAAAAGGCTGAGTTAGGTCAAGGTGATTCAGGACACCTTTGGATGACAAAATATACCATTTCTGGTTAAGTTATGAGTATTAAGCGTGAACTGCTATGGTTTGGCTACGGTTGAGTTATGATTTAGCTATGGTTTGGTTGCATAAGCTGTCACATGATTATGTCCCTTTAGCACCAAAATGGAGAAGCCAAACAATTGCAAATGTTTAGGCTTCTCAAATGATTCATTTCACCTTTCCAACATTTGGGTAAAGTAACTATAAATATGAGTGCAATTAATCATTCTAGTAAGTGATTTTGAGTGAGAACAAGTGTGAGCAAAGAGGAGTTGTATTTATTTCTTGTTTTGTTCATTGAGAGTGAGTTATTCATTGTTGAGGATTGTGAGTAAGAAAATACAATTAGGAGTGTTAAATCCTTCTTGAAGGCCAATTATTGGTAGTACTTTGTATTTTGGAGATTTACATAGTGAGAGGGAAGTGATTTTCTTACCCACTGGAGTTTTTCCCACCTTGGGTTTCTCTAGGATAAATTCTTGTGTCTCTTTTGCATTATTTTCCTCAATTTGTAGTATAGTTGTGATTATTTATGCACATTATATTGGTTAAAAGGAACTCACATATTTCATTCATTTTTCACGAGCATAGTGATCTGTTTATTGTTAAAATTTAGTAGTTTATGGATCACTTTTGGTGGGTCTTGGGGACTAGAAATAACAAAAATTTGAGATTGTGCAATTAGATGGGGGATCGATATCGATTTGGATAATCGGGAACGATTCCAAAGGAATCAACATTGATTAGTAATCAACACCGATAAGGTCTAAGTGCCTATATATAAGTGGTGGATAATCATGAGAGGTCATTGTGCTCATTGTGTTTACTATGATAAGGTGATATAAATTTGATTTTTTTACTAATTTGAGAGATGGAGGATAGTGGGAGTGGACACAAGAGACGTCAATTTATCCCGAGAAAGAGGTAGCTTCAACTTTTTGGATTTATTTTTATATAGTGGGCTATAAGATCAACATCAATCACTAGGATTGGCATTGATTAGGTAGGATTAGTAAAAATATTTATAGATTGATGCCTATTTTATATGTGTTGATAAGTTTTGGATGGATATGTGTTTTAATTGTAATCACTAATAAATTTTCTTTGTTGTTTGTGGATGTAGGAATAGAGGCACATGTTGATGAGAGATATAATGATGCATTTTATTGGGGTGGTTACAAGAGTACATGGGAGATGATGACTAGGATATTTTGGAGGTGCTAGGATTAGGTGGATTATGCAACTATAGGTGTTTGGTGGGATTTAGAGATGATCATGGCCTTGCTAGAGTGGTGGGATCCATCCACAGGGAATTTTTGGTTATAAATAGGGGAGATAATGATCACCCCTGGAGGATATATAAAAGATATTAATTCTTCCTATTTAGACGATTGGATTACCCCTATTGATGAGACAAAGTGAGGGTAATGATGATGAGATCATATGGAGATGTTTCCCGGGATGTTACCTATGTTGAGGTTTTAATTTTGAGACATTATATGATGATGACGTAGTAGGGAGTACTTTGAATATGATGAGTATGGAGGGAATAAGTTGTTATGTGCTACTAGATTCTGGTGGTGGCCATTTTCCGGGAACCGGTAAGAGTGGTAGCTAATATGATCGAGTAACAAATAGTTTTTACTTGGGGGATAGCTTTGTTGGAACATTTGTATAAGGAGTTGTGGGAGTGGTCACCGGGAGGAGAGTCATATTAGATGTGATAATCATCTTGTAGTGTTGGGCATATGAGCACATCAAGGTGATCCATTTCCTTGGGCAAGGTGGTATGACATTAATTTTTGTGTCAAGTTTTTGAGATAGAGGAGTGATTTTTCCTCCAATGCATTATTGTGAAGTTTAGAGTATTATGTAGGTTTTTTTGTATGAGATGGGGATAGATGATGTTATATGGAGGCCAAATGTGGGTTTCATGTATTGCTTGGAGAGGGAGATGAGCTACGGAAGATGTAGTAGGATAGGTGGATGTAGGGATAGAGGATGGAGATGGTGGAGGTAGTATCATCCGGATGGGTGTGGTTGTAGTTTCTCCCGATATAAGATGTAATAACCCTATTTTTTACAGGAGGTTGGATGGAGAAATATAATTTCTTGCAACATAGGTTCTAGATATACATGAGATGTATGAGGAGGAGGTGGCACTGTAGTAATTGTTGAACATTCAAGCATTGAGAGGGGGAGGGGGTGAATCATTTCCCTTAAAAAATTGCACTTTTTTTCTTAGCAATAAAGTTTGCATTCAATAAATTCAATTTAACTATATACCATTAAAGGCATGTTGTTATGAGAGAAAATAAAAACACATAAAGACACAAAAGTTAGGTGGGAAACCCTAAAAGGGAAAAACCCACAAGGATCAAGAAATATTAAGAACAAAGGTTCTACACTAATTACAAGATCATGAAGCACCTACTTCATATTAAAACACCCACTTCAATTCCTAACCAAGAACCTACTTGATTGATTTTTCAAGCACCTACTTGCAGTGAAAACAACAACTTTCAACTAAATGAGATATAACTCAAGTTTTTATCAGTTTAGTTTGATCACCTTCTTCATATTTACTTAACTCAACATTTTTGACCTCTATCTTGGTTTTTCTTCATCACTTCTTCACATATTTTGTGCACACACACCTTGATATCGTAGTAAAACGAACTTAAGAAAAACTTAATGTATATTTGCACACAAATACCTCTCTTCCTTGGAATTTTACACTTCACATTATCCTCTATAGATATTACTTATTATTTTTGATTTTGGAGCTAAATGGCTTCACAAATAGTGTGATTTACAAACTTGTAGGTTTACACAATAAATGACATCAGTTGTGTAAACAACGTCACCACAGAAGCAATTGATATTGTTTGGGTAGTTAACATTAGTTACGTGTGCATGAAAGTTTTTATTTAAAACCTGGGATTATATTTAACCTTTTATTAAAAGGTTATCTAAGGGTTGTAAATGTATAGCTAAGTTTCCTAATGTTTTTATATGCTTATAAGCTAGAAAACTAGGGTTAGAAGGTGAGATTGATCATAATTATAAGAATATATTCTTAGAGAGAGCTGAGAGAAGCTTGTGAAGGAAAAGTACTGTACATTCATGTGAGGTGTGGAAGATTGTAGATCTTCATTATACATACTCTGTAAAGAAAATAATACTAGATTGGTTGTTTCTTGGTGGACATAGCCTACACTGGGTGAACAGTGTTATATCTTGTGTATTTTTCTTCTAGTTAATTTATGTGTTTATTGCTTATATGCTTAATTTTGATTAAATATCTATACAACAAGTGTGTGCTAACCCCCAACAATTGGTATCATGTAATTTTTTTTTAGGGTTTTTGTGGGTTGAAAAATTTAGTCATAGAGGGATTTTTGATTGAGGAGCACAACAATGACAAAAGATAACAAATACAAAGTGGAGAAATTTGACGACCATAATTATCAATTATGGAAGATGTAGGTGGAATATTATCTATATCAGAAAGATTTATATTTACCATTGGATGTGAGTGTGAATCCTACAAATATGACTGATGAAGAATGGAAGATTCTTGACAGAAAGGCTTTGGGATCTATAAGATTGAGCCTGACAACATTTGTAGCTTCTAATATTATTGAAGTAACAACCATGGTAGATTTGATGAAATATTTATCTAATTTATATGAAAAACCAAGTGCTTCAAATAAATTTTATTTGATGAAGAAATTATTTAATTCAAAAATGCAAGAAGGTGGATCTATATCAAGCCACTTGAATGATTTCTATTCCATTGTAAATCAATTAAAATTAGTTAATATTTCATTTGATGATGAAGTGAAATAAATTTTATTCTTATACTCTTTTCCAGATAGTTGGGATAACTTGGTAATGGTTGTTAGTAATACAACATCTACTACTAATATTTTAAAGTTTGATGATGTGGTTAGTATAATCCTGAATGAAGAAATATGCAAGAAAAGTATAGGAGAGTCATCATCTGGAAATGCTTTGAATGTAGAAAGAAGGGGAAGGAAAAGGAGAGATCCAAGAGCAAGAATAATGGGAAATCAAAGTCTATGAATGAAATATCTAAATCCAGAGGTAGAGGAATAACTTGTTGGAATTGTGGAAAGAAAGGACATGCAAAGAAGGATTGTTGGTTCAAGGAAAACAAAGAGAATCTACCAGAAAAAGGTAAAGAGGAAAATGTTGCAATTGAGGTAATGTAAGATTCCCTCATTCTCTCCTTGGATAAAAAAGAATAATGGGTTTTAGATTTAGTAGTTTCTTTCCATGCTATCCCTAATAAGGGTTATTTCAGAAATTTTGGGATTTTTATTTAGGAGATGATGAACCATGCAATATTACTAGTTAAGGGGAAGTTCATATAAAATTACAGAATGAAAATACATGAATATTGAAAATATGAGGCATGTGCAAATCCTTAGGAGAAATTTAATTTTACAGAAAGCTAGGTGAAGTTGGTTGCATGGTTACATTCACAGCTGACTCTTGGAAAGTTACCAAGGGAGATCTTGTTGTGGAAAGAGGAAAGAAGGTAGGAACATTGTATTTGTCTACTTGTATTACTGATTCATTTTCTATTCTATCTACTTTAGATTTAGATGCAAGCATGTGGCATAATCAAATGCATATATTAAAGGAAAAGGGTAAGTTATCGATTTAAAAAATGTAAATCTTGATTTCGTGAGAATTACATATTTGGAAAGAAAAATAAAGCGAGGTTTCTTAAAGTTAGGGTAAAAAAGGAGAAAAATTGGAGCTTGTGCACTCATATGTGTGGGGACCAACCCAGGTAGCTTCTCATGGAGGATCCCAATATTATGTGACTTTCATTGATGATGCCACAAGAAAGGTATGGGTTTATTGTATAAAGCGTAAATATGATGTTTTGATACTTTTACAAGATGGAAAGCCTTTGTAGTAAATGAAACAAATTTAAAGTTAAAATTCCTTAGATCTGACAATGGTGGTGAGTATCTTGTAACAAGGCTTTCATTGAATGGAATACAAAGAGAAAGAACAGTTCCTAGAACACCACAGGAGAATGGTGTGGCTGAAATAATGAAAAAAACTATCATGGAAAGTACAATAAGTATGAGAATACATACTAGATTAACCTTGTAGTTTTGGGTAGAAGTAGTAGACACGACAATATATTTAATCAACCATGGGCCTTCAAGTGCAATGGATGGTGGAATACCAGAAGAAACTTGGACTAGAAAAGAGGTATATCTTTCTTTTCTTAGAGTATTTAGTTTAGAAGAATTTGTGCATCTTGATAAAGAAAATATGAAGAAGTTGGATGCTAAATCCAAGAGATACAATTTTATTGGTTATGGATCTGGTGATTTTGGATTCCATTTTTGGGATTTAGATGATTCTAAGATTATTAGGAGTTGTGACATTAAATGGAATGAAAAGATAATTTATAGGGATTAGATTTTGATACCCAAGGATGAACCGGTGGAAGATTTTGTGGAAGAAAATGCATTCTCAGATTTAAAATAGACACCTATAAGTATTGGTGTCGTGAGGGTAATCGGTGTCGATAGCCAAAGGACTCGACATCGAAGCTTGAATCGACGTTGATAGAAGAACATCATGACTGATGTCGGTTTCAAGAACCGACGTTGGTCACTTTCGAGAGGTTGATATGAATGTACAAGATGTACAAAGTGAGCCTATAACACCCTATATTTCTATGAGAAGGCCACAATGGGTAAGTAAACATACATAAATATTTACACCTTCCTTATTTTATCTGTTATTGATTGATAGTGGTGAACCAATTTTTTAAAGAAGCAATGTAGGATGAAACCAAAAAGAAGTGGAAGCATGGTATGATGAGGAGATGGATTCATCAAACAAAAATAGACATGGGATTTGGTTAAGTTTTGTTCAGAGGTAAGAGAACATTACGTAATAAATTGGTTTACAAGATCAAGGAAGAAGAGAGTGGACAAAAAATATGCAAGGCAAGACTTTTGGTAAAATTATTTGCACAAAAATAAGGTATTGATTTTGGTGAGATTTTTATCCTGTGGTAAAAATGAATTCCATATGTACTATTTTGAGTTTAGTTGCTTTGTAGAAGATTTTCACTTAGAGAAACTTGATGTTAAGATGAATTTCCTTCATGGCGATTTGGAGGAAGAGATATATATGCGGTAACCACTTGGTTATGAAGTCAAGGATGGAGTGTATGATATAATGTAGAAATTTATCTCTAAGTGGGAGATTGTTGAGTTGTGGAGCTAAATGGCTTCACAAATAACATGGTTTACAAACTTACGGAGTTTACAAAGTAACTAAAGCATCGTATGGGTAACAAACGCTATCACTGAAGCAACCAATATCGTTAGGTAACCAACATTGGTTACCATGCGTGAAAGTTTTTATTTTAAACACAAGATTATATATAACCTTTGATTAAAAGGTTATCTAAGGGTTCAAACGCATAAATAAGTTTCCCTAATGTTTGTATATGCTTATAAGATAGAAAAATAGGGTTAGGAGGTGAGATTGATCATAATTGTAAGAAGATATTCTTGGAGAGAGTTTAGAGAAGCTTGTAAAGGAAAATTATCAAACTCCGTGTGAGGAGTGGAAGATTGCAGATCTTCATTGTACATCCTTTGTAAAGAAAATAATAATAGATTGATGTTTCTTATTGGACGTAACCCAAAATGGGTGAACCATATTCTATCTCGTGTATTTTTTTCTGGTTAATTTCCATGTTTATTTCTTGTATGCTTAATTTCGATTATAGATCTGTACAACAAGTGTGTGCTAACCCCCAAAATTATTTCATTTCAATTTTAGAAGGTCAAGAGATAAGGTTCAAAAATGTTATGGAGAATAATCATTACCTATGTATTATTAGATAAAAGTTCCCTTTGTTTCATTTTCTTTCATAGCCTCTTATGTGCATATAAGGCTAGAGCTTATGATTTAACAACCAATCCATCGCTTATAGATTTAGAGATATCAATTATAATTGAATATATGTCGAGATGACTGCTACAATAATTTTGTCTCATAATGTGGTGAACCAAGGATTTTCGTTAGTTTTATGACCATGTGCCATTTTTCATGAGCATGCAGCCTCATTCCAAAACATTCTAATATTCTATAGAGACCATTCACCTTCTCCATTTCTGATCCTTCTACTTATACACTTCATAGTTACATGAGAACACAACTCGATAGAAGGAATGACAAAAATTGTAGCATGAGGATGAAACAGCTAATGAACTGATGTTGATCATGCACTTAGTATATTGATACTTCAAGGAAACTTCATCAATGGCATGGGATTAAAGAACATCAATCTGTCATTTTATTTTCTTCTTAGACAAAGCTTTACATCCTTTGTTATAGCTATACTTAGATACAGGTTGAGCATGATCTTGTTAAGGCATAAGACTACTTATTTCACTGTTTTCATAACATAGATGTTGATTTTTGAATCACATAGTAATTTTCCAAACTTAGAAGCTTAGATAAAAAAATATCTTCATACTAAATACTTTAGGATAGTGCATTTACAATTTTCTCATCATGATTGTGTTCATGAATAATGCATACACATATAATATCAACACAATATTGTGTTCAATGGTATAAGGACTATAGGAGGTTCTTACCCATATTCAAGAGCTTGAAGATTAAAATCATCAAGAAGTTTGGGACACTTGAACTCTGTTACTTCAAATTTTCAGTTCTCATACATGAACCACACTATCTCGATCAAGAGAGCATAACACTTCCACCAAGAATGGGATTTTAGTACAAAAAAACTTGGAGATGATGATAGGATACAACATTATCATTTACCTCACTTAAGAGATCAGGAATTTATAAATATTTTTCTATTTACAAGCTTTAAGATAGTGCATTCATGGTTTTATCATCACATACTACAACAAGGAGAGATTTGAATAATTCATCAACCTTCTTAGTCTACCATGGCAATAGAAACATATCTATAGGATAATTTTACCACTGTACAACTTCTTCAATCCATAATTTTTTTAAGTAACACACCAAAGTAGGTTCAGACAAATAAGTTTTCTCAAAATTGTGCATGGAGAGGGTTTTGTCATATCAAAACCTAGTATGAGGTTTTAGAGCTCAAAACACCTTTCCATTATTTCTTATACAATCGTGACTAGATAATGACCTCACTAGAAGTTTGCAAATAATTAACAAGCAATTGAATGCATGGTTTATCAGGCCACAAGTATGAATTTTTCTCAACTTATCATTCCCTTGAACACACTATTGACACAGTTGAAAAACAATAAGTTTTCAAACATCAAATTTATTCAAAAGAGTATACACTTTACTCCATAAGGTCCTCCCGATCCTATTTCAGGTGCTCACAACCTCATTATGCTCCAACTATAAGATTTACACATAGAAACTACATCAAGACACCATGACTAGTCATTATTATAGCGATAGAAGAGAGAAACTCACCTAGATAATTGAAAAAATCCACACATCTTGTTCTAATAATTTCATTTCCACCTAGAATATGCCCTAATATCTCTAAAGTGCTAAAGTTTTCATCATGAATCTCCAAAATATAGCATGTACCTATAAATTTTATTGAAAATTGAGTACTTCATGCCATATAGTCCCACATGTACTTTCATAATTTTATTTTAATGACCCTTGGGGAGTCCTTTACATGTTCAAATAATATTACTAGCTTTTCCAATGAATTTTGTGATCAAACTTTGCATATTTCCTCTATCACTCAAGGAGGGAGTCATGGAGGCCTTCAAACCAACCTGAGAAAAATGGTTAGAATTTTTTAACCACACAACCAATTGATCTCAAACCTTTTGTATTTTATTTTTATCCAAATTCCCTACAAAAAGTATTCTATGAGTTATCGAAGAAGCTCTATCAATTTAGCAAAACTTCTAAGAAGTTGGAGTAATTATTTTGACCTTCTCAAAAAAATGGTCTTGAAACATTTTCTCTATAACCTCAATTTTCACTTTATTCCGTTAATTTTTGCTAACACCATCAATAATCACTCATTTACCATATCCCAAAGTTGATTTTTCATGAGGCCCCTGTGAATTTTCTTGACCCATCTCATTTTCCTATTATTACTAGGCATGCTTCATCCTTCATTTGCACTAGGTCTCCTTCAAACATCAAAATCCCTAATTTATGACTTTTACACCTTCAAATACCTTGAAGAATGTTTCTCCATCCTTCACAAGATTGGAACATCCATATTATACTAGTAAGGAATAATAATCCATGGCCATCTGGAAATAGAACTTTGCATTGGACCTAGTTTAGCTTGTTTTTCACTTTGAATACACAATGTGACACGAAGACCATTTTCACACCTCTAAGACACCTTGGAAATTTTTTTCCTCCATACCCAGAACCAAGAGGATTTCCAAGCTAAATTATACATTTGGAATTTTAGACACACTTAAGTCATGCATCAGTAACCTTCTAAGACAAACATTACTTAACCCTTGGAGACACCTAAAGAGCAATGAAACATGTATTTCATACCTTAGGAACATGATTAGAACTGATATAGAAAAATAAAAATATTTCCATGCTTGACCTCAAAGAAATTCCTTGAATCCTTGACACATGCACACAAATAAGCTTATGAATCCAAGAAAATACCTTGAACTAGAGTGATACCACTACAAGATAAGACATAGGAATAAATTTCATACTTAAATAAGAGATCATGAAGAGTGAAATACCTACTCAAGGCCATGCTCAAGCTTGTTTGACATAAATATTTTTTTTTCATTAGTAATATATTATGTAAGGGTGAAACCCAAATACACGACATGGTGACAGGAATAGATGGTCACCATAGGGAAGAGGATGAAGAGGGCATGAGCCAAAAAAGAGAGGAGGATGTGGTGATGGAGGAGGTGTGGAGGTGGAGCTGGGAATATTGAGATAGTATGAGCGATAGGGATGTTCAAGTGGATTCCTTGGAGAGTAAGGTGGTGAGGCTAATGGGGGTGTTAGGAGAGAGAGATGAGTGGGTATATTAACTAGAGGTGGAGTTAGGGAAGGATAATCGGGATAGAGATCAATATTGTTAGTAGTGTGCACTATTAAGGGAGTGATTCAATGTGATTGGGAGTACATTGGAAGTTATAGGCCAATTGGGTATGGAGTGTGGGTGTCACTGGGAGTAGGAGCAGCTAGAGGGTGGGTGGAGTAGTGAATGGAGTTCATTTGGGGCCACTTGGAATGGTGAGCATCGATCAGTACCAACATTTACACAAGGAGATGAGATACTATAAGGGGTGGTAAGGGAGATGCTTCCAGAGATGCCTCACTACGTAAAATATGTCATGATCCAAAGTGACATGCATCATAACGAGGTCCCGAGGTGAGTAGGAGGAGTATCAGTGGTCCTCGTGAGGGAGCCCGAGGGTGGAGTAAGAGGTATAGGGATATCGATGTATAATTTACAATGTGATATATGATGTTTTTTGGACATGTGGATATGTAAGATGTGTTTTGATAATTTTGATGTGATGTTTTATATGATTTTATAGATAGATCTTAGATATGATGATGTATATGGTATAATGAAAATGATTTATTTTATTCATTGTGATGGAGTTTGGATGTGATTATATTTGTGTGAATGTTGACATCATTGACTAATATATAAGATGGTGGTTGAAATGTGTTTGATTATTTTATTTTATTAAATATTTATATGTATGTGATGGTGATTTTGATATAATTGCACTTGCAAACCTAACTACTGATAATTTATAACTAACAATAGTTAGCTCATTTTAAGGTTGTGTGATTGATTATGAGATGAGATCCAGTACATTATCTAATCGCTGGACATGTTTGGGAGTTAAACATATCCTATATAAGGGAATGTGTGCTCCTTAGAGGTTCTAGGATGTACCTCAAATTTTATTTTGATATTACATGAGCTAATCAATGTGGGAAGATTGCATCTCTTGAGGGAAATATGATCAATACAAGAATCTTTCCTAGTTTGATAAAGGATTTTAGACATGTTTAGAAAGTTGATTATATATATATATATATATGATTTGGGTAGCCATCCTTTGAGGGAGTAGTCTATGATAATATTTTGATTTTGATAATGATAGCTAGCATATATTTTGATAGTTGTCCTTT
Organism: Taxus wallichiana var. yunnanensis; assembly: GCA_018340775.1. NCBI lineage: Eukaryota > Viridiplantae > Streptophyta > Pinopsida > Cupressales > Taxaceae > Taxus > Taxus wallichiana. The sequence continues at coordinate 192,183,106 of CM031244.1, read as the reverse complement.
GATGGAATATTCTATAAGATGTTTTCCATCCCATAGTAATTTTTCTTCTTTTAGTGAGGATGGGCCTAAGAGACTGCCCGAGGATGGTGTGTTTGATATACAAGATAACATGTGTATCCTTAGTATGTCATTTGATGGATATATTTAAGAGGGGGGTAGTGATTATGGGCTCCCTTACTGAAAAAGGTACTTTTCCATGTGAAATATACCACGATTAGGTCATGGAACCCATATTAAAGGTCGTAATAGGTATAGTGATGGAAGACCACATAATTCTAAATCATTATTTAGGTGAGGGTTTGTAATAGTTGTTTGAGAGTGAGGAATCATATATGAAATAAGGTTTTGTATGTAGACATGTTAGCAGTAGTAGAAGGGCCATAATCAGTAGGCCAATAATCTACATGGCATTAAGAGGTTCCTTTTCATACTTATTATCAAGAGAGGCTAAGTAGTAGGCTTCAGATCCATATTTTTGAGTGATGATGTATGGTCTGATTATTTTAGTGCAAACCTTCCACGTTTACTCTTTTACATATTTGTGACGTGTTGATTTTTTTTAATGACAAGATCACCAATATTAAATTCATGTTCTTTGAGATGTTTATTGTATGCACATTTGATTTTTTATTTGATAGATATTAATATGTTTAAGGTTGTTTAGTCGAGGTTTATCTAAAAATTCAAGTTGTGATAGGTGTTCTTGATAATATTCTTCTTCGGGAATGGAATATTTAATAGATTGTGTAAGGATAGGATTTATACTTTGAGGTGGAACAAATTCAATGTCATTAACTAAGGATAAAGGTGTAACACCTGTAGGAGTTTGAATGCTAGTCTAATAATCCCATAATGCAAAGATAATTTGAAGATGTTAATATTTACTAGCTTAATCGATGGTTTTGGTAAGGATTTTTTTGAGGGTTTTATTAGATGCTTCTACATGGTCATTATCTTATGGATAATATGGCATAGAGAAAACAAGTTTGAAATTATAAGTGTCATAGAGTTTTTGAAATTTCTTATTTTAAAAATAATTTACCATTTTGTGATAATTTTATGAGGGATGCCAAAGTGATAGATGATGTGATGATGGATGAAATTGATGATATTATCTACTTTAATGGAGATAATAAGGATATCCTCTACCCATTTTTAGAAGTATTTAGTTGTTGTGATGATAGAATTAGGTCTTTTGGATGATCGAGGGTTAATAAGGCTGATGAGGTCAAGTCCTCACTATGAAAACTTCCATAAGTCTTAAGATAATTGAAGAGCATGAATAGGGATGTGTGTGAGATTGGAATGTTATTGAAATTTTATGCACTTCTTGACATAGTCACATGAATATTGGTTAATAATAGGTCAATAGTATCCCATCTCCAACATTCATTTAGCAATTTTCAATCCATTAAAATGTTTGTTGCATATTCCATTGTGGACTTCTTGGATAACTCGATGAGTCTATGAGGATTTAAGAAATTAAAGGAGAACGCCATCAAACCCTCTTTTTTAAAACATACTCCCTAGTGTTACATAGTGGGATGCACATTGTTGGAAGGAAATATTACCATTTATAGATAGATTTGAGGGTATTTTTATTTGGGAAAGATAGTTGTATATTTGGGTGTACCAAATGTTTGTTTGATTCTCTTCTATATGATTGATGGTAGGAAGTTTGGTGTTCATATAAGATGGTTGATAAATTTTGTGTACGATGATGAAAATATTAGAATCATCTTGTGATAAAATAATAATACAAGTGAGATATGCCATGGTATCTATAAATTTATTAAATGAACATAGAGTAGTTTAAATTTCATAGTGATCTAAGAGCTTCAAAATATCATCGACAATGGTTTTATATTTTTGTAGGGTTTCATTTTTATATTGATATGTTCATTTGATTAAATTTATGATGATCCGGGAATATCCGTAGATGTCAAGGATTCCTACGCTAAGAAATATTGTGATTTGAAGACCTATGGTGAGGGATTTGTATTATTCCATGTTATCCATACACTTTAAATTTAGTTTGAAGGATAGTAGAATAGGAGTTCCCCAAGGAGGTATTATGACTATTCTAACACCCCACCCTCATCTTTATTTAGACCCATAAAAACATGATCATTTTGAAAGGAGTAGTATCATGATCAAGGGTGATGATAGATTTGTCATGAAATTGTTCACGAGGTAGTTTATTACTTTGGAAAGGTGAGATTTTGCAAGATGATCAATAATGACTTGCCCCTTGTTGAATTTTTAAGAGATGAATTCAAGATCAAAATATATTATGTGGATGAGCCATCTGGTTATATGATCATTATGATATGACTTAGATTGCATGGATTTTAGTGGATTATTGTTTATGACTATGTAGTTTTTGTGATTGAGGATATTGTGTTTAATGAAAAGTTGCAAAAGCCATGGACATGGGGTAAGAATCTCTAAAGAAACCCAAAGGATTTGAAAAAACTAGTTAGTGGACCATCAGATAAGAAATAAATGAGAATTCATCACTTTGTATGCATTAAACTTGAAAGAAACAAGAAACCTAACATATCTATTCTTGAAAGCTCTAACAAATGAACTTAGTAAGGATTCTAAGCAATCAATTTGTGATTATAAGAATGGGAGCTAACCATTAATGGCTTCAAGGCCAATGGTTCTTACCATTTACTTAATTCTTGGTGTGTAGTGCAAATGGAAATATCAATAGCTCAATAAAATAAATGAAATACTCTCTAAACCCTAAACAAAATGCTATAGTTTATGTTAGGAAGAAGGAGAGTTCTTGAAAAATGAGAGGGGGTTATATTCCTATTTATGTTACAAATATATTGTGTAAAATTATTAATAAATTGTAATATTATTAATAATGAGTTAATACAACTCATATTAATAATATAGTTAATAGTTGTGTGTGAGTGAAGTTGTTGAATAAACAACTCACGTAGCTATTTTGGTTTGAGAGATATTAGGAGATAGGTTTGAGAGATTCATGGAGAGTGATATGAGGGATTGAAGATGAAGTTTGACTCCAACTTTGTAGGAGATAAAACATTATAAAATTTAACCTCTATCATTGTAATTGATATCCCAAATGAATTCTTAATTTCTATATATTATTATTCGGTGTTTATTTCTCATATTATTGTGCAGTTTTTATCAATTTATAGTTTTCCATTTGGGAAAATGGGAAAAATTTGGTGCATGTGGGACTAAAAGGAGTCAAAAAGTTAATTAGGGAGTCAAAGTAAGATTTGACTAGGTTTAGAAGAGGTTAATCATGGTTAGGACTATTTAAACTAGGTTAGGCTAGTTAATCCTATTTAGAGAGGAATTAGGGTTTTGAGAGAGTTGTGAGAGGCTTAATCAATCCAATGAAATGGATTGATAGTCTAGGAAGTTAGTAAAAGTGGTATAGAAGAGGGTGAGAAGATGGTTTAGCTAATAATGGACTATATTAACCCCATTAATTGGTTTATAGGAGAAATATGACCAAAAGAATGTCGTAAACGATGAGTTAGAGGATTCAAGTTGACGAGGTATCGTCAATTTGCAAGAAGGAGAATAGTTAGTGCAATATTAGGAATAATAGTGCTTTGATAAAACTACAGGTGTCTACATTTTCCCCTCTTTGGGGTGACGTAAGCTATGTCACTTCAAATAAAGTAGAAAAACATAAGAAAATGATTTTTTTTAAAGGGTAGAAGAAAAATTAGTTAGCTAAAGGGATGTCCCCTTGAGTGTTGATGGGGTGATGGAAGAAATTGATTGAAAATCAAAAAGAGAATATAAGAAAGAAAAGATGAAGAGAAGAGGAGAAAACAACAAGAAAAGGGAATATTGAGCTATCCACAAACCAGTGCTTACAAAAACAATTTGTAATCATCATTTTGCTTAGCATCCTCATCATCAGTCCTTATTAAAATGTGAGCATACGATGAAGTGTAAAATGACATGAAAAGCCAAGATAAAAACAACCATCCCTTACTAAAACAACAACTCCATGCAACACACAAACATGCAATGCAATACGAGAAGTAAAAAAACTCACTTAACAAGGAAATAAGTATAATCACACACACTCAAACCAATAATGCTCAAGATGGTTGCACAAATATTTTTTTATCGAGTTGCAATCCAATTTTTTTGATAAATGACAAGGGTTTAAAATTATGCCCCAAGTAATTTGTATATATAAGGGAAAGGATGGAGGATACTTGGGTCCAATGGAAAAGCAATGTGCATGACGAAAACAATACCTGACAACGGGACAAGTGCCCCAAAGTACAAACGAAGTAAGCAACGTAGATTTTGTAAATGATTGTAGAGTTAGGTGATCCATGAGTCGTTTCAAAACATGTGAAAATGTCAGCAAGATACAAGATGAGTGCCATGTGGGAGACATAGATTTCAGCTGCAAATGATATTTTTACCAATTTTAGTCCATTTTGAAGTGTCTACAATTTTTAAAGATTTTTGGATGATTTTATAATTTTTAAATTTTTGACAGTTAGAGGAATTTAGGAAATGGAAGGTCACCTAAAAGAACATGAAAATTCTCCAAGGAAAAGATAACGGTCATCGGGTGGAAATAAAATGCCCGGTGAGAAGACAAATGGGCCAATAATAATTATTTAAAAATAATCATGGCGCTAGATAAAAATAGAAGACAAGAAGCACCTGGAAATACCTAAAAATTCCCCAGGGTGAAGAGATAAGTGCTAGGTGGAAAATAGTGCCTAAGGATGGTTGATATGATATCACATGTTTTGTACATGAGATATTTTGGTAGATGCTAGCATTTGGGATGATATTAGATGATATTGGTGTGGGGGGATAGATTTGTGATCATGCACAACCCCTCTTGCCCCATTGATGATACGATATGTGATGATTAGCTTAGTATACATGCATGATGTAAAAATTAGAATTTTTGTATATATGATGTATCAGATGATGTTATATGTGATGAATGATAGATGTGATAAAAAATAGATGTGTAGTAAACAAACACACAAGAAAAAGTTAACAAAACTAAAAAAATATACAACCAAAACTATACAAACTAACAACTAAAAGCAATTTAATCATTACCTTGTTTTTGTGGGACAACATTGATATATTTTCTAATGTTTTTGGGTTATCTTGAAAGATAAGTTTTCAAGGATACTGTTCACATTGTTTTCGGGGTTTCCTAAGACAATTGTATGAAGGTGGTGTAACTTCATTCTAAGGGGGGATTTTCTGAATGTTTAGATTTTTGTCTTTTTATCAATGTTTTTTATTTTCTAAGGTCATGTTCTGAAAGCAATGTACAAGGAAAAAGAAGCGTGGATTCCCCTAGCATGATGTGGGAATATACAAAGGGAAGAATGCCACATGTACATATACAAAAAATTATAATGTGAAGGTGCCCCCAACATTAGATGGGAATATACAAAGGCACATATTTCATGCAGATATAAGAGTAAATAAGCTAGATCATGGATCCATGAAGATGGATTCGCATACGGTTCCTAGACCTAGTAAATGAAGTTATTTCTAGAAAGTGGCGAGGTTATCCATCCTAATGCAAGAGTAACTTGTTATTGGTGAATCCTCCTTAAGTGTCGGAAACCATTTTTCACCCAAAGACATGCCCAATACACCAAAATTGTGTGGCTTTCACAAGTGGATGACCTATTTTTTCTTTCTTTGTTTTCTCAAATTTTTCATGTTTTTCTTTGTTTTTCTACTTTTAGGTATTTTCTAATATTCGCTCCATGTTTAAGCATAGAACCACTTGAGATGCATGGCATTCATAGGTTCCAAAATTTATTCACCATATGAATATGCTAGTTTATAAGCTCCTGACCCATATTTAGCAACCACCACATAAGGCCCTAACCATTTGGCCTCAAACTTACCCTTATTTTCTCTATCTTTGACAATATTCTTTTGATTTTATTTCAAAACTAGATCACCTACATGAAGTTCATGATGAATGATCCATTTTTATATCCTCTTGATACTCTATTCTGATAGACCTTAAGGTGATTAAGCACTCTTATATGATTTTCATCCAAAAAATATAGCTCTTCTAAATCGAGCTACTATATAGTCTTCATCCTTATCAAGATAATCCCAGAGAGATATTATTAGGGAAGGAAGCTCCACTTTGAAGGGCATGATGGCCTCGGTGCCATAAACTAGGAATATGGGGCCACACTAGTAGGAGTGTGGATGGAAGTTCGATAGGCCCAAAGGGTGGGATGTATATGTAAGTGCCAATTATGGCCAGTCTTACTTACCATTTTCTTCATGATCCATATAAGGGTTTTATTGGTAGCCTTGGATTTTCCATTACCTCGGGGTAATATGGGGTATACCACTTGAGTTGGATATGGAAGCATTGACACAATGTCTTAACCATTTTATTTTTGAAGGATTTACCATTATCAGTGATAATGGTGGAAGGGATACCATAACGACAGATGAGATGGTTCATGATGAATTTGGAAATTTGTGCACTAGTGACATAAGTAAGAGGCACAACCTCTACCCATTTAGTAAAATACTTGGTGGCAGTAATAATGTGGGTATGGCCATCTGAAGAGGAAGGATGGAGCTTCCCTATGAGATCTAAGCCCCATTTATAAAATGGCCAAGGTGTCGCAATAGGCTACAAATCTTGTACCCGACACATGTATCAATTTTCCATACTTTTGGCATAGCTCACATTTCTTGAACAAATTACAAGAGTCTTATTCCATGGTGGGCCAATAATAACCTAACCTTAAGAGCTTCTCAACCAAAACTATACCACTAGTATGTTCTCCAAAAATACCATTGTGTACTTCCTTAATAAAGCAAGGGTCGAGAGTCAAGAACATCAAAACAATGAAGCAAATTCCTATCGTATCCATGACGATAAAGGGTGCCTCCTAGGAGAGTATAATGGGCTATACTATGGATAAGGGTTTTCTTCTCTAAATGGGTGTCCTTGGGAAATGTTCCATCTTGTACGTATTTAAATATAGGGTCATACTAAGGGGAGGATGGATCAACAGTTTCACATTCCAAACAAGATTTTGGGATGTCGTATGTGGGTATTTTTTAATGCTCTACAAAGAAAGGAATTTTTCTTTCTTGAGGTGGAATGTGCAAGAGAGACCTAATTGTATCCATAGCATTTTTTGATCTATTATGTGACCTCAGTTTTTTCTCAAAGACAATCTGTGTAAAATACTCCTTCAAAGTTTCAACCAATTTCTTATATAGAACAAGTTTCTCATCTTTAACCTTATACTCATCATTGAATTTCTTAATAATGAGTTGGGAGTCCCCAATGACTCATATCTATCTAATATTCCAAGTGATAGTAAAATTGAGGACATCAATGAGTGCCTTATACTCTACAATGTTATTAGTGCAAGGGAATCCCAAATGGAATTCTCTTGGAATAACCTCACTTGTGGGAGTGATGAGCACTACCCCTGCCCTTGATCCATGGAAGGTGAATGATCCATCAAAATGGACTTGCCATTCTACAAAATCTTCAACATACATCATGGATGCATCTGGCAGTCTAGACACAAAGGTTCCATTCTGGTAGAGGAGCTTCTGCCAACTGATCAGCCAATACTTGTCCTTTCAATGACTTTTGGTTTACAAAATCAATGTCAAATTCACTTAGGAGAATGATCCAATTAGCCATTCATCCCATAAGGGTGGGTTTGGATAGAAGGTATTTGAGAGGATCAACTTTGGATATTATCTTGGTTTTGTTGTTAAGGAGATAATGGTGAATTTTTTGAAAGGTGAAAATGACTGCTAAATAGGCTTTTTCAATCTACTGGTAATTTAACTCGTAGGCAATTAAGGTATGACTAAGATTATAAAATGCCATTTCTATGGTCTGGTCAGTGCACCAATAACAAACTAGGTATGAGATGTATAAGAGGAGAGGTTCACTTGGGGTAGGTGGCATGAGTACAGGTGGGTTGACAAGGTATTGTTTAAGTAGTGCAAATGCCTTTTGACAATCTAGTCCCTAGTTGAATGCAACATCCTTTTTAAGGAGATGTGTAAATGGGTGGCACTTATCCGCAAGCTGTGAAATAAAATGGTAGATTTCCTAAATTTTTCCTTGTAAAATTCTCAGTTGTTTGAGATTTGTAGGTGGAGGAATTTCTGTGATAGTTGTAACCTTGGCAGGATCTACCTCTATTCCTCTCTGTGAAACAATGAAACCTAGGATTTTTCCTGACAAAACACCAAAGACACACTTCTTGGGGTTCAAGCATACCTTGTAATCCCAGAGACGTTGGAAAATACATCTTAGCACTTCAGGATGCTCTCCTCTACTTTTGGATTTTGCCAAGATATCATCAATGTAATCCTCCATGATGTCATTCATCATGTCATGAAAGATGATATTATTTGCATGCTTATAAGTGGCCTTGACATTCTTGAGTCCTAAAGGCATGACCCTGTAACAAAATGTCCCCAAGGGGTGATGAAATTTGTCTTATGCTGATCCTCCTCTGCAATCCTAATTTGGTTATAACTTGAAAAACCATCCATTAAGGACAACATTTCATAACCAACAGTGGAATCAACAATCATGTCAATATTAGGAAAGGTGAATTCATCTTTGGGACATGCCTTATTGATGTCACAAAATTCAGCGTAGATCTTTATGGCAATAAATTTCTTCTGAATAGGAACTATGTTAGATATCCAATCTGAATAGTCAATGGATTTAATAAAATCAGTAGCTAATAAATTTTCAAGTTCTTATTTCACAAGGAGTGAAATTTTAGGGTGCATCTTTCTCAACTTATGCTTGATGGGTTTGGCATTTGGGTGCACAACAATGTTATGTACGACCAAGTCTAGATCCAAACCAAGCATATCGGTGTATGACCATGCAAATATATCTCCATATACTCTTAACATCTCCATAAAAACCTTCTATTCTTGAGTTGAGAGTGAAGCTCCCAACTTTATTTGTTCTAGGTTCCTCTTCCGAACCAATGTTGAAACTAATGGTTTCTTCCAAAAACATCTTAGAGGTATCTTCCATCCATATAGGATCAGGGGGAAGAGTAAGGTCAACCTCCTTAGGTATCTTGTCATCATGCTTGAATGGATAGACCATTTGGTCCATAGGTTCTTCATTTTGTTTGTCTACAAGTGCTTCAATTTTCTTTTTGCTATGAGACTTACGTTTATTCCTTGCACAAGGTTTCTCTAAAATATTCTTACTCTTTTTGTGACCTTCTTATTCAAGTGTCCACACATCTCTACTTCTTTTCCAAAGTATGCACATGTGTCTAGCTGAATTAAAAATCCTTTCTTATGATCCCTAGCAGAATAGAATCCCTAAGACCCATGAATTATGTAAATTCCTTTTCATTCTCAAAGAAATCAATTGGCATGTAAAATTTTTATCCCAATCTACAAGTTTGGGATATACAAGGGTTACTTGGAAATTGGTTTGAGGATTGGATCCAAATAAAGTAAGGACAACTAAATCAAGGAATAAGTTAGTGGAGGCAAGATCCTCATAGAGGCTATATTGGGAATCCGCATCACTATCAAAATGAGATGAGTCATCCTCATGTTTAGAAGAGGTGGCATCAATCTCAAAGGGTGGATTGTCATGTGGTCTTATTCCAAGACCATGCTTGTTTGATTTGAAGTGAGGGATAGGAATGGGTTCTAATCTCCCTTGTGCATTGATTCCACATCCAAACCCATTGTAACCCATGATGTACATCATACGATGGCCTTTGACATATAGTGGGGCCTGATGGCATGAAGCCATGGTACCTTCAAGTACTCTACTAGTGGAATCTTCTAACATCTTTTCCTTGGATAAGAAACCACTAGGAATGAACTTCTCTAATGGTTTAGGGCATTGATCCTGAGTGATTTTGAACTGAAAATAGGGTTTTCCATGTGTCCTAGGTGACACTAATAAATCTGATATTAATAAATCTTGTTCAAGAGTGAATGGATCACTTGGGCCATATTTTTCGACATTGCCTCCCATGATGCGAAAGGGTTAACCAAAGAAGGAAAATCTTGATTACAAGGAGTGAGTGAATCTGGATCCACACATTCCTTGATAGCCTCTATTTGTAAAGGAACAACAATATCTACAGAAGGGAATTCATAAGTTGCACGAGAAAAACTATGCAAGGCTCTACAATGTGTAAATGGTTCTGGATCACCCTGAATGGTGATTATCTATCCTTTATGGCACATCTTGATACACTGATGAAAAGTTGAAGGAATGGCCTACATGGCATGGATCAATGGGTGTTCTAAGAGCATGTTGTATGATAGATCCAAGTCAAGGACATGAAACATTATATCATGACAAGTCAGACCTAATTCCATTGGAATTACTATAATGCCTGCTCTCTCTTGCTCCTCATTATCATAGGCCATGATTATAATAGTTTTGGACCTAGATCCATTTCTAAGTGGCCTAGCTACTTAAATATATTTATAAGTACAAATATTTAGATGGATCCACAATCTAAAAGTAGTCTCTCGATCTTGCAATGGGTAACAACTACTTCTAGATATAAGGGTAAGTTATGTTATGGGTCGTTACGCGGGATTACAACGTGATAAAAGGTGATATGATCATTATAGTCAAGGTGTGAAATCATGGCTTGAAGGTGCATGAGATCTACATTAGTGAAGACCCCTGAACTCTGTAGTGTTTTATAAAACATGTTTTTATGGGAAGTAGAGATTTTGAGGAGATCTAAGATTGATATCCTAGCGGGCATCTTCTCTAATTGTTCTATTAGATTGTACTAACCTTCCTAAGGGATAGGTAGGGGATCTGGTATGATAAAATGAGTGTGTAACATCCATAATGCACAACTATTTTATAAGATCCTAATAGTATAGACCTGTTCATTAGACAAACAGATACATCCTATGAGGGAATTGAAGGGGACATCATTGGTGTGGTAAACATAGGTAGTAGACCTATAGTCATTAGAATTTTTTCTATGATTTTTATTCCTTTTATTTTTATCTACATGGTTAGGAAAAGGCTCTTTAAAGATACCCATTTTCTCATTTGGCCCTTGTCCTAAGTCATGGAGAGAGTCTATGGATATTTTCCCTCTTAAATGAGGTCTTGTATGTAATGACATATTCTCAAGCACCTATCTGTCTTGTGCCCTTTAATGCGGTGGAATTCATAGTACTCATATTCTTTGAACCAACCAGGTTTTAGAGCATCTTCTAGGTATGGTACCATCATGGTTGGGTATTCCACCATGTTGACATTATCTAATTGTTTTAGTATGGCAGATAGGGATTCCGTTAACAATGTGAACGTATGTTTAGTGGGTGCCTTAGGATGAGGTCCCTGTGAGAGCTTTAATACCGGACCATTACGCACATTTAATTGGAATATTTTGGAGTCTGTAATGCCATCTCCAATGACATGTTTGTTTTTTTGAAGAACTTTGGTTTATCTAAGGATTTTGCTTCATGTTTTTCTTTGAAAACTGGTTTAAGTGTTCCCTTTATGATGAGGGCCTTTTCAATTTGACTACCCTTCTCTATAACTTCTTCAAAGTTTGAGCCACAATGCATTTGTAAATGGAAGGCTATCTCTGGGTTCAAGTTAGGCACAAATATGCTTACTAGCTATTTTTCTAGAAAGGCATAAGGGAAATGACTTGCCAACCCTTGCCATCATTGTAAAAATCTTGCAAATGTCTCGTTGGGCTTCTACTTTACATTGCAGAGGTTGTTCATTGTGATATCATTTTCCATGTTGTAGGAATAATGCTATACAATTTTTTCGCTAACGTGGGCCATGTTGTAATGGAGCCCTTGGGTATGCTAAAGAACCATTCCAATCCCAGTGCCCCTAGGCTACGAGGGAAAATTTGTATTAAGAAGTTATTGTTGTATGTGACCTCTTGGAAAGCCATATAAAAGTATTTGATGTGATCACAAGGATCACCTTTTCTTTTATATTTATCAAATTTAGGAACAGTAAAATGCTTTGGGAAGGGTTTCCGTAACATGTCCTTATCGAAGGGGTAAGGGCATAGTTCTTCATACAAATATTTCCTACTATGTCCTATGTTTCCTCTTGTAGCATAGTAAGCATGTCTTTCATTGATTGTAATTCTCATTCAATGAGTTTTTCTTTGGTAGGAAACATTGGTCTTTGTGCCTTAGCCACTTTAAAGGTTGTGTCACTATATAGATCAAAGTGGAACTTGCTAGATTTTGTTTTGAGTTTGTCTTTGTTTATGTTCCTACTTGAGGAGCCTAAGTTTGCTAATTTTTGGCTCAATTTCAGGATCTATTTTTGAAGGATCTCTTCTTAATTAAAGGATCCTCTTCCTCATAAAATTTGGGAGGTGGTGAGGATTTACGCTCAATCTTCAATTTTTTCAAGCTTTATAATAAGGTCACCATGGATCACCAAGTAGCTTGGACGGGTCTCCTTCAATGGTGCTGTGATGTTTCCCAAATGTAGAATCATACACTACGTTAAAGGGGTTATCTATGTCTAAGATGGATCTTAGTTATTCTTTTTTATGATTAATGACCTTAGTTTCCACTTTTCTTTCTTGTGGAAGATTGGCTCCAAACTCTAAGACTCTTGTGAGTACTTGATATTTGTTGTAATAAAGGATTTTGTCAAAGTGACCTAGGTCTAATTGATGTTGTTCTTTAGAAGAATCAGATTCTTCTCCGCTATGATCAATCAATGGCTCTGTGTCTTTAACCTGTGAAAAGAGAGGCGCTAAGTTGTTTTCGCTAAATGGGAATGATTCAAAAGGATTTTCTCCTAAGTCACGCTCATTTGGTTTGGACGTCATCTTCATGATTCTAGGCATCACTAGTCAAAGTGATACTAGGTTTTGTCTAAATGTCTTCAAAGTTTGCATGAAACCTAGGTGTATGTTTGTGTAAGTCATTTGATGTGATGTTGAAATAACCTAGTGTTCTCTAGAAGTAACACTATGCAGTTGTTTTTATGATTCAAAGAACACCCACATGAAAACTCAAATGCAATGGTCACTCAAATTGTTGTTTCACCAAGCTTATACCTTAACTATGATTCCGGTGAAGGGTCCAAAGTAGATAGTGACAATATCATATCAATACGTAGGTCAAGTTAGAATTCTAACAAGGCCTAAATATTAAAGTGGTACTGGCGCAATCTCTCGATGAGATATGTTAAAACTAGTTTGGATGCTGATGAAAGCTAAGTCTTCTAAAAAATGAAAGTTGCGAGTATGTATAGTGTAACAACACTATATTTATATATTAACCAAGAAAGCAAGGTGTTAGTATCAAGATGACATTATTTCGGTATATATAAGGTAATATCGACACCCTCAAAAAGACTTAGATGACGTCGGAACTGAAATGAAGTATGAGTATAACAAGAATTTGTTAGTTGTGTGAGTAGCGTAACCGCACAATAAAGGGACTTATATCAAGTTCTCAAGAAATTGAAAACATGACGTAAGTACCAAAATTGTGTGACTAGAATGTGAGAAAAAAACTATCAACCTAAGGAGAGATAAATGATGAACCGAAATCATAGTATTGAAGACAATCTTGAAATCAAGATCAAATAACTATCAAAGACATGAAAATTTCCTTGCGCACTTTAGACGTTTAACAACCTATTCGTAAACATGGATGGGCATAAATAGACAAAAATTGGTGAGTACTATCTTTGATAAAATGCGTGAGGTATGCTTCCTTCTCACCCCAAAAATGAGTGGCGAGAATGCAGGAGTATAGATCAAAAGATGAAAAATAAACTAAGCACCACTTGGGAAGAGTTTCACCTCATCTAAAGATGAGAAAGAAACTGAGGTAAGTGAGACGTCGTATAATTCTGTGATGAAAGATACTTATCTCAAACTTACGTGGGATCTTTTCCTTGTTTAAGAAACAAGGTTCATACTCCAAGTGAGTCATCACTTCGTGATGGCTTCATGCTAAAATGGACTAAAAAGTGTGCTCCAAGACATAATGGCTTCCCTAATAAGATCTCTCAAGTAGGTATCGCAAGTTGTCTAGGAGTGAGCTCGATTTTCCTAAAGAGTCACACTAATTGATTTGGGAGTATCTCAACTTTACTTTACCCCCTTTTGATACAATGAGAAACTAGTGTGTTCAGTTGTACCATCACTAGGGTTGTGATACAGAAAACTTTGACTCTAACTTACAATGTAAAATCTAGTCAAGTGGGTAAGTGGAGCGCTTCCTGTTTCATCCACGAGGTTACTCAGTGGTGGATTACTTTAGGGTTCCTGGAACCACCCCCATTGTTGTAGCTTAAGGCGTTATGCCAAAGGGGTTATGTTCTAGTTGAGCGGATAGGGACGTACCCTTTTCCAAAACCTACAATACAGTGTGAAGTGAAATGGTGTGTTTTTTTATCTTGCTTTAACTTAATGTGGTTTTAAGTAGCACACCATTTGGCAACCTATATGAAAACATGTGTATTAGAAGGTTTTTATTTTGTCTTGACTTCTCCTTTCTTTGAAAAGCATTAGGCCCTACATGCAAGGAGTTAGTAATTTTCCATAAAATAAGAAAAATAGTTTGCATGTTGTTTTTGATTCCTAAGATCACCAAAAAAGTGCGAAGGAAGAACATACACAACATGGTAAACTCAACTAAAACAGGTTTTATGGAAAAATACTTTAAGTGTTTTGTAAAAGGAAACTCATTTTAGCCAACTTTGAACTTTAATCCATTTTAAAGCTTAAATTGAAGTGTTTTGGAAGCAAAATAGAAGGTTTTGAAACATTTTGATTCCCAAGATCACCTAGAAGGTGCAAGGAAGAGCATATGCATTTCAAAGGACCCCTACAAATGAAAAATGTGAACACTTAACTAAGTTAGTATAAAAATATGAAGTAAAATAAACCTACAAACCACTATTAGAACCTTGAGAAACATAGAAAACCAAGAATATTAGAAAATTCCATAAATCTATTTTTAGCAGTTTTTCAACGGTTTTTAGTATTTTTGCATTTTTGGAGGTCTTTGGGGAACTTTGGGAGTTTGATGATAGAAGTAATGATAGTGAAGGTATATTAATTTTGAAACTTCCCTCAAAAAGTTCATTTCATTCTCTTTTCGAAGCCTGTGCACCCCTTAGGGTGTGTGCACGCCATTTTGGGTATGTGCACGTGGGTTATGGTGCCTGCGCCCCTCGGTGTAGACCTAGCGAGTCTGCAGGTGCTGTGCTACGAGAGATGCTGTCCTAGAGAATAGGTGCATGCTCTAGGGAAGTGGAAAAATGGTAAAATTTATAATAGTGCATGTGTGCTGGAAGAGGGGTACTTGCACCAGAAAAAGGGTGTATGCACCACAATTTGGGTGTGTGTGCGCGCTTGGTAAATTTTTTTGAAAGAGGGTTGAGAATACATAGGGTACTTAGTTACCTAGTGAAAATGACATGTTTTAGGGTGTCTATGCAGGAAGAAGGGTACGTGTACCATGATTTGGGCGTGTGCTCTGCTATCGGGTACATACGTATGTATTTGGGTGCATGTGTACCTTTAATAAAAATCAAAGTTAGCAGTGCCTATGCTTTGGTAGAAAGGTGTATCTCGCGCCTTCCTGAAAAACCACAAAAAAACTAAAAATGAAATTCTAAAAGCCTCAAAAGGTTAGAATTTAGCCATTAAATGTAATTTATAGCATAAACTTAACAAAGAAGCATGAAAATGAAGGTTAACTACATAGAACCTAGCTAAAAATTTGAAGGTAAAATATTTAACCCTACAAAAACATGTAAACAGTTAGAAATTTATATAAAAGCTTGAAAATGGGTCCGTTAATGGAGGATGGACTAAGTGTCCCACCGAGTGTGCCAAATGTGTTCGATGAAAAGTTACAAAAGCCATGGACATGGGGTAAGAATCTCTAAAGAATTTCCAAAGGCTTTGAATAAACTAGTTAGTGGACCATCAGATAAGAAATAAATGAGGATTCATCACTTTTCATGCATTAAACTTTAAAGAAACAAGAAACCTAACATATTTAGTAATCCTCTATTCTTGAGAACTTTAACAAATGAACCTAGTAAGGATTCTAAGCAATCAGTTTGTGATTATGAAAATGGGAGCTCACCATTAATGGCTTTAAGGCCAATGGTTCTTCCCATTTACTCAATGCTTGGTGTGTAGTGCAATGGAAAAAGCAATAACTCAATAAAATAAATGAAATAAGCTCTAAACCCTAAGAAAAATACTATAGTTTATGTTAGGAAGGAGAGTTCTTAGAAATGAGAGGGGGTCTAGTCCTATTTATAGTTTTCCATTTGGGAAAGTGGGGAATTTTGGTGCATGTGGGACTAAAAAGGAGTCAAAAAGTTAATTAGGAGTCAAAGTAAGATTTGACTAGGTTTAGAAGAGGTTAATCATGGTTAGGACTAGTTAAACTAGGTTAGGCTAGTTAATCCTTTTTAGAGAGGAATTATGGTTTTGAGAGAGTCGTGAGAGAGGCTTAATCAATCCAATGAAATGGATTGATAGTCTACAAAGTTAGTAATGTGATGGCATAGAAGAGGGTGAGAAGACGGTTTAGCTAATAATGGACTATATTAACCCCATTAATTGGTTTATAGGAGAAATACAACCAAAATAATCTCATAAACGTTGAGTTAGAGGATTCAAGTTGAAGATGTATAGTTAATTTCTAAGAAGGAGAATAGTTAGTGCAATGTTAGGAATAATAATGCTTTGATCAAACTATAGGTGTCTATAGAGATAATGAGGAAGTTTGGAATTTTTGAAGTACTAGGAATAACACCACTTTTTACTTTTGAATAATGGGATTTTTAATCATGAAGGGTAGGAATTATGTAATAAATAGCCTATTCCCTACCTTGCTTGTCTTGATGCACTAGCCTGGATCCCAATGAATGACCAAAACAAATATATGCAGATAAAAAGGATTTTCCTCGCATGGAGGTTTAAGTACTAGTGGTGACATGAGAATTTTTTTGAGGGAATAAAAATCCAGTTGACATTCATCATCCCACTTAAAGTGGATGTATTTTATAAGAAGGTGGTGGAAGGGTTGACATTGGTATGATAACTGAGAGATGAAGTGATGGTTATATTGAAGATTTTCTTGGAGGCTACATAGTTGTTTGAGATAAGATGGAGGAATTTAGATTATAACTTAGAATTAGGTGGGGTCGAATTCAATTCCCCTAATATCTACTATAAATCCTAATATTTTTCTGTGATAACCTCAAATACACATTTAACAGGGTTTGTCAAAGGAAAAACTATATGAGATGGGAAAAGATCATGCTAAGGACAACAAGATGGTATTTTTGGTGTTTGGACTTACCTAAGGGACCATATACATAGTGTCATACAATTTTATGGATAAGGTCATGAAAGATGTATGTCATGGCACATTGACAAGTCACTCATATGTTGTTCAAGCCAAAGGGAATTACTCTATAGCAGAAGGTTCCCCACAAGGTGATGAAAGATATCTTATGTTGATCTTCTAGTGTAATGATGATTTGATTATAACTAGAGAAACCATCCATAAGAGACAACATCTCATGTTGTGCCATTAAATGGAAAATTTGATCAATGTTAGATAGGGGAAATCACCTTTTGGACATGGGAGGTTAAGATATCAAAAATTTGTATAGATACACAACTTACTAGAGGTTTTGGTTACATGTATGATGTTAGAAACCCATTGTGGATAATCAATAGGTAATATGAAATTAGCCAAGAGAAGACACTAAATTTCTTATTTGATTAGTAATCGCCACGCGAGGATGCATTTACAAAGATTTTTCTTCACTGGAATAACATCAAGGATGGTGATGATATTATGAATATGATGTTAGGTTTGATACCAAGCATATCACTATAAGACCATTCAAAGGTGTGACTATAATTTGATAATAAATTGGTGAACTCATGGAGTTCCCGTGGGTCTAAAGCTTAATAAATTTTGACTATGTGCGTTCTTGTGGTTTTCCTATATTAACATTAAAGGCGGATTCATTGAGTAGTGTAGACGTGTCAGGAGGTAGGGATTTTTGGAGGTGGTGATATTCAACACACATATAGGTTAGGATAGCCTTTTTTCATATCAATGGAGACTATTGATGATGGAGAAACCTCTTCTATCATGTTATGTAATATTAATGGGAGGGACTTGGTATTACCATTAGCTTGGTAAGTTAGTAGTCCTATTAGCTTGGTATATTTTTTTATTGATAAAGTGGATTGATGAGACCCATTCCCAATTAAAATACTCATCTTAAATACCCGAAAAATATTTTCTAAAGCTTCTAGGCCTATATCCCTTGATTACAAGCCTATGACACTTTACTTAACCAAACAACCAAATACAAGCTATTTCCCATTCAGAGATGGAAAAAAGTCCTCAATATTACTCATTCAACCTTTTTTATTTTTCCTATTCTTTACTTCTTGCCACTTACCATACCCTATTGTAATAGCTAGTGAAAGATCACCAGGATTCAGTGAAGCCATTCGATTATCGACAAGGATTCCTTATCCAAATATGATTTGGCAAGAGAAAGACTCTTTTTGTTTTTCTAACGACAATAATACCTTGAGAATCTTGAATTGGATCTAAATTTTTTTACCATACTTTCCTATGCCTTATTATCGGTCTTGGAATTGTAAGGCTCCTCCTTAAAAGTCACAACATTCACAAATTCTAGATCCAAAGTTCTTCAATCTATGTTTGAGGCCAATCCACTCTTCTTTGCTAGTTTCTTAATCATTGGATATGATGCTTGTAGATGACTAGGGTTTCTGTAATTTCTACACCAGAATGCCATGTTTTCATAATCTAAAGGTTGTGAATGCTGAAAATTTCCAAATTTTAAATTTATTCAATCCAACAACCCTTTACTCAAGTCAACTTCCACACATATGAGTGAAGGAGCATAGACCCATATGTGTTCTATCAAATTATTCTTTTAAAACCTCCCAAGGCATTACCGATATCTTCCAGTGCATACCAAAGGTGCAAAGGAAGATTGGGAAGTCTCACCCAAACCGGCGTTTTGGAGATTGAAAGAGTATTGGGATCAAATTCTGGGAACCAAGGAGTTAAAAATAGACCAGCATTACCCCAGAACCATGGCCCATCAGCCAGGCACCGTTGGTAATCCACCACTTCTCTAAAATGAACCACAAAAAAACCTCTGGAACAGAGGAAAATTTCACATTTATATGTCTAGTTTTGGAAAATCTAGTAGTATAAATCCATAGAGGAAGGCCATATCCCATTGAAGCAACCAATTATGACATCTTGGGAAATATTTTGATAATATTCCTCCACCTCCCAAAATTTAATTTCCAACAATGGAATTTCTTCAAAGAAGGTTGACCAGATACACCTAATTTCTTGGATTATTGCCTTCTGTTTTACCCAGGCATCTTTGAATGAGACCCTAGGTTTATGATTTCTACCGCCATAAGCACATCCACATGTATTTCCTTTTTCTACTCTCTGAAACCCTCAGAATAAAGCCCAACCGTCATCTTGCAATTTTATTTTCTAGGTTACAAATTAGGGCACAAATTTTTCCCTTCCTCAGTATTCGAAGCACCATTCATGGAATCTCGAATCTCGCTGAAGCTCCACCTCCATGCTATGCTGAGACTTCCCTGTAGCCTTTTCTCCTCATGGCAAGACAAAGTTTCTATCTTCTTCACTTTTTTCCATTATTCACCATCGCTCCAAAAAAACCTTTACAAATACCACTATCTATCTACTAGGTGGATCAAGTTATTAATTTTCAAAATTTTGGATGGTATATTATTTTATTATACTAGAACTATGAATTGAAATCTTTGGAGGATAACTTTCTCTAAGTGGGACATAGGGGTGGGCTTGGGTCCTTAATGTCTGTCGAGTGATCCACATTCAGAGTGCCCCACTATGTTCTGCTTGGTCCATATGGAGAAGTTTAACCCTACATCAAGGTGTCCCCATGGAAAATTATTGAAAGAATCCAATAAATACAATGGGATCAGAACTTGGTTTGATGATTAGAAACTAATTGTAACTCACCAATATCCCAATACCTTGAGTTCAAAACTTTGAATGCTAAAATATTTTATAATACCAGAGTTATGAAATGGAGTGGTGGTTTAGAGGAGTAATTTATCTAAGTGGGACATGGAGGTGGGATTGGGTCCTTAATGTCTACTGAGTGATCCACATTCGAAGCACCCCGTTGTGTTCCGCTTGGTTCACATGGAGAAGTTTGACCCCTACCTCAAGGTGTCTCCATGGCTACTTATTGAAAGTGTCTAATGGCCTCAATGGGAATGGAACTTGGGTTGATGATTACAAACTACTTGTAACTCACCAATAGACCAAGACCTTGAGTCCAAAACTTTGGATGGTAAACACTTTTATTATACCAAAGCTATGAACTAGAGTGGTGGATGAGTACTTTCTCTAAGTGGGACATGGGGGTGGGATTAGGTCCTTAATGTCTACTTGAGTGATCCCCATTGAGAACCCCGCTATGTTTTTCTTGGTCCATATGGAAGTTTGACCCCTACCTTAAGGTGTCCCCATGACCAATTATTGAAAGCATCCAATGAACTCAATGGGAATGAAACTTGGGTTAGTGATTAAAAACTACTTGTAACACAACAATATCCCAAGACCTTTAGTTCAAACTTTGGATGGTAAACACTTTTATTATATTATAGCTATGAACTGGAGTGATGGAGGAGCACTTTACGTAAGTGGGATAAGAGGGTGGGATTGGGTCCTTAGTGTCCACCGAGTCATCTATATTTGGAGCTGATCATTATGTTCTGCTTGGTCCATATGGAGAAGTTTGACCCCTACCTCAAGGTGTCCCCATGGCCACTTATTGAAAGCATCCAATGGACTCAATGGGAATGAAACTTGGGTTGATGATTACAAACTACTTGTAACTCACCAATATCCCAAGACCTTGATTTCTATTAGCTTGGTAAGTTAGTAGTCCTATTGTGATGGCATTGATAAAAATATATGGGAGGAATAAATATGGTGTCATTGGTATCGGAGGGTATGTTTGATGATGATGAAGAGGATGGTTCATATTTTGGTGTTGGTAGTGGTGAATTTGAAGAGGGTACTTTCAAGTTGAATCCATGTTTTTTGTGGGGTTTCTTCAAATTTTCAAAGGGTAACTCATGTGGGACTTGTTAATATCTACCCATACCAAATCCTTTCCACATGAAGTGGTGAAGGTAAGTTTGGGAAAACTTAGGTTTATCTAAGAATGAAAATTTTGGAGTGGATGGTTTAGTAGGTGGTTGATTGTCAAGATGAGAAGAGGGATGGTTGATACCTCCCTAAATGATTTGTGTTTGAAGAAAAGGTAAAATAAAGGGAATAATGTTTCCAACATTAGGTTTGTATAGGGGCTATTTGTTGGGTCTCCCATATGTTTTTGGTGTAGGGAGTGTATAGAGAGCTAAGAGTCTATACTCCCTAGTGATAGGAATTACATTATGTGTTTAAATGATTTATAATCTCATAATTTCGATGTGGAGACAAAGGAACTCATGGAATATTTAATTTAAGGGGTGGTGTTATTTAGGACAAACAACACACTATTTAGAATATAGGTCACATGATAGGATTTAAATGGATTAGTATCAGTGGGAACCATAAAGGTTTTACCTTTGTGTTCATATTTTAAGCACCAATGTAAGGTGGAAGGCACATAACACATAACATAGATCCAAGGACATCCTAACAGTATATTGTATTCAGACACACCTTCTACAAGGTAGATTTCTTGTAGATAAGATAAAAAATATTTGGTTTTAAACTGGGGACTAAAAAAACCCCATACAAAGAGGAGCAAGTTTTTCAAAGACAAAAACTAAAATAGAGCCATGAAGGTAGAGTAAAAAAACTTGACAATAGGCCCCCACACAAATGGGCCAAACTACAAGAGTTTACAAATTAATACAAAGTTTTTGAAGTCCCAAAGGGACAAAGAAAAAGGAAAGTAAATAAAGATAAAGGGAAACAACAGTACACAATTAGTTTATGTAGCCCCCTTTATGGGATCAGTACTCGAGACCACCATACCTCATAGGATTCACCTTGATAATGACCCTTTTTGGATGGTTGAATTCCTCATTCTCGGCTTGTATCTCGACCTACTCTTCCCTCTGATCCTTGTTATGATTGGACTCAACAACCATACCCAAGCTATCACCAGTATCCAAATCCTCACTGTCAAAAGAACTCAGCATCAACTTCATCTTGTTTTTTCCCTCCTCAGTAGCAACCTAATCCTATAGAATAGAAATCCATTGCTCTTGCATAACATAATTGGCTTGGATACCCTTGATGGTTTTTTTCTGGGAATCAATTCTTTGATGGCAATATTTCAGCTCTTGTATGAGGTTTTTGTTGACGGTGAGAATGGTGTCAGTAGTGGTCTCAACCCTCATCAGTATGGCCTCCCATTCAAACAAGTTCTTGGGCCCTTTTAGTGGAATTTTCATCCAAATTATTGATTCCTTTTTAAGATTACACAAGGCATCCACGATACCCTTATCCAAATCAATAAATTTCTATTTCTTAATTTTGTTAATGTGGGAAGCAAGGGTTTCCTAATTAGAATCATGGTCATTGACAAGGAAAGGAATGTCCATTTTACCTCTTTGAACCATGAGAATAATGAGACCCTGGTGGAGGGGGATATCCATCTTCTCTTTCTTAAAATCCTCAATGGTCGAGAGAAACGACTGATAGAGAAAATAAGAAAGACTCATAGTCTGGTCCCGACGGAAAAAATTGAGGATAGAAAAATGATGAGTAATTTTTTTCAAAATTTTCCTTCGAGGGTCAAATACTTCATAATAACTAGGTAGACATCAACCCACCTATCTGGTAGATAGGTGTGAGAAATACCATCATCATAAGCTATGATTTTTCCCAACTTCAAAGAAAGTAGCAATTTCATGTTTTTTCCTAGTTTTGTCTTTAAAATTTTTGAGGCCCTCCATTTTTAACCTAGTAACCTTAGAGATTGCATTATCAAAAACATCAATATGAAACACGAAAAACAAAACCACCATCCTTCTAGGAAACAATGAAATCAACAGACAGGATAGGGTCATTACCTTTGAGTCGTCGAATGAACTTGGTAAAACCACCTTTATGCAGCAATTTCCACTAGACCCATGTCATTTTTGAGGTGGATAAAAGTAGAGGATCTATTCTCACCCTATCACCCCCATGAAACTCTGCAAGATAAACACCTTCACAGATCTGAGAGATAAATTGAGAAAAATTGGGGAAAAAGCAAGTGAAATTGACAAGGCTAGTTTTCCAAAAAAGGGAAGTCCTTTCGAAAACCCAAGCATGTGAACCAGGGGTGTCATCATAACCCTTCCTCCTATATTATGTCATCATTAATGATCTTGTTCACCTGACCCCAAGGAGTACGTGTCCCAATCCACGTCTCCAAATCCACCATGGAAGTACCTTTTTGGCCAACGCATCCATCAGTTTGTTCCCCACCGATAAGTGTGTTGAATGAACACTTGTTAAAATGAAGCAAGAATGGAACATGCCTCTATAATCAAATGATCAAGCTTCTAGCCACATTTTCTGCTATCTTTGAGGGCATTTATGACACGTGCTGAATCACCCTCAACAATCATATTTTAAACCCTAAATTGTGACAAAATATAACACCCCAAAGTATGGCTCTGGCCTTAGCAATGTTGTTTGATTGGTTCGATGGGTCCGCATATGCACCAATGCACTTACCACTATGGTCAAGAACAAGACCCCCTCCGCTAGCCACTTTTTTCTTCACATGGGTTGAGATGTCAAAGTTTAGTTTGTGGTTTTCATCGATGGTTTTATCCATTTGAAATTAAGTTTCAATTTTTCCTTAATGGTGGTGGTGGATTCATCCTCTAAGTTTCTAATAACATTAGTTTCCCTCTCCGGACACAATCTGACTGTTTGGGTTTAAGGATCCTAAAGTTATCCTTAAGAGCTCATTTCACTTTATCAGACTCTCGATCAAGTGACCGATTTATTTCCTAAAGATCCTATTGTTACGTTCAATCTAGATTCCCCATAAAACATGAGGTAGGGATAGCTTCCACATTTTTTTAACCATGTCATTCTAAAAATTAAAGTTCCACTGCTCAGGTAAGAGGGCCACATCTCCCAAAAGGACCCACTGCACATTGAAGATACATAGGATCGTAACAAAGACTTGAAAAGAGAAGGGACATTCCAAAAATAAGTTCTTGATGGTTTCTTCATTTTCCTTACACAACCCACATCTGTTAATAATGATCATTCCCCTCCTTCTGAGTCGATCCATAGTAAGGACCTTACCTTTGATGACTTCCCAAAAAATGTTGATCTTAGGGATAAGATGCTTATTCTAAACCTTCCTCCAAACGATATTTGATTCCAAATGATCAAAGTTTGTCAAATATCTAGATTTTACCTCGTAATCCCTTGTGTCGATGAGTCTCGAGTTTTCCTCATCCTCAACTTATCCATACCTATATTGTACAAGGTAGAAAATTTAATAAAGGAATTTCACACCTATTTTTATATGTAAGATTACTATGCCCAAGGTAGGAGAGATAATATCGTTAAAAGAATGTAGGATGGTAGGTGGTGAGCCACAATAGTATCAAGTTTAATTTGTTTGAAATCATGAGATGAGGTTATGTTGATGCTAGTGCCATTGTCTATCATAACTCTTTTGATGATAGTATCATTGATTTTGGTGGTAACAAACATGGGAGGTCATGGTCCTCAGGTTGTAATGATGGGATCTTAAAATCAACAAATGCAATGACTATAAATATTTTTAAGGCAATGAAAAGGTTGGAAAATGTTGGGGCTCATTTGATGGTACAAAGATGGATTAAAGGGATTCGATCATAGCCTTCCAATGCCGAGGGAAACTTTTAATGAGTTCATAAAGGTACATATTGACAAGTTCTTGATGTAACTATTTGAGGATTGTATAGATGTCATAGATTGGATCTAAGGGGATGTAAGGATGGAGATCTTAGGTTTAGGGGATGATGAATTGGATGATTTAGGGGGAGCCGTAGAGATAGAAATTTTAGGTATATTTTAGTTTTGGGATTTCAAATCATGGGCACATACTCTCATGGTTATGTAGACTATATCAATTTGGAAGAAGAGGGATTCACTAGAGTAGGTTTTGTTTTTTTAGATGGGTGATGTTTTAATATTATCAAACTCAAGGGGTTTAGGAGTAGGTTTGACCTGGTGTTTTGATTTTTTTTCTTTAGGATTGATAGGTCGACTAGGATGGTATTTTTTTCATCAAAAGGAAACATTTATTAGAGAGACTTTTTATTAATTCTTAGAGGATTTATAGTTCTCGGTGTGGTTCCCTGACATCCTATGATAAGAAAAATATGCATCATATTTGTACCGGGGTAAGTTTCCATTCCCAAGGATTAGAGGGCTTGATCAATGGTAATGATATAATTGACGACTAACAAAACCTCTCATAAATTATGCTATTGTATCCTGATGGATCTTATTGAAATGAAGAAATTGTTGTAAGACATTGAGTACCATTGGATGGTATAGGAATGTGATAAAAAATAATGCATCTTATGCCACATGTGTAGGCATAGTTTCAGAATTGGATTCTAAAAGGGTGATTAGAAGTTTTGATTAAGGATGTAGCCTTGGGATAGAGGGTAAGGATACTGTATTTATAGGTGTGTTTTTATTTTGATTATCTTGTGAGGGTTCCAATTTTTTATGTGGGGAAATTTTTGATTTATGTATAGTATTACAAAGGACTTTGATTCATTGTCAAGGGATCTTATCTTTGGATGAGATGTTTAATATTTTCACAATATATTTTTCATCTTGTGA
Organism: Taxus wallichiana var. yunnanensis; assembly: GCA_018340775.1. NCBI lineage: Eukaryota > Viridiplantae > Streptophyta > Pinopsida > Cupressales > Taxaceae > Taxus > Taxus wallichiana. Next base: position 192,157,132 of record CM031244.1, on the reverse strand, counting down.
TCCCCAAGAGATAAGATAATGGATACATAAGGGGATAAATATAATGAGAGTCACATATTATGATATATAGTAGGACTTGGGGCTTTTCCATTAAGGAGATCAAGCGAGGTTTTCTTGTTTGATTGGTGTTTTGGTTGTAGAAGCACACAATGGGGTAGATGTAGGATTCTCTAAAGGTGAAAGTTGATTGATGTTATTGATAATATGAGTGGTAGGATTTTGGGACCCTACAAAATTAGTATGAGTTGTGCTATTTATTGGGGGATGGTTTTATGGACACAAAATCATGCACTTTGGGTAATTATCTAGTCATGATTACATACTACTATTCATATGATTCCTAAGTAAGAAAATTAATAATTAACCCTTGCCTTTGGCCACCTTTAGTTTTCTTCTATTGAAACTTTCAGTCTTACACCCTTACTTTCTTAGTCTAACTTTTTATACTATGTATTTTATTATCCTAGACACTAACGCCCAACTAGGATGCCGTTTCGGGCACCCTCGTCCCCCTACGGGTAATCCTAACCCCTTTCTACTTTACTAACATTTTTGGGTCCTTTTTAGCCATTTGAGAATCTTATAATTTTAGTATTTGGCCTTTTAAGGGTTAATTACAAAATTCAATCAAAGGAATCATATAAATATAAAGTTATGTGATTATAATAAAGGACAGTCATCGAGCATTAGCTATCACCACCTAAGGTTGTATCCATAAAGCATATGAGAGCTTCATTACATCCATCTAAAACCATCACAAAGGGACACAAGGGATGGTTATTATGTATACACTTCATAGGAGAGAAGTTCATTTTATTTCATACACACATCTATTAAATTTATTTACATTTATCTTACTTGCTCACTATCAAGTGTGACATGAAAAAGAGTCACCTAGGGAGTGATTCCACACACACATATAACTAAATTGGGTTTGAGATGTAGTGCAATGCTCAGTAGTAAGTTCACCATTGTGACAACAGAGGATAATCGACCCCTCATTTTGTAGCTAACTTTGTAGGATTTGATTTCTATTTGAGGGGTTTTCAAGTTCATATTTCATTGCACGTTTCCAGTGACCTCGGTTATCTTGGTGTGACCAAAAGTGACTAATAGAGAACATATTACAACCAACCAGAGGATGTTCCTTGATATTTTCCACGAGACCGGGCACCTGAAATAGGCCTAGGCCACCCACGGGTGCCCCTGTCCGTCTCTAAGTACCCCAATCCAGCCTATCTTTCCAAATCTACATTTTTATGGGTCTCTGTGTGACGCTCCTACTACTCTGTTCACCTAGTCAGAACTTTAGTACACTCAAGTTTTATTGTGAATCAAATAAGTACCTCTTTCTCCTCTTTTTAATTAGGGTTTCATAATTTATTGCTTAGTTGTTTAGGTGTAATTTTTGTACTTAATTGCATATTTATTTTACTACTATAATAACATTAGATTATGAAAAGATCCACATTTTAGCTTAATCATTTTTGTGAGCCAAAACTCAATCTTCATGCTCTTAGGATCCTCATACCTCCATTGTTCTTATCTTTCTAGGATTTCTTCATCATGAGTATCTAACACTTATTTCACTAAATTTGGAATTATCCCATTACGAGACACTAAAAATATCGCCAATATTGGAATTCAATATTATTATTTTTAGATTCAAAAATGTTAAATATTGGAATTATCTGCACTCCAAAATCACACATATTGGATTCAAAAATCACATATATTGGAATCCAGAATCACATATATTGGAATCTAAAATCACCTATATTGGAATTAAATGTACTCCAAAATCACATATATTGGAATCGAAAATCAAAATATTGGAATCTATTAATTCTCCTTCTAGAGTCAATATATTTGGTCACAAATGAAATTTATGAATTTGTGAAAATATGTTTAATGATTTTAGGGAATCCAACATTGATATGAAAAATAATTCCTATTGGCCTCTAGCCATATATAAAAGCAGATACATTTTATGTTTTATAAGGGCTAGTAGTTCTTGAAGGCTTAATGATTTCTTTAGAATAATGCTCTTATAAGTTTTAAGATGTTTTAAAGATTATACTATGTAAATTTGAATATTTCAAGCGTCATTGGCCTGCATTTGCTAGGCTAATGACATTCACAAGATGTGAGACAATTCTTGATTCAATTGCTATATTTCGAATGAACCTTGGGGCAACCAAAGAATTACCGAAGTTGTTATGAAGAAAATTAAAGAGGGTGACTATTGAATTTAGGAGAATTAAATTAATTGTAAAACCATTCTAGATATATTTTCATATTTAAAGTTAGATATAAAATTTACTTCATTTATTATGGTGTGATTGAACCTCGGTGTAACTAGAGAATTTATGAAGATGTTATGAAGAAATTAGAAGAGGGTAATGATCTAGTTTAGGAGAATGTAATTAATTGCAAAACCATACCGAGGTATATTTTCATATTTAAATTTAGATATAAAATCAATTGTAGGAGACATGTCATAAAATTTATTATATTCAAATATGGATATTAACTTCTTTTAAATTAACTATAAAACTATCCCATATATATTTTAGTATTTAAATATAGCTATGAACTAAATTGAAATTTCTTAACTAAAGGTAGAATTATAGTAATTGTTTTTAAGAATAATTTGAATTTATAATGTAACACTATTGCTAAAGACGGGCTTCCAATTCAACAATACAAAACATAGTAAAGATTAAATAAAAAAAGCTCCCTATAATTATTTTGTGATCTAATATAATCCCGAACATCTTTGACATCCTTCAATGGTTGCAAAAAAGGCCACAAAAAATATAAGAAGTATTTGTCTTCTGAATTAGAATCTATGTTAAATGTCTCAGCAATTATGTAGTTCACAACATCATTGAACTTGTTTTTCTCTAAAGGGTCATCTATAAGAACTGTAGTTTTACAATTGTACGATGCATTAAACTGTGACCAAACAGAGTAAAGATTCTTGGGATATAATTTGGGATTCCCAGAACCTTCATAATCATAGCATTTGGTCTTGACGTAATCTTCCTTTGTAAATATGAAATTGAAGCTTGCAACCTCCAAGCTAATGTTTTGAAGGAATGAAGGCATCATGTCATCAATATATGACTTTCTCATCGATGTCCATATTTCCATTTTGAAATGTTTTTGCCTTATTTGCAAGAATTATTTCACATTAGGTCGAGAAAAATAGTTTTTTGTGAGCTCGATGCCACAATTTTTTTAATTGTTTAAATGCTGAATCAACCTTGTGGAGGGTGTGTGCCAAAACACCATTTATATCAAATATGGTCAATCTCATGTTGCATGTGTTCATATCTAAAAATTAAAAAAAAATCTAACGGTTAAGGGTGGTGAATCAATTAAAAAATAAAAAACAATACCCTTTCGATATTACTATATCAAAAATCAAATGGTTGTAGGTGGTGTGAAGGTAAAAAATATATAAGGCGTTCCTCATTTCCTAGTATTATACTAGGAATTTTTTTGTTCAATATTTATTTAAATAGAATGTAATGTTTCAGTGATGAGTCTTTACATATTGTATTATAGCTACTTTATTGCATTGGAAAGTAGTATACGTTTTCTATTATCAAAGCAAAAACTAGTTTTTAATCATGCTCATAATTAATTAGGAATACATATTTCATTAATAAAAATTGATCAAAGATTTGTTCTGATAAATATTTATTGTTAATTCACATTCACAACTTATACACTCACTCTCTAAACTTATAATTAGAAAAATTAAATTCTTTCATCTTATAAATGTATAATTTTAGCATACAAAATAGTTACGCATAACCATTAAAAAAACATATGAATGTATTTTATTTACAATGTTAAGTTGTATCATCACAATAACATTTTTAAATGTTAACTTTTAATTTAACATTTACTTGATACGAGATATTTGATGCCCTATACCACATTCAATCCATTTAGAACTATTAGTGATAAGTATTTTTACAAATTAGTCATCAACCACATATCTTTTGAACAATGTTCTCCTTTTCTTGTTATCCCAACCATAAAATTTCTTTGGAGGGTTTCCCTTTTCACCTAATGTAATACACATTGTGTCTTCAGAATTGTAGGGAACATAAGTTATACTCCAAACCTTTTCTAGATCCTTTTTTCAATTCCATCGACTATATCACAATGTTATTTTCCCTAGGTGACTACTAGATTCAAGTCAGTCAATATTTTTTTATTGAAGGCCTTTATCAACTGTTCAACATATAAAAAAGTGATTTTTTCTGACCAAAATCCCATTTCAAATTTTGTCGATAATGACTTTATAAACTCTTTCAGGCCACCTCACACGTTGATAGTCTCCTTGCAGAACTTGAATGACATGCCCCTAGAGGGAGTTTGGTTTTTCTCATATAGGAAGCCATCCAAATTTAAAATAATAAATTAATTCTTGTGGATAATTAAAGAGAAGTAAATATATTTTTTTGATTGATCTCATATCAATTCTAACCAATGGAAAAAATCAACATTTTAGTTTGCAACTACCACTTACTGATGGGCCTTACGTGTAGGATTACATATTCTTTATCTGCATCTTGATCCTTTGATGCAAGATTTATTTCAAACAAACACCAATATATTCATAATATAGCTATTTCTATGACAAATGAACGTGTATTTGAAAAAACATAGTGATTTATGTGGTAAAATGGTAAATTCAATATTAACACTTTAGGTAGCTACCACTTACCAACTGAGCTTCTAGCTTAGCTTTCATAGACCTTACTAGCTGCTGGTTTTTGATGCAAGATGTATTGCCAAAAAAGTAATCATTTCATAAAGGATTTCATGCTATAGCAAATGAAAGCATAATTGAAATGCATACTAGTCTCTATGGTAATATGGTAAGTACAAATCAAAATGTTCTATGTGTTTTGAATGAATTATAACAACCGCTAGGGTTCGTTTATATCCATTGAACCACCCATTGTGGACAATAGTTTTGAGATATTGATGTGGATTAAAGAATTCTAGGCTATGCCATCATTGGATAGAATAAGTATCGATTCTAATGTACGTATCTTTATGTTGATACTAATTATTTATGTAGATAACTAATAAACTATTAACTAAAAGCTATGTAGCATCGAGATGCCACCATGAAGCTGTTGAAACAATTTATTTGGTAATTCCTTCTTTAAAAATGGTTCCTCTTCTAGAATTAGCTGATATCATTTTCTATAACTTTGTGAGCCTTAGAAATGGTTATGTTTAAAAATACACATTGATTACATACCTAGTTCTAACTACATATTCGTGCTAGTTACCACCGCACACTCCATTGTTACTTTCTTCAGGTTGTTGGTCATCTACATAAACCATTAATTGTCTTATAAATTTGTGGGGCTTATTAGAAGTTATTATTTATAAACGCACACGACTAACAAACCAGGGATGATATAGCCTAGAATTCACCAATACAAGCTCAGGTGCTTTGGCACATCACTCAACCTAGACTAAATGCTCACCCGAAGTGTGCAAAGGTACCAAGACCCTCTTTAGGGTTCTTTGTTATAGGATGTTAGGATGATGAAGACTTAAGGAATTAAGATCTATGACTAATATATCATTCTACAGTGCATGTTCGGTTATAGATCTAGAGAATAATGAGACTTAAAATATAACCATGATGAAATCAAGCATAAAATACTAAAATATAACCATGATAACACCTTGATTCAATCCATAATATCCATTATATTAAATTTAGTAATACACAAAAGATTCATTACAATAACAGTAGTATATGATCATGCACATATTAGATTTGGCAGCATAATCTCACTATAACATAGTTATCACACTCTCGATTATGATACACGATTTAATACATATTTACATGGGTAGGGACTTTCCCTTCAATACTTATCTAATCCCAAAATAGGTCACATGCTATTATTATCCACATCTTTGTTACAAAAATAACCACACATGCACGTGTGCTAAAAATATACTACTTTTAGTTAACTGATAGTAGTAGATCTATTCTCGGCCTGTATCCATGCAAAGTAATTTGTAGATGATCCTCCAAAATTAGCCAATGCATGTCATGCAAGTCTCCAACCGATTTGTGTGCTCCACATGCTATCTCCAAAATAGATCCTCACTTTGTGAAAACGGATAATTCCCAAACCTATTTATATTCTTCACACATGATCCTTTCAATAATTCCATGCCTTTGAATGTGCTCTACTCTCTTACATGAACCTTCTGTATGTCCTTTGCTAATTGCGATTTTGGTGACCAACATTACCCCACACTAATTGCATTACTGCCCCAGAAATGGTTGTCTCCAAAATGAATCAAAGAATGTGAATAAAGAATAGAAATAATTTTGATGAATAAAAGAATATATTTACCTTGTAGTATCTTCTACTTCAACCTGAATAATTAATTCTGGATATTCTTCTTTTATTTCTACCTCTAGAGTCTACCAATCATTAAGCGTGGCCTCTTCCTTCTCTAGAATATCCACTGCAATTGATTCTAACTCATCCTTTGCAATATATCTTTTAATTACAGTAAGACCAACACAATGTTGGACATGACAGTCATTCTCCCTTCTAGTAAGTCCATCCTTTACATGACGAGTTTTCTAAGATCATCTAACCTTTCCTTGTGTGGTTCTTGAGTTGTTGTAAGGGCCTTGTGCTTTTGTTTAATAGGTGCTAATCATTCTACATGGCCCAATGTTTCATCTTTCATGGCCTTCAGGACCTCATTATCTTCTAAACTGGTCCTAGTCCTTATAACGGCTTTTGGCACTGTATAAATATTTAGCACTTGATCTACCTTCTTTAGTTCATCCTACAAGTTTTGAAGCAACCCCCATATGATGCAATATTCAGCAACACTAAATCCTTTTCTCTCTCTGGTTCATGTACTTGGTCCTTTGGCCTGGCATGCTGAGAGGTTCATTTACAAGCACTAAGTCCACCAATGTACTTACATAATGTATTGCCAAAGGAAACATCTTAGGTACCTTTGGCTCTAAGTGTGGCCTAGCCTTCATGACATTGTCCCCAATCTCCTCTACCATGCTGATAAAAACAATGTTCTTCTTATGTGCCAAGTATTTTTCTCGCTTTAGGCATGCTATTTCCTCATCCTTAATCTTGATCTCCTCCTCAATGCCCTAATTGTTGCATCTTTATCCATATTCCGTTGTGCCACTTCTATCAATACTTTCACCAAATAATTTCTCACTTGTTCATCTGACATAATAGTAGGATTTACTATTATGTGCTTGGCCTAAGGTGTCTTCTTCAACCTCCTTGAAACACATGAATCTTCACATACATCAAAATCTGGTTCATCCATGTGCATGTGCATCGACCATGATAATTTCTTCCTTGTGTACACAATTTCCATATCTTCATCCATCACATCCTAGCCATATAACTCCTTTTGTGTCATTGTGATTTGGAAATGGGTGAATACAATTTTACCTGTGTTCGCGGCATAGCCCATAACTGGTGGAAGAAATTCTCCACTTGTTATTTTTGATCTAGGCTGCTTAGGAACTTGGGCTTCAAGATTTTGAACTTGTGTTATTGTGTCCTGAGTAGTCTCGGTTGCTATCTCATCTGCCTCCTTTCCTCCTTCCTCTCCATCCTTCATATATTTATCTTCTGGTTCGTCCTTGTTCTCTAGAGGTGTAGGGGAATTTGGCACGCTTTCCTCAGACTCTTCCACTTCCTCATTCAAATTCAATTTCCTTCTTATTTTCTCAATTATCTCCTTCTGTGGAGAGAGTTGAGGTGATTTGCACACTAATTGCGGAGTAGTGCATAGGGTCCTTGTTCTCCTGAATACTCTTTTGAAATGACACTCTCCTTGGATTACATCTAAGTCCTCATCATCTCCCTCTTGTGGCTAAGGTGGTGTAGTCATGTGCTTAAATTCTTCCTTATTTGGAGGTTGTCTTCTATCTCTGTGCTCCAAACCACCACTATCTTCATGCTCTTATTCTTCATCATCTACTTGAATTGTTTTTGTGGGCTTAATGTTTTCCATTGTATGCTACCTACCTTTTAGCGGCCACAGGAGCGCGAACTAATTCTCCACATACTTAGTTTTCTCCAACTTGGGTTTGAGTTATAGGTACATAAGAATTTCTCTAATGTCCCCAACTACCAAGATTACATGCTTCATGCTTATAATATCTGAGATAAGCCTCTCAATGTAGGCATTCCTCCCTAGATATACATATTTCTTTCTTAGAGTGTGGTAGTCGTAATCTACCTTGTTTGCATTGAAGGTTAGGAAATGTGCATCTAAAAAACTAGTGAACTGATGCTTGGAAATACCTTGTTGTGAAGGCATACGAAGTTTGCACCATGGGCTCCAAGCCCCATCCTTCATTGTAAATTGCGTGATGCAAAAATGTTGGTAGACTGAAAACTGAATTTCCTTAACCACCACCAAAGGAAACTCCTTGGGTATGCTCCAATCTTCTTCAAACACCATGCGGAGTCTATCATACCACATTTCCTCCCTCTTCTTGAATGGTCTACTCATTGATTTGTCACACAAGTACTTTCTAAATATTTTTACGGGTGACTTGTGTTCTATGGGGTGCTACCAAATCTTCTCCTTTGGCCCATCGGGCACTCCACTCTCCATAAATACTAAAGACAATAACATAATGTCAACAAATTATTACAATGTCACTGTAAGCACTTCTTCAATGATTGTATTTGCTATGTGATGCAGTAATATCATAGAGCACTCCTTTAGACATCTTATTTGCAACATGCAACCACATTGTGTTTACCTGCGACCATCTTCCTTGGTCATTTAGATTTGTTACAAGATGTGCGACTACCTACACTCTTGGATACTATTTCAATTTGTCAATTTCCATGCCACATGGACCTGTATTATACCCCAACTCCTTTCTTGTCTCTAGGATTGCGGCCTTATTAGTTAAATCACTATCCATATCCACTCCTAAGGCCCTTAGTCCCATCACAGTTGGAATCAAAGAAGATGTGATCCTAACCCTCCATCCTATAAAGTAGAAGAAGTCCTCATGGACTCTGCTCATCAACTACCGATACAATGGTTCATACTTCCCAAAATATGGTAGCTCGTACAACTGGTAGACTCCATTTTGCTTCAATAAATTCTCACCAATGTCATCATACACTTGCATATCTTTTACCGTGCGCTTGCTCATTTTTGTGCTCAACAACACATTGAGCTCCTTATTATCTGAGGTTCGATGGTTATAATAATTTATTTTACATTGAAGGATGTGGGAATCCCATTCTTGTCCCATAATCATGCCCTCTGGATACTGCATTTCTAAGAAATTAATCTCAAGAGTAATTTCTTCTTCCACTTCAACCTTCTTCTTCCCTTTTTCTCCTATTGCGGGTGCTTTCTTCGGTGCCATTTGAAAAATCTCTCTTTTCTTCCCTCTATAATTGAGCAAGTCAAAACCCTAGTTTAAATCTTTGTGCCCTAGTGGAAATCACGTACCCTAGCTCATTTGTAATGCATCTGCTTCACTCAAACCCTTCACCTATGGGAATGCAAGCTTCTCCTGCACACAACCCTTATCTCCATGTCTGGTTTCATACTCTTTACACCTCAACACGATTACTTAGATCATTCGTACTTAGCCCTTTTTAAATTATCTCAATTGTAATGGTAAAAATGAACTTGCATCCCATCCTTATATAGAATTTCAAAAATTTAGTGCATTTATTGCTCCTCTACCTACCAATAATCCTCTCATTAATTGATCATTTTCATTCTTTCCATGTAGTACATCTTTGTGCCCAAGCTATAACCTTCTAGAGCACCTTCCTACCTTTTACGCACACTTATCTTCAATGCACTTCCATGTGCACCGAGTAGCTCATCACTATGCCTTCCACTGGTAGTCTTCACGGCCTCTTCTTACCTCGCATTATACTTGTTTCTTCATTCCTTTATATCTATGGTCCTTGTGTCTTAAAGCAATCTCTATTTTTTTCAATTATCCAACCTTGAATAACACCCATAGATAGTCCCTTTCATGTTTACTTATTACCATCAGTCCTATACCTAGATATCAACAACCTACACAACACTAAGGGTATGTGTAGTCTCTCGCGCATAAAAATTCTTCAAATAGGAATTAGCTTCAGCACGTAAACTCACTTATTACACAAACACACAAACTAAATTGATAAAGCATAATGATAAAGAAGGAAACACATGAAGGAAATGTAGAATCGAAAACCTAATCTAAATGGAAAAGCGCCTTATTACAAAAACAAAGAAGACTTATTTATAGTAAGGCTTCACCTACTCCCATTGAAGTAACCGGGTAACCATATTACATCAAGTTCCTCTAATTGACAAGCACCTAATTTGATTATGTGAGTGATAACATATAGCCCCAACTAATGTACCTTGAGTTTTCCTAGATGTCACAAAAATTTAGAATCATAAAGGAGCACCATCTGTCCTATCTTAAGATTTATATCCACGATGTGCCTATAATGCCATGCTTTTACGAACTTCTCTTGTTTTTGACTCCAACGTGTTATGGCTTGTCACTCATCTATATTAAGTAACTTTTCAATCTGTTCTTTTAATTATTGTTCATCAGCTAAAACTCCAACGTGTAAAATACGTAAAGAAGGTAACATAAATTCCATATGAAGAAGCTGCTTCTACGTCAAAAACTAATTAAAATGGTGTGGCTTTATTCAACCTTTATATGTTGTTCCATATGCCAAAATTACTACAAATACTTTATCATCCCAATCATTTCTTCCAACATCATAGATTTTTGTCAATGTATGGCTCATAATTTTGTTTAAAGCCTCATTGTTCCATTTTTCTGAGGATGATAGAGTGTAGTCTTATGGTGTGTAATCATGAATTCATCCAATAGAATTATGATTACCTCATTAAGAAAATGTGTACCCATATCATTGGTCAAAATTAAAGGACATCCATACCTTGTAATAATATTTTCCCAGAGAAACTAGCTACTATAGCCACTTTGTACTGATCCTTTGTAGGTGTTGTTTCTTTCCACCTTGTCGATAATCTATGCAAGTTATGAAGTAGCGCAATCTAGTTCTACACAACGGTGGTGAAATAGGACCCATAAAATATATAGCCAATTTCTCAAATGGTTTTTCACTAGTAATAGGTTGTAGAGGCATTTCATCTCGTTGACTGGTTTCCTAAGATGTTGAAAATAATCACAAGCCTTAGAAAATTCCTTGCAATCTTTATAAAGGGTCTCCCACCATAATCTAGTGAGTAGAATCTTACACATAGTGGCATCACCTACATAGTGGCCACCTACAATACCACCATGAGCTTCTTCCATAATATCTGTGTGCTCATGTTCCAATACACAATGACGTAATACTTCATCCCGACCTAACTTGTACAGGTCACTGCTAATCAACATGTAGGGAGCTGCGTGTATAGCAAGTTGTTTCTTCTACAAGGATTTCATTCTTCCGTGTCATACCTGTTCATAGAAAGAAAATAATGCCCTCTAGTTTTGATGGCACTGTTGTAACTTGTATAACTATGCATTTGGCATGGTATCTTCAATTTCTGTTCTTGTTCTCCGACTATATTACGGATAAATGGTCTGGTCTAGAATTAATTTTCCCTGGTTTTACAACAACTGTGAAATAAAATTCTTGAAATAATAGTACCCATATGCGTATGCACCCTTGTAAAATAGGCTTGTTTACTAAATAATTCAATGCCATGTGATCTGTATAAAATACAAATGGTGTAGCTAGCAGGTACTGTCAGAATTTATATAGCACATAGATCATTGACAAAGCTTCGCACTCTATAGCTGTGTAATTTTGTTATGCAGGAGTCAAATTTCTACTAGTAAAATAGATAGGATGATCTATAATACCTTCTCCAGGTTGAGCCAACACTACACCAATGGACGTGCCATGAAGGAAAATGTAGAATAGGCATGGTAGTAAGTTTCTCCTTCAATGTCTCTAATGTGCGCTAATGTTTTTCTCCCCAGTAGAATGTACCTTTCCCTTTCAATAACTCTTCCAATGGTGTGAAAACTTTGGCATATCCTTTGATAAACTTTTTGTAATATCTTGTATGATCCAAAAATCTATGCACCTCACTCTAATTGGTAGGCTCTCTTAGGCCTATAATAACTGCAACCTTGGCCGGATCAACCAATAAACCTTCCTTGCAGATTATGTGTCCTAACAATATTCCAAATGGTGTAGCAAATATGCACTTCTTGATGTTCAAAGAGATACTCAATTGTCTACATATTTCAAACATTAAACATGATTTTCATAATGATCCTTAAATAATCCATACACCATCCAATCATCCAAATATACCTATAAGAAGTTGTGAACAAATTCTTTGAAAGCTTGAACAACTATGCGCGAAAATACAGAGGCAGATTTTTTAGACCAAAAGGCATTACAATATAGGAAAATCTACCCCATTTAGTATTAAAATTAGTCTTTTCCGATCCTCTTGGGAAATCGAACTTGATGATACCTACATAACCCATCTCATGTAAATGAATAGATTTTACACCTACTATGCAATGCCATCTAGTATTTCCTCGGTGAATGGTGTAGTAAAGGGATCACCACACATGCAACATTTAGCTCCCTATAGTCCATGCAGATCCTAATCCATCCATCCTTCTTGATCGATCACCATTGGACTAACCCATTTTGACTCGTCAAGGGGCTTGATAATCCCAGACTTCAACATTTTTTCAATCTCTTCTTTGACCTTTTTGCGCAAGTTGGGGTTCATCCTATAGAAGGTCTCATTTCTAACTTGACACACACCCTCTTTAAGATTTATATTTACCTCCCCTAATGATTCACGCTTGCCTTTAAGTTCATGGTACCCCATAGGGAATAATTCTGATAATCCCTTATTAACTCTATGATTTTTTCCACTTGAGTCGACCAATAGTCTCTAATTATGGATTCCTTAGGCTCAACATTTTATCCAATATTCATGTTCTTTGTCTTAATAGGTTCATGATATGCGTGCATGGTCTTATCTGCACCTTTGTCCAACACCACACGCCTATCTATTGAATGGTTTACATCTAGATTTTCCACTTCTTTGTCATCCACTAAGTAGACAATTTTTCCTTTTCCTTTCTTAAGGAAAGCGCATTAAAGTAGTGTGGCATTGACCTATGTCTCTTCAAAAAGATGTGCTCCTGAGTTTCCTTCATCCAATAACTCCTAAAGAAGTTCTTCAGCCTTGGCACTATCTCCCATAGTTAAGTGCTTTATGGCTCTTAATGATTCTTTCACCGAAGGTTTAGTAGAGAAGAAGTCAAATGTCTAGGCCATTCCGTAGTAAAATCCTTCCAATTTCTAGTCTCTCTATGGAGCTCTGCATATACATAACAAGCATGTGCGTAACCTTGTAAAGTGGAATAAAACTTGTGTACCCATAACGAAGGTGGTAAAGATTTCGCCCCTCTATCTAGAGTCTTTCACACTTCGAACATGGTCTTTGAACAAGTTGATTACCATGATAAGTGTAGATCTCGAGTAGGTGCATTGATCCCAAAGAACCTAGTAGCAAGATAAATCCTAATTTCATTCCAACCTACAAGATTATCCTTGTGGGCCACCCACCAACATGTTGCTATCCTACATAGTGTGTATGCTAGAATATTTCTTCTTTCCGGTGGGTCTATCCACTTTGTTCCTCCATAGTGTGCATGAATAACATAGGATATCCTTCTCTTGTGTAACAAGGTACCAAGTTATTACATATTCTCTTGACATAATGTGGTTTTCTTCATATAGGAAATATGCTTTTTACTTCGTGCCCTACCAACTCTTAAGTGATATGAGTCCAATTATCACAAGAAACACTTGTAGTATCTCTAAAAGATTGTGAATCCTCCCAATGAATTATCCCTTTTTAGATGGCTCAAGAAATTTTGGGTCTCGAATGGTGCGTGTATAAGTCCTATTCAGGTCTTCTTCACTCAAGGGCTCAACATAGGGCATGATTTTCCATCTATTAGAGGGATGATAAATCTTTCCTCCTTGTTTTCAAAACTGATATAACCCTTGTTGAACTAAAGATCAACATTATTTGCATAGCACCAAGGACACCCCAATAGATCTAGGAAGCTATCTGACTCTGCCAACACTAAAACCTCAAAATCTCCAGTGAACTTGGCTCCTTGTATGGTAATGGATGCATCTTTCAAGACTCCGATGGGAGTGGCCTTAGTCGATTTGCCATGAATAATACATTAGAGGATGACTGCAATGGGGGTCTTCCCATTTGTACCCATGCATCTAAAGTAATAACATTGACTTCCGCACTTGTATCAATCAATATATTACTCAATAACCACCCATCCTAAAAACACTCAAAGTGATTTCCTTGTAATAGTCTAGGCTATGAGAGGGAATATTTACATGTAGTATCTACCATACGGTCTCAACACTTATGCGTAGAGTGTTTCATTTAAAAAATTCCCCAATATTGGAATGATATTCTCTTGGCGCAACAATTTACACACTTCTCTCAAGTCATCTACAGCAGTTTGGAAAATATCTAATGCTTTCTTTTGCCCCATCTTTTGTGATTAATCCTTTAAATCTTTGTATTACTCCTGAATATTCCTAAGTACCTCCATAGTTTCTCGATAAACCTCCTTTTGATGGGTAGGTTCAAGGTACCATGCATGAAGAACCTCGTCCTTAGTGATGGTAGGATTTTCCTATAATGATTCTCGCACGTGCCACCTTGGCGCAGGTCGTGATATTTACTTGCAATGCCTCAAAATATTCTTCCAACTTAGACATCCACTAATTTTCCACAATGCATTGTATCCTAACCATCCCTCGCATCTTTTTTTTTCTTATTATGATGCTTACTAAGATGCTCATACAAGTATAGGAAATCCTCATAGCTATGAATATTTCCATAGAAAGAACATATAATATTTTGAGGACATTCACACATGTAGTGGTCAGGAGATCCACAAGTATAACATGTTCCACCATGGCCTCGTCCTCCAAATCCACAACGATATCCTCAACCTCTGTCATGACTGCCTTCAAACTACCCTTCATTCCTATCATAGTGTGCCCGATTATGATCCCAATCATGATTTCCATTCTTGCATTTAGATTTATCTGAGACTCTTGTCTGTTGTACACCAATATCTATAGCATTATGGATCTAACCAATCAACTGATAGTCTTCTCTGTCATGAGTCATGGACCTATAGATTTTACAGTAGCTTGAAACATTCTTCCTTATCACACATTGTAGTAATGAGAAAATGACTAACATCATGGTTTAAATGACATATCTCACAATCCAACAACAATGAGTGCACCGATCTATGGGGAAAACTATCCTTTGTGTGACCTTCTACTTCACAATATGTGCACCAAATCCTTGTGCACGTCTTTTGTGTTGAATTTTCTGATATTTTCTCCAATTTGAGTTTCCATAGATGTGATCCGTGCTTCTAAAAATGGGCTCACCCCAGTGTCTATGCTTCCAAATTCCTCAATGCATAAGGCTACTTCAAGTGCTTCGCGTGGATTAGTGTATGTCTTATGTGATAATGCCCTCCTAAAAGGGGTAATCGGACCCCAAGGAACCATTGTGCATTTGGCTTATGTGTATGTCATAAGAAAGCTTAGATATAATTGTTTTAAAATGTGCATCATACTCTCTAAAACTTTCAAGTAGAACCTTGCTTAATATCCTTGAGTGCACTTATACTCTTCCGCTCAAACTCGGGGAAGTGAAATTCTTTAAGGAATGCATCTTTTAGAGTGTATAGTCTATGCAAGTCTTATTAGGGTCAAAATTTTTGTACTAGTGTGTGCATGCCCTTATAACATGGTATAAAATTGGCTTTCCATATGATCAAAAGCCGTGATTCCTTTTGAGTGCCATAATATTTCACACATATGCACATGTTCAGTAGTATATTTTATGCCCCTATACTTTGGAAGATGAAGAGACATCTCCATGTAAATATTCTAGGGTTGGTGTAGACCTTGCCCACCTAATCCAGAGCCTCCAAGTGTTTCCTCTACCTCTAGAACCACTAGATCTGCTAAAACTAGTGCCACCTATGCCTCCTAATCCTGAACCTGTAGCTGGATTCGGACCAGAAGATGTACTTCCCTGTGTCCCAATAGTAGAATTGAACTATACTCCGACAGTCTGCAAAGGATTACTACTCCCATAAGATAGTCTAAAAATCTACGTGCCTGAACTCTACGCTAATGACACACCTAAAAAGGTACTCTCATATAACAACAAATCCATTTGTGTTTCCATCGTTGTGCCTCTCATAATACTCTCTCCTACTCTCCCACTACTTAAATTAGCTTCTTGATTGTTTGTTGTACTAGATGCTGGAAAACCAAATGCAAGGGCAAGGTTGCCAGGTGGATTCAGATGTGCACTCATGGCTCAAGTTGTATCTATTGGTGCACTTCTATGTGAGGCCAAGGAGGTTTCCCTGTCATGTTTTCCCAAATGGGGGAGTTCCTGAGGCTCAAGTTCCACATCTTCTACATGAACTTCCACTCCTTCCCAAACTATCTTTCTCCACAATGCCATTTTCTCTGCAACCTCTCATTGCTTATCTACCTCCCTCTCGCACGCCTCATTATACTTAAGCCACCTTTTCCCTCTCTAACTTTCTACCACCAGTCCGCCATCTTTCACCAAACTTTCTCTCCCGCCCCTACACGTGGGGAGGCTTAGTTAGCCATCGGTTTACTCTCCAAATTCAAATTTACCATCGGGATATTTATCACCGGTGGAATTCCTTATAGGTAAGTTCCCTTGGATATCGTAAAAGTGGAATTCAACTACCTCTATACACGAATAAATAGAAATTGAGTACTTCAAGATATAGCTATTCAAAACACCACGGAACCACGTATCCACAATGCAAGTCCAAATCGGATCAGCATCATAAATGGCCTGAAATTCTTTCGCATCTAGATAAGTGTGTGATACCTCAAATTCCACTTGGATGCATAAGCAATCAGCCAATTGTACAATCTATGGAAAGAAAGAAAGAAAATATCTCATATAAACTGTCATACAAATTTCTGTTCCACCCACATGCGTGTGTTAAACTCGAGATCCAGTGTTGAAGCGCCATGTGTATTCTTCTTCCGATTGTGTATCCATTCCTCAATACTTTATAAATTCAACCAATATGTATTCATCGTGAACCATCTTGAAAACAACTAAAAAGAGGTCCGGTAACAAAAGTAATGATGCAGCCTAAAATTCACCAATACAAGCCGGACACGCATACGACACATCACTCAACCTAGGCGAGCGCTCACATGAAGTGTGCAAAGGTACTGAGCCCCTCTTTAGGGTTTTGTTGTAGGGTGTTAGCATGATAAAGACTTAAGGAATTCATATCTATGACTAATATGTCATTCTATAATGTATGTTCAGTTCTAGATTTAGAGAATAAAAGACTTAAAAGATAACCATGATGAAATCAAACATGCAATACTAAACTATAACCATGATAACACCTTGATTCAATCCATAGTATCCATTATATTAAATTCAATAATACACAGAAGCTTCCTTACAATAACAGTAGTATATGCTCATGCACGTATCAGATTTGGCAACATAATCTCATTATAACATAGTTCTCACACTCTCTCTTATGCTACATAGTTCAATACATATTTATAAGGGTGGGGAATTTCCCTTCACTACTTATCTAATCCCAAAATAGGTCACATGCTATTATTAGCCACACACCATTACAAAAATAGCCACACATGCAAGTGCACTAACAATAGACTACTTTTAGTTAACTGCTAGTAGTAGATATATTCTCAGCATGTATCCATGCAAAGTGCTTCGTAGCTGATCCTCCAAAAATAGCCAATGTGTGTCACACAAGTCTCCAACCAATTTGTGTTCTCTGCATGCTATATTCAAAAATAGAGCCTTACCATGAAAATGGCTGTCCCAAACCTATTTTTTTCTTCACGCACGATCCTTTCCAATACTTCCGCACCTTTGAATGTACTCTACTCTCTTGCGTGAATCTTCTATATGTCCTTTGCTAAGTGCCAGATTTTGAATGACCAACACAAGATTTACTTGCATATTTGTGGATAATGTGGTTGAGTTCTCCTCATCATTGTCGGAGATGGTGAGGATAGAGTATTGTCAAAAAAATGAAAAAATGGCAATTGAAAACGTAGCGCATTAAACATATTTATAAAGTGATTAAAGGTCAATCACCATGATGAGTTGAATGTGTAGCATCAAGTTGAGATGTTTATACATTAATTCCTATTGTTCTTTGGTTATTTACGTAAATAATAAATGTGTAAGTAGATTTTTTAGTTGAAATACTTTTAACATAATCACATGTTCGAGTTGTATTACTGATAGTGCGAACCTTTCTTCATACGAGAATAGTAATTTTTCAAAAAAATCTTGACTATGTATCTCAAAAATAAAAACCACAAATTGATAGGATTCAACTAATTCACGTAGTGCAACATTGTCTCCGTAAAGCATAAATTATAGAATCCTAGGAACAACATCGAGCAAACATCTCGAACATAACTCATATGATCACTCATAATAAAAAGGATGTTTATTTCCTTTAAGGCTAATTTAGCTTGCAGTTATCAATTGTTGTGAAATTTTTCAATCCAATCCCTAATGAATTCTTCTCTTTCATCATTATTATCATTGTAGTTTTACACTCCCGTTATTGTGTACATAAGACATAAACTTTTAAATTGCTTGTTGTTATCATAGAGTCTATAACATCCATCCATAATTGATTCTTCATTGTCTTTAACCTTTTCCATGTATTCTTTTAATATTTCTCTCAAAATTTTTGAATATTCAATTGGTATGAGAACAATAACAATACATTCCATCTCACTGGTTCTAATAACTATTAGCAACTCCATTATTTCTTCAGAAGAAATATCGCTAGACAAATTGTAAAAATCAGCGATAACACATTCTACATTGAAAGGATTGGTGGCAGGAATAGCTGCTAGAGTTGATGAAAGCTAGAATGGGTATGCACATTAATAAGTAAATTCTTATGTGTCCTCCATCCTTGCGGGTATATTGTATTCCATTGACACTCACATAGTTGTCTAATATTGTCTCGAACCTCAACGAGAAGAACTTCTTCTTCCACTTGGTCTTATTTTATTTTAGATTTTTTTCCCCTATGTAGAAATCATATTTTCTCTTTCCTTTCCTCTCTTCACCCAATAGTATAAAAAAATGGTATGGTAGTGTGATTCATGCAATTTAAATTTTTCAATTACATTAGATTCACTACAAGATGTCAATAGATCAATATATGGATGTTTTTCTTTAAAATATTGTAGAAATTTTTGCTCTCATTTTTCTATCTCCTTTTATTCTCCGATAGTAAGAATCAAATATCTCTACTATTACACCTACCTGAATAGAGCCAGTTAAATAGACATCCCCTGATTGTACTTTATCTGCTAGTTCTAATAGTTCTTCATTGTTCATTCCTCTAACATCCCTAAATGAATTGGTTGTGAATCTTTCCAATGAATTAGGCTGAAAGTTATCTTGATTATCTTTAATGGGGAATAAACAAGAAAGGCCACCAGATCTAAACAACTCAAATGTTATAGTCCATTTAGTCCATATATCATCTAAAAATAATAGAAAAGTCCATTTTCATATAGATTATTGGTTGTGTCTATTTTGAAAATCAAAATGCATTGACTCTCAAAGTTCTGCATTCAAAGGAAAATCATATGTTTTATATTTTTATATAAGGAAGATAAATGTTAATAAAAATGCAATAAAATTAAAATACATTACCCTCCTCTACTCTGTTTTGTTTTTTCCAATCTAAGACATTGAGGACATCTAAGTGATTTCCAAACCGATCTAGATTTTATACAAAAATCAATAAACTTGGTTTCTATCAAGTTTTGTTCACTTCATTTTGTTGTTTGAAAATATTAGTAATGGCTTCATTAGTTTCATTTGTAGAAAGAATGTGAGCCCTTCGAAACCATAGCCTCTTATGTAAAGAATTGTAAGTATTTGAGCCCAAAATATTTTTGTGCACATATTGTATGTTGGCCATCAAGTATATAAAATTTAACATCATCCCTTTCCAATTATTTTGGATCTTGAGCTCCACTACCTTATTCGTAGACTCAAGAAGGGAAGAAGAATTACATCCCTCTGTGTAAGAATAACATTTATCAACATGGAATGCATAAGAAGGTCAACATTCTCATCATCTACAGGATTATAATGATAATATTAAGGTGCTACATGGCACCTCAAAACATCAATTAAAATACTTCACCATTGAAAAAAAGTAATCAAACTATTGAATAGTTGAAGGTTCTATTTTTCATGAATATAGTGGTTTCTTTCTTCAACAATGCAATTGATTTAGTATTATTTTTCAACCCCTAACTTTGATCTTGATGGATTGACCTCCAACTTAGAAAATATGTTCACTCTTAGCATAGTAAACAACTTGGCATGTTTAGGTGGTGAAAGAAAACCTTTTCTATTCAAAAAATGACAAATGGAAGAGGTTGTATCAGCTCTATACAATTTTCTAAGTACTAAAGCATGCCATTGTGAATGTCTTCTGCATTTGAACAACCAATTTTTTCATTATCTACTAACAACCCCAAATCCCAACCATATATTGAACAAGAACATTTTGTTTTGTCTTCTAAGGCTTTCATCTCCCGTTTCTTGAATAAATAAACATCCAACTCCATATCCAGAATAAGACACTTATTATTTTCATAGTCAATGTGTTCGACTTGAACACACAATGTACTTAATCAAAAACTATAGAGGATATAACCATACCGATTTCCTCATGTCCATTCATCTAAAAAAAAAATAACCACAGGTTGTTGTAGTAGTTTTCAGGGCCATGGATTTCAACAAACCATTCCTCATCTCTTTTCTTCCAAGCACTAATCCTTCAATGAATGGAATTTAAGAATGGATTGCGACCAATGGAAGACATTTTACCTATAATTGGAGTAGAATATATTAATAATTACTTCACATATGGAGTAAATTTTTTTCCCATTATATGATAATGAATGTAAGTATTAGCCTTTGTGATCACCAATCTCTATAGTACATTAATTTTTATCATTGGAGAGTAATCAACGTAATGGTTAATGACCACTAGGCTTTCATCCAAACATGATATCTAACCTTCAACTAGTTACTGTAAATCATATTTTGTGGATCACATCATTAATAATAGAAACTAGGAAAAATTGTTCTTGACAACAATTGAATGGACTAGTGTAAAGGACATTAAGATTTAATTTTTTGAATGGTGAGCAGAGTGTGTGAGAAACAAATCACAATAATGGGTTTTGGTAGTTGATAAGTAGAATTTGTTAAACATAAAAATGATTAGTTGTCCCATAACACATTTTTCAAAGAATAACGTAGTACCCGCTTAGGCCTAATGAGTTTTATTTGAAATCGAGCATTGGAGTATTGTCATAATTCACATCCATTCGTAGCAAAGAAAACGCTTGTGGAAATGAAGCTCCATTACTAATTGAAATTAATGACATAAATATCATTTGGATTTTCGGTTCTTGATTTAAAAAGAGATAAAATAACAAATCATTGTCTAGCCTATTGGCCTCAAGGTTCCCGACATTACCTCTCGTGGTGTAACCACTATCTCTACACTTTTGAATCGATATTGTTTTTCAATGACTATAAATTTTTCATATTGGCTTGACTATTCCTGACAGAGCCAAGTGTTGCACTACATACCCTAGGGAGGGATGAAGCCTTATATTATTCTCATAAGATATATTATTTATGTCATATAATTTAGTTAGGTTCTTATATTATAGAATTGTAGAGACCACTAAGCTGCATTACTAATTGTAAGGAATAAAAAAACAATGACTAGGCGTAAAAATAGTCTCTCAATTTGAAAAAAGGGACCTCTAAGCTCCATTACTAGTTGAAAATAATAACATAGGATGCTAGGCTCAACATTTTATTCATTTGAAAATAGCTATGTAATAACAAACAATGATCTAGCTTAGTGGCCACTAGGCTCCTATGATTACCAAATATTGTCATTGTAAGCACTATCTGTTCAACTTTGGAATGATATTTTTTTTCAGTGATAGCAATTATATTGTATTAGCTGGACTTCACATGGTGGACCTAATTGCAACACTACATTCCAAAAACATGGATGAAGACTTATATATTTCACCAAAAATATATCTTTTTAGGCCTAAGAAAAATGATTAGTTATCCCATAACACATTTTTAAAAAGAATAACATAGGTCTAGCTTAGTGGCCGCTACAATCCTTTCATTACCTCTTTTGTAGAAATCACTAGTGTACAACTTTAGATCAAAATTGTAATTGTCAATGATTATAATTGTATCAAATTAGCCACACATGTTACATGGTGGAGGAAATTTTGCACTAATTTCCATCGAGAGGGATCAAGACTTTCTCTTCATATCAAAGAAAATGCTTAGTGACCGCTAAGCTCCATTACTAGTTGAAAGGAATAACATTATGGACGATAGGTACAAAATTTCAAAATTTGAGAATAAATATATAATAATAAACAATGGTCTAGCTTAGGTAGCCGTTGGGATCCTATCATTACCATTTTCCATTATAATCACTATCTATTCAACTTTGGATGGTTAGTTCTTTCATTGATTGTAATTGTATCATATTGGGTAGACTTCACATGGTGGACCCAATTGTTGCACTACATTCCATCGAGAGGCATCTAGTCTTATTTATTTCTCCTAAGATATATATTTGAAAATTGTAATCCATATTCATTCATATCAGAGAAAAATGGTATCAACCGCTAGGCTCAACAATTTCTTAATTTAAAAATAGAAATCACTATCTATGTAGATCTTTAGATTGATTGTAATTATCAATGATTATAATGTTATCAAATTGGCCACATATTACTAGTGGAGCCAATTCCTGTAATGATTTCCATCAAGAGGGATCAAGACTTTCTATCTTTATCAAATAAAATGCTTAGTGACTGCCAACCTTCATTACTAGTTGAAAGGAAAAACGTAGTGGCTGTTAGGCTCAATAATTTTAAATTTGAGAATAACTATATAATAACAAACAATGGTCTATCTTAGTGGCCACTAGGCTCCTATCATTACCATTATCCATTTTAATCACTATTTTTCTACTTTGGATTGATAATGTTTTCATTGATTGTAATTGTATCATATTGGTAAGACTTTACATGGTAGACTAATTTTTGTAATACATTCCATCGAGAGGGATCAAGACTTATTTATTTCTCCTAAGATATATCTTTGTAAATTATAATCCATATTTATTCGTATCAAAGAAAAATCCTAGGTTTGTTAGATCAACAATTTCTCAATTTTCAAGTAGTTATTGATTAAAAACTCATGGTCTAGCTTAGAGGACGCTAGGATCCTTTCATTACATGTTGTTATAGTAATCACTATCTTTACATCTTTAGATCAATTGTAATTTTCAATGATTATATTTGTATCAAATTGGCTTCACATTACCTAGTGGAGATAATTTCGCACAATATTCCATCGAGAGGATCAAGACTTTTGGTTCATATAAAAAAAATTTTAGCAAGCCGCTAAGCTCTATTACTAGTTGAAAGGAATAACGTAAGCAGTGGCGCTAGACTCAAAAGTTTCTAATTTATGAATAGCTATATAATAACAAACAATGGTCTAGCTTAGTGAGCGCTAGGATCCTATCATTATCACTTGTCATTGTAATCACTATTTGTTCTTCTTTGGATTGATAGGGTTTTTCATTGATTGTAATTGTATCATTTTGGGAAGACTTTACATGGCAGCCCCAATTACTGCACTACATATATATCTCGTGTAAGCTATATCTTTGTAAATTGGAATCCATATATACTCCTGAGAGTAAGTGATATTTTTTTGTAGTTTTGATAAGATAAATCATTACAACATATAATTCACATCGGTTCTTATCAAGAAAATGCATAGTGACCGCTAAGCTGCTTTATTTATTGATTGAAATGACATAGGGTCCGTTGGGCACAACATTTACTTAATTTGGAAATAGCCATATAATAAAAATTATGATATAGCCTAGTGGCTGCTAGCTACATTCCAATACCTCTTGTCATTGCAAACACTATCTTTACAACTTTGAGGCACTACTATTTTTTGTTGTTTTAATGCAAAAAAACACCATCTGGGATTTTATAATTTTCATGCCACGTGTCATCTTTTTACTTGGTAGTTATTTATATTATAATATCATGGTTTCATATAGTTTCAAAATATTTTATATTCATTTCTTTACATTTAAATTTCATAATAAATGTGTCAATTATAATGTTTTCTAACTATTAGGTTCAAAACATGCCACGTGGCACAATATAATTGGATAATTATTTTTCATTTGCGCACTACATCTAACATTGTATAGGTTGATTTTGATAAAAATAAAAATAAATGTGCCTATACATTCGTACACTTTATTTCATTTTTTTTATTATAATATTATATTTTTTATTGTGTTTTAACTATTTTAAGCTATAGCCATGTGTGCCATTTTACTAGTTGTTATTTATATTATAATATCATGGTTTCATATTATACTCATTTCTTTACATTTTAATTTCATAATAAATGTGTCAATTATAATGTTTTCTAACTATCAGGTTCAAACTTACCACGTGGCACAAGAGTAATTGGAGAATTATATTTCATTAGCACACTACATCTAACATTATCTAGGTTGATTTTTGATAAAAATAAAAATAAATGTGCCTATAAATTGATATAATTTATTTCTACTATTTTATTATAATATTATAAGTTTTATTACGTTTCAACTATTTTAAGCTATAGCCAATAACAAAAGGTGTTTTTTTCAATATTGTTTATTTTTCGATATCCCACACCTTTTCTTAATGAGTGGTAAATTCAAAATTTGAATTGTGAATTCCCCGATTTTTGAGAATTTGATATTTCAATATTAACAAAATTTCCCCGCTCTAATTTTCAAATTTCCATATCTGCACTTTTTTATTTTCAAAATTTCTAATGTGGATATGTGGAAAATAATATTAAATACCCTGGAGAACTAGTTTTTAGGTTTTTTTTTTTTGGTCTTATAGAACAACGACTCATGAAATCATAGAACAATACAAGCAAGTCCCGAAGATTGCAAGGCCAAATGCAAGAATCCCAATCATTTTGGCCAAGGAACAATCAAGTAGTAATTATAATCTCATTCATGGATTAACAAAAAGGAACAATAAAAGTAAAAAAAGGGTGCACACACACTGGGGAATCAAAAGGGGTTGTGGAAAAATAGTGTAGATAGTTCGATGTAGTAGATGGTGGTTGGAATGACATCACCAAGCATGAAATAATCTTATCTAAATAAGGTATTTATCAAAAAATGTATACTATACTAAATGTGCACCTTTTTTATTGCGGGCTTGTTAGTCATTCTATCTTCGACCAGATCTTGTCTTTTTCACGTTAGTCAGTCCCTGCTTTTCCCTACAAAAATGCTCATCCCTCTCTCTTACCTTGGTTCCTTTGATCATTTTTTCAAACCACCTTGTGCTTACTAGTTCCTATCTTTTTCACGTCAGTCTAGGCTCTTTTCCCAATGAAAATGCACTCAATAGCAACAACTCTACTTACCGGTTCCTTCTTATAATTTTGTCACACCACCTTGTTCTTCAAGAAAACAAGGAATCTATTGTGCCCCAACAAAGAAAATTTAATCCCTTTTCAAACTATGTTTTTATTTCATTTTAACGCTTTCAAGTTTCCACCGATCTATGTCCCCCTTTGGATTTTTTTTCCGATAATGATGGCCAGTCACATAATCACTAGTTTTTAAAATTTTAATGTTTAGCGAGACTCAAAATATTGTTTTGGTATTCGTTACGTCCCCCTTTCCCCTTTTATTATGATGATAGAAACACCCGAGATAATTATTTCATTGTACATTGTTTATATGGTTTTGCGTTGACTTTGTGAGAAGATATTTGAGGTTAAAAAATGGTTTAAAACTATAAAATCATATTAATTTTTCAATTGTGAGATAATTTTTTGTGTAATGGATGGTAAACATAATATATATATGCCTAAATTTAATATATTAAATATTGTAATCACTATGTATTTAAATTTATAGTTTAAAACATATCCGCCTAAATATATATACAGACATATCTTTGTAGGCACGAACCATATAATTATTTTAAAACAATATTATCGTATGGACATATATTATTGCCATAAGATAGAGTGTTTTCATATATATTAATTCATTAGGGTTTCTATGGAAGGCCACAATATTATTAGTCTCTATGGAAGGCCACAAACTAATATGTTGAACATTAGGGTTGCTAGTAATTAACACATTAATGAATTATATTCTTAGTGTAGCATCTGCTAGGTTATGCTACAACATATTATTTGGATATTAGTTATGATACTAGGATTTAAAAAAAAAGAAAGCTAGTGCAAGCTTAGTGGCCACTAGGGTATAACACAATACCATATTTGTAGCTTAGCGATCGGTACTCAATAACAGATATTTTGAAGTCTAGCGGTCGCTAGGTTTCTCAAACTAAAGTAAGGTAGTTTGAAATTAGCTCGCTACGTACTACCACAACATAATATTTAAAACAATGCTTTCGACCAGATTTAACATTTTAAATGAAATTTATTTGAGCTTAGTACCACTAGCCTTTACAACGATGTAATAATTTAAGCTTATCACTTGTTAATATTTAACCCATAATATTTGGAGCATAAGTTAAGGATTTAATAGATTAAATGAAGATTCTAGGAGGCTAGCGTCTGCTAGAATATGCATACTCATAATGTTTACAATTTGTCAAGTGGTATGCTTTAATAAATAAAATTAATAAATTTTGAGCTACATGACATCTAGGTGCTTCATAATAGAATATTTTGAGTTTAGATGTCTCGAGCAATTAACAAATGACATAGAATAAAATTTTTAGCTTAGTGTCTCTAGCTTATGGTGCAACATTTTATTTGAAGATATGTTGTCGCTAGGATTCAATGAAAAACAAGTAAGATATTATGAGCTTAGCAGCCACTAGGTTATGCCTCAAAAACATTTTTTGAGCTTAGCGATTAGTTCTCAATAATGGATATCATGAAGTTATATCTTTCTTACTACAACATTGATACATCATAATATTTGGAACATAGCAATTTCTAGGATTTAACAAAATAAAGAAAGATATTTTGAGTCTAGTGTTAGTACTAGGTATTTCCGTAACATATTATTTGGAGCTTAGAGGTCATATGGTTTCACAAAATAAATTTAGGTAGTATGAAATTAGCGATTCTTATGTATGTACTGCAACAACATAATATTTAAAAAAAAGATTTTTTGACACAGGATTTAACATTTTAAATGAAATTGATTTGAGCATAGTGGTTGCTAGCCTTTACAACGATGTAATAATTTAAGCTTATCATTCATTAGGATTTAACCCATAATATTTGAGGCATAACTTCACAAGGATTTAACACATTAAATTAGGATTCTAGGAGGGTAGCATCTGCTAGGTATTGTCACAACATATTATTTGTAGCTTACGGTTGGTATGATTTCACAAATTAAGTTAAGGTGGTATGAAATTAGTGGACATTATGAATAATAAAAACATAATATTTAATTTAATTTTTTTTAAAGGATTTAACATTTGAAATGAAATTGATTTGAGCTTAGCGGCTGCTAGCCTTTATAATGATGTAA
This sequence comes from Taxus wallichiana var. yunnanensis, assembly GCA_018340775.1. Classification (NCBI taxonomy): domain Eukaryota; kingdom Viridiplantae; phylum Streptophyta; class Pinopsida; order Cupressales; family Taxaceae; genus Taxus; species Taxus wallichiana. The sequence continues at coordinate 192,129,198 of CM031244.1, read as the reverse complement.
TAATTTAAGCTTAGCCTTTACGATGACGATGTAATAATTTAAGCATAATGGTTGCAAAGATTTAATGATTAAAAGAAGATTCTATTAGGTTAGTGTATTCTAGAATAAGCATATTCATAATGTTTGCAAGTTTTTGCGTTATGCTTTAACAAATCAAATTAATAAATTTTGAGCTACATGGTATCTAGGTGATTCCACAATAGAATATTTCCAGCTTAGATGTCTCGAAGCATTTAACAAGATGAAGAATTAAATTTTTATCTTAGTATCGCTAGCTTAGGTTGCAACATATTATTTGAAGATACGTTGTCACTAGGATTCAATGAAAAACAAGTAAGATATTGTGAGCTTAGTGGCCCTAGGTTGTGCCTCAAAAACATTTACTAAGTTTAGTGATTGGTTCTCAATAATGGATATCATGAAGTTATATGACGTTAAGACACTGCCACATCATAATATTTAGAACATAGTAGCTTCTAGGATTTAACAAAATAAAGAATGAAATTTTGAGTCTAGTGTCTGCTAGGTATTGTGGCAACATATTATTTATAGCTTAGTGGTCTATATGATTTCACAAATTAAATTAAGGTGGTATGAAATTAGCGGCCGCTACATATTGCAACAAGATAATATTTTAAAAATGTTTTCCATAGGATTTACCATTTTAAATGAAATTGATTTGAGATTAGCGACTGCTAGCCTTTGCAATAATGAAATAATTTAATCTTAGATTTCATTAGGATTTAACCCATAATATTTGGGGCATAGTGGTCGCAAGAATTTAACACATTAAATTAATATTCCAGGAGGCTAGCTAGCTTTAGGATATTTGAGCTTAGATGTCTCGAACATTTAACAAGATGAAAAATGATTTTTTTAGCTTAGTATTTGATATCTTATGTTGCAACATATTATTTGAAGATATGTTGTCACTAGGATTCAATGAAAAACTAGTAAGATATTGTGAGTTTAGCATCCGCTAGGTTATGCCTCAAAAACATTTTATGAGCTTAGTGATCGGTTTTGAATACTAGATATTTTGAATCTTAGGCTACTAGGACATTACCACATCACAATAGTTGGAACATAGTGGTCACTAGGATTTAACAAAATAAAGAAAGATATTTGAGTCTGGCATCCGCTAGGTATTGCCACAACATATTATTGTAGCTTAGCGGTCATTAGGATTTCACAAACTAAATTAAGGTAGTATGAAATTACAAGCTTAGCGGCCACTAGGTTATGCTGTGAAAATATTTTCTGAGCTTAGCGATCGGTAAGTCACTACCACTATTGTAATTTTCCATCTTTGATGTTGCTAGCATTTAACAAGTCAAAAAAATTATTTTTTTGGATTAGCGTTCGCTAGCTTATGTTGCAACATATTTTTTTAAGATTTGGTGTCGCCATGATTTAGCAAAAAAACATGTAAGATATTGTGAGCTTAGCGATCGGTACTCATTTATGGATATTTGAGCATAATGTGTGCTAGTTTATGCCACAATGATATATTTGGAGCTTAGTGTATCAAAAAAACAAATACATGTTTAGATGAGTATAGCATATGGAATATATACACAAACATTAAATCAATTATAAATATTCATCTATTAACATGTCATACATATTATAGTATGATTCTTTGGGGTTCTTCCTTAACTATGGGCTTTTTTGAGCCAACCTCACATACTCTCTTTGCTACCACTCTCATTACTACTAATATGCATCCAAATTCAGTATACCAAACATTTGTTGAGGTATTTTCTCATCATATCAATTTTCCTACCAATCCTAATGCTGATATTTCTATTTTTGACAATTATCCATCATTGCATAGCATGATTCACATTTGCAATACGGGTATCAAGTGTACTTTAATTGATACCGGATGTGAACTCAATCTATGTCCTATATAATTCCTTGAAAATATTGGTCTTTTTACTGATAATGTTGTTCCATCATGCCTTTCCTGCGAGCATATGATGGTTCTGTTCATCCATGCGTAGGTCACATTACTATGCCTATCAATAAAGGGCCAAAAACCTTAACATAGTTTTCTTTATCATTGACTTTTTGGTTTCGTAAAATTGTTTACTTGGTCGGCCATGGATTCGTGCATTGCAAGTAGTTACTTATATAGTACATCACCATGTAAACTTACTACATGAGGGCATATAATATAAAGCTCCTAGTGGTCATGACCCATTGAAATATTGTGACTGTGATTCCAATATTACAATTCCTACTCCACGCTATGATATTACTAATGAACCACAACCCATGGATACTCTAGATCATTTACTCCCACTTGAAGGTGTTATTTTTATACTAGATATGGTCTCAACTACAACACCACCTCCTAATGATACTACTACTACTATGGTACTCCATCAGGGGCCTACTCACACATACGATGCCATTCCACCTACTTCACTATCACATGTGCATCCACCATTAGCATGTCCTCCCTTTACATGTATGATTTTCATGAATGATTATTATTGGGAGCATATTACATTTGATCCTACTTGTGATGAAACTATATGCACACATGATGGCTTGGCTCGGCTAGGATTTATTGTTGAACATTATTTTCCTCCACATCATGATCATCATCTCTACCATGGGTTTTTTTGCATCACCGCTAATTATAGACTTTGAGTCTTTTATCTCAAAATTTTTCTTGCATGCGTTCCTCACACTTCTCCACTCACACTTGAGTAGTCTTTTCTAGATTATATTAGGGGCACGTTAGATCCCGATCATACTTGTAAACACCAAAATTAGGTCACACTTCCCTTGGTCCCCTTTCAAATAACCAAATAAAGAACATTCACCTAACCATGACCCTTATACCCCACATTAATGTTAAATTAATTATTTATAATTACATTAATACCCATCCTCACCCCATTATTAATTTAATTACTTTAATTAAATGGATGGACACCTCACCTAGAAACCTCACCATAGATCTATTCATAGCATGTTTTTATAAATTAATAAGACTTGGTTCAACCCTAAAAATCAAGGCCTATTATTCCTCTAACCACCTTCCCGCTCATAAAAACATAATGTCCATTTTGATCCACGAATAAATGGATAGACCTAGCCCAAATGATTGTGAGATCTGTCATTTTTAGTAAACCTAGGGAATCCCACCTTAACCGACACGGTCAACTAGGAACCATCATCGGTTACCATTTATTCACTTTGGAAACCTTGTTTGTGGGTTGGCACATTATGAGATCAAAGAGAAGAGAAGAGAGCTGCATGCAAGTAGAACCAGAGTCTTTTTTTCGCACCTACAGACATCCATAGCCAACACTAGGATAGATCTAGAGGTATTGCACTCATGGTAACATTCTGGGAAGCACCACTATGGCACCAAGCTCCATCCCACCAATCAATCATCACCATCTCATAGCCATTGGACCTGCAACACTAGTAAGTACATTTATCACTGTGTTATTTTAGCCTTGTTTTGTTTTAAAGGTTTTTGTTACCTTTGTTGTCATTTCCTACTTGCATTCCCTTTTCCCCACTATTCCTCTTTCTATAAACCCTACCATTCCTCCACCCACACCATAAAACCACCTATACCTGACCTCTACATATTTCTAAGTGTTCCTAAGATCGTCATATACCTCTTCATGCCCTCTGTCACCTTTTCCGACCTCGGCTCAAACCCTATTAAAAACTCTTCCGAGTCTTATTAGCCCACCTCTGAGTACCGGTTACCCATAACCATTTCCAGTTCTACCTAACCATGATCGGTCATACCTCGACCAATGCTAGTCTTTGTATCTTCCAACACTTTGTAAACCAACAACCATATACCAACGAAGACAACCCAAATACCTTTCCCAACTCTTCCAAGACCACGTCTGTGACTGCAGACCACCTGAACAACCTACAACCTGACTTGAAGACCTTGACTTGCATAGTTTTTAGTATTTAATTGGATTGATGTAGATAGTGATATGAGGTACCTAAATCAGAATACTAGCACTAGATTCGTTTATGTATGTATTTCAGTTATTTCATAATTTGTTTTATAAAAATAGTGGGTTGAAAGCCTTCTAGGAAGTATCACACTTCCTAGATCTAGCATATGCTAGGCAATCCACTATCATATATTATTTAACTCTTCTTTGGTGGTCTTTCTATTTCAGGTAGTTCCTCCTATCCAAAAGGAAGCTCTCACATTCAACATAGGATCGAGAAGTCGAAGCGAGTGCATCAACCTCCAAATCAACACAACATGTATTCCTCCTCATCCCATAACACTATTTGTTTTATCACATTTAGAAAATGTAAAGAAAACAGTGAAACATTTTGGCATGCACTGGTAGGACCCATCGGGGTTCCTTGTATTTTCTTTATTCCTAGGTAAAATTGTGTGTTTGTTTCCCTTCAAAAATCTTACACATTAATTTTTCTTCTATGGAATTATTCTTCCTCTCTTTATTGTCTAAAAACAATTGTGTTTTTGGTGCTTTAAAAGGAACACATTCTTATTTCTCTTTTTTTACATTGCATTAGTGAAAAAGCACATTCTTACCTATTCACCATTTTCTTCATCGAACGTAATTTGTCAATTTGGGCTTAAAATTAGTTGCATTTCATCCTTGTATGCTACATTTATCTCAAATTAAAATGAGGTCAACCTATATCCTGGAAGTCATGCCCAATTGATGGTTAACACAAAGAACCATAGAAAGCACTCTCTTTCTTATTCTACCAAACTGCACAAAAGCTAAATATACACATTTTCTTAAATGACATCTTACCTAGGAATGACTGTCAATGATCACATGATAAGAGGATTAGTAGGTACTCCCCAATTGGTTGTCTCTATCCAGTACCCCATTAGAGAGCATCCCCCACCATAACATCACCAAAAACCTCACCTTCTAGATATCCTTCTTCGTAGGATGCCTTTCCAACCAAAAATTCTATTATGAATTCACATGGTTAGTTTAAGCTAAACAAACATAAGAAAATCACTCTTAGGATCATGTTTTTCTTAGTTTTTCTTCTTGACTTGTGTTTTTAGGTGTGATACTACGGATCTACATTATTCTTCTTCTTTGCACACTCCACCATCGTAGTTGGAGTATTCTGACTTTGTCTGAGTGTGCCAGGACCCCATCTTTCATTCTCATATTCCTAAGTTTGACTCTTCACTTGATTTAAATTCAAAACATCATATTTCTTTCTGACTCTTTCATTTCTGAAGAACCGAGTGTCGATTCGAGCGACCATCATCGGTTCACATCGGCTATCATTGGTTAAACCTAATCAATGTTGGCTTCTAGATTTCTAGTTATTTTATACGGAATAGCCTTCATTATTCATTCTCATTATGTTTTTGGCCCTCGGGAATCATCTTATTCCCCTATTGATATTTCTATCATACATAGTTTCCCCATTTACATATTCATCAGTCATGTTTCACTTCTTGAAACTGGTGTTTTTCTGATGGTCGACATCAGTTTTAATGTAACCCGACATTGGTTTCCCATTAACCATCATTGGTCAGCCCAACCAACATCGGTGTTTAATTTGGTTTTCAAAATTCAAACCTTGACCAAATTCACCCTCCCAGCCTCATTTTTTCTTTGTTCCTGTTGTTTTCTATGTCATTTACAAAATACAGTCTTTCCAGGTCAACACTTACTCACATGGTGTTGACTCACACCAAAATAATGATATTATATTCCATTCCAATCATCAACCCCTCGCCACCCGGTCCTTTAACACCTTTTATCCTGTCACCCATGGATCCAAACCTACCTACCACCATTGCTACAAGTGATGAGGAGTTCACACAAATCCTCGACCAGAATCCCACAACCTTACAATTATACCTTTCCCACTCTTCCACTCGGGATTCCTCAGTTCAATCGATATATGACATGCCCATATCCATCTCTCCTTCCCTTATCCCCACTTCTACATCAGCCTCTACTAGTTCAATGTTACCTTCACTTGCTTTACCCCCGGTAGTTTTGTAGCTAGGCTACACACCCACTATGACCACAACATCTATAACATCAGTCGCACTCATAGCATATGTTGTTCCTTCATTGACCACCCATAGAATAACCCCATCTGCACCCATTATCTCATAGATACTAATTTCAACACAACTTCCTGTGGTGTGGGTGACCCCTACTCCATTTAAGAATATTTTCTTTTCCATCCCGTAGTATTTACCCCCAATCTCTACTAGGGTCACCTTGCAACTTCCCCACCTATATAGACATATTATTAACAACCCCTACCTTATCTGTCATTCATTCGGATATATGCCCTCTATGTCGGTCCCATATTCTCAACCTTCCTATTTAGCATCACCATACACTGGAGTGCCACCCACATCACATGTTCATCACCAACCTTCTTACGCCATAGGAGGTGCCCTTCTATCCCAACCTACCAATGAACTCATCAAATTAATGATGGAAAGGATGCAGACACTAGAAGCATCGGTTTCGACTCACACAATTCTCTCACCTATGATGAAATCTGTAATGAGCCCATTCATCCATCCATTCCTATTCATCCATACCCTATACATTGGGAAATGCCAAAATTCAACTGATTCAATAGTAAAGAAGATGCAGTAGAAACATTTTTGGTCTTTCAAACATGGATGTTACCCGATCACTAGATGACGCTTTACTCCTGTGGACCTTCCCGATGTCCCTAACATGACCTCCATTAGACTGGTACAGTGGGATACCTAGAAATTCCATCTACTCATTTAATCAAGTAGCCCAAGCCTTCTTAGACCACTTCTTAATCAATATTGTTAATAAATTCACCATGAATGATCTTTACTCCACATGACAGTATGATGATGAGTCTATCACCGAATTTTTACTCATTGGCGCAACCTAATTAACTAGCTCACATTTCAGTTACCTCAAACTGAGCTCATAGAGTTGTTTACTTGGGCTTGTGATAGACACATCTCACCAACCCTGTAGGTGCAGAACTTCCACACCTTTGACGAGGCATTCACCATGGCACGAAAATTGGAGATTCGTGTTATCAAAGAAAATAAAATTCAGCTATGTAACAAGCACATCGCATTCAAATAAAATGATGCTTATTCATCTTGGAGACCCAGACAACTACTCAAAACCCAAAGGATATGTCAACACCTTTGTATTTCTCAAGGCTGGACCCTCTCACCCATCAAACCAAACCAAACCTTCTTCTAATCTCTCTCATGTCCAAGCTTTCCAATTTAGATGAGAACAATGAAAGTATACCCCAATAGGGGAACCTTATTATTTTTTTTTGGAAAATCTTATTAAGGATAGTAACATTAACCTTCCACCTATAAAACCGGACTTTGGTTTTGACCCGAACGTCCCAATTCCGCATGGTATAAAGAACATGAATTTTATAGCTATCATCATGTCAAAGGTCATAGCGACGGTAAATGCATCACCGTGAAGAATATCATCCAAGAAATGTTAGACAATGAAGATCTAGTCTTAGATAACCCAAATGCACCCACTAACCAAAACCTACATATCTTTAAAAAATCATTCCCTAATCATGCCCCATCTTCCAACCAAACTGGTAACAATTCCACCAATGATAGCAATGTCCAAGAGGTCCACACTATTTTCGATGATATACCAATTGCTTCCCAATTTCCCCTGTTCCTTCTATAGATGAAATCCTAGCCTGAGCTCCCCTACCTACATAGGAACCTATTTCATCTACTCCTCCACCCACAGAGGAACCCCCTTCATTTTCTCCTTCACCTGTGAAAGAGCCCATAATTAGCACTCCGCTTCTCGCCCCTCAAATTACCGAACATTTGTCAAGTAACACCTCTCCTACTCATAAGGAATACATGTCCACTCCTATATCATCACAAGGAGAGTACACTTAATCTGGCCCATCATATCCTTTACTCATATAGGATCTTGTAGAAACCCCATTTCCTTTAGATGACCATTCTCCATTGGACTTCTAAGATCCTTTTGATCCGCTTTCGGCTCTCTTACCCCTGAGTCGAAGCTAGCCATTTCCTATTTCTCAAACACATTTTATGGGAATTTCTACTCAATCCAGATCATCCCTACTTACGAAGTACCATTTTCACACTTGTTTGATCACTGGATTATGTGGATAGAGCCTTACTTTGAGGACATCTTCTAGTTTTGCTTTAATCCAAATGCGAGATGTCACTCAACAACACCTCCATAATCTATCCAAAAGTGTTTCAAGTAGTCAAACCAACCACAACCATGACTATTGGAACACCTTCCATGTCATTACCCACAACCCAACACACACCTATACCCAAACACCTACCCACACCTATATCATCTCCCTTACCTAAACCCATCACTACCTTAGGGGTCGTGCCGACATAAAACCTTACTCACCCACCCATCAAATTATATTTATCCACATCTTCCCAAACCAACACTAAACTTCTTCCAGCCCCTATATGGAAGACCGAACCTACTAGACCTCATACACCAACCTCGCCTACTACACCATTGTCACCTTCACCTCTTTTATCCATCCTAGGACCTCACCCCTCAACCCTAGCCAAACAACCTTCTTCCACTGGTAAACCAAGAATGCAATAGCTCACCTCCTCATCATGGACCTCTAATATACCCAAGTGATCCACACAACCCCCGCTATCACCCGTGATCTCCTTACCACCCATACCACCACTACCTTCCATAACTTATTCACTACCCATAACACTCTTTTCTCTTACACTCACACCTTCTAACCAACCTCTCCTAACCACCTCCATCGCAACTCAGTTGCCTCTGTGGGTAACCTATCCTCTTCCACCATTTTCTTTTCCCTCTACATCCCATACTCTTGTGTCACCTTTTCTCAAGAAGGTGCGACCCAAAGCTATGAATCTGCTACCCTCCAATAAGGTATTCAAACCAACCAAAGCTTCCATCACTAGCTCTTACGCCCGTATTTACCCAAACGGATGCCACGGAATACCTAAGACCACTCCACATACCAAACTAGTGAACTAACCCATTCCCTCTCTTATAAAACCTCTTCCTTTATAGTCGGTCACACTTGTAGCCAAACCCTCACTCACCTCCCATTGCAATCCATTAGCAGGGTCCTAAGCTAAGATTTTAACCAATCACGTAGAGACTTTTGTCATCACGTTGCCACCAATTTGACCTTACAATCCTCTCAAACCCAAACCAAAAGGGTTTGATGAGACCAATATTTGTGCCTATCATCATGTATCAGGACATGATGTTGAAAATTGTAAGGCCTTGAAAACCATTCTTATCCAACTTTTTCCTCCTAAGCACAATTTTGACGATGATGATCTTTTGGATGAGGACCCCATTCCACCTTCACTAATCTCCCTAAATATTCTTCCATTACCTACTCAACAACCAATATCTCCACCCCCGTAAATCCTTTATCCACCCCCAAAATTCAAAATTAACATGGTCCATATTACCACCCGCTCAGAAAGACAAGGGAAAAGAAAAGGTAGTTAGCCCATTAACCAACCCTATACCCAACATACCATCTGTACCCACACCTAAAGTCACTATTTGAGGTCATGCGTATCCTATTTCTGATGGGGTCACACATCACACAATGATAAAACAATTACACCAATCCTCCCTCAAAATGTATTTATATGATCTAATCCAAACCTTTGAGTCACACAATCAAGCCCTCATGGAGATTCTCCAATCTATCGAGGTTTTACCAAATGACCCCATGCCCATAGCCTCCATCATTACCCCTCATCACATAGCTTCTCTCACTAAGTTTTCACCTTCTTTTACACCTCCACCTACTTGCCAATTAGCTACCCTTAGCTTTTAGGATGAAGAGATCACTCCCTTCGGTCGCGACCATAATCCCACTCTTTTCATCTCCATATATATCGATAATATACACATACGATGTATTATGATTGATGGTGGTGCTAGTATTAACATCATCTCCTCCCATTCATAAAACCAAATACACATACTTGCCAATACTTGCCAATTGAATGCATGATAACCTTGATTATGTTGCACTCCTTCAATGACGCCATGACCTCGACCCTAGGTACCATTGTTATCCATGTCTGCATGGGTCCCCACATTATCCCAAAACTTTTCTTTGTACTATAAGGGGAGTTCTAGTATAATTTGTTGCTTTGCTGACCTTAGATTTATGCCATGGGTTGTGTCCCTTCAAATTTACACCGCTGCCTCAAATTTAAACACAAAGGACATAATTACACCATCTCGGTGACTCATATCCTTTTAAGACCTGTAACATGTTATACTAGCCCAATGATGTGCTTATACTAATCAAGGCATCTACCACTATCCCCACTTCACATTCACTTAAAAGCCCATCCACCAAAACTGCCACCACCTCTCCCACATGTAACCCTCCTATCCTCTACCGCCACCACAACCTCTACCAGCTGACTCACTTACTTCCCCATCATCTAATGATTCATCTATCACCACTACCCATATATCTACTACTCTGACCCCTTAGAGGGTGTTTTTCAACACCTCACTCCAGTGGAATACACGCCTATACAATATCAACACGTTCCTCACTCCATGCAAGAGTATCGGAACCCGCATCAACACCCTAATTATGACATCCATGCGGGTGAAGTTTTCTGATGGTCCTCCCCACCTTCGCACTAATCTAACGTATGGGGGACTTGATATTGGCACTTATAAACCCAAACCTCCATCCCAAACACAACCATTTTCATCTGACTTACATTCCCTTACTAATCGCCACTTTGCTCACACCTTCCTCCACCGTGCACGTGGAAAGGATTTGGATTCAATTTTTACGAGAAGGGCCACCACAATGTTATCTCTTGTACCACTCATAAACACAATGACCGTAGTGACATTGGATTTGACACACCACCTCCCAAGAAGCCTCACGTTGACCTCATTAAGGAAGATAAAACCTCTCCACCTCATTCACCCATGTCACCATCTTCACCCACAGAGTCCATAGATCCTGAATCTATTCCTCCTATTTTTTTATAAACACAATTTACCTGGGACCTTTGACCTATCAAAACAATGGTGAGGCTCCCTCTTCTCTCCCATTCCTATATCTTGACATGATTGATGATGATACACCTTCTATTAATTTTGTTCAATGTTAGGATGATGAATCCATCCTCACTTACCTTGGTGTGGAAGATTCTTATATTCACCGGTCGTTACCTTCTGAGACACAAACCATGTTAAATGAATCATCCATTGAGATCAACATTAACACTCGGGATGACTGCACATTCTAAAGATAGGAAAATATTTGGATGCTTTCTTGAACAAAAATCTTTTACCTCTTTCCTTTAGGACCATAGCAATGATTTTTCTTGGTCTTATACCGACATGCCCGGTATTGACCCAAAAATCATGGTCCACAATATCGTAACCATTCATGATGCCAAACCCATCGACAAAAAGCTACGGAAAATGCATCCTCACATTGCCCTTCTGGTCAAAGAAGAGCTTGAGCCTTCTCTAGTTTCCTTCATCCTACCCATTGACTATCCCTAATGGATTTCTAACATCGTTCCTGTCACAAAGGAAACAGGGGACTCCACATTTTCATGGACTTCCGTGACCTCACTCTAGCTTGTCCCAAAGACGAAATTCCCCTACCAGGAATTAACGAGACTAGTTGATCTTACTACCATCCATGAAATGCTATCACTCATGGATGGTTTCTAAGGTCTACAATCAAATATTCTTGGCTCTAAAGGATCAACACAAGACTTCCTTCATCACCCCTTGGGGGACCACGCTATCGAGTCATGCCTTTTGGCCTTAAAAACATAGGTACTACTTACCAACATACCACAAATTAAATATTCCATGACATCGTGCATTACATATTGGAAGATTACACAGATGATCTTATTCCCAAATACAAACATTGAACTGAACACCTAACCATCCTTAAGGTCATCTTTGACCACCTCATCACATATTTTGTTCATCTTCAACCAAAGAAGTGCATCTTTGCGGTACTTTCAGGAAAACTCCTTGGTTTCATCATTTCTTTGTGTGGCATAGAATTCGATCCTACTAAGGTAAAGGATATTCTAGAAATGCCTCCACCTACTAATCTCCGTTAACTTGAAGCCTACTGAGGTAAGTTCTGATCCATTCTTCATTTTATCTCGCAGACTTTCGATCTCATCAACCATTTCATTATCTTCTCAAGAAGGATGTTTCATTCAAATGGGGTGATGAATTCCATAAAGCCTTTAAAACCTTAAAAATACCTCCTTTAACCACCGGTGCTCATTCCTCCTAAGGATGACCAACCCCTTTACCTATATATTTTTACCATGACCATTATTTAGGTGCCATGCTCGCTCATTGCGATGAGAAACAACAAGAAAGCAATTTCCCTCTTATTTACCTCATGAGGTCTACTCGTCGGAACCGTTGCACCTAACCCACTTGACCTTTTGTATAAGCAATTTGCATAATATCTTTCCTTTCCATTCTACCCATTGATATCACTCATAATGGATAATGAGCCTTTCTTAAAAGTGTCTCTCGTTATGTCATCATGGGTGGTCTTCTTTATAAGTGCAACTTTGACGGTATTCTCTTACTATGCCTTACAAGTTCTGAAATTCCTTACACCATCAAGGAAGTTGACGATGAAATTTATAGAAGCCACTTTAGTGGTTTAGCTATCACAAAACACATTCTTTTCCTTGGTTATTATTAGCCAACCCTAAACCATGATTGTTGCGACTATGTAAAATGTTTTGTGAAATTCCAACAACATGATAATCTCCATCACACACCTAGTCATGCCTTGCAGGTCATACGATACATTTGGCCTTTCTCTCAATGGGGTTTGGATCTTGTTGGTGAGATCAATCTCCATTCTTCACAACGCCACCAATAGATAATAACCGCTATTGAATATTATACTAAATGGGTAGAAGCCATCCCCCTCATTTCTACAAAAGTTGAGAAAATATGTGAATTCATCAACCATCACATCATTTTTGCTTTGGTATTCATCACCACCTCATCACTGATAATGGAAAGCAATTAAAAAAAACCCTATGCAAGCTATGCAATGCTTTTTGCATCAACTCAGTTTCTCATCACCTTATTACCCACAAACCAATGGTCAAGCATAATCGACCAATAAAACCTTGAAAAAAATTCTTGTGAAAGTAGTCAATGATACTAGGAAGGATTGGAATACACACATTCCTTTCTCCTTGTGGGATTATCACACTAGTATTCACACTTCAACTATTGCCACACCTTTTTCTCTGGTCTATGGTATCAAGGTTGTCTTACCTCTCGAAGTCTAGATTCCATCTCTTCACATCTCACTACAAGACATGCTCAACGATGATGAATTTTGCCAAGATCGTTTGACACAACTTGAGTTATTAGATGAACATCGTCTCAATTCTCTTGACCATCTCCAAATCTACCAAAAACATATCAAATGTGCCTATGAAAAACATGTTCACGAATGAACCTTTCAGGTCGGTGACCTCGTCCTAAAATAAAATCAACATGTAACCAAAGAAGAGAAAAGTAAGCGGGGCAAATTTTCTCCTAATTGGCTTAGACCCTATATTGTTACCCATGCCTATGGATCAGGTGCTTATCATTTGTCTTCACTCAAAGGTAAACCCAAACTGAGTCCCTTAATGCCTTGCATCTTTGACCATTTTATTGTTGACATCAAGTCCTATATCACTTTCTCATCGGTTGATCACTTTTCCCTTGAATTGTTCACCTTCCATATTACCTATTTTGAGGATCCATGACTAAACAAGAATCATGTGATTACTGTCACCTTTCAACCTTATTTTTAATATGAGTACCATGACTCTACTCATAGTATGATTCTCATGGATAATTTTTGTCTTACGCAAGATGGAATCCCATGGTCATTCATCACTCGAAACCACCCTTTCATTCTTAAACCATGTGTACTATGGTTTTGTCTTCCGAACAAGAGCCTACTCTTCCTCTATAGTCTTTTCCATAACTTAAACGTCCAAAAACAAAAAGGGATTCAATTTCTTGAGTCAAACTTCCGGTAAAAGATGACTCCTTCACAAAGGCACATCTCATCACTCTCTTTCTACCACTATAAATAGACCATTCCCTCAAAGGACAACTATATAAAGTCATTTCAAAAATATAATTAAAATATCAGAAGCTTCCCACATCGATCAGCTTCACGAAGACCTCAAGGAGATAATATAATCATCTAATATAAACTTCTTGCATCGATCGTCTATTCAAAACAAACAAATGAAGAAAATGATGAAATTTTCATCATGGAATTGCCTATTTTTGATCTTAGGTTTCTTTCTAAGAAAAACATGTTGTCGTACACTAAGTTACGCTAAACCACCCATTCTCACCTCATTTCCTTTTCATCCTAATTTCCTCTCTACTCAAGGGACTTTCCAGTAACCGTGACATTTCGTGATCATTTGACTTTCTTCACCTTTAGATTAGTCCATTATGAAACACCTTTAGGGTCTTATGTTCATAAGCCCATCTTGGGTATGGTAGAATCATTAGGGTTCTTATCAATTAAGTGGCTCTTTTACCACCTCTTACCATTCACCTTCCTCATTACTTATTGATTATCCTATACAAGACTAGATCATCGACACCTATATTTAAAACAACTCAACCATGCCTATGACCTAAAATCAACCATGCCTATGACCTACACTCAACCATGCCTGTGACCTACACTCAAACATTCCTATGACCTAACCTAAACCATGCCTGTGACCTACACTCAACCATGCTTGTGACCTACACTCAACCATGCCTATGACCTACACTCGATCATGCCTATGACCTACACTCAATCATTCCTATGACCTACATTCAACCATGCCTAACACCCACCAACCCATTCCTCTACTTCATCATATTCATCCCTAGCTTATGGGAGAACTACATCGGCCTGAGGCCCTTTTTTGCTAGGGCTATGTAGGTAGCGCTTCGAGGGCATGGGGCCCTTGGAGGTTATCTTGGCAACTATTTACCCTAAAAAATTCCCCCTTTCACTTTCCTATTCACATTCTACCTTAGTTTCAATTTTATATCAATAACTAGAAATTAAACCAAACAAGTATCAATTAATACACATTTTTACCACATCATCAAATCATTCATTTATCACTTTCACATTTCCATTATAGCACATATTTGGAAATTTAAACCATAACCTGTATATACATCATCATTTATCTTCGCCATGCCTAAACCAACTGAATCCATCATGCTTAAACAAACCTAACTCAATCATGCCTAAACCAACTGACTCAATCATGCCTAAACCAACCTAACTCAATCATACCTATAAACCCAACCTACCCCTACATTGCCTTTGTTGCATCTTAGGAGTTGTTATTTTACCTATGCCTTGGTGTTACCCATGCCGTTACCTATACACCTTTACGAATCACTTTTTATTACCCTTGACCCTTCGTGCTCGTTGTAACTTGTGACGTGGTTACTGTGTTGTTCGACCTCACGACCTTACCTTGCATATTATCGTGTTGTTTATCCCGACCGACCTTTGGTGTGCGAACATTCCTAAACATTCCTACACGACCTCTGTTATTTTTTTCACCATATCCTATACCTTGGATAATGGAATTACTTCAACCCTATTTAGATAGACCTATTAACCTTATCTTACGTAGAGTTTGAAATATTCTCAACATGGTACCATGCCACGAGTTTCCAATGTGTGCATGTATTCAACTACCACTACCTTTGATCCTAGACCATTTACTGTTTACCTAATTTGAAATTTTACCTTTACCTAATGTGCCCATTGATATTCATTTTCCCACCTCCTCATTTTATCAAACCACAGACCACTTCCATCTCTCACCTCATCGGTTCCTATTTTGAGGGTTTACCTTCACCGTGCTTGGGAAACACCACCCTCACTTACAATCGACGTAACCATTTCCTATTTTTTCAGCGTCACTTACTAATATAAGCCACGTGTGACAAAAGGGTAAAATGTAGACACCAATATTGGGTCACACTCCCTTGGTCCCCTTTCGAATCACCAACTTAAACACATTCACCTAACCATGACCCTTATACCCCACATTAATATTAATTTAATTATTTATAATTAAATCAATACCCATTCTTACCCCATTATTAATTTAATTAATTTAATTAAATGGATGGACATCTCACCTAGACACCTCACCATAGACCTATTCATAACATGTTTTAATAAATGAATAAGACTTGGTTCAACCCCAAAAATCAAGGCCTATCATTCCTCTAACCACCTTCCCACTCATACAAACATAACATCCATTCTGATCCATGAATAAATGGGAAGACTTGGCCTAAATGATTGCAAGATCTGTCATTTTTAGTAAACCTAGGGAATCCTACCTTAACCAATGCTATTCATCCCTAAAGCGGCGCCGGTCAACTAGGAACCATCGTTGATTACCATTTATTCACTTTGGTAACCTTGTTTGTGGGTTAGAACATTTTGAGATCAAAGAGAAGAGAAGAGAGATGCATACAAGCAAAACGAGAGTATTTTTTTAACACCTACAAACATCTATAGCCAGCACTGAGGACAAATCCATAGGTCTTTTGCACTCACGGTAACATTCCTTGAAGCACCACCGTGTGGCACGAAGCTCCATCCCACCAATCAATCATCACCATCCCATAGCCATTGGATTTGCAACACCAGTAAGTACATTTATCACCTGTGTTATTTTAGACTTGTTCTTTTTTAAAGGTTTTTGTTACCTTTGTTGTCATTTCCTACTTGCATTCCCTTTTCCCCACTATTCCTCTTTTTGTAAACCCTACCATTCCTCCACCCACACCATAAAACCACCTATACCCTACCTCTACTTATTTTTGAGTGTTCCTAAGATCCACATATACCTTGTCATGCATTCTGTCACCCTTTCTTGACCTCATCTCAAACCCTATTAAAAATCTTATTTAGTCTTATTATCCTACCTATCGATGTCGGTTGCCCATAACCATCATCAGCTCTACCTAACTATGATCATTCATACCTCAAGCGACACCGGTTTCGTGTCTTCTAACTGTGTAAACCAACTACCATATACCAACCAATATAACCCAAATACCTTTCCCAACCTGCCAAGACCACATACATGACACTGCAGAGACCACCTGAACAACCTGTAAACCGACATGAAGACCTTGACCCTAATAGTTTTTAGTATTTAATTAGATCTATGTTAATATTGATCTGAGGTACCCAAATCAGAATACTAGCACTAGATTCGTTTATGTATGTATTTTAGTTATTTCATAATTTGTTTTATAAAAATAGTGGGTTGACAACCTTCTAGGAAGTATCACACTTCCCGGATCTAGCATATGTTAGGTAGTCCACTATCATATATCATTCAACTCTTCTTTGGTGGTCCTGTTTTCTATTTTAGGTATTTCCTCCCAACCAAAAGGAAGCTCTTACAATCAACATCAAATCGAGAAGTTAGAACACATGCATCAACCTCCAAACTAACACAATAGGTATTCTTCCTCAGCCCATAAGACTATATGTTTTGTCACATTGTAAAAATGTAAAGAAAATGGTGAAACACATACTAATATTTCATTTCCCATGCATTTTGGCCACATATTCATTTGAAATGACTCATTTCTTGACTATTCACCTAATCTCACTCGCTAGGATGCAAAAGGATGTTTATTACCTCCCTTTATTGATGATGAGTACATTGTGGGCATGTATAATTTATGGCTCAATGGCTCCTTTCTTAGTTAACCCAACACTATCGCTTTTCAAGTCTCAGATGCTTCACCGTTCGACTTTGAGCATGAAAATGATGACCTCTTAGATGAAATTACTTGATCATACTCATTACCACATACTTTGGGGTATCACACATATTATTTAACCCCCTCTAACATTAAACAAATGTATTATATTTTCATCACTTCAGATCTATAATTTGACATATGACATATACATCTTGACACACGCTCGTATTGCCATTTCCTAGGGATGCACTTTTGTGCTATGGTTTATACTTTACTCATGAGGGCATACTAAACATATGAACCTCACACACTACACTACACTCTGATACATACTTCACATCATACTCTTCACATATCACGTGTTATTTACAACATTGCAACATCTACTACATACTTCAAACATCACACATCATACACTTAGGAAATCCTCTCTTATAGCATTTTCTACACACTTTGCATATTATTCACTCTACACATTCCATCTACATCCAAATTTTGTGATCATTACCCTATGACACACTCTAGTTCCACGGTTCATACTTGATTGTTGAGGGTTTACATTTCAAATGGATCTCATCATACTCACATGTTTAATCACTCACTCACTCATTCACTTATATGCTTACTCTCTACACTTTCTTCTTTAACTATCTTATATTTCCAGTACACACATTTTGAGACCATTTCTCGATGATGCGGTCTCATTTATGATTCATTATTGACTACTAAGGGGGCATAAATAAATAAACCTGATTACATGCATACACATCCACTCGAAGGGCATGTGGCTCATATCATTCACACTTCATTCCATTTCATCTCATCCACATCATCTGCATATCTTGTTTATAATTAATCTTGTTTACATTTACTTGTTACATGATCGCTTTATTACACATGCTAGATACATATATTGTATGTCATTATCTTTTATCATACACGCATACATGCTCACTTTCCTTTCTAGTTGTGATCGCGAATAATACAACCCTATTACATGCATCATGGATAATTAGTGAAATACCTATTACCAATCCAATAGAGTCTCTTGGGGCATATAATTTTGTACACTATATGTGTTATTATTTCAATTTTTTCATAACATACTACATTATCGGATTATACATGCTTTGACATACTTTCTATCTTTCTAACATTATAATGGGTGCTTCATGTGCAACATTTATCTTGCAGGTATATTTACTTCCATTGTTTTCTGTTACATTTTTGCCATTGTTTTCCATTGCTTACTCTTTGTATGCTCTTTTTGTGGGATTTTTCAATTTTTGTGTGCACACTTGTCTACTTTACGACCACTTTAGCCTTAATTGTCTTGCGACATCGTGAGTGATGTCCAATGTTTGTAACCCAATTTTTGTGGTCTACTTTGTATTCATGCATGTTTACTTACATCTTAGCTTACACATTATCTACTTAGCTTCCATTTTATCTTATACATGTGTGTTTGTCTTTGCTTATACTAACAATTATCTTCTAGCCACTTTGTTTTCTCGTGCCTTGGTTTCTACCAAGAAAATTTCCTTTCCCATGTAGGGCACAATTTCATCATAATGGTCAGTCCTCTTTTGGGCCACATACTCCTTCAAAGTGACATCGTATGCACCCCAAATGATGGGGGCATCATATGAGTGAATCAATCACCCCATACAATGTTATACATAACACAATAATGATACAAAAAAAATTATAGTTTTGGACAGGGATCAAAATCAGACTTAGGTCCTTAACACAATGTTGTCCTTCTTGGATGCCAGAAACCAGGGGGAAATTACACAATGATTGGTAGTTTAGCATAGTCTATAGAACTCCACACATCAGATTTTATAGGGCATACAATCTTTAGCACATTCATTGATTTTGCACACCATCTGCAGTGGCGTGCTACATTGTTGGAAAGCTTGATTAATGAGGGACGACACTAGAATTTTATCCCTACACTTATTCCATGACATTAGTGTGAGATCACCCCAAAAACTCGTTGCCAGTGCAACTTGCATGAGATCAGCCAAAAAAATTTGATCTTCTACAACATCTTCAGGATCCTTTCTACACCTTTTTTCTCACCATGAATCAGTGCACATGTTCATTTTCAAATTTTCAGCATATTTACATACTTCTTTACATACTTTTTACACATGTACATATATATTTGACTACTTATTCATTTTTCTCTTTTATAGGTCCGTTCGTATGAGAAGCGGTAGTCAACATCATCACACAACAATATCGATATCAACAATAGGTACATCGTGGCATCTACACATATGTTTTTGCCCTAGATTCATTTTCATCATCACCGCTATTTGCACTTTTTCCTCCTTAGCATCCACTCTTCACATTTTTATCACTCACTTTTTCTAGTCCCTCAGAACGATTTTTATCATCTATCTACATGGTTATCAGGTACACATCTCTATCTAATTTATGTTACCAATATTTCCGCTCACTAACATAAAGTGGGGGAAAATATAGACACAAAATCACACACTTTGGGTAATTATCTAGGCCTGATTACATACTACTATTCTTATGATTCGCAAGTAAGAAAATTATTAACTAACCCAAGTCTTTGGCCACCTTTCTTAGTCTTGTGTTGCTACTTTCAGTCTTACAACCTTACCTACTCAGTCTTTCTTTTTATACTTTGAATTTTATCTTCCCAAACACGGTGCCCATCCGGGACGCCCGTGCTGTGTGCCCTCGTCCCCTCTGGGAGCCTTTGACCCCTTTTATACATTACTCACACTTTTTGGGTCCTTTCTATCCATTTGATCATCTTATCTTTTGGTTAGTAATTATTTTTGGGGTTAGTTACAAAATTCAAGCAAATGAATCATATGAATATAAAGTTATGTGAACATAATAAAGGACCAAACACTAAGCATTATCTATCACCACCTAAGGTTGTATCCATCAAGCATATAAAAGCTTCATTACATCCATCTAGCACAATCACAAGGGACACAAGGATGGTTATTATGCATACACTTCATAGGAGGGAAGTTCATTCTATTCTATTAGAATTTAGAGGATTCTAATTATTACCAATTTAATCAATAAAACATTAAAACATTAAATATTAAAAATTATGAAATGTAATAAATAAATTACATAACATATTAATTAAGTAATACATACCAAAAGTAAGAACACAATGACATGATGTTTATAGTGGAAAACCCCAAATAGGGTAAAACCATCGTGAAATAACATTTTACTTTCCAAGAACTAGATTTACATCTAATAAATTTCACCTCCTCCTTTCGTCCCTAATCACAAGGGTAAAATAATATTCACTTTTGATATTTCATTTGAACATATCAAATGAGGACCTAAATTCATTTTTATATGATATGACCGGGTATGTCTCTCAACCCACCTTTTCAACCTTATCGATTGCCACATATACCTAGGTTTATAATATTCAATATTAGAAATATAATCATTTCATGATATTAAATATTTAACCGACAATATATACCTAGGTTAGCATATTTAATAATAGAAATATAAATATTTCATATTATTAAATATTAACCTATATATTAGTGATGGACCCATATACATTAAGGGTTGGAAAAACTATTTAATCATTATGTTCCAACTCTCCCCCTTAATGTTAAGTGGGATAACATAACATATGCCAATAGATTACCTACCCATGGTACACTACAAGATTTATAATCCTTAAACCATAAAGGTTTTAGGCTAGCATATTGGTTGAAGGAATTATAACACATTAATTATACTCAAGTTACCTTTTGGTATAAAAGGATTTGGAATCCCCGAGATCATCCCATGATCGGTGGCTAAGTATTATTTGTGAGTTTTACATGTTCTCTGGTTCTCATAAAAGGTTATTGATCCCAATCATATAGGAGCCATTTTTAACCAAGGCCCTCCTTAGAAATATGCTTGTACTAGATGTTTACTATTAAACTCAATAGTACTAAAGAGCTTCTTGAAGACCACCTTTAAGATATTTCTACACTTCTTTTTAAAAATGCGTTGAGGAGGTATACATGCTGAAGGTCTTTTTACACTT
Organism: Taxus wallichiana var. yunnanensis; assembly: GCA_018340775.1. Classification (NCBI taxonomy): domain Eukaryota; kingdom Viridiplantae; phylum Streptophyta; class Pinopsida; order Cupressales; family Taxaceae; genus Taxus; species Taxus wallichiana. The sequence goes on along the minus strand of CM031244.1, from coordinate 192,107,265 downwards.
TCCTAAAGGTATTTTACAAATTCCCGAAGGTATTTTTACAACAACCAAGTTCCATTAGGAGGTGAAATTATCATGCACACTCCCCCTAAATGGGAACTCTGATAATCCAAGATTTTAACGAAAGTGACAAAACTTTGCAACACTCAAGGGATTTATGAAGATATTAACAACTCGCTCTTCAGTTGGCACAAACTTGAGATCTATCTCACCACTTAGCACCTTCTCACAGATGAAGTGTATATGTATCTCAATGTGCAAGAGATATGATGCTTTGGTTGTCATAGAAAAAGGAACACTTCTTAGGTACTTCATATTTATCTCATAGAACAACCTCTTTCGCCATAAAGCCTCTTTTGCAACTTCCATTGCACTTCTATACTCAACTTTTGTTAAAGAGATAGAAACAATTTGTTGCTTTTTGTTGTACAAAGTAATGACACTTGCACCAAATTTAAACACATAACAAAAATAGATTTTATATCCAATACATCACCAAAGCATGATCGAAAAAAAATCCATATAAGTTAGCATTTTCATTCTTAGTATAATGCAACCCATAATTGATTGTTCCTTTAATATATCTAAGAATCTATTTTGCAACATTTCAATGATCTCTATAAGGTTCCTGCATAAACCTGGAAGTAATTCCTACTACATAGGAAACATCTGGTCTTGTGATAGTTAGATAAATCAAACTACCAACTAACTGTCTATATAAAGTAGGATCAAATTTTTCACATGCAGGTTTAGGATCAATTTTCAATCCAACTTCCATAGGAGTAGAAATTGGTTTACAATTAATCATGTTAATTTTTTTAGTAAATTGGTTGCATACTTTGCTTGAGAAACAACAATCTAATTTTTATCTTGAAATACAACCATGCCAAGAAAATGATGTAAGAGACATAAATCAGTCATTTAAAAGTACTATTTCAATTTTTCTTTAATTCTACAAATTTAAGCAAGATTATCATCAGTCATAAGAAAATCATCAACATATATACAAATAATGATAATATGTGATCCTTCTTGATTGATGAATAGATCATTATCTAGAAGAACAATTAACAAATCCTAACTGTTTAAAGAAAGAATTAAGTTTTTCTTACCAAGCTCTAGGAGCTTGCTTTAAACCATACAAAGATTTTTCAATTTACAAACATAGTTTTCTTTACCAGTTTCTTCAAAACCTTTAAGTTGAGACATGTAAAGTTCATATTTTAAATCAACATTCAAAAAGAATTTTTCACATCCATTTGGTGTATTTCCCACCCAAATAGAGAGAAAATTGCAAATAAAGTCATAAGAGTACTCATTTTAGCTACATGGGAAAATGTCTCAACATAATCATTACCAAGTTTCGAGTGAAACCTCTAGCAAAAGTATAGCTTTATTTTTTCAATACTACCATCAACATTATATTTTACTTTGTATAACCACCTAGACCCTATAATACTTTTTTTTAAAGGTGGAACCAAATCCAAAGTTTGATTTTGAATTAGGGCATTATATTCATCTTGCATTGCATTGATACAATTCTCATCTCAAGAAGATTCTTAAAAATTTGCGGATCAGGTTCATATAAGGTCATTAATGCATGGTAGGTATGATGGATTCTGGTCATTTTCCTATGGTTAATAGGATTTGAAATTTCTAACATAGATCGAGCCCACTTTAATTTCTTAGCTAGGAAGATAGGAGTTTTAGAAACATATATAACATCAAAACATCATTATGACCATTTACTAAATCAGAATCAAAAACCATCATTTAGAAGCATTTAATAAAGCAAATTCAAGAGAAGAAGACAACACATGTAAACCTTTCACTAGATTATATCTAGACATTTCATATAAGCTTCGATAATTAACATGTCCTAACCTTTCATGCCATAGTTTTAAATTATTCAAATTTTGAGATATAAAAAAAGATGCAGAAGAGAAATAATAAAAATATACATACCATTTCTTTGAATTCCTTTAGCTATTATACTCTCATTACTATCCTTGATATATCAAATATCCTTCATGCATAGATTCTAGTTGAGTCCATACCTCTTTCGGATGTTTGATATTACCAATGTGTAGAAGGTACTCATTGTTCACATTACGCATAATCATAGAAAAAACCTCCTGCATTCATTGTAAGAATACATTCATGTTATATACAGCTGATTGCTTGATAATTGGTGGGAGCAACCTCGGATCAAAAAACATTCGTAAAGAGTTTCCTCGTCATAAATTTTGTTTTGACCCAAATGTTGTAGTTAGTTCCATTCGGGATATGGGTTTTGTCAAGACGAGAAATATTTGGATGTCATTGTTTTCCTGAACCTATAAAACACACCCCATTATAATATACAATTTACCATAGAGTGAGATACATATTTATTAAAAAAAAACACTTTTAATAGAATCATATCTAAATTTTATAGATCTAAAGAAACTATTTGATCATAACCAATTATGTCATTACAATGCATACTAAATAACCTCTCATGACTAAAATAATAACCTGCAATATAAAGAGCTCTGCATTATACCCCACATTTATATAGAAAATATTTCCGACCATATAGAAGAGAAGAAGAAACCCCTAAAAATGCATAACAACTTCAAATTTCTGAAAAAGATTAATGTAGACAAAGATTCGGCCAAATTAAATGTGTCGTCTAAATGACCATCAATTTTAACACAATGAAAATTTCTTGTAACCTATGAGCTTGATTTTGACGTCTAAATATTTGTTATACTACCTTATGTTTGTCTGTCATGACGGTCATTTGACCATCAAATTTAATGGAGCCAAAACTTGTTATGTATTTCTAGAATGTGAAATCCAGAATTTATTCTTCGTATAATATTATAGAGGTTATATTTTAATACATTATAATAACCTATTATAATTTATAATGTACAAATATATACATTAATAAAAAGATAAATAATTTATATAATGTAAATAAAAAATAACATATAGTTCGTAAAAATTATAAACTATAGTAATTTTTTTAATAAAAAACACATAACCCTTATTAAAGGGGTTTAAAGGACATAGACTAGGTTAAAAGAATTTTATCAGGTGCAAGTAGATTTATGAGAGTATAGATTAACCTAGTGATTTTATAGACGGGACAAGAATTTCACCCAGTCAATGAAATAAATTGAAATCCCTATTTTCATAAACTTTGTCTCCTCCTTCATTTACTCATGATTTTTACCATTGAAAAAATTTAACTTGCACACATTAAAATTATGGGAAGATTGAAAAATATTTCATATAATTCCTACAAGCTAAAAACTTTATAACTTTTATGTGGCTATAACTACCAATATTTTAATAAATATTTACCACACTTCACGTGGGCCACCAATAAACTAGCTTTTTTAATTCTCCATTTATACCTGGGAATTCCACATTTATACCTGAGATATTATCCCATTTTATTCTCCACTCCCACGCTTATATAAAAGAAAACCTTGAAATAGGTTTATTTATATAGTTTTTATAAACTATAAGATATAAATGAATGGGGCCACCCCCTTACATGGATAATATAAATGGTTAGGGACACATATTAGGTTTAAGTTTGAATACTTATTTTTAAAAACTATAAAATTATAGGTATTTTGTTATACAAATATATATATATATATATATATATATATATATATATATATATATATTTAAATTATAAAATATTACTATAGTTTTAAGACTATAGTATTTACATGAATTTATTAAAGAAATAGAAAGGACCTTATTTAAAGGGATCCTAACAACTATAGATGACTCCTTAATAAAAATATGTAAAAAAAATCAAACCAGGATTTTAGAGCAACTACATTATTTTGTCCCATTCCATGGGTCTTTAACTGAACCAATAGGAAAATTTTAATTTTCCTATTCTTGAGGAAAATTCTCTGTATGAGAGACCTTGTGATTTGAATTTTTACATGTTTACCCTGGAATTTAACTGGGCCTACACATACATTACAAACTATACAAGAATTAATAAAATATTTCTTAAACATTTTAACCTTTACATATGATATTCATGCCCAGGTAAAAACTTATTTGAGCCCCTTTCACCAAGGGTTTCGAGGACGGGGGTCCACCACAATTTTCCTACAAATACCAATTCTTCACAAAACACACACAATTTTAGTTTGCACAAAAAATGGAAAGAAGGGGGCTTGATCATTTTAAATACCCTTTTGGGTTGGTTGAAAAAAACCTATAAAAATTAAATAGATTAAATACAATAACTTAGACCTAACCTATTTAATTTAAACCATGCTCGATACCATGTTAGAATTTAGAGGATTCTAATTATTATGAATTTAATCAACCAATGCATTTAAATATTAACATAAACCATAAAATATTGAATGTTAAACATTATGCAATGTAATAAATAAAACTACATAACATATTAATTAAGTAATACATACCCAAAGTAAGAACATTATGTCATAATGTTTGGGTAGAAAACCCCAAATAGGGTAAAACCACCTTTGTGAAATAACCTTAAGTTTATTGCTCAGGGAACCCAAAACTCCCCATGTTCCAAACCAAGGAGGACGCCATCAAATAGAAAGAAGAAGAATTTGAAAATTTCACGGTTAAATCAGCCTACATGTCTAATTTCAAGAATGATTTGCAAGGACCATTGGGGGAAACTCTGGGTGAAGGATCTCACCCCTAAGATTAATATCTTTTTTTGGTTGGCTACCTAGAATAAAATCCTGACTGTGGAAAATCTTAGGAAAAGGGGAATGAAGACTCCCAATAGATGTTCTCTTTGTAAGAAAGAGGAGGAAAATTTCAACCATCTCCTCTTTTATTACTCTTTATCCCATTATGTCTTTGATGATATTCTAGATCTTCAATATCTAATGGATCCTTCCCTTGATGATTGAAGATTGTTGCTTTCAATGGGAGAGCCCTTTCCATTTTCCTATCTTGACCTGGGCCTGGAATATCGCCCTTCCTCATTTTTTTGGGGGTTTATGGAAATCCAAGAATGATGGTATCTTCCACGATCAGAAAGCTCTTCTCTCGAAAGTTAGAAGAAAAATTTGATTTCCATAAAGGAAAAAATTAAAATATTTAAAGGTAAAGTCAAGAAACCTACCGAATAGTGAGTAGAAAGTTCTTGATAATTTCGCCCTTGGTCCAGTGGAATTTAAAATTCCTAAAAATAACTCTAGTTGGAATAGGCCTGGGGGAAATGTTGTTAAGTTAAATTTTGATGGCACCTCAAAAGAAATTTAGGTCTTGCTAGGGAGGGGGAATTCTAAGGAACAGTGAAGGAGATTGTTTGTTTTCCTACGTAGGTCCTTTAGGTCACCAAACCAATAACATGGCGGAAGCTAGAGCTCTTCTTTGGGGGTATTGCTAGCTAAAGAAAAAGGCTTCAAGGACATCCAGATTGAAGGTGACTCTCTCCTCTTAATTAATGCCCTCAATAATCATGGTTCTATTAATTGGGCCATTAGTAATATCCTCAATGATGTGAAGGAAAATTAATTTTTTTATAGCATTTCTTATAATCATACCTTACGTCAAGGGAACAAATGTGCGGATAAGATGGCCAATTATGGAATCAATTGTAATGATTATAAGATATGGTGTAAAGTTGATATATTACCCATGAGACATTAATGAGATCATTAGTAGAGATAGAGGGCACTAAGTTTTATAATGTTGGCACGAGCGAGCCCTGTGGCGGTGACAACTTAATATCTTGTTTTTCAAGATTTCTGCTAGTGTGAAAGAAGGTATTTTTGAATTTTAGTAGCAAATAGAAGAAGCTCAGTCTAGTGAATATGGGGGGTGATAGGATTAGAGTTGAACTTGCTAGCCAAAGCATTGAAGATTTTAATTAGCCTCTATGGAATAGGATCGGGATGGGGGTTTCAATAATTTCATTTCGAATTACATGGTCACGACCCCTCCCTGTCTAAGGATTTTGGAAAATATTGGAAAGAGGATAAATTTTTGTCGGAGGGATGGAAATTGAGGTGTCGATTTCTCCATCACCACAGTCACGTACATGAAAATGGATGGGCTTAAAATTTTTAAGGATAGAACCCGTAGAGAACATGAAATTGAGTTGTTCTTTGTTAGCAAGGAAAGATGTTCTTTCTTTACGAATGGTATTGCTAGGTCATGCATTTTGGGTATATGGAGAGAGGTGTTCCTTCAAATCATGAAGTACATCACTCTAGAGGGAAAATATAGAAAAATATATACTCACCATTTGACCCTTCTGAACATGTTCCACCATAAGGTCATGGTGAGCATCCCCTTCTTTCTATTTATGTCTCTGACTAACTCTTTAATGGATTTCTAGCAGGAGAAAGTGGAGTTGCCTCTACATGAAGGGCTCATTCTTCTAATGTTTGAAAATGGGAAACCTACTCTATCCCCTTCCTTGAAAGAGCATGTGGATGAGGATGACCTCACTCTCACTGATTGCCTCACTAAGATGAAGGATGGAAAATGTAAAATTATGGGGGAGGATTCTGGTAAATAAATGGGTGAAGATGGTTGTAGGGAAGTTAGCACTTCAAGAAAAAGAGGTCAGGATGGTAATTTAAAGGGTTTTAAGGATTTGAGCAGTAAGGTCCAGTACTTAGAAGGGGTGCTCCAAGTGATGGAAGAAACCAATGCTGGCCAAAGGGAAATAATGATGGATGTCATCAATGCTTCCAAGAAAATTGTCACTACACAGGTGAAGTCCAAGTAGAAATTTTTGGAGCTGGAGGACCAGGTCAAAAAGCTCAATGACAGGTTGGAAGGGATGGAGGAGGGCACTAAAAGAAGGAATTTTAACTTGTGCATCAGTAGCTCAGGATGATATGGAGGATGATATTAATGAAAAAGGTGCTGAGGGTGGCATGAACAAAGATAGCCATGATGGTAGTAGTGGGGGATCCCCAAAAAATTAACTTTTGGTTCCCAGGACTGTTGGTAGAATTTTGGTGAACTTCTGTTGTTTTGCTATTTTGGAGACTATTTCTCCTTCTCTCTGGTTTCCCCACCTTTTTACAAATTTTGGTTCTTAATTGTAAGAGTTAAGCATGTTTAACTCCTTTTTGGGACTTTTTCATTTCCTTCTTGCTTGTTGTTTTTCCTCCTTTTGTAATGGCCCCTGGGAGCCGATCCTTGTTTTTACTGTATCTAATAAAAACTATGAAATAAGCTTTTACTTTCCAAGAACTAAATTTACATCAAGCAACTTTCACCTCCTCTTTTCAACTCTAATCACAAGGGTGAAATAATATTCACCTTTGATATTTCATTCGAACATATCAAATGAGGACCTAAAATCATTTTTAGATTAGGTGATTAGGTATGTCTCGACCCACCTTTTCAACCTTATCGGTTGACACATATACCTAGGTTTATAATATTTTATATTAGAAATATAATCATTTCATGAGATTAAATATGTAACTAATAGTATAAACCTAGGTTAGCATATTTATGTAAAACATGGATGGAAGAAAGAGATATTTTATTAATAATCAATCAATCAAATAAAATAGTAGTCTTTGTAATATTTATGCATATTGGAAAACAATATAAAAACAAAGAATGATGTTGCACAAGTGAAACAATAAACCAGAAAACATAAGCTTCTAAAAATATATATGTGAAACACAATAAATATTATTACAACTACGTAACAATATAACCTACGAAATAATATGACAAATATGGTTATAAAACCATATAACAATATATAAACTAATTACCTTAATAAATAAATAATTAATTAAGGTAATATAATGCATAAATTAACCAAACATTCCCCTTAATTTTTCATTTCCTCAAGGGATGAGGAGAGTAACTCTCTGAACAACTCGAACTTGTCATGTGTAAGTGACTTTGTTAAGATATCTTCTCATTTTTCACCTATTGGACAAAACTAAAGCTGTATAATGTGCTTCAAGAAATACTTGTGTATGAAGTGTACTTGTACCTCAATGTGTTTTGTTCTTTCATGAAAAAATAGATTGCAAAAAAATTGAGAACACCTTCATTGTCAACATACAAGGTGGTTGGTATGTCCTGTGGTATTCCAAGTCCTTCCAAAGGTATGTAACATAGTCATATCACTTCATAGATAACTTCACTGCCGCGATACTTGATTTCGTGGAAGAACGAGAAACAAAGTGTTTTTATTGCTTCCCCATTATATTGGCCTAGATCCCATAAATAACACAAACCCGAAGTGTATTTTCTATCATCAATGTTGCCCTGTATGATCTAAATCTGAATATCCCGACAAGAAGTTGTCATTCTTCTTGTATTCTAGAACAAGATCCACTTATCCTTTGAGATATCTCAAGATGCGTCTTGCTTCTTTCCAATGAAAAACTTTGGGTTCTGCATGAACTTGGATAGATATCTCACTACAAATCGATATCCGGTCTAGTATGGGTCGAGGTAAATGAGACTCCCAATTAACTACCAATAGAGACTTGCATTTATCACAGGAGATGGATCTGAACGAGATAAATAAAATTTGTTCTCCATAGATGTTTAAAAATCGGTGTGCAATCCATCATTCTAAATTTCTTGAGCATCGTATTGGTATATTTCAACTGAAAAACAAATATATGATTCTCTTTCGCCATACTTTCAATCCAAAACAACGGTGCATTACCCTGAGATCTGTCATGTCAAACGATCATTTAAGATATTTCTTTGTTGCATCGATCATCCTCACTAAACTTACAGTGATGACTAGATCATCAACATAGACAACAACAATCACAATCTCCCCCTTGCTTTTGAGGTAGAGATTGGGACCACATGGATTTCTAACAAATCCATGTTGTACAAGATAATCATCAATTTTGATGTACCATGCCCGAGGTGCTGCTTGAGGCCATAAAGAGATTTCTTGAGTTTGTAAAGCTGTTATCCAAAATTCACCCCGGGGTAAATTTGATAACATGCATTAAATTCTTCGATACCGAGCAAGATAGATTGATTGAGGTAAAAATCATGTTTTTGGGGTCCCCACGGCTTTTTTTTTTTTAACTCTCCTCTCCAAGAAGAAAAGAGCAAGTTCTAAAAAGGGTGAAAAAGTTGCAAAAAACAAGCTTGGGCCAGAAAAAATTATGAAAATTGGCTAAGTCCTAGTCCAGGTGGTCCTTGTGATGGTGGGGACATCGGGCGTGAATCATTTGAAAGGCTGCCCGAGGCGGTCCGCGCAGCAGAAAGTGACATCCGGGCCGTGGGGGCGCTTACGAGGCGTGAAAGGGTGAACCGGCGAAGGTAAAAACAAATTGACTAAGCTGCTTTGTGTAGAACAGGATGGGACATCCGGGCCACAGAGGACGCGAAGGACACGAACCACCGGATCGCTGAAGCAGAGAACTTTCATCCGGGACGGTTGGGACAAAGGGCGTGGAGGACGCGAGAGCCGGAAGAGTTGAGAGCCAATGAAAGCGTGCCACGTGTCTTCACCTCAAAGAGGGATAGGGAAGCCCGAATCGGGCGGATTGGAGAAATTTGTCCCAGACGGTTTGGGACATCCGGGCCAAAAATACGTGAGGGACGCGAAGACCTAGAAAAGCCGCCAACGAATCAGAATGTGACGCGTGTCACAAGGGGAGGCGCAATAAAAATTTTGACTAAGTGTTTTTGGCCGAGTTTTAAAGGGAGCGAGTTGGAGCGTTGGCCCGAGCCAATAAAAAGAGGACGTGTGTCCTAAGGCGAGGGGAGTGCGGAGCTCGGGAGGACTTGGAGAATTTGGCAAAAGTTTTGGCCAAAAAACTAAAAGGTAAAAGATGCCCCGCACCCCTGTCAACCAACCAAAGCGTGCCACGTGTCCCAAGTGGCGGGGCACGGGGGAAAAAATGGAAAATTTTCCAAAGAGTTAAAAAGGTCAAAATTTCAAGGGAAAGCCCATGGAAAGGTGGAGGAGAGAGAATTGCTCAGCGAACCAGCACCTGACACGTGGCATCCAACCGGTGGAGCGTGGAAATTTTTCAAAAAATTTCCAAAATGCAAAAAGGTCAAAATTTAAAATTTTTTGCCCGACATCCGTTTTTTGGGCCGTTTTGCCCTAAAACTTCAGACCTTCATATCTTTTGATCCAGAGCTCAGATTTGCACGTTCTTCATATCATTGGAAAGATTATGAAATTCTCTATAGGATTTCATGGTCAATTTTGAATTTTGGTTTAGTTTCAAGAGATAAAATTTAAAAACGGCTCTGGTACGTGTCCATGGGCAGAAATGACCTTTCAATGACCAAATTTAATGCAGGATGGGTCGCATTCTCCTCCAATTCAGTCAAAAATGACAGGGTATGGGTTTGTAAGGTCCCCCATGCTATTTTAATGCATTTTCAGTCAATGAGGAATGGGCTCCCACGTTTTGTACGTTTTCTCTCTCCTGGGCTCGACCCATGCAATGTAAAAGCCAGATTTGGCTCATTTTCTTGGTGGAACACTTTTGGCATAAGAAAACTTCTTCTTTCACCTCCAGCAAGTGATTGTTGCAAGAATCAGACCTCTTCAAAGATTGTAATAGGTTTTCTACCTCTCTGAGGTTGTAATGCAGTGGTTTTGACATTGGAAATGATAATGCAAGCTTTGTGAATGGGTTTCAATCCTTTGTTTGTATTATTTGCTTCATTTCAGATCCTAAATTATATCTTATCAGCTTGTGTATGTTTTATGTTGCAATCTTTGGTTTGTGTCTATTTGCATGACAAAAATATTCACCACTCCTTTTGGTGCATCACCATCTTTAGTTAGTTTCAATTTTTGCACTTTTATCCCTGTCTCCTTGCAATTTAGAGTAGGATTAGGATCTGAACCTCTGTGGTTGTGCAAGCATTAGATCTAATTAGAGGAGTTTGAGGAACCAACCTCTAAACTGAAGATTCCTCTCTCAGTTTCACAAGTCCCACACTTGAAGAAAGGATTCCATGTTGTGCAATCACACTGGATGCTAGTATGATCAAACTAGAAATCTGATTAACATCCAGGGGTGCTGTGATTTTGCACTAATAGTTTTGGCACGCCCGGTGGGACCTAGAGGTCTCATTTTTATTGCAGCAAAGTTGATGTGCATCTAATACAATTTTCTTGCTTAAAAATAGCTATTATTTGCATATCTGGCGACTCCAAGGGGAAGAATCAACTGGTTTCAGCAGTGCAGGCCTGAAAACTCATGAGAAGAGTCACCACAAGGTCAAGAGTTAGAGAAGAAGAAGTGTTGTTTGAATATCTAAAATTATCCCCAAGAATAATGCAAAGAGGAAGAAGGATTCAAAGGTCTCCATCTCCACCAAATAGAACCCTCTCAACTCCTCCACCTGGTAGGCCTTTCATTTAGTCAACAAGGGTTTTAAGACCAATTAGAATGGCACAAAACAACCCCTATGTCAACTTCATAGGCAGCAGCCCACTTGCCCTCAATGCACAACATCCAATTCCTATTGCAGCCTTGAAGAACATTCCCTACTTCACTGGAGAAAATCAGACTACTCCAGGTGATCATGTTAAAGACATTGCTAACCTTTGTGCAATCCATGAAATCAATGAGATGCAAGTGGCTGTCAAGTTACTGGCATCTTCATTCAAGGGTAAAGCATTGCAATGGTTTAGAAGCCTTGGAGCTGGTTCTATCACAAATTGGAATCAGTTGTGTATAGCACTTCATGAGCAATTTGGAGAGAAGGGAGACAACTTGTCTCTTTTGGAGCAGCTGACAACCATCAAGAGAGCTCCCAATGAGCAGCTGACCGATTTCAACTTCAGATTTCAAAAGACTTGGGAGAGAATTCCAGTGGCAGTCAGGCCAACAGAAGGTGTTTTTCTCTACTATCTCAAAGCTCTAAATTCTGATATTTCTATGTTGATTCAGTCCATGGGAGGCATAACTATCCCTATGGCTTATAGCATTGCCATTAGGGCTGAAAATTGTTTGATCCAAGCTGGCAAACTTGCCCCTAGACCTCCCATGCCACTGTTTCCAAGTTTAGAGAGTCCAAACACCAATCAAGCACCTAATTTGGCTCCTTCTCCCACTCCTAGAAATCAGAGTTCAAATGAAGCTTCCACTTCATCTCCAAGTGCCCCAAATGAGCTTCAAGAAGTCATGAAGCAATTGCAAAACCTAGGCAATGAGCTGGTTACTCTCAAAAGGCAGCAAGCCCAAGGTTTTAGACCTTCTTATCAACCCCAAGCTCAGCCTAAAAGGCAGCCATACCAATCACAAAGGCCACCTAATCCAGTTGCAAATATGAATCAAACAAGGCCTCCTACCAATAGACCATTTCAGCCCTATAATCCAAATGCCATATCTGCCTCTAAGGCATTGGTGCTAACACAAAACAACATTGCCTGGAGTATGATTGGTGTTTTCCATGCAATGAGCCTCATAATCAATCCATGTGCTTCAATGGTTCTTTGACTTAAGCATTAATGGTGACAACTACTGGTGTGGAGGGTGAGAGCAGTCAAGAAAACAACCAACAACAAGAAACATTCCAACAAAGAATGAGCCCCAAATGACACCACATTGGTAAATTGGAAAGCGAGAGGATTTTGTGGCATGAACCAGTAGCTTCTCAAGGTGTTGCAGCTAACACAAGGTCAAAAGGAGGAATTTGGGTAAAGAACAGCCATTAGCCCCAACCAATCCACAACCTCCCATGGCTCCACAAATGGTTGGCAAGCAAAATCCAATTTCAAATGCACAAGGGCAGCCAAGAATAGCCCCTAGGCTAACTCAAATACCGATTATTGTTGCCCACGTGCAAGGAGTGAATGTACAAGCAAAGGGACATCGAGAGGGATACTTCATATCCTTCAAGATTATCATTGATCGGATGAAGAAGACAAACGTCAATATATCAATGTGGGAATCCCTATCCATCCTGTGCCAAAGAGATCTGCTACAAGCTACCATGAAGGACTGGTCAACTTCAAATCAATAGGTCCAAAGGCAAGAGAAGGTACTTACAAATGCTGCCCAGCCTGAGGGAAATCATGGAGGATAATAAGGTAAAATGTTGAAGCCCCCTCCTTTCTATGTTTCATTGATCATTGGAAATCAGCTAGTGCACAATTGCATGATAGACTCGGGGCAAGTAGCTCAGTAATGCCTAAACAAATAGCTGATCCGCTAGGGCTCCAGTATGAAACAACATCCAAAGGGGTAGTGCATTTGGATGGGACAGCAGTAACAACAGTTGGGGTGATTAGAAATTTGAGTCTTACCTTGCATGCATGTCCAAATGTTGTTGTTTTACAAGATGTATCAGTCATAGACCTTCCACCACTCTTTTCCCTATGCTTGTCAAGGGACTTCACAGCCAAGATTGGGGGATATTTGTCTGCTGATTGGTCACACATGCTATTCAGAATGAGGTATGGAACTAAGGCTACAATCAGGTCTAAACCTATTACAAACTTCCACATTGAGACTTACACCCCAAGTCAGATCAACGCCAATTGTTCAGCATTTGATCAAGAAGACCACCCAAGCACTGATGAGGCTGACACCAAGGTTGGAAGCATCCCGGATCTAACTCTTGATGAATGGGCAAACAAGATACATGCTTTTGATCCTTATCAAGAAGTAGAAGAATATGAGCTAGGGGTCTATTGTATACACAAAGGAAATCAGCCTATTCTTAGCATCACCAAGCCAAACCACAAAGATGACAATGAGGTATGGTAACTGTTTTTTGATGGATCAAGGAGTAGACAAGGTGCAGAAGGGGGATCTATGCTTGTTTCACCTCAAGGAGTAAAGTACTATTTAGCTTTTAGATTTCAGTTTGCATGCTCCAATAACACTGCTGAATATGAAGCCTTGGTGCAAGGGATGCATTGGGCAATAAAGAGAGGAATAAAGAACTTGCAAGTCTTTGGGGATAGTGAATTGATTGTAAATCAGGTCAAGGGACAACATGCTGCCAAGAATGATCTTCTCAAGTGCTACAAGAACAGGGTGTGGGACCTCATGGAAGATTTTGAGGGTTTTGACATCAAATCCATTCCTAGGAAAGAGAATCAAGCTTGCAAACGAGGCTTAGCGAGTGGGGGCAGCCTTTGACATTGTGGAAAGCATTCAACAAGACAAGGTACAGCCAAACATCCATGTGATTGTGAGGCCTTCAGTGCCGGATAACAATTTCAGTTGGCAAGTGTTTGAAAATGACCAGTAAATCATCAATTTCTTGAAAAATGTTGGTCCGAAAATCGTCGCTTGGGCGAGATCTATGGATAAACGAGCCAACGAGTGTGTAGGGCATAGCCCTCTTTGATTCAAAAAGCAAAAGCTGGTTTATTGCTATTCTACCAGCAGGAATCTATGCAAGTCTCACAATATTCTGCCTTCGGGGGTTTGGGATCTCATCCCAGTAGGGTGTTTCCAACTGCAAAAAGAAAGGAAAGAAAGAGAGGATGAAGAAAGATCAGATCCGAAGAAAGAAAAGAAATGAATTCCAAAGCAGAAAGGTCAGAGGGTTTATGTTTTGGGATTGGTAGTAAACAGAGCCAAACCTACTTGCATAAACGAGCAAAGCAATACTGATGAATAAATGACAATAAAACAGAAGTAGATTTAACAGAATAAACACACAGATCTGACATAAGAAAGATCTAATGCAAATAACACATGTATTCAGCACAAAGTCTAAATATTGTATTAATAATTCTTTCTGTTACAAAAAGCTCAAAGTCTTTTCTCCTCACTTCTATTTTTCATCTGAAAGATATCACACCCCCAATACAACAAGTATTGGAGTATTTATAGAAGAAGGAGAGAAAAGAAGGCAAAAAGGAGCCAACCACCTATTTACAAAATATCCCAAAGTCATGTTGACTTTTGACCACTTGATGGATGACATCATCCCATGGTGCAACATGGATGATGTCATCATTTGTGTCAACATACTTTAGACATTTTACAAAAAGAAAGTCGGAGAAGAGAGAGAGAGGAAGAGAGAAATTATTCATCGTCGTCATCCTGCGGCCGAAAGGGGGTAGCCTGCTTCTGCTGCTGCTCGGGTGACGAGATGTGGAATTGGGCACGGTATTCCATGAACTTGCTGATCATGGGCTCTAGTTGATCCTGGGAAGGATCCTTGTGTCACTCGCTGATCACCTCGCAAGTCTCCCGCTCGTCTATGAGCTTCTCTGGGAGTTTGGAATATTCTTTCTCTGCTTCTATTAGGAACCCGATGAAATCCCGACAGGCCAGCAGGTTATTGATAGACTCTGCGTCAAAAGTGACCTCTGGCCCCAGCCCTTGCGAAATGATCTCCTTGAAGATCTGGATGGTTTCATCAACTTTCCTTAAGGTGAAAGAAGGAGTAAGTAACCCTGGAGACATGTTGAGAACGATTTGTTCCATTTGGTGCATCACGTCCAGGGCTTCTTCTTTTACCTTATCGATCTTTTCAAGGATGAATTCTAGTTGATCCATCCTAGTAATCTAGAGTGGAAATGACTTTATTGAGGGCCCTAGGATGGCCGAAAACACCGAACTTGACCAGATCTTGATGAGCGAGTCGAACATTTGTTGAAAGGTCTCATCTTTGCAGCCTAGCATGGTCAGTCTTCGATATGGGTCCTACTAACACTGGAGTTCCTTATTCACCTTGTTGATGTTTAGATACAAATCAGAGAACTTGGCGATCACTCTTTCACTGTCCTTGAAGATTTGGCTCCTCCAAGCGGAATCGGACATACCCTACTCGCCGATCTTTACATATTCATCAATTTTATCCTGGCTCAGAGGCACAGGAGTCTCGGTGGCAGTTGTGGGAGGTGCACTGCCCATCTTCTGTAAGGCTTGGAGCAGATGTTTATTTTACTCTTTCAATAACCTTTTCTCTTCTTTTGCTTCTTAAAGCTTCTTACAGAGGGCGTCAACTGCAGATAGGGCCTCTCCCTGAAGGCTTTCAGAAGACGTACCCATTGTGACTTGGGTCACTGTATAATCTATCGGAGACAGATCCTTTTTATCCTTCAGAGGATTGGGGTACGTGATCTCCATTACCCTTTCTCCCAAAGCACTCTAAGAGAAGCATGTGATGGGCTTCTACTTCTTTGCCCCTTTTGATGGGATCATGGAGAAGTCCATTGGTGCGATGGGAACTTTCCTTTTCTGTTGACTTAAAGTCTTTGGGAGATCAGTGGACTTCCGGGAGAAGGACCGAGAAACGAGAGAAGGGGCAGCTGCGGTAGTAGAAGGGAAAAATGCGGAGACGCTTGGAGGCGACATCGAGAGGGAGGCCGAGGAAGTGTTCACGGGAGGAAGAGATACTGCAGAAGAGGAAGACATAGGAAGGGAAGGGAGCTTAGAGATGAGAAAAGAAATGGAGGGGGACAGGTCCACGAGAGAAGAGAAGATGGACGAAGAAGCGGGAGGAATGGTAGAAGAAGGGGGAGAGGACACGACCAAAGGAATGGTCGCTTGAGTCACTCGAGGAGGCGAAGGAGGAGAAGAAGAAGGGACAGAAGGGACCTTGCTTGTTGCAGCAGTGGCGACATCCTGAGTGGATGGGCCTATTCGAACATCTTCTTCTGCTTCTTTCTCTAGAGAAGCTAGAGTTACAACTTGTTCGGGTGCAGCGAAAGGAGGACTTGCAGGAGCTTATTCTTGAGTAGTGCTGGATTCACCCTCCTTACCTTTACCCTTGCCTTTAGGCTGCTGTTTTGATCGAGGAGGTGCGTTACCCAATGGAGAGGTTGTGAAATCAACCCCGAGGTAGATGAGTCCATTCATTCGGCACCAATGCTCTATTCTGCGCAGAGTTTCTTTGACCCTTTCCTCAATTGTCTGAGGTGCTTTGGTTCTATCAATTACCGCAAAAGGCCAATCATCCCCACCTGTGTCAAGATACACTTGATCCACTTCCTCTTCGGTAGTTTGGTAGCCTTTGGGGACGATGGCTACCCCGTATTGGATGATTTCTGCTAAGGCCAAATGAGAATGGTCCTTCCTCCTGAGCTCCACCTCATGATATAGGTCAATGTAGATATCCTCGATCTGAGGGATGTGGATCGGATCAAGCTTAGCCCTAGGCAGACAATTTCTCGGGTCAAAGGTGGGCCTTGCTGGGAAGTCATGTTTCAGATTCAGCAGCTCCAGCTCTGCAAACATGTCTTTCACCTTGTGGTGAGTCAGACATGTATATCTACCCACTGTGAGGGGGAAAGGAGTTCCACCCTTCTTTCTCTTGAGGCATTTCTCATGGTAGGTGACTAGCTGTCTTGACAGCTCTAACAGAATCAACTTAGGTCCAGCATACCTTGGCAGTCTAGTTGGCTCTCCCAAGAAGTTAGCCGCCCTCAGATAAGTGAATGTGGGGAATTGGGTGAACAGGGCCCCCCATTTCTCAGTGGCTGCTACTATGCTCTTGGTCGTGCGACCGTAAGTCATATTCGGCCTCAACAGGTAGATGATGAAATAGAAAAATGCATCATTGATCTTTGTAAATTGAGGGATGCTATTTTCCAGCTTTAGCTCTGGATAGTATTCATAAATTTTGACTTGGGGCCAAACCCCACTCCGCATCAGAGCTGGATAGTCCCTTTCTGAAGCTGCAGCGTAAACAACATAGGAATTCATGTAGAACCTCCCAGTTGTGGTAAATTGTTGTAGCTACTCAGAGATTGTGCTGCTTATAATTTTTGCCCATTCAAAGCGTTGATCGGGCACATTTTTGTTCATTGTTTCTAAATACTGCAGCATCCATTTGTGGAAATAGTGGGTGTCAGGAAGCCCAAACACCCTGCTCAGGAACGTGATGGTGTCACTGAGCTCCTCTGAAAAATCACTGCGGTGAATGATTTGTGGCCAACGGGTCACCACCTTTTTGTTCTTCAGATAAACTTCATTCATCAGTTGCATGCACTGATCTTCATTGTCGTCCCAGGCTTTGATACAATCTTCTTGGCTGACGGCCACAAAGTGCCGGTGATGAGGAATGCCGAGTATTATCTCAAAGTGGCGGGCAGTGAGGTTAATTATGACCTCGCCCTTCTCATTTATGACACATCTTGTGTCTTTATTGTAGCACCGGGCAACCACCATCATAAATTCATTGTTTACGGCGCTGACTAGGATTCCTCTAGCAAAGTGCAGGGAACTGCCTATCAGGCTTGTCCATCCATGGACTTCTTGTGACCTTCTGAGTCCTGACCCAGAACTCTTTCATATCAATATGACCCAACTCTGAGTCTCTGATGTCTAGGTCACACTCGGCCTGGGAGTCGGGCATTCTGACCCTCTGATACTTATACTTCATTTCTTCTTCTGTGAGCTTGGCCTTGCCTTTGGATTTGGTAGGTCTCTTGCTTGATGTTGACATATGTTCTTCTGAACTTAGCTGCTGATCTGCAAGAATAAGAAGTGAAACCCAATTGGAGAAAGCCATGTCAGCTGTTTGATTTTCCATTGAAATGTTGACAGAAGAAAGAGTTAGCAATTTTGAGGCCTCAGGGCGCATGGCGCATGGATATTGTAGGTTACAGAGCTAAACAGGCAAGGCACATAGGAAAGGGATGTTGCAAGGGTTAAATCAGCGCCAAAGGGCGCATGGCGCATAGACACTGCAGGGTGCATTCTTTGTTTCTGTAAGCACAAGTGCGCCTGCGCCATGTGTATTTATTTTATAAAGGGCGTAGATTATTTTCATGTTACACGGTACAGGATGCACCAAAGGGCGCACGCTTAATGCATGTAACATCATATGTTCATGCACCGTAGGGGAACTTGGCGCGGCACATGGAAGGTCTGCACAACATGATGTTGTTGCGATGAGGGACGCGCCTACGCCATTTATAGTTTTGCATTTGGCGCATAGGAAAAGACTGCTACATGGATGCTGGGTGCACCAAAGGACGAAATTAGTAATGTTGCACTCAAGTTTGATGCGCCAAGTGGGCGCATGGTTAGCGTTTGCAGCAAGTGGGGGAAGTGCACCAAAAGGGCGCAGCTTATTATGATGTAGCAGGCAGGGAAAGCGCACCATTGGCGCGGCTGCTCATTGTGTAACAGGGATGACAGATGCGCCAAGGGCGCAATTGTTCTTGATGTTGCATGGTGCGCCAATGTGCCAAAGGAGAAGGAAAATTTAGTTTCCTTTTTAAGGTTTGATCTTTCTCTGAGGGGTTCCACATATGGCTAAACTCCTTTTTATGCGGGGTTCTTGGGGTGAAAGAAATAGCTTTTAAACAAAAGGGGCCAAGCTTATTATTATTTTTAGAACAGAGCTTCCTCTACCAACAGATCTGGAAAGAGGAGGAAAAGCATGTGGAAAGACGGCAGGGGGGGGAACAAGCTCATGATTTCATCCTTTTCAATCCAAATCATACCCACAAACAGCCAAAAACCACAAACACGAAGCACAAAAGAAACAGGACCTCTTACCCGGATATTTATAACGAAGAAATGTGCGAATGGGTCCATAAAGTAATTCGAAAGTGACAAGGCAGGTGCGCTGATAGGCTCAGAGAAAAATCACGTGATTTGCGTTGGTGACAATGACAGCGTAGACACGCCTATATATAGGCAAGGTAGCAATAAATGTGCCACCAACCTTTTCAAGTGGCGCACCAAAGGAGCTGTCGACACGAGAAAACATGCACCCTTTGGCGCACCAAAATGCTTGTCAACATGAAGATATGTGCGCCCATGGCGCACCGAAAGTGGTGTCGACAGAGGAATATGTGCGCCTTTGGCACACCAAAAAGGGGCACAACAAAAGATATGTTGACAGGAAGGCGCACGTGCCTTGGCGCACGCAGGGAAGACTCAACAAGGGGAGGCACACCAAAATGCCTGTTGACACAAGAAAACCTGCACCAAAGGATTAAAAGGGGGTGCATGAACATTTGATGTTGCATAGTGATTATATGCGCCCGCCCAAAAAGACCAAAAAATGGCTAAGTTCGAAAAACTAGATTTCCCGGGAAGGGATTTTGCAACGTTCCGAACGCAAGGGATCCCTAATGAGGGATTGGAACAAAATTTTCGGTATGGTTATCTGTAAAATTGCCCTTGCCAATTTTACGGGATAACAAATTGGCTCTTTCTGGGGACTATCCTTGAGCAAACTCGGGGTAGAGAATCCTAGATCTCATGTGCCTATCCATTGGGTAACAGAGTCAAAAACAAGGGTGACCAAAGGGCGAACAAAGGAAACACACAACAAACAGAAAGCAAACACACGACGAAAACAAACACACAACTAAAGCAAACTATACAAAGAAGAGAGCAAGCTCTACTTCCTGAAGATTTTCAGATGTTGCCCACTGTAGGGAAGCGGGAGTTTGGTTCCATCTAGATATGAGAGATAGAAACTATTCTCTCCGTTGAGCTGCTTGATCTTGAAAGGTCCTCTCCACAGGGAATCAAACTTTCTCGTGCATGCCTTTTGGCTCTCTTCGCTTGTCCCACAGAAGGACGAGGTCTCCCACCTGAAAACTTCTTTGCTTAGCTTTTTTATCGAACAATCTTTTGACTTGATTCTGATGTTCGGTGATCTTGTCGACCACTCTTATTCTCTTTTCTTCGAGCTCTGTCAGATACATGATCCTCTTTTCAAGAGAATTTTGGAAAGTTTCATCTTCAATAGCTCGTGCCAAGCACAGAGCAGGAAGTTCAGCAGAAATGGGAAGCTCGGCATCAGTGCCATATAACACTTGAAAAGGTGACATACCGAGAGACCT
The DNA here is from genome assembly GCA_018340775.1 of Taxus wallichiana var. yunnanensis. Taxonomy (NCBI): domain Eukaryota; kingdom Viridiplantae; phylum Streptophyta; class Pinopsida; order Cupressales; family Taxaceae; genus Taxus; species Taxus wallichiana. The sequence goes on along the minus strand of CM031244.1, from coordinate 192,086,537 downwards.
CTTGGGAGTAATGCGATCTGCCCACAAAGCGTCGTATAAGGACTTGTGCCACATTCATTGATTCTCATCTACCAGCTTTGTATGATGGTCACCAAGTTTTTGTTATTGGATTCCGCCTGACCATTACCCTGAGGGTAATAATCTGAGGCGTGAGCCAAAGTTATCCCATATTCATAGCAAAAACTAATAACTTCCCGTGAGGAGAAGTTAGAAGCATTATCAGCAACAATCTTATTGGGAATGCCAAACCTGACAATGATATTTTCTTTGATAAAACTGCAAACAACCTCAGAAGTGGCATGTTTGACAGGTATGGCTTCCACCCACTTGGTGAAGTAATCTATTGCTGTTAGGACATAACTATGTCTCGGCACTCAATTGGGGATTGAGTGCACCAATAAAATCAATTCCCCATTGCCTGAATGGTTCGTTGACAACGACCGGCCTGAGGGGAAAAGCAGCCAACTTGGGCTTGCCGATGAACTGCTGGCAAGGTTCACATTTTGCTACCCAGGTGGCTGCATCTTGGAAGAGCGTCGGCCAATAGTACCTGGCTCGGATGATTTTGTGTGCTGTCACGGAAGAGGAAAAATGGCCTCCACAGGCTGAATTATGAAAAATTTCAAGTAACTTCACCTGCTGTGGCTTGTCGACACATCGCAAGAAGACACCATCTATCCCGCGTTTGTATAAGCCGTCATCCCAAATGACGTATTTGGCTGCTCTGAGCTTTATAGTGTGCTTCTCCTTTGTAGTTAGGTGAGCTGGACATTCGCCGTAGGTGAGGAAGAAAGCAATATCAGAATACCACTCATCGCTGGTTGCGACAAATAGGACCAGAGGGAGAGAATGGGCTTTCTCCAGTTGGCTTTGCGCTTCATTGGTACAATCATCATTTTCCTCAGGGCTTTCTGAATCTTTGTTTTCAGCCATAAGCTGACATAGGCCCTTGCCTCTTACCAGCTTGGTTGGTTTTATATCTAGGTCATACTCCTGAACCTTTGCAATCCAATTCCTCGCAAGCTTCCTAACTCCTGTTGAGTTAGAATTGATTTGACTACCGTGTCAGGACCAGCACCACCGTATGAGAATTTAAAATGTAATACCTGAAGTTTTTGACTGCTTTGACAATGGCGAAGGCATGCTTTTCCAATTGAGACATTTTTATTTCGTGAGGCTTGAGGGGAGAGCTCATGAACGCAATCGGAGATTCAACATCCTCCAAATTCTTTTGCATCAAGATGGCAGACACAGTATGCTCAGATGCATAACTATACATGATAAAATATTTGGAGAAATCGGGACATACCAGAACTGGTGCGTGAGCAACGGAAGCTTTTATTTCTTCAAATGACCTTTTCCCTTCCTCGCTCCATCGGAAAGTTGGTGACCCCTTCATCATGTCCAATATGTGACGAGTCTTCTCAGCAAAGTCGGGAACAAAATGCCTGAGAAAGTTCACCTTTCCGAAGAAAGAATGAACGCCAGTCTTGCTTGTAGGCAGAGTAAGGCTCTGAATAGCCTTAACTCTTTCGGTATCTATCTTCATTCCTTCTTTGCTGACAACATGCCCTAGCAACTTTCCTTCTGTGACTCCAAAAATAGACTTTTTCAGGTTTAGGGAAATCCCATGCTCTCGGCATCTGGCCAATACTTGCTCCAGGTGATCACAATGGTCACTTCGTTGTTTAGAGAACACAGTTAAGTCATCTAGATAAACCACAATGACCTTCCCCATCATACCTTTGAATGCAAGGTCCATGGCCCGCTGAAAAGTGGTGCCAGATTGGTTAGGCCAAAAGGCATCCTGCTGTAGGAAAATGTACCCCAGGGAGTAGTGAATGCTGTTTTAAATTGATCTTCAGGTGAGACTTCAATTTGATTGTAGCCTAAAAAACCATCAAGCATGGACAATATCTCGATCCGATTCCATCGCAGAACTTGATCCATTATAGGAAGTGGGTAGTTGTCTTTCAATGAAGCCTAATTCAGATTTCAAAATCTACGCATATGCGTATTTCACCATTCTTCTTGCGCACTGGCACAATATTTGCTACCCAAGTACTGTGATGGATAGGAAAATGATTCTCGCATCCAGCATTTTCTGAATTTCAGCCTGGATAGTACCTGAGATCTTAGGGTTATAATGCCTCTGCTTCTGGCGAAAGGCTTTGACATCTTCTTTCAACGGGATGTCATGCTGGATGTCCTTTGGCTTAAAAGACTTTAGATCGGCATAGGACCATGCCAATACATCCATGTATTTCTTCAGCAACTTGACGAATTTCCACTTCTCTTCAGGCGTGCAACATTTTCCAATGTTCACAAACTGCGGGTGTTCTACCGAACCTAAATTAACCGGTTCAGTTTCTGGGGATGAGTCAGGATCATCTCACCTTTTCTTTTTCACAAAACGATCATGCCTGTCGAACAACCATTCCAGAGAAACCAGGCCCTTCAGAATTTTATTTCCTTTGAGCTGACATATGCCGTCGTTCCCTTCGGATTCATTGTCTTGATCGGTGACTGATTCGTGGCAAGTGGAAGTGGATCCTTCAAAGTGCAATTCCTTAAAATTTTCCACCTTCTCTAGAAAGGCAATGAGTTGATTGTCATCGTTGAACACTTGCCAATGCTGAGAATTATCCGGCATGCTTGGGTGGAAAACCACCTCAATGGTGTATTTGTTTGTTTTCAAACCTGGGTGAGGGAGCATGAGGGATGCTGAAACGGCCAATGAATCAGCCATGTCATTTTGAGCTCTTGGAATGGATTCTATTGAAAAAGCGTCAAATTCCTCAATGTTGTCCCACACCGCATTACGGTAATGCCTGAGCCTCTCATTCTTCACTTGATATATCCTCTTAACTTGATTCACAACTAGCTCTGCATCACCTTGCACTTTCGTGGATTTTGATCCTCTCTCTCTCTCGCTGCGCATGTCAAGTAACAAAGATTCATACTCAGCAGTGTTATTTGTATTGAAGAATTACAACTTGAAAGAGAGAGGAATAACCTCCCCTTCGGAGATATTAGCATGGCTCCGGCGCCACATCCACTGGTTGTGTAGCTGCCATCGAACTGCAAAGTCCAGATCTTATTAAGATCTTCTTCTTGGACAAGAACAACCATTTTGTCGGACTTGGTAGACAAGAAATAGTTCCCCATTCCTGATGATTCAAAAAGAATTTGAGCTTTGGGGTCTTCAGAGTTAGTAACCAAGTACTTATTTTGTGATTCTGGCTCCAAAGTCTGCATCACACCTTTGACGGGGATTCTAGCTTTAGACCAGTCCATATGAATCTCCCCACCAACTTCGCTGCAAAAACTTCTTCCCAACAAAATTCGTAGGCTGCTGGAATGTCAGCAACGAGGATGGTCATCTTTACTCTTTTCTCTGGGAATTCCGCAAATGTGAACTGTGCGTCTTTGATTTGACCAATCAACGACACCTACTTAGTTTCTAAGGAATAACATCTGCCAAAAGGCTTGGTAAGGGTGAGGCCCAAAGCATGAGCAACTTTGGCTGGCATGACGTTATCAGAAGCTCCAGAATCAATTATGTAGTTACTTAGCTTATGGCCATTGATTAGGAGGGAGAGATAGAAAGGCTCTATCTTGCCTGATGCAGATGTTGAGGCAACATTTATGTGGGATGCAGGAGGAGTGGCAAGGATTCCTTTTGGGGAAACCTGATTAGTTATGACAGCTTGACTTTGAATATACTTGGTCAATCTCACAAGTTGTTCGGGATTTGACTGAAGATACTCGGCTTCAGACATTTGGATCTTGGTCTTTTTAGCATGATCTATGATATCAAATGTGGCCAAAGGTTGCGCTGGTGAAGGAATGAGTCCCTCACTTCATGATGGTAGGGTAGGATTACTGGTCCTTATGGGAATAGAAGAAGGCTGATTTTGAGGAGAGATGGGGGGAAAAGATTTCCTTGTAAAAGACTTAATAGGGAGTTGAGTAGGAAGAGGATTACCTCTTTTAGCAATGGTTGGAGGCACGTTTGACATGGCCTTCTCCTTCTGCACATGGGCAGCGACCTCTGCTTCTTTTCCTTGTGAGCGGGTAAAAATAGCATATGATTGTCCGCTTGCATAGCCTTGGGTACCCTCCTCTTCATCAGATTCTTCCTCATCAAATTCCATATACCCGATAGTAGAGTCACCAGTCAGCTCACCGATGTCTTGATCATCTTCACCCTGAGACGAAGGTTCTTCATAATCTTGTTCCTCTTCTTCGATTTCAGCTAGAGCGTTGACCGGAGGAGCCTCAAGCGCCAACCGCGGAGCAGTTGCGGGTAAGCGCGGCCTTTGAGGAACATTGTTGGAAACGAAGTTCCTCCGTGGAATATCCTGGTATGAGGAACTGGGAGAAGCTTGGGCTAACTGCTTCTTTAATGCAAGTAAGTCATTCGCCATCTTTTGAAATACCGGATCAGACGAAGTAGTGGGAGAAGGGCCCGAAGATTTAGGCTTGGATGATTCCCTTTTCAATTCACCAGATATTATCAAATTATCTTCTATTCGAATGGCAGCGGCCTGGGCAAGAATCAAGGTAGCCACTTGCTCTTACAGGAGTAAGAAACTTACTTTCGAGCTCATAGCGTTCACAAAGAAACACTTCTGATTTTCCGGTGTTGGAAGCATGGTAACAGGGACACGGTTGATTAATGCATTGAACCTGGCGATGAAATCACGCATGGTCTCATTGGCCTCCTTCTTTAGGTGAGTGATCTGTGATAATAATGCAAATGCATCTTCTGAAGGCTTGTACCTGTCTTCAAAAGCATCCCGCAAGGTGGCCCAACTGGTAATAGATCCGGCCGGCAAATGCTGAAACCATTCTGCTGCAGGCCCTTGTAAAGTTTCTAGAAAAAGGTGAACCGACACATCCTCGTGAGTTACATCAGGATACTGCATGACATGATGAATGCAGATATGTGTGAATCTATGCTTTGGTTCCCACTCCCGTCGAATTTGGGAAAATTCTTTCGGTTTCCGTGAGGGAGTGCATGGACAGGATGTGGTAATGCGAGAGGACCCATAGCATTTCCCCATGGCACCGCCATCTGGACAGCTGGAAAAAGAACATGGGCTGGGAGTGTGGTTCCGTTGAGCAATAAAGCACTGCAAAGGGATGTAGAGGCTCCTTGTGAAAACCGGCTCTTCCGTGGGGGTGAGGCACTTCTGGCTGACCGATCAGCTGAACTTAATGATGAAAAGCGCGTCGGTGCTACACTGAAATTGTGCCTTTGAAGCCAATCGAAAGTAGGATCGACTTCTCCACGAGCTCACCTGCCATGCGTAAATGGCTCACCTGCCAGCGTACCTTCCAGATCTGGAACGTTGTGGTTCCCGGGAAGGGATTTAAAATTTCTTTTTGGGTTGTACCTGCTGATTTTCTGGTTTTTCTGACAAAAACCAGTAGCATGTACTTTTCTAAATATTTAAATTTTATCCTCTTCTGAAAACCGATTGTAGTTTGATGATAAATAACAACGAGGATAAAATGACAGTGAAGATTAGCAAGCTGATTTTCAGATCTAAATTTGACTTTTTCAAAGAGTTTGAAATTTTTTGGTAAATAGTCAAAAACTCAGATCTACGGCAAAATACAGATTTTTATAAAAACTCAGCGAACTAAAGATCTCCAACTAGGCCAGATCTATGGATCTCAGAAGAAAATTTTCAATTCGGGTCACTTTTGCAAAATTTTGGATTTTTGACAAAAAGTTAAAGTTTGCAAACAGATAGTGATTTTTCTGATTTTTTAGATTTTCTATCCTACCACTATCATAGATCTGATAGATCTGTTCGTTCCCCAGTGGAGTCACCAAAAACTGTTGGTCCGAAAATCTATCACTTGGGAAGATCTATGGATAAACGAGCCAACAGTGTGCAAGGCATAGCCCCTCTTTGAGTCAGCAAAGAAAAATTGGTTTATTGCTATTCTACCAGCAGGAATCTGTGTAAGTCTCACAATATTCTGCCTTCGGGGGTTTGGAATCTCATCCCAGTAGGGTGTTTCATTGCGAAAAGAAAGGAAAGAAAGAGAGGATGAAGAAAGATCAGATCCGAAGAAAGAAAAGAAATGAATTCCAAAGCGTAAAGGTCGAGGGTTTATGTTTTGGGATTGGTAGTAAACAAAGCCAAACCTACTTGCATAAATGAGCAAAGCAATAATTTGATGAATAAACGACAATAAAACAAAAGTAGATTTAATGAATAAACACATGATCGACATAAGAAAGATCTAATGCAAATAACACATGTATTCAGCACAAAGTCTAAATATTGTATTAATAATTCTTTCTGTTACAAAAAGCTCAAAGTCTTTTCTCCTCACTTCTATTTTTCATCTGAAAGATATCCACCCCTCAATACAACAAGTATTGGAGTATTTATAGAAGAAGGAGAGAAAAGAAGGCAAAAAGGAGCCAACCACCTATTTACAAAATATCTACAAAATATCCCAAAGTCATGTTGACTTTTGACCACTTGATGGATGACATCATCCCATGGTGCAACATGGATGATGTCATCATTTGTGTCAACATACTTTAGACATTTTACAAAAAGAAAGTCGGAAGAGAGAGAGAGGAAGAGAGAAATTATTCATCGTCGTCGTCCTGCGGCCGAAAGGGGGTAGCCTGCTTCTCTGCTGCTCTGTCGGACGAGATGTGGAATTAGGCATGGTATTCCATGAACTTGCTGATCATGGGCTCTAGTTGATCCTGGGAAGGATCCTTGTGTCGCTCGCTGATCGCCTCGCAAGTCTCCCGCTCATCTATGAGCTTCTCTGGGAGTTTGGAATATTCTTTCTCTACTTCTATTAGGAACCCGATGAAATCCCGACAGGCCAGCAGGTTATTGATAGACTCTGCGTCAAAAGTGACCTCTGGCCCCAGCCCTTGCGAAATGATCTCCTTGAAGATCTAGATGGTTTCATCAACTTTCCTTAAGGCGAAAGAAGGAGTAAGTAACCCTGGAGACATGTTGAGAACGATTTGTTCCATTTGGTGCATCGCGTCCAGGGCTTCTTCTTTTACCTTATCAATCTTTTCAAGGACGAATTCTAGTTGATCCATCCAGTAATCCAGAGTGGAAATGACTTTATTGAGGGCCCTAGGATGGCCGAAAACACTGAACTTGACCAGATCTTTGACTGAGTAGTCGAACATTTGTTGAAAGGTCTCATGCTGCAGCCTAGCATGGTCCAGCTCTTCTGATATGGGTCCTGCTAATGCTTGGAGTTCCTTATTCACCTTGTTGATGTTTAGATACAAATCAGAGAACTTGGCGATCACTCTTTCACTGTCCTTGAGGATTTGGCTCCTCCAAGCGGAAACGGCCATACCCTGCTCACCGATCTTTGCATATTCATCAATTTTATCCTGGCTCAGAGGCACAGGAGTCTCGGCGGCAGTTGTGGGAGGTGCACTACCCATCTTCTGTAAGGCTTGGAGCAGATGTTTATTTTGCTCTTTCAATAGCCTTTTCTCTTCTTTTTCTTCTTGAAGCTTCTTGTAGAGGGCGTCAACTGCAGATAGGGCCTCTCCCTGAAGGCTTTCAGAAGACGTACCCATTGTGACTTGGGTCACTGTATAATCTATCGGAGACAGATCCTTTTTATCCTTCAGAGGATTGGGGTATGCGATCTCCATTACCCTTTCTCCCGAAGCACTCTGAGAGAAGCATGTGACGGGCTTCTACTTCTTTGCCCCTTTTGATGGGATCATGGAGAAGTCCATCGGTGCGATGGGAACTTTCCTTTTCTGCTGACTTAAGTGCTGGGAGATCCAGGCTGGACTTATGGGAGAAGGACCAGAAACAGAGAAGGGGGCAGCTGCAGTAGTAGAAGGGAAAAACGTGGAGACACTTGGAGGCGGCATCGAGAGGGAGGCCGAGGAAGTGTTCACGGGAGGAAGAGATACTACAGAAGAGGAAGACATAGGAAGGGAAGGGAGCTCAGAGATGAGAGAAGAAATGGAGGGGGACAGGTCCGCGAGAGAAGAGAAGATGGACGAAGAAGCGGGAGGAATGGTAGAAGAAGGGGGAGAGGACACGACCAAAGGAATGGTCACTTGAGTCACTCGAGGAGGGGAAGGAGGAGAAGAAGAAGGGACAGAAGGGACCTCGGTTGTTGCAGTAGTGGCGACATCCTGAGTGGATGGGCCTATTGGAACATCTTCTTCTACTTCTTTCTCTGGAGAAGCCAGAGTTACAACTTGTTCGGGTGCAGCGGAAGGAGGACTTGCAGGAGCTTCCTCTTGAGTAGTGTTGGATTCACCCTCCTTACCTTTACCCTTGCCTTTAGGCTACTGTTTTGATCGAGGAGGTGTGTTACCCAATGGAGAGGTTGTGAAATCAACCCCGAGGTAGATGAGTCCGTTCATTCGGCACCAATGCTCTGTTCTACACAGAGTTTCTTTGACCCTTTCCTCAATTGTCTGAGGTGCTTTGGTTCTATCAATTACCACAAAAGGCCAATCATCCCCACCTGTGTCAAGATACACTTGATCCACTTCCTCTTTGGTAGTTTGGTAGCCTTTGGGGACGATGGCTACCCCGTACTAGATGATTTTTGCTAAGGCCAAATGAGAATGGTCCTTCCTTCTGAGCTCCACCTCATGATATAGGTCAATGTAGATATCCTCGATCTGAGGGATGTGGATCGGATCAAGCTTAGCCCTAGGCAGAAAATTTCTTAGGTCGAAGGTGGGCCTTACTGGGAAGTCATGTTTCAGATTCAGCAGCTCCAGCTCTGCAAACATGTCTTTCACCTTGTGGTGAGTGAGACATGTATATCTACCCACTGTGAGGGGGAAAGGAGTTCCACCCTTCTTTCTCTTGAGGCATTTCTCATGGTAGGTGACTAGCTGTCTTGACAGTTCTAACAGAATTAACTTAGGTCCAGCATACCTTGGTAGTCTAGTTGGCTCTCCCAAGAAGTTAGCCGCCCTCAGATAAGTGAATGTGGGGAATTGGGTGAACAGGGCCCCCATTTCTCAGTGGCTGCTACTATGCTCTTGGTCGTGCGACCGTAAGTCATATTCGGCCTCAACAGGCAGATGATGAAATAGAAAAATGCATCATTGATCTTTGTAAATTGAGGGATGCTATTTTCCAGCTTTAACTCTAGATAGTATTCATAAATTTTGACTTGGGGCCAAACCCCACTCCGCATCAGAGCTGGATAGTCCCTTTCTGAAGCTGCAGTGTAAACAACATAGGAATTCATGTAGAACCTCCCAGTTGTGGTAAATTGTTGTAGCTGCTCAGAGATTGTGCTGCTTATAATTTCTGCCCATTCAAAGCGTTGATCGGGCACATTTTTGTTCATTGTTTCTAAATACCACAACATCCATTTGTGGAAATAGTGGGCGTCAGGAAGCCCAAACACCCTGCTCAGGAACGTGATGGTGTCACTGAGCTCCTCTGAAAAATCACTGCGGTGAATGATTTGTGGCCAACAGGTCACCACCTTTTTGTTCTTCAGATAAACTTCATTCATCAGCTATATGTACTGATCTTCATTTTCATCCCAGGATTTGACACAATCTTCTCGGCTGACGGCCACAAAGTGCCGGTGATGAGGAATGCCGAGTATTATCTCAAAGTGGTGGGCAGTGAGGTTAATTATGACCTCGCCCTTCTCATTTATGACACATCTTGTGTCTTTATTGTAGCACCGGGAAACCACCATCATAAATTCATTGTTTACGGCACTGACTGGGATTCCTCCAGCAAAGTGCAGGGCACTGCCTATCAGCTTGTCCATCCATGGACTTCTTGTGACCTTCTGAGTCCTGACCCAGAACTCCTCCATATCAATATGACCCAACTCTGAGTCTCTGATGTCCAGGTCACACTCGGCCTGGGAGTCGGGCATTCTGACCCTCTGATACTTATACTTCATTTCTTCTTCTGTGAGCTTGGCCTTGCCTTTGGATTTGGTAGGTCTCTTGCTTGATGTTGACATATGTTCTTCTGAACTTAGCTGCTGATCTGCAAGAATAAGAAGTGAAACCCAATTGGAGAAAGCCATGTCAGCTGTTTGATTTTCCATTGAAATGCTGACAGAAGAAAGAGTTAGCAATTTTAAGGCCTCAGGGCGCATGGCGCATGGATATTGCAGGTTACAGAGCTAAACAGGTAAGGTGCATAGGAAAGGGATGTTGCAAGGGTTAAATCAGCGCCAAAGGGCGCATGGCGCATAGACACTGCAGGGTGCATTCTTTGTTTTTGTAAGCACAAGTGCGCCTGCGCCATGTGTATTTATTTTATAAAGGGCACAAATTATTTTCATGTTACACGGGTATAGAGTGCGCCAAAGGGCACAGGAATAATGTGTGTAACATCATATGTTCATGCGTCATAGGGGAACTTGGCGTGGCACATGGAAGGTCTGCACAACATGATGTTGTTGTGATGAGGGACGCGCCTGCGCCGTTTATAGTTTTGCATTTGGCGCATAGGAAAAGACTGCTACATGGATGTTGGGTGTGCCAAAGGGTGCAGAAATTAGTAATGTTGCACTCAAGTTTGATGCGCCAGTGGGCGCACGTTAGCGTTTAGTGGGGAAGTGCGCCAAAAGGGCGCATCTTATTATGATGTAGCGAGGGTAGGAAAGCGCGCCATTGGCGCAGCTGCTCATTGTGTAACAGGATGACAGATGCACCAAGGGCACAACTATTCTTGATGTTGCATGGTGCGCCAATGCGCAAAGGAGAAGGAAAATTCATTTTCCTTTTAAGGTTTGATCTTTCTCTAAGGGGTTCCACATATGGCTAAACTCCTTTTTATGCAGGGTTGCTTGGGGTGAAAGAAATAACTTTTAAACAAAAGGGGCCAAGCTTATTATAATTTTTAGAACAGAGCTTCCTCTACCAGCAGAAACGGAAAGAGGGGGAAAACATGTGGAAATATGGCAGGGGGAACAAGCTCATGATTTCATCCTTTTCAATCCAAATCATACCCACAAACAGCAAAAAACCACAAACATGAAGCACAAAAGAAACAAGACCTCTTACCCAAATATTTATAACGAAGAAATGCACGAATGGGTCCACAAAGTAATTCAAAAGTGACAGGGCAGTGCAGCGAGGCTCAGAGAAAAATCACATGATTTGCGTTGGTGACAATGATAGCACAGACGCGCCTATATATAGGCGAGGTAGCAATAAATGTGCCACCAACCTTTTCAAGTGGCGCACCAAAGGAGCTATCGACACGAGAAAACATGCACCCTTTGGCGCACCAAAACGCTTGTCAACACGAAGATATGTGCACCCATGGTGCACTGAAAGTGGTGTCGACAGAGGAATATGTGCGCCTTTGGTTCATCGAAAAGGGGCGTAAGAAAAGATATGTTGACAAGAAGGTGCACGCGCCTTGGCGTACGTAGGGAAGACTCAACAAGGGGAGGCACACCAAAATGCCTATTGACACAAGAAATCCTGTGCCAAAGGATTAAAAGGGGGCACATGAACATTTGATGTTGCATAGTGATTATATGCGCCCGCCCAAAAAGACCAAAAATGGCTAAGTTTGAAAAACTAGATTTCCCGGGAAGGGATTTGCAACGTTCCGAACGCAAGGGATCCCTGACGAGGGATCGGAACAAAATTTTCGGTATGGTTATCAGTAAAATTGCCCTTGCTAATTTTATGGGATAACACAAGAAGAAGTTGAGTTCTCACCAAGAATCAAGAAAATTGGAACAGCGTGTATGGTGACCAAGTGGTACAGTGAGAACTAACAAGCTACCCAAGGGACTTATCACCTTGGAGTCCATGTTTAACCCCAATGATCAGTTTAGAAAGGAGAAAGAAAACATTCGGGTCAAGAGAGAGGATTCAAGTATCCATCTTAGTAGAAGAGAACAAACCATTACAAATTGGAAGGATGACAACTGAACAAGAAAGGTATGAGTTCATACAACTGTATCAAGAGTTCCCTGATGTGTTTGCTTGGAGCTATGAAGACTTGAAAGGTTTCAATCCCAACTTAGCTCAGCATACCATCGAATTGGATCCAAATACTAAGCCTATCAGGCAAAAACAAAGACCAGTCAATCCACACATGGAGCCTCTCATGAGGAAAGAATTAGACAAGTTGATTGAGTCGAGGATCATATTCCCAATCAAGCATTCTAGTTGGGTTGCCAACTTAGTTCCAGTCAGAAAGAAGAGTGGAGAGATCAGATTGTGTGTTGACTTCAGAGACTTGAATAGAGCCTCTCTCAAGGACCATTACCCACTCCCTTCCATGGAGAAAATCTTGCAAATGGTGGCTGGCTCCGAGAGGTTTTCACTGCTTGATGGCTACTCAGGCTACAATCAGATTATGGTGAAGGAAGAGGACCAGTTCAAGATAGCCTTCACAACCAAATGGGGAACTTTTACATACAGGAAAATGCCATTTGGGCTGTCCAACACTGGTGATACCTTCCAAAGGGCAATGGACATGGCGTTCAAAGGTTTGATTAACAACGTGGTGCTGATTTACCTTGATGATATCACTATTTTTCTAAAAATGCAGCAGACCACCTCTCTCATTTGAGACAAGTCTTCACGAGGTGCAGGAGATTTGGAGTGTCTTTGAATCCTAAGAAGTGTATCTTTCTTGCACATGAAGGAAAGCTCCTTGGCCATATTGTCTCCAAAGAAGGATTAGCAATTGATCCAGAGAGGGTTGAAGCCATAAGAGCACTACCATTACAAGCCATAAGAAATCCCTTGAGTTTCTTGGGAAGGATAAAATTTGTTTGAAGGTTTGTCCCTGATTTTGCAACCCTTGTCAAGCCCATCACGAGAATATTAAAGAAGAGCATGGCTTTCAAGTGGACAGCAGAAGGCAAAGAGAGTTTTGAAGCAATCAAAGAAGCCATCTCCCAAGCACCAACTCTCATCAACCCGAACTTCTCCAAGGATTTCATCCTCTATGCATTTGGAGGTAATGACACTATTTCTACCATTTTGGTACAATGAGAACAAGGATAATGATGAGCAGCCAATTGCCTTCTTCAGCCAGAGCCTAGATGACTATGAGGTGAGGTACTCTTTTATTGAGAAGCATGTGCTGGCAGTAATCAGAAGCTTGAAGAAATTCAAGCATTTAATCTCAAACAACAAGGTCCAATTGCTGGTCTCAAACAGCTGGGGTTAAGGACTTCCTCCTCAACAAGGATTTGAATGAGAAAAGGGCAGGTTGGATCACCCATGTCATGGAGTATGACATTGAGATCAAGATCACCAAGCTGGTAAGAGGGAAAGGATTGTGTGAGCAGCTGGTTTTGGGGAAGCAAAGAGAAGTATGCAATGAAGAAGAGGCTGTTTTGACAGTCCAGGACAGCCATGAGCCAAGTGGCAATCAAGAAGAAGACGATGCTGCCCCCACTCCTTGCTGGACCCAAGGCATTATACACTTCCTAGGCACAGGCCTATGCCCTCCGGAGATGAGCAAAACCCAAAGAAGACACTTCAGATTGCAGGCTGTCCCATATGCCATTGTTGGAGTTTTGTACAAGAAAGATGTGAATGGAGTGTTCTTTGAGATGCATTAGCACAAATCAGATTCAAAGGATGTTGGAAGAGTTCCATGGTGGACCAGCTAGTGGTCATTTAGGCTGGTTATTATTGGCCTAAAATCTTCAAATGATTACTATGCATGGATCAAGAGGTGTACGCAATTGTGCATTCTTCACAGGAAAAGAGAGACTTGCTGCCCTTCCATTACATCCAATCTCAGTTGACCAGCCATTCATGCAATGGGGTTTGGACTTCATTGGAGTCATTAATCCCAATTCAAGCCAAGGGCACAAATAGATTTTGACAGCCACGGACTACTTCACCAGATGGATAGAAGCAGTAGCACTCAAAGAGGAAAATGAGTCTAGCATCTTAGACTTTTATGAGGGGATAACAACCAGATTTGGTGTACCTGCTACAATAATCTCTGATAATGCATTGGCATTCATTGGATCTAAGGTGACTGAGTGGGCTGTCAAGAACAGTATCTACCTAAGCACTTCATCAAACTATTACCCTCAAGGTAATGGCCAGGACGAGTCTACAAACAAGAACTTGTTGAGGATCATTAGGAGGACTCTTGACGAAAATCGAGAGGTCTTGGCATACCAAACCGAAATCAGCCTTATGGGTGATAGGATAACTCCCAAAAGATCCAGGTAACTCTCCATTCAAACTTGTATATGGAAGAGAGGCAATCTTGCCCATGTCGCTTGAGTTGCTAACATTGGAACTCATGAAGTAGATGGAGTTGCTAGAGTTTGAGCCCATGGAGGTGAGGTATGCAGAGTTGATGGAGCTGCAAGAGATCAAAAATCAGGGATCCCAAGCAATGGAAAAGGATCAAGCTTTGATCAAGAAGACCTTTGATAGAAAGGCCAAGGATAGATCTTTTGAGGTTAGATATCTAGTGTTGAAAGGGATGTGGATAGAGAAAAACCGGGAAGGCATTCAAAATTTGATGCCCTTTGGAGTGGCCCATACATGGTCACGAAGTGCAAGAATAGCAATGCTTTCCAATTGGCCTCATTGGATGGTGAAGAACTGCAGATTCCACTCAATGAAATCTATCTCAAGCGTTGCTTCTAGAAGGAAATTTATCACCTTGTAAATATTAGATTAGGTTTTCATTCCTCCAAGTGCTTGTGCACATTGTTTCTTTGTAGGTTAGTTGTGTTTTCCCTAAGTGCTTTGGCACGACTTGCTGTCCATAGAGATGTTTTACTGATCCTTACTCCCATCAGGTGATATTCCATCTTCCTCCTTGCACATTCTGAGTCAGTTAGGGGTTCTAAACAGAATATCTCATGACTCCATGCCCAATGGATGCTTCAGGCAACTGGTAACTTCATCTAGCAGGCAGATGACCCCACTGAGTCGCCAAATTGTTATCCAAAATTCACCCCCAGGGTAAATTTGATAACATGCATTAAATTCTTTGGTCCCGAGCAAGATAGATTGATTCAAGGTAAAAATCATGTTTCTGGGGTCCCCACGGCTTTTTTCTTTAACTCTCCTGTCCAAGAAGAAAAGAGCAAGTTCTAAAAAAGGGTGAAAAAGTTGCAAAAACAAGCTTGGGGCAGAAAAAATCATGAAAATTGGCTAAGTCCTAGTCCAGGCGGTCCTTGGGATAGTTGGGACATCGGGCGTGAATCGGTCGAAAGGCCGCCAGGCGGTCCGCGTAGTAAAGGGACATCCGGGCCATGGGGACGCGTGGGACGCGAAAGGGCAAATCGGCCGAAGGTAAAAACAAATTGACTAAGCTGGTGCGAAGCAGTGCAGGACATCTAGGCCGTGAGGACGCGAACCACCTGGATCGGCCAAAGCAGAGAACTTTCATCCGGGATAGTTGGGACAAAGGGACGTGGAGGACGCGGAGAGCCAGAAGAGTTGAGAGCCAATGAAAGCGTGCCACGTGTCTTCACCTCAAAGAGGGACAGGGAAGCCCGAATCACGCGGATTGGAGAAATTTGTCCCAGACGGTTTGGGACATACGAGACAAAAATACGTGAGGGACGCGAAGACCTAGAAAATCTGCCAACGAATCGAATGTGACGCGTGTCATAAGGGGAGGCTTGATAAAAATTTTGACTAAGTGTTTTTGGCCGAGTTTTAAAGGGAGCGAGTTGGGAGCGTTGGCCGAGCAATAAAAAGAGGACGTGGTGTCCTAAGGCGAGGGAGTATGGAGCTCGGGGAGGACTTGGAGAATTTGGCAAATTTTTTGGCCAAAAACTAAAAGGTAAAAGATGCCCCGCACCTGTCAACCAACCAAAGCGTGCCACGTGTCCCAAGTGGCGGGGCATGGGGAAAAAAATGGAAAATTTTCCAAAGAGTTAAAAAGGTCAAAATTTCAAGGGAAAGCCCGTGGAAAGGTGGAGGAGAGAGAATTGCTCAATGAACCAGCACCTGACACGTGGCATCCGACCGGTGGAGCGTGGAAATTTTTCAAAAAATTTCCAAAATGAAAAAAGGTCAAAATTTAAAATTTTTTGCCCGACATCCGTTTTTTGGGCCGTTTTGCCCTAAAACTTCAGACCTTCATATCTTTTGATCCAGAGCTCAGATTTGCACGTTCTTCATATCATTGGAAAGCTTATGAAATTCTCTATAGGATTTCATGGTCAATTTTGAATTTTGGTTTAGTTTCAAGAGAGAAAATTCAAAAACGGCTCTGGTACGTGTCCATGGGCAGAAATGACCTTTCAGCGACCAAATTTAATGCAGGATGGGTCGCATTCTCCTCCAATTCAGGTCAAAAATGACAGGGTATGGGTTTGTAAGGTCCCCCATGTTGTTTTAATGCATTTGCAATCAATGAGGAATGGGCTCCCACGTTTTGTACATTTTCTCTCTCCTGGGCTCGACCCATGCAATGTAAAAGCCAGATTTGGCTCATTTTCTTGAGTGGAACACTTTTGGCATAAGAAAACTTCTTCTTTCACCTCCAGCAAGTGATTGTTGCAAGAATCAGACCTCTTCAAAGATTGTAACAGTTTTCTACCTCTCTGAGGTTGTAATGCAGTGGTTTTGACATTGGAAATGATAATGCAAGCTTTGTGAATGGGTTTCAATCCTTTGTTTGTATTATTTGCTTCATTTCAGATCCTAAATTATATCTTATCATCCTGTGTATGTTTTATGTTGCAATCTTTGGTTTGTGTCTATTTGCATGACAAAAATATTCACCACTCCTTTTGGTGCATCACCATCTTTAGTTAGTTTCAATTTTTACACTTTTATCCCTGTCTCCTTGCAATTTAGAGTAGGATTAGGATCTGAACCTCTATAGTTGTGCAAGCATTAGATCTAATTAGAGGAGTTTGAGGAACCAACCTCTAAACTGAAGATTCCTCTCTCAGTTTCACAAGTCCCACACCTGAAGAAAGGATTCCATATTGTGCAATCACACTGGATGCTAGTATGATCAAACTAGAAATCGATTAACATCCGGGGGTCTTTGTGATTTTGCACTAACACAAACATTTGCTTCTTGACTAGGTACAACATATCCCTCGATTGAGTCATGTAGAATTATTCTTGTAAATATCCATTGAGAAATACACTTTTACGTTTATCTAATGGACTTTCTAACCAAACTGTGTAGCTAGAGAAAAGGTCATTACGATCATTTCGATCTTACATTGGAGAAAATGTATCCTTGTAGTAAATGCCTTATTTTTGGTGCATACCCCTTTGCTACTAGTCTCCATTTTTCTTGTCCACTGTCCCATCTACTTTATACTCTATTTTGAATATCCATCTGCATCTAATGAGTTTCTTCCCTGGTGGAAGATCGACAAGATGCCAAGTATTGTTTTTCATTACTGAGTTATACTCAACATCCATGGCATCTTTACAAGATTTTGACTGTAGGGATTCCTGGATAGTAGAGGGATCATCAGGCTCAATAACTCTACTCATCAAAGAAAATTTCACTTCTTCTCTTGCTTTACTACGAGTCCGTGGTCCAGGGGTGGATGTATTTGGTGGAGCATCCATTATTGCATCTCGTAACATGCTAGTATACCACTTGGGCATACATTGTACTATTCCCATGGGTTGTGGTTCTATCAAATCATCACCATCATCCCCATCATTACTTTCATCATCTATGGGAACATCAACTTCATTTTTACAATTGGTGAAGGATCTACATCAGGTGAGTCTGGAGGAGGAGTCTCTTCTTCCTTCTTCTCAAAGAACTCAACATCTTTTCTAGTGTAGACTTTCCTAGTCTTCAGATCCATTAATATGTACCCAAGATTTTCTTTAATTTACCTAATGAAGATGATTTTTATTATTTCATATCTAACTTCTTTCTTTTCTACTTGGGTATATGCATACTTTCTTTGCACCTAAGTACTTTGAGGTGTGTAACAGATGGTTTCCAATTTCATGATGCTTCATGTGGAATTACTCATTCAAGAGATGTTGTGGGCACTCTATTCAACAAATATACTGTCATCTTTGTTGCTTCTACCCAGAATATATTTTATAGTCCAAAATCATTGATCATGGATCACACCATTTCCATGATAGTATGATTTCTTCTCTCAAAAACACCATTTTGCTATGGTGTGTGTGGAGGAGGCATTTTTCTACAAAACCCATAAGCTTGTAGGTAGTTTTTGACCTCATCACTGGTGAATTCCCCCCCTCGATCTAAGAGGAGAGTTATGATGTGATGACCAATTTAGTTCTCAACAGCCATTTTGAATTTATTGAAGGTTTCAAAAGCTTCACATTTCTTGCGAAGATAATATATCCACATTTTTGTGAGTAGTCATCAACACAAAGCATGATATATTGGAACCCAAAATGACTTGGTTGGATCAGACCAGTAAATATCGGTATGAACCAATTTAAGCTTACCATGAGCTTGATATGTAATTTTTCTGGAACAAATCTCGTGTTATTTTCCTACAAGGAAGTGAGGAAATTTATTTGTATCCTTCTAAAGAGATGGTAAACCATTTACCATATTGTGTCGGTGAAGTGTCTCGAGATAGTTAAAACTAATATGACCAAGTCTCCGATGCCACAATTGTGTAGAGGTAGATTTCTTATCCATAAGTTCTGATCATCTCTATGGACAAAATCAAGTTGGAACATGCATCCCACATTGGAGGATTTTGTAACTATTTTCAAGCCTCATGATTTGTCTTGAATTAAACAAAATTTCTTACCAAAATGAATATCAAATTCAAATTTTAGGTTATGATCAAGGAGTTGACTGAGTGACAACATATTTTTAGTCAACTCAGGGACATATAAAACATCTGAAAATCTACAATTATGTGAACCAAGAGGTATGGAAATGTTCCCAATCCCTAAACTTTGTATGAAGAATCATCACCTAACAAAACATGGTTTTTTGAAGGTGTGTCCCTCATTGAAGTAAATCAGTCTCTATGGCCAGTCATGTGCTTAGAGGCTCCCAAATCAACATACCAAATATCACTAGATGGCATGGAAGGTTCACTTGATTGAGCAGTGTATAAGTAGTCTTTAGTATCTCGAATGTTATTCTTTCTCAACAATATTTCCTTCTCGATGGGGTCTTCTTTTCCGGTTACCCTTTTTTCGCCCTTGATTGTAGTTTATGTAGATTGAGAAACAGGGACGAAGCCTGTGTAGTTTTATTAATCTCAATCAACTAAAAAATTACAGTGAATAGGCTGCAATATTTATAGATATTGCACAGCCAAATACATCTGGGAGAATGAGTTACACAGGCGCAACCAAATGCCAGAATAAACAAGCTTCCAAATCACCCGGGAAGCAACAATTACATAAAAACAAATATATTGTTGAAAACAATATAACAGTGTATACAGACAAATATGGTTGATTAACCATATAACAATATAACCATTTAATTAACAAAATTAATTAAATAATTCAACTATGCATAATTAATATTTAGGATAATAAAATTTATCCTAACATTCCCCCCCTTAATTGTGCATTGTCTGAAGAGATGAGGAGAGAAATGCTCTGAACAACTCGAACTTGTCACGTGCAAGTGACTTTGTGAAAATATCTGCTCGTTGTTTAGCCGTTGGAAAAAATTGAAGCTGGATGTTGTGCTTTAACACATGTTCGCGTATGAAATGAACCTGAACTTCAATGTGCTTTGTTCTCTCATGAAAAACTGGATTGCGAACAAGTTTGAGAACACCTTCATTGTCAACATACATGGTGGTCGGTTTGTCTTGTGGTATTCCAAGTCCTTCCAGTATGTGATGTAGCCAAATCGCTTCACAAACAAACAGCCTTCTTGCAGTTAACGATACTGAAACCTTACGTGGAAGAGCGAGAAACAAAGTGTTGTTTCTTACTTCCCCATGATATTGGTCTAGATCCCATAAAGAATACAAATCCAGAAGTGGATTTTCTATCATCAATGTTACCTGCATGATCTGAATCGAATATCCAGTCAAGAAGAAGTTTTCATTCTTCTTGTATTCTAGACCAAGATCCACTGATCCTTTGAGATATCTCAAAATGCGCTTTGCTGCTTTCCAATGACAAATTTTGGGTTCCTGCATGAACCTGGATAGATAGCTCACTGCAAAGCTAATATCTGGTCTAGTGTAGGTCAGGTAAATGAGACTCCCAATCAGCTGCCGATAGAGAGTGGCACTTACCTCAGGAGATGGATCTGAACGAGATAACTGTAATCTGTTCTCCATAGGTGTAGCAATTGGTGTGCAATCCATCATCCTAAACTTCTCGAGCGTTGTCTTGGTATATTTCATCTAAGAAACAAAGATATGATTCTCTTTCTTCCATACTTCTAGTCCAAGACAATAGTGCATAAGCCCGAGATCTGTCATGTTGAATGATCGCTTAAGATCTTTCTTTGTTTCATCAATCATCTTCATTGAACTGCCAGTGATGACTAGATCATCGACATAAACTACAACAATCACCATCTCCCCCCCTTGCTTTTTGAGGTAGAGATTGGGATCATATGGATTTCTGACGAATCCATGTTATACGAGATGCTCATCAATCTTGATGTACCATGCCCGGGGTGCCTGTTTGAGGCCATACAGAGATTTCTTGAGTCTGCATACCTTTTCTTCTTGACTAGGTACAACATATCCCTCAGGTTGAGTCATGTAGACTTCTTCTTGTAAATCTCCATTCAGGAAGGCACTTTTTACGTCCATTTGGTGAAATTTCCATCCAAACTGAGCAGCTAGAGCAAAGATCATCCTGATCGTTTTGATCTTAGCTGTGGGAGCAAATGTCTCCTCATAGTCAATGCCTTCTTTCTGTGCGTACCCCTTTGCTACAAGTCTTGCTTTGCACTTGTCCACTGTCCCATCTGCTTTGTACTTAGTTTTGAATATCCATCTGCATCCAATGGGTTTCTTCCCTGGTGGAAGATCGACAAGCTGCCAAGTGTTATTCTTCATCACTGATTGATATTCAGAATCCATGGCATCTTTCCAAGCTTTTGACTGTAGGGCTTCCTGGACTGTAGAGGGCTCGTCTGATTCAATGACTCTACTCATCAAAGCAAAGTTAACTTCTTCTCTTGCTTTACTGTGAGTCCGTGGTCCAGGGGTGGATGTATCCGGTGGAGCATCCAGTCTTGCATCTCGTAATGTGCTTGTACACCATTTAGGCATATGTTGACTGTTCCCATGGGTTATGGTTCTATCTGATCAACACCATCATCCTCATCATCACTTTCATCTTCTGAGGGAACATTAGCTTCAGTTTTTACAACTGGTGAAAAATCTACATCTTGCGAGTCCGGAGGAAGAGTCTCGCTTCCTTCTTCTCGAAAAACTCAACATCTCTGCTTGTGTAGAATTTTCAGGTCTTAGGATCCATCAATCTGTACCCAAGAGTCTCTTCACTGTATCCAATGAAGATGAGATTTTGTGACTTCATGTCCAATTTCTTTCTATTCTGTTTGGGTATGTGCATGTTGGCTTTGCACCCGAATACTCTGAGGTGTGCAATGGATGGTTTCCTTTTTGACCATGCTTCTTGTGGTGTAATTCCATCAAGAGTAGTTGTGGGCGCTCTGTTTAACAAATACACTATTTTTTTGCTTGCTTCTGCCCAAAATGTCTTTACAAGTTCGGAATCATCGATCATGCATCACACCATTTCCATGATAGTATGATTTCTTCTCTCGACAACACCATTTTGCTGCGGTGTGTGTGGAGGAGGCATTTGTCGACGAATCCCGTGAGTTTGTAGGTAGTCTCTGAACTCATCACTGGTGAATTCCCCCCCTCGATCTGAGCGGAGAGTTCTGATGTGATGACCAGTTTCTTTCTCAACTGCCACTTTGAACTTTTTGAATGTTTCAAAGGCTTCACTTTTCTTGCGAAGACAAAAAATCCACATTTTCCGTGAATAGTCATCAACACAGAGCATGAAGTACTGGAACCCTGAATGACTTGGCTGCATTGGACCACACAGATCGGTATGAACCAGGTCAAGTTTACCATGAGCTCGAAAAGTACTCGTTTGGAATGAAACTCTGTGTTGTTTTCCTACTAAGCAGTGAGGACACTTGTCTATATCCTTCTGAAGAGATGGTAGCCCATGTACCATATTACACCGGCGAAGTGTTTCGAGATATTTGAAACTTACATGACCAAATCTCCGATGCCACAACTGAGCTGAGGTGGAGTTTTTAGCCATAAGTGCTTGATCATTTTTGTGAATGAAATCAAGTTGAAACATTCGTCCCACATTTGAGGCTTTTGCAATTATTTTCGAGCCTCTGGATTTATCTCGAATCAAACACATTTTCTTGCCGGATTGACTATCAAAGTCAATTTTCAGGTTGTGATCTAGGAGTTGACTGACCGAAAGAAGATTCTTTGTCAACCCAGGGACATATAGAACATCTGATAGTCTGCATTTGCGTGAACCAAGGGGTAGAGAAATGTTTCCAATCCCCTGAACTGTATATGAAGAATCATCTCCCAACAAAACATGATTTTTCAATGGCGTGTCCCTCATTGAAATAAACCAGTCTCTGTGGCCGGTCATGTGTCGAGTGGCTCCCGAATCAACATACCAGACGTCACTAGATGACGTGGATGGTTCACTTGAGCGAGCAGTGAACAAGAAGTCTTCATTATCTGACTAATCTTGTTGCTCAGCAATATTACCTTGCTGGTGGGGTCTTCTTTTCCAGTTCCCCTTTTTCTCTACCCGTGATAGTTGTTTGAATGTCCCTTGTAAGTTTTTTTGTTGTTGTGGTCCATAATTGCTTGATGAACCTTTCTTATATGTGTTAAACCAACATTCTTGCAAGTCATGTCCTCTTTTGCAAATTGGACATCACTTCTTCGTTGATTGTCCCCATGATAATCGATTCGATGTGGGGACTTCTGATAGGATTTAGGTTTTCCTTTACCTTTTCCTTTCCATTTTTGATGTGAAGACAGTGCCTGCTCCTCTTCATCATCCTTGTTGTGCATTGCTTCCTCTTGTTGCAGTAGGTTTACTAGCTTGTCAAAACTAATTGTTGTATCTGACAAGTTTAGAGTTGTGACAAAAATGCGGTAAGAAGAGGGGAGAGCTCTCAGAACAATGGGAACGAGAGATTCATCTTTGACCTCTTCTCCTAGGGCTAGAAGTGAAGCCCTCAACTCTGCAACTCTTCTTAGGAAGGCTTCAATTTTCTCATTCTGTTTGAATTTCAATGTATGTAAATCGACTGCAAATTGAGTATGACATTCTTGTTCTTGGCCTCATATATTGGCCTCAGCTTATCCCACGCTTCTTTTGCTGATGTGGCATCGCGAATGTGGGCTTGCACATCGTCAGACACTCCAAACAAGATGATGAGTTTTGCTTTCTGATCTGCTCTATCAAATTGTCATTGTTGTGTTGCATCCGTTGGTGATCTGGTTAGAGTACCAGTCACAATAGGCCAGATTTCTTCAAACTCAAGCTGTGTCTTGATTTTTGTCTTCCAAGTAGCATAGTTGCTTCCTCTGAGCAATTGTGAATCTAGAAGAAAAAATTTGGGGGCATTGGTGCCCATTTTGTAGAGATCACTGACAGGGTTTGGCTCTTATCACTCCAGGTATTAGGTCTCCCAATCTATATACCGTCAGTCTGATATACCGAACCTTTCTATATACGTGCCCTTCCGATATACCCGTCGTGCACGTGGAAGAAGCTTTCCCTTTCTATATACCCGGCAGACGTGAAAGAGGTGTTAACGCACGTGAAAGAATTCGATACGTGATACCAAGCGATCGATGGGGTCTCGTGCGATTATTGACACCGGCTCAAAGAAATATCCTCATACGCGCACGTAACTTTGCTATATACTCGAGATAATTTCTCAGTCCGGATTTATGTCTTGCAATCGTTCATGACGGATGGGATGGTTCATAGTGTGTGCATTGTGACCTTATTACTCCCGTCGATTTATAGGGACGATGCCTAGATGACGTTGTTGTAGCTATATTAGGTGTTAAGTGCAGTAGTAGTCGTGACGGCTTTACCCGTAAGTGCTTCCTAGAGGCACTGTATATACCGAACGCTGCGAATGAGATCTAGGATCTCGTGAGTGTTACTGAGTAACCAATTTTCTTGTTTTTATTACAATTACGCGGTTTCGAGTAGTTATAAAGTTTTTAGATTGACTATGGCAACCTACAAATTAGTACAATATACAGTACAATTTGAATAACAGTGAAAAAAAAATTTGATTTCGGGGTCTGGTGACCTCCTGAGCCCAATACGACCCAAAATGCTAAAAATTGCAAAAAAATAGCTGAAAATGCAATTTTTAGATGGGTCTCCTTTTGCAAAAAATGTCTGGAATGAAAAAACAGACCAGTTGGGAGAAAATTTTTTTACCCTAAATTAGGGATTTCTCCGCTAAATTTAGTTAGTTGTAACTAAATTCAAAAAAGTCTGCTAAATTTAGCAGTTCTGCCAAAAAATCCGCCAGATGCAAAAGGAGAGTTTTTGAGTGTTTTTGGTGGGATTTGATCCTCAAACCTCTCACTCCCAAGGCGCATGCACTAACCAACTTGCCCACTTAGGGCGCTTGGGCTATGAAAGGAAGCAAATTGTATTTAATGATAAGTAAAATTGACTTACCTTTAAAAAAATGTGACTTGGTGAGCCTCCACGTGGCACATGCTGGTGAAGAGGCGTTTTAGGGTTGTATTTGCCTAAAAAACGGATCTGAAGCTTTATTTCCTTGCTCAGGCCGCATTTCCTTGCTCAGGCCGCATTTTCTCCTTGGCTGCGTTTTTGAGCTTTGCACGCACTGTACAGGCCGTATTTTTGCTGTATTTTTTTCCTTGGCCACGTGTTTTAATGCCTGGGCACGTGTTTTATTGCCTGGGTGGTGTTTTTACATGCTTGGCCACGTTTTTTATTGTTTTTGATCACCAACAGTCAGCTGGAGACAGAGAAAGGCGCGGGCAAGGAGAAGGACATGTTTTTGCTCCAAAAAAACGTTTTTACTTGTGCAGGCCGCGCATGGGCGCATATGATAAAAAAAAACATTTTTTTTTTCCTTGTACAGGCCGATTTTGCTATGTATTTGTTCGTTGTTCTTCCTCCCTTTCTTTTTCTTTTGTGCAGGTCCGTGGCAGAGCATCAAATAGCCGCTGCGCCCCTTCTTTTATTGTTTTCTTTTCTCTGTGTATTGATCAGAACGTGGAGTGGCCGTTTTTGCAGAGAAAAGACTCGATCCTCAAGCACATGATGTTCAGTTTGATCTGTGCAAGACAAGACTCGGCTGGGGCTTGATGAATAGCTCAATAGACCTCCAAAACAAGCAAAACAACCTCCAAATACAGTAGATACTAAATGATTCTCTAATTTAGAGACAAAACCCTTATTGGGAAAAAAAAAAAAATTATTATTATTTTCAATACCTGGAGCAATTTTTGCCTGGTGCTGAGTGCACCAGTGCAAAAAAAAATTGCGTTCCAAACACCTGGAACGAACTGGGGGATGTGGAAAGGCAGAGATGAGGCTGGGAGGTTGCAGGAGGCTGCACAGGCTCTCTATTGCTGCATACTCTTCTCCAATCTTCTCTATTTCTGCTGCATTCTTTTTCCACTCCTTCACAGGGCCAGAATTTCACTCTGGTACCAAATGTAGATTGAGAAACAGGGACGGAAGCCTGTGTAGTTTTATTAATCTCAATCAACTAAAAAATTATAGTGAATAGGCTGCAATATTTATAGATATTGCACAGCCAAATACATCCGGGAGAATGAGTTGCACAGGTGCAACCAAATGCCAGAATAAACAAGCTTCCAAATCACCCAGGAAGCAACAATTACATAAAAACAAATATATTGTTGAAAACAATATAACAGTATGCATACAGACAAATATGGTTGATTAACCATATAACAATATAACCATTTAATTAACAAAATTAATTAAATAATTCAACTATGCATAATTAATATTTAGGATAATAAAATTTATCCTAACAGTTTATATGTACCTTGTGAGATTTCTAGTATTGAGGTCTAGGGTTTCTTGACGAACCTTTCTTATAAGTGTTATATCAACAATATTTCAATTCTTTTCCTCTTTTGTAGATTAGACATTTCTTCTTTTGTTATTTGTACCCTTGTTGATTCCGATTCGATATTGGGACTTTTGATAGGAATTATATTTTCCTTTTTCTTTTCATTTCCATTTTTGATGAAAAGAAAGTTTCTTCTCCTATTCATCATCCTTACTATACATGGCTTCCTCTTGTTGTACTATATTTACCAATTTGTCAAAACTAACTTACGTATCTGACAAGTTTAGGGTTTTCAAAAAAATGTGGTATGAAGAAGGGAGGGATCTCAGAACAATTGGAATGAGAGCGTCATCAGTGACCTCCTCTCTTAGGGCTAGAAGTGAAGCCCTCAACTTTGTAACTCTTCTTAAGAAATCTTTGATTTTATCATTTTGCTTAAACTTAAGTGTGTGTAACTGACTCTACAAATTCAGTATGACATTATTATTTTTAGCCTCGTACACCATGCTTAACTTATTCCATGCTTTTTTGGCATATTGAATATGGGTTTGCACATTATTGGACACTCCAAACAAGATGATGAGCTTGGATTTCTGATCTGATCTATAAAACTATCATTTTTGTGTTAAATCAGTAGTTGATCTAGTTAGAGTACCATTCACAATAGGCCGGATCTCTTCAAACTCAAGTTGTGTCTTTATTTTTGTCTTCTAGGTATCATAGTTGTTTTCTCGAGTATTTTTGAATCGGAAGAAAGAATTTTGGGGCATTGGTGTCCATTTTGCAGAATTCGAAAGGGTTAGGCTCTTATCACTCCAAGTATAAGGTCTCCCAATATATATATATCATCATTCTAATATACTGAACCTTTCTATATATGCACCATTATGACATACGTGTTAGTACATGAAATAATCTCACCCTTTCTATATACCGGGAGGTACATGAAAGAGGTGTTATAATACGTGAAATAATTTGATACATGGAACCAAGACTATACTTGAAAGGTGTCTCGTGTGATTATTGACACTAGCTTAAAGAAATATCCTCATACATGTGTGTAACTTCGCTATATACATGGATAATTGCTTAGTCTAGATTTAGGTTGAGCGATCATTCACAGATGGATGAGATGAATCATAGTGTGTGCACTATTTCCTTATTACTCCCCATCAATTTAAAGGGAAAATGCCTAGATGACGTTGTTGCAGCTATATTAGGTATTAAGTGTAGTAGTAGTCATGACAACTTTACTCATAAGTGCTTCCTAGAGGCATTTTATATCCGAGTCTTTGTGAATGAGATCTAGGATCTTGTGAGTGTTTTTAGAACCAAATTTCACTATTTTTATTACAATTCTCTGTCAGTTTTTGAGAATTTAAAATGTTTGCGGTTGACTATGAAAACTGAAAATTAGTACAATACACTGAAGCATACAATTACATTCAATTTTTTTGAAAAATTGAATGGAAAGCATTTTTTTTGTTTTTTGGGCCTTGGTGGCCTCTGGAGCCCAAAATGGATCTTTGAGGAAAAGACCATTAAAAATTTTCTCAAAATGAAGTTTTTAGATAGCCGTCCTTTAGTAAAAAATGCTCAGAATGCAAAAATATGGAGAGTGGAAGATTTTTTTTACCCTTTTTTAGGATTTTCTCTGCTAAAAATAGAGGCTTGTTTAGTTATAACTAAGGCTTTAGAGGTGGTTTTTGGCTATTTATCTTGCCACATTTGGGGGGAGCTGTTATATTTTAAAATTGTTTTAAATTTTTGGTTTATGTGGATGTCGAACCAAGAACCTCCCACACCTAAGTCGTTCCTTCTAACCAACCTAGCCAACAATGGACATATGCTATAAAATGGAGCAAACTCAATTTGAATTAAATTGGAAATCACTAACCTTTTAAGTGGCTTGACATTGTAGAGGAGATAATCCACATGGCATGTGTGCTAGAAAGGGAGAGGATTAGGGTTTGCAAAAATGGAGGATCTTCATGCCTTTTTTCCGCTTGTGCTTTGATAATATCCTTTGATCTCTCTTATTCGTTTCCACCACTATTTTTTATTGTTGTTTTTATATTGTAGGTTCACTAATTAATAGAGATTATCTTTCTTCGCTATTTTTTTGTTTTCTATGTGTATGATTTCTATTTGATATGTGTTGACACCATTTTATTTTCCATGCTTTGTATACGGGTTGCAAGGAGGACATTCGAGATCCACCATTTTGAGGCGGGGTTGTTGTTTCTTGCCACTTTGGTTTGGAACTCTTCCTAGTTTAGAGGAGTGCTCGACGGTGTTGAATGACCTCATTTGTTATCGCAAGTGAGGATGGATGTGAAGTAGGAGGCTCATCCCAAATATGGATTGACTGTAATGTCCAAACTCGGTAGAGGGTCACTGCTTCGACTTGTGAAGAGATAGACCCAACTTGTTTCACAATAAAATGAAAACTCGTTCTTGTGGCGGCTTGGTGTACTCACTATTTTTGAACAGCTCCCTCCAATTCTTTCTTTTAGGATAGATCCATGTTATGAAACATGGATTTGGTCTATAAATCACCCAAAAATAATACAAAATGGTCTGGTTGTGTAACTCAACCCGACCAATCCACTATCTTTAGAGACATGACTCAAATTTCTTGTGGTCGATCGGCTCGGGTGTTAAATGTGATTTAGCCTTCGACATGAGACTAGATCCGATCAAGACATATACTCAGTAGTCAACAAATAATCCATCTCACCATGTAATGTAACCGACACTGGGGTAAGCAATGAGCTCGGTGGGTGGCTCTGTAGTCAAGTCGTCCAAGAAATCGATGGAGAACTAGGTTAATATCTCGGTCACCAAACAATGCAATATATTCAACTTGGTATCCTCTAAATTTGATGTTGCTTCTAGTGTTAGTTGTAGCTAACATAGTCACTAATTTTAGTGATGAAACCCTAGATATTAAATAGGAGGTTATAGGGACACAGGATGGGGTGGGAAGTCAGCAGGGGCCGGGAAGTTGCAGGAGGCTGCATAGGATCTCAATTGCTGCAACTACTTCTCCAAGCTCCTCAATATTTTTTTCTCTCTCTCTCTCTCTCTCTCTCTCTCTCTCCAAGATTATCTGTCATAGGTCTAGATTATCCTGCTCTAGTACCAAATGTAAAACAGGATGGAAGAATGGGATCTTTTTATTAATAATCATTAAATCAAATACAATATCGGTGTTGTAGTATTTATACATATTAGACAATAATATACAAACAAATAATGATGTTACACAGTGCAACAATAAAATAGAAAACATAAGCTTCCAAAATATATACGAGAAGCACAAAAATATTGTTACAACTACGTAACAATATAACCTACTAAATAATATGAAAAATATGGTTATAAAACCATATAACAATATACAAACTAATTACCTCAATACATAATTAATTAATTAAGGAAATATAATGCATAAATTAACCTAATAATTTAATAATAGAAATATAAATATTTCATATTATTAAATATTAAACTATTTATTAGTGATGGACCCATATACATTAAGGGTTGACTGGACCACTTACTCATTATGTTGAAACATATTCCATACACACATCTATTACATTTCTTTACATTTAGCTTACTTACTCACTATAAAGTGACACACAAAAGAGCCACCTAGGGCATGATTCCAAACACACACATAGAAATAAACCTGGGTTTGAGATGTAGTGTAACACTTAGTCGTAAGTTCACCATTGTGACACTGAGGATAGTATGACCCCTCATTTTACATCTTTCTTTTTAGGATTTGATGTTTATTTGAGGGTTTTTAGGTTCATATTTCATGTTAGGTTTCCAATGACCTCAAAGATCTTGTTGTGACCTCAGAGTGAAAAAATATGAATAATAAAGAACATCTTTTCCTTGAGTTTTTTACAGACCTAGGTACCCGAAACATGCCTAAGGTTCCTATGGGCACCCCTGTCTCACTATAGGTGCCCTAGTCTAGCATATCTTTCCATATCTATATTTTTGGGTCTCGTGTGACCTCCTGCTACTCTTTTCACACCGGTCAACACTTTGGTACACTCCAAATTTTATTGTGAATTAGATAAGTACCTCTTTCTCCTCTTTGAAATTAGGGTTTCATAATTTATTTCTTAGTTTCTTAGGTGTAATTTATGTACTTAATTACATATTTATTTTAATACTATAATAGCATCAAATTACACATAAATCCACATTTTAGCTTAATCAGTTTGGAAAAGGTTGTTTAAATACATTTATGAATTGATTAGGAGGTGCATTTAGATTGTCTAGTTATAAATCACCTCAATCAATGAGATCTTGAAGCACATTTATAAAAGAGTGACATTTTTCAATGTCATGTCCTCGAACCTTGTGCTATTTGAAATAATCTTATTCTCTATACGAGGATGGCTTAGGGATAATTTCATCAATAGGTTGAATAGGAGGGATTTTTTTCATGTGAGTAGCGATGCGTTTGTAAAAATAGAGTTGTTAGACTCCTCCAAAGGTGTGTATTTTTTAGGAGTTCGAGATCATTCAAAGTCTGAGAAAATCTTAGATGTAGTTTTCAAAATGACTGCATTTGCCAAAACTTTGGATTTTTCACTATTGAAAAAGCTCTTAGAAGAGTCAGTTTTAGGATTTTTGGATTGTATTTTAACTTTACCATCTTCAAGGGCTTAGAGTTCCAATGACCATGGTAAAAGATTCATCAAATTTTTGAAATGATTGGATTTGAAGTGTGGATGGTATGTTTTTTGCGTAAGACCAAGTGAATAAATCAGTCAATTCAATTGATGCTGGGGTAGAGAGAAGGAAAACTAATTAGTTATTCCTCTCCATCTAATGAAAAATTATTCAATAGATTCATCCTCAAAATATTTGATAAAATATTAGTTGATGATGGATATATTTTATGCGATGTTGATAGAAAAATGTTCTAAGAAAAGTTGTGATAACTATGAAAATGAATAGAGAGAGTGTTGATGGATTTTGTTATACTAATTAAGAGGAGGCCTAGCTAATGACGTTAGTACTTTCCTTAACATGAGGTCTTAATGGTGATCTATGAGGTAGTAGGAATGTTAGAAGTCCCTAAGATGCTGTCTGTGGATATTCATTATTATAAAATTTGATAAATTTTGGAAGCTCCCTATGAGGGGGATATGATTTAAATGGAACTCGATGGGTTGATGGGATCATTAAAAATATATTCGCAAGAAAATTTTATTTTAGGTTCCATGTAAAGTAGCAACTTCTAGGTTGGCGATTATACTCATCAAGGATTACATGGGGTCATTCTCAATAGTTTGGATGTTTTTCGAGGAAGGATTGTCATGTCTATAAATAAGGGGATTTTATTGTTCATATTGATGGAATGGTTAAAAAGGGGTTTGAAAAGGCGGAGGTTTCGGGTATGTTGTAAGTTTGTCAATAAAATAATGATTGGGAGGAAGATTGGATATACTCATAAGGATGGGGAATAAAAGTGTTGATAAGGGGTTGCAAAGGTTGTGGATTCTTCAAATATGGATGCGAGAGGGGAAAAGCGCTAGTGATAGCGCTTATATTAATAAGTGGTAAAGATGTAGGAATAGATACAAATGAGTTTTGGATTGACGATTTGGATCATTATGAGATAACAGTAGATATGTGCCCAGAGGAAATTTTAGAATAAAGTATACCGAAAGATCCCATCGAAGGAGGAGGAGAAGTGGAAGTGGTGTAACTAACTAAAGGTGATTATGTAGTAGTATGAGTTTGGGTACCCACGAAGACTAGATGAGGACAAAAATGAAAATGGTCCTTATTAAATAAATATGTTTTGTGATGAGATATATTTGAGTTTAAAGCTTGATACATGAATGGATGAGATAGGTGTGGATGTTTCCATACAATTAGCGGTAGGATAAGGAGTGATTTTTTCAATAATCGATTGATATGAAGTGTTGATGAGTGGGAGTGATCGTAGGTGATAGTAGTAATGGATGGTTGGGGTTATTGGATATAATGGGGAAGGTAAATGGATTGTGAAATGAGGTAACCATTAAGAGTGATAGGGTTGGTGTCTAGGAGTTCTTCAAATATTGGGTCACCACTATCAAAGAACTATGGAATGGGCGGATCAATATTTTTAACGTGTCGAACTAAATGTTGGCAGAGCATGCGAGATTTTGGGTTGTTTTTATAGGTTCTTATAATGGATATGACCTATTTTTAATGTTCTAGATATGATATTGTTTTTAGTTAAAACCATGAAACAACAAGTAGACAATAAAAAATAATATAGTTATTTAGAAATGAAAACCATACAATTAGCAAGAGGTTTTTGATTATCTTGATTAATTAAAAATATGTAAATAGAAAATATGGATTTTAAGAGGTACTAATAATCAATATTGCTAATGTGGGTTTCAAGTGCGTTAATGCTATATTCCTTAATATACCCAAGGGTAATGTTATCACAAAAAGTAGCACCCTAGGATTTTTTTTGTTACAGGTCCTTACTTTTTGCTAACATGGGACAATATCAAAAGTGTGGGACTTGAGAAGTGAGATTAATCTCTAGATAATGTTTTTTCCTCTACCTAATCCTAATGCTAAACTATTTCTAGGAATTGAGATGTAACTATGTAACTCTATTCTAAAATTCCAAGGGACCAGGGTGAGAAGGAGATACATAAAAAGGAAAAATCCTACACTAATAGATGTGATAACACCAAGAAGAAGGTGCAAAAATATCCCTGCTTTGAGGGATAAGGGAGAAGGAAAATGGAGTAGGGAGAGGCTAGAAAATTGTGACACAAACCCAAGGCTTCATTCACCATATGTTCTCCATGAAACACAACAATATGAACCTACAAATGAGAAATACATGCACATAATACAACAAAAAGAATGAAGAGGAAAGGAAATAAAATAAAACAAATGCTAGGGTTGAAGGAAACACCACAAAACTCAAATTTCATTTCTTTCAGAATATGTAAAGTCTATTACATGTGAATAATAGAGGCATAAAAACACTTACTAGGCCCATGTGAAGGCTTACAACTTAATGGTGTTGAGAAAATAATTTTGAAAGATTTTCCCCACATCCTAGAATATCCCCTCTTTCAAATGAGAGACTTTACAATATATTGAAGAATGAGAAAAGAGTGGAAAAGAGAAACTCTAGATTAAGGAGTCCAACCACTTCTTGAACCACCCGAACCAATCAACATTGAATTTTGCAAGCCCAACATGGGCATCATCAATTTTCTACAGAGCCCATACCCAAACAAACCAAGCAATAATTTTTTACAATTATGTCTTATAAAAGTACATTTTGACACAAACCACTCCCATCATGTATTACTCTTCAATACCTTTCCAATGATATAAAATTTGCCTAATTTGGTGTTGTAGATCAAAATTTATGACAATTTAAAGTTTCCCATGTTAGTTGCGTAGTTGACGGCCATGGGGCCATCAAATTTAACCTCTGTGTCAATCTTGTCGACATGTCACTTCCCATGAATCTTGGAGTCCATCCATTTTTTATTTTGGGAATTTTAAGAAATCTAAGATTTTAGGACTGCGAAAAGAAGAACCCGCTAGAAACTAGGATTTGTGGAAAAGAGGAATCCACAGAAAATAGGTGTCTACGGAGAAAAGGAAGCTGCAGGAAATAAGGACCCATGAAAAGAATTACGGATTAAGAGGATCTCACGAGAAAACAAGGATATAAGGAAAAAGAGGAACCCATAGATTTTAAGGATCCACAGAAAAGAAGGAATCTACAAATTTTAAGGATCCATGGAAAAGAAAGAATTCACATATTTTGAGGATCCGAGAAAAAGTTGAACCCACTGATTTTAAGGATTCGTTGAAAAAGTGGAAGATGAGAAAAAGAGGAGGATGAAGAAAAGATGAAGATGAGGAAAAAGAATTGGAATATGAGAAAAAGAGGAGAATGAATATAAGAGGAAGATGAAGGAAAATAGGAAGACAAAAAAGAAGGAAGAAAAGGAAAAAGGAAGATGAGAAAATCCCTCATTTTGAATCAATTTATCCAAATAAACACTCATATTTATTTGAAAACATTTTGATGACCTCTTTAGGACATCTTCTTGTTAGATGATGAAGACCAGTAGCCTTGAAGCATCCATTGGGCATGGAGTCAAGCCTAACCTTGAATAAAATTGATCTCAAACATTTGATTCCATTCTTGAACTTGCACAAATCATCACCAATTTGAAGCTAATATTTTGAAGCTTTGAATGATTCTTGAAAACCGCCCCAAAAAAATTCTAAATTTTACCATGGAAAGTGATCCAAACTGGACTGTGAAACAACAACAAAGGGCCCAAAAACTACATACAAACATGGAAAATCATACATGTTCCTAGGGGAAATATGCAGTGTGCATAAACACTTCTTTTGCTGAAAGAAAACCTACACTATCCTAATCTAACTAGAGTAAAAGGAAAGCTGAAACAAATCCTATAATGAGATAGGGAGAAGTAGCTACCTTTCCTCACAAATTTAGACCATGTGATTGATTTGGCACTGAACATGGTCTTAAGTAAGAGTGAAAAACTGATTTGAAGCTTTTTTTCCACCCTTTTCATCAAAGCATCAGCTAAAAATAGAAAAAAACCTCTTTTATTTGTTCTGCATTTGGATTTAAGAGGAATTGGAATTGATCTTTGGTACATTCTATCTCTTCCTCATGCTTTGAAGTTAGCATGACTGGTTGTAACTCCTTTGGCTCTGGACTAGCCAAATACCCCATTTGGGTAAGGTTTGATCCTCGTGATTTACCCATATTATTTATCTGTAACCCCATGAATGAAGTCGGGATGAGTACTTTCCTCCTTTTCCCCATCCATCATGAAGTTTGAAATATCAAAATATTTAATTTTCTCTCCATGAAGATTGTTTTGGGTAGCAGGATCTTCTTTGATATTCTCTTCCATGACAAAGTTGATCAACAAAATCATACTCAATAAGAGATAAAGGAATAAATAGATCTGAATTGTTACCATGAAAAGAAAGGAAGAATATTTCAATAATATCTTCTTTATCCAAGATTTATGAAGTTTATTTGTTCTCCTCCATAGCTGATTCCTATGAAGATAAATCAGCAGCCTCAAAGAATATAGTGCCATGATGCACACTACACTCAGAACACAAAGACTGTTCATCATCTTCTTATTTTTCTTGATCTTGTAAAAATCATCCTCCATCTTGTTTTCTTCAATCTCAATATCTGTTAAAAGCTTGACCAGTGTGGCATCCGACTGGATTCAAAGTTTGAATCCTAATCCTTCAATTCTTTTATAAGTTCTTCTCTATTGAGTTATTTTTTTATTGCCCTTCTTGACTAATTTTCTTATTTTTTTCTTCCCAAAAAGGATTTAGGAATGCAAGAAGAGGGGTGGGTTTGGTTTCAACATGATTTTGCAATGATTGCAAGGAAGGGGAAGTTATGATTCATTCAAGTGGGAGAGAGGAAACAAAAGGAGAGAATATTTAAGGAATCTAGGAATATTAATGTTATGTTTGGGTTGTTGGTTATAGATAGGCATTGAATATTGGTATGGAAAAGGTTTAGGAACATCCCATCTATAGGGTTATCTAACTTTAGATTCATTATATTCTAATGCATGCAAATATGAAAAGAAACCAACCATTGGAGTAAAGGATTCACTCATTACCTCAAGCCTTTGTTGTGAACTAAATAGACTAAGTATAGGACCTCCCCATTAATAGGGATACCTAAAACCATGTTTTGTAGCTTGTATTATTTGTAGTTTCTCCTTGACAGCTCTCAAGACCTATTCCATTCTTTGAAATCTTCCCTCAAATTCATCTTTAGGTGTAGAATGGCCTCGAAATCTAAATACTCCTACTCTTGAATAGCTCCATGGTTTGATGAATGACCAAATTGGTTTGCATTTAGCTCATAAGGGTATGTGTACTCAATTTGATTTTTCCCATAACTGATCTAGAGGTGTGGTATAACACCCTGAAGAATAATTTTTTAAGGTTAGAGGTGGATTCAAATAGCACTACTGCTACAAATGATGGTTCCAATGAGGAAATGAAGTCATGATTACACAACTTCATGGAAAAGAAAAATGAAATGATGGAAAGAAAGGAAATGGTCTTATGAATGAGAAAAATGGGTTGTTTAGACCAATGAAATTACTAGATATGCCTTAAAATACCTCAAAAGGATGAATATCACAAATAAGACATCAAACTTGGTAATATGAAGTTGTAAAGTGGTTTAATCTTGTCCCACCGGGCATACCAAAAATGTTATAAAAAAGTAGCACCATAGGATTTGTTTTTATAGATCCCTACTTTTTGCTAACATGGGATGATCTCACAAGTGTGGAACTTGTAAAGCAATATCAACCGCTAGATAAGGTTGGTTCCTCCACCTAATCCTAATGCTAAACTACTCATAGGAATTGAAATGCAACTATTTAAATCTACTCTAAAATTCCAAGGGACCTAGGTGAGAAGGAGATGCATAAAGGGAAAATCCTACACTAATATAAGTGATAACACCAAGAAGAGGGTGTGGAAATATCCTACTAAGGGAGAAGGAAAATGGAGTAGGAGAGGCCGTAAAACCGTGACATGCACTCCAAGTCTTCATTCACTATATGTTCTCTATGAAACACAACATTTTGAACCCGCAAATGAGAAATATATACACATAATACAACAACAAGAATGGAGAGGAAAGGAAATACAATAAAACCAATGCTAGGGTTGAAGGAAACACCAAAAAACACAAATTTTATTACTTTCAGAATATGCATAGTCCATTACATGTGAATAATAGAGGCACAAGAACACTTTCCAGGCCCATGTGAAGGCTTATAACTCATTGGTGTTGAGAATTTTTTTTGATAGAGTTTCCCCACATCCTAGAATATCTCCCCTCTTAAATGAGAGGTTTTACAATATATAGAAGAATGATAAAAGATAGGGAAAGAGAAACTCAAAATTAAGGAGTCCAACCACTTATTTAACCACCCAGGACCAATCAACATTGAAGTTTGTAGACCCAACATGGGCATCATCAATTTTATATAGATCCCATACCTAAAAACCATGGGATATATTTTTACAATTAAGGCTTAGGAAAGTACATTTTTATGACCCAAAACCACTTCCATCATGTAGTAATCTTCAATACCTTTCTAACGATATAAAATTTGTCTAATTTGGTACTGCAGATCAAAATTTATGACCATGTAAAGTTTCCCATATAAATCGCATAGTTGGCGACCATGAGGCCATCAAATTTAACCTCCGAGTTACTCCTACTGATTTTTTAGCTTCCCAATGAATCTTTGAGTCCATCCATTCTTTATTTGGGAATTCAAGAACCTACGGATTTTAGGACCCATGGAAACTAGGATCCATGGAAAAAGAGGAACCCATGGAAAATAGGTATCGATGGAAAAAAGGAATCATGGGAAACTAGGATCTCGTAGAATAGAAGGAAGTTGTGAATTTTAAGGATCCACAAAAAATAAGGAATAAAAATATTTTAAGGAAGCCGCAGATCCCATGGAAAACAAGGATCCGCAGAAAAAGAGGAACCTATAGATTTTAAGGATCAGTGGAAAAGAAGGAATCCACAGATTTTAAATATTTGCACAAAAGAAGGAACTCATAGAGGAGGATGCAAAAATAGGAAGATAAAGGAAATGTGAGAAAGAAGGGGAAAAAAGGAAGAAAAGGAAAAAGGAAGATGAAGAAGAATAGTAAGATGAGAAAATCCCTCATTTTGAATCAAGTTTTCCAAATAAACATGAGTGTTTATTTGACAACAAAGCTATAGGCCTAAATTTGTGTTGGTGTTGGTATAAGGCATGATATTGGGGCCTACCCATGCACTTCATGGTCTTATAGTGATAAGGGTGCCGTGTTCTTATTTGATATACCACCCACCATTTTTTATACTCAGTCTGTAACACCAATTAAGTTTCCCCCTTGGTGATGAAATACAAGTAGGTTAGTTTGAAAGGGAGTGTTTTAGAATGTAAATTTAATTGTATGTGATTTTTTCTTGTATAAGGGGAAGCAGTGAATGCACGATTTAACCCCTACTTAAACTAGATGATCATGCAAGGATGAAAAATGCAAGTTCTTTTTAAGACCCAAAAGAAAGGTTATTTTTAATGAGGACAACACATAGGGTGCAATGTTGAAAAAGAGTCTAGAAGAAAAAAGAAATAAAAACTCTTATTTACAAATCACTTCCTTTTTCATTTACACATTTTTCAAAATTATTCAGGAAATCGGGCTGCAAAGTTAGATGATCTTGCAAGAAATAAACAAGAAGGATATATTCTATTATAAAAATGCAAAATTTAATAAAAAAATGGAATGGGTCCCATTGGGCATGAGAGAATGTTTTAATATATTTTGGATTCAATTTTATTATCTCAAATAAATCACCAAAACTCAGATTTGATAGGGTTTAATGATACTTGTGTGGATGATGACGAAAGAAAGAGAATTCAAATATGAGCTCAAAACTTCCTTTCTAAAGAGATGTGAACCTACACACAAACAAACAAATTTGACAAGAAGTATAGTAGAGAACAATGAGGTAAGTTTCTTGGAAAAGAAAAATCCTAGGAACCAAAGGGTTTCCTTTCAGAGAAAATTTTAAGGGTCCCTCCGAAAAAGACTTAGAAAATATTTGGTGAATATTGGTAAAACCACTTTCGCATGTATAGCGAATTGTAGGAAAAGTTTTTCCGTGTGGAAGAATTTTTTTAACATGATTATGGGAATGGTTGGGCCTTATCCATTGGTCTTGTAATGTAGTAGAAATAATATATGACATCGGATGGGAGATCAGAATGCTACCAGCTAGCAACATGTAGGATGTTACCGATTGGTAG
Source organism: Taxus wallichiana var. yunnanensis (assembly GCA_018340775.1). Taxonomy (NCBI): domain Eukaryota; kingdom Viridiplantae; phylum Streptophyta; class Pinopsida; order Cupressales; family Taxaceae; genus Taxus; species Taxus wallichiana. Next base: position 192,047,554 of record CM031244.1, on the reverse strand, counting down.
CATGTAAGATGATATTGGCCGATAGCATCTATAATGTTACTAGCCGGTAGCATTATCCATGCTACACCTGATATCATTAAATATGTTTTTCGTCGCCTCATTAAACTTGCTATAAATACCCTAAGCAGACATTTTCACTCCATACAATAGAAAGAAGATAAGCTTGAGAAATAGGGGCAAAAGCTTGATAAATTATATTATTATCAAATCAACCAAATTACATTTGTATGAGCTGCAATACTTATAGGTACTATACAACTAAATACACACAAGAATATAAGTTGCACATGTGCAACAATATCTAACTTATACAAGCTTCCAAAAAGATATCCGGGAAGCATAACCAATATTAAATACAATCAAACAATTATATTGTTAAAACAATATAATAGTACTCGTATGCAGAATAAAGACAATTAGATGGTTATGAAGAAATATAACCATATAACCAATAAATAAATAAACCTATTAATATGTAATGCAAAATTAATAAAGGTTAATAATAATAAACCTAACATTCCCCCCCTTAATTGTGAATTATCTCAAGGGATGAGGAGAGGAACTCTCTTAAAAACTCAAACTTGTCACGTGCAAGTGACTTTGTGAAGATATCTGCATGTTGTTTAGCTATTGGGAAAAAATGAAGATGTATGTTGTGCTTCGACACATGCTTGTGTATGAAATGAACCTATACCTCGATGTGCTTTGTTATTTCATGAAAAACTAGATTGCGAACAAGTTTTAGAACACCTTCATTGTCAACATACATGGTGGTTAGTTTGTCCTGTGATATTCCAAGTCCTTCTAGTATGCGACGTACCCAAATCGCTGTACAGACATATTTTCTTGTAGAATGATACTCGAATTTTATGGAAGAACGAGAAACAAAGTGTTGTTTCTTACTTCCCTATGAATTGGTCTAGATCCAATAAAGAATACAAACTCAAGTTGATTTTTCTGTCATCAATATTGTCTCGCATGATATAAATCAATATCTTGATAAGAAGAATTTTTTGTTATTCTTGTATTCTAGATCAAGATCCACATATCCTTTAAAATATCTCAAAATGTGCATTTCTTCTATCCAATGACACACTTTGGGTTCCAAAGACGAACCTGGATAGATAGCCATGTAAAGTTGATATTTGTTCTAGTGTAGGTCGTAAATGAGACTGTAAATCAACTACCGATAGAGAGCGGTATTTACCTCAAGAGATGGATCTAAATGAGATGACAACAATCTATTCTCTATAGGTGTAGCAATCACTATGCAATCTATCATCCTAAATTTATTGAGCATTGTCTTGGTATATTTCATATGAGAAACAAATATGTGATTCTCTTTCTACCATACTTCCAATCCAAGACAATAGTGCATTAGCCCGAGATCTATCATGTCGAATGATCGATTAATATCTTTCTTCGTTGCATCAATCATCCTCACTGAACTACCAATGATGACTAGATCGTCAACATAGACAATGAAAATCACAATCTCCCCCTTGCTTTTTTGAGGTAAAGATTGGGATCGTATGGATTTCTAACAAATCCATGTTATATGAGATGCTCATCAATTTTGATGTACCATGCCGGGGTGCCTGTTTGAGGCCATACAAAGATTTCCTGAGTCTACATACCTTTACTTCTTGACCAAGTACTACATATCCCTCAAGTTGGGTCATATAGACTTCTTCTTGTAAATGTCCGTTTAGAAAGGCACTCTTTACATCCATTTTATGGAATTTCCAACCAAACTATGCAGCTAGAGAAAATATCATCTTGATCTTAGTTATGGGAGAAAATGTCTCCTCATAGTCAATGTCTTCTTTTTGTGCATACCCCTTTGCTACAAGTCTTTCTTTAAAATTTTACACTGTCCCATCTACTTTGTACTTTGTTTTGAATATCCATGTGCATCCAATGGGTTTCTTCCTCGGTGGAAGATCAATAAGATGCAAAGTGTTATTTTTAATTAATGACTGATATTCAGAGTCCATGGCATCTTTCCAAGATTTTGACCATAGGGCTTCCCTGGATTGTAGAGGGCTCATAAGAATCGATAACTCTACTCATCAAATAAAATTTAACTAATTGTCTTTCTTTATTGTGATTACGTGGTCCAAGGGTGGATGTATCTAGTGGAGCATCCATTCTTTCATCTCGTAATGTGCTAGTACACCACTTGGGAATATGTTGAACTTTTCCTATGGGACGAGGTTTTATCAAATCAACACCATCATCCCCATCATCACTTTCATTATAGTGGGAACATCAGCTTTAATTTTTACAACTAGTGAAGAATCTACATCAAGTGATTCTAGAGGAGGAGACTATGCTTCCTTCTTCTCAAAAAACTCAACATCTCTGCTGGTGTAGACTTTTTTTGGTCTTTGGATCCATCAATTTGTACCCAAGAGTCTCTTCACTATACCCAATGAAGATGAGTTTATGTGACTTCATGTCCAATTTATTTCTATTTTTCTTGGGTATGTGCATACTTGTTTTGCACCCAAATACTCTAAGGTGTGCAATAGATGGTTTCCACTTTGACCATGCTTCTTGTGGTGTTACTCCGTCAAGAGAAACTGTGGGCACTCTGTTAAACAAATACACTGCTAATCTTTTCTGCTTCTACCCATAATGTCTTTGTAAGTCCAGAGTCATCTATCATGCATCACACCATTTCCATGATAGTACGATTTCTTCTCTCAACAACACAATTCTATTGTGGTGTGTGTGGAGGAGGCATTTGTCGATGAATCCCATGAGTTTGTAGGTAGTCTTTGAACTCATCACTGGTGAATTCCCCTCGATCTGATTGAAGAGTTATGATGTGATGACCAATTTTGTTCTCAACAACTACTTTAAATTTTTGAAGGTTTCAAAAGCTTCACTTTTCTTGTGAAGAAAAAAAATCCATATTTTTCTTGAATAGTCGTCAACAAAAAGCATGAAGTACTAAAATCTAGATGACTTGGTTGCATTGGACCGCAAAGATTGGTATGAACTAGATCAATCTTACCATGAGCTCGATATGTACTCTTCTGGAATGAAGCTCTGTGTTGTTTTCTGTTAGGTAGTGAGGACACTTTTCTATATCCTTCTAAAGATATGGTAGCCCATGTACCATATTACGCCAGTGTAGTGTCTCTAGATACTTAAAACTAACATGACCAAGTCTCTGATGCCACAACTGTGCTGAGGTAGATTTCTTAGCCATAAGTTCTTGATCATCTCTATGGAAAAAATCAAGCTGGAACATGCGTCCCACATTGGAGGCTTTTGCAACTATTTTTGAGTCTCATGATCTGTCTCAAATCAAACATGTTTTCTTTCCAGAATGACTATCAAACTCAATTTTTAAGTTGTGATCTAAGAGTTGACTAACTTTAAGTAGATTCTTTGTCAACCCAAGGACATATAAGACACCGATATTCTACATTTGCGTGAACCAAGGGGTAGAGAAATGTTCCTAATCCCCTAAACTATATATGAAGAAACATCACCCAACAAAATATGATTTCTTGAAGGCATGCCCCTCATTGAGGTAAACCAGTCTCTGTGGCTGGTCATGTGTTGAGTGGATCTCAAATAAACATACCAGACATCACTAGATGACGTGGAAGGTTCACTTGATCAAGAAGTGTATAATAAGTCTTCATTATCTGAATGTTCTTCTTGTTCAACAATATTTCCTTGCTGATGGGGTCTTCTTTTGTAGTTCCCCTTTTTCTACCCTTGATTGTAGTTTGTATGTCCCTTGTGAGATTGTTGGTGTTGAGGTCCAGATTTTCTTGATGAACCTTTCTTATAAGTGTTATACTAACAATATTTCAATTCATGTCCTCTTTTGCAGATTGGACATTGGTTCTTTTGTTGTTTGTCCCCTTGATGTTGATATTGATTATGATGTGCGGAATTTTGATAGGAATTAGGTTTTCCTTTACCTTTTCCTTACAATTTTTGATGTGAAGAAAGTTCCTTCTCCTCTTCATCATCCTTATTTGCATGGCTTCTTATTGTTGTAGTAGGTTTACCATCTCGTCAAAACTAAGCTGTCATATCTAACACATTCAATGTTGTTACAAAAATATGATAATAAGAGGGGAGTGCTCTAAGAACAATGGTAATGACAAAATCATCTGTGAGTGCTTCTCCTAGGGCTAGAAGTGAAGCCCTCTACTCTACAACTCTTCTCAAGAAAGATTCATTTTTCTCATTTTGTTTGAACTTCAAAGTGTGTGTAATCGACTCTACAAATTTAGTATGACATTCTTATTTTTGGCCTTATATACCGTGCTTAATTTATTCCACGTTTCTTTGACTATTTTGGCATCTTGAATGTGGGGTTACACATTGTCAGACACTCCAAACAAGATGATGATTTGGTCCTTTTGATCTAATTTATCTAACTGTTGTTGTTGTGTTGTATCTCACGTTTTGATCCGGGTCAAAGTACCAGTCACAACATGCCAGATCTCTTCAAACTCAAGATGTGTCTTGATTTTTTTCTTCCATGCAACATAGTTGTTTCCTCTAAGTAGTGAATCTGGAAGAAAATGTTTTGGGGTATTGGTGCCCATTTTGTAGAAATCACTGACATGGTTAGGCTCTTATCACTCCATGTATAAGGTATGCCAATATATATACCATCACCTAATATATCGAACCTTTCTATATACACGCCCTTCCGATATACCTAGCAAGTACATGGAAGAAGTTTTCCCTTTCTATATACCTGGTGGTATGTGAAAGAGACGTTAATGTATGTGAAATAATTCAATACATGGTGCCGAGATAGTACTGAAAGGGGTTTGTGTGATTATTGACACCGACTCAAATAAATATCCTCATACACGCGTGTAACTTTGATGTATACTCAGATAATTTTTTAGTCCATATTTATGTTGTGTAATTGTCCACAGAAGGATGGGATGACTCATAGTGTGTGCATTATGACCTTATTACTCCCCATCGATCTAAAGGGTTGATGCCTAGATGTTGTTGTTGTAGCTATATTAGACGTTAAGTTTAGTAGTAGTTGTGATGGATTTACCCGTAAGTGCTTCACAGAGGCAATCGTATATACCGAACGCTGCAAATGAGATCTAGGATCTCGTGAGTGTTTTAGAACCAATTTTTTACTATTTTTTATTACAACTCTTTGCTATTTTTTGAGTAGTTACAAATTTTACGGTTGACTATGGAAACATGCAAATTAGTAGAATATACTAAAGCATACGATTACATTTAAAAATTTTGAAAAATTGAATGATAATTTTTTTTTTTTGGGCCCTGGTGGCCTCTCAGGAGCCCAATACGACCCAAAATGCAAAGATTTACAAAAACCAGCTGAAAATATAATTTTTAGCTATCCCCCATTCGGAAAATGTTGCTCAGAATAAAAAAACAAGCCTAATAGAAGAATGCTTTTTTTTCCCTATATTAGGGTTTTTATCGCTAAAATTTTAGAGGCAGGTTTAGCTATTACTAAACTATTTGGTCAAGCATTAACTTTGGCATTTTCTCCAAATTTTCTGTTAAATTTCAAAAATTAATTTTTTTGTGTTGGGGGTGGTGTTTGAACCCCAAACCTATCTTCCCTAAGTCGTTCCTCTTATCCAACTTGGCTCTATGAGCACTTATGTATAGAAGCGAAGAAAATTATATTTAATGAAGATTGAAAATGACTCACCTTTGAAAAAAGTGACTCGGCTGGTGATGAGAGGGTGGTCTGTGTGAAGGATCCATGTGGATTAGGTTTTCTACATACAACAAATCTAAGCTTGTAACTCGTAGCTTTGAACACCTTTGTTTATTGTTAATCACTTTCTATTGATCTCCATCATTTTTCCAGGTTTTTGATTTATGTTTTGCATTGGAAATGACTTCGCCATCAAATTTTTTATTTTCCTTTGGATTTTATGTTGTTTTCACTAATTTTGTTTGATGTGCAGGTCGTAAGGGGCACATGAGATAGTCCGATCATCACATCCAGAGCTCAATGCACCTCATTTTAGGGTGTTTGTAGATCATTGTGGAGAAATGCTTTACCGCCACTTATAATATTTTCTCCATTTGTGTTTGCACAAGGTGAAAAGAGGAGGGATGTCGATAGAATAATATACTTGTTTTGTATTTGAACATAGGTCAGAGGATTTTGCTTGTATAATAGAATGGGTCGCCTTTGATGTGGACAATACTAGCTCATCCTCTACTCGCCCTTTGTGGGCTTGGTTAGTGTATAACTTAGCTCGGTGTGTTGATTGGAGACATGTTCCAACTCAGACAGAGAGTAACTATGTGGATTTCCCTTGCAACTTGATTGATGATCCATGAATGCAAATACATTGCTCGAATTAGTATGCAATGACCCCTAATGCTTCAAACTTCCCAATATCAAAATAACATAGTTTAGTATTCAAAGGAGCTATGTCACCCAAACACAAATCCCAAATCATTCACTCAACCTAAAAATGTGGAAAAATAGATAATATTATTTGTAGCTAAGTAGTCCTCTAGATTTAGAGGTAAAACCCCTGTCGGGGATTTTTTTTAATTTTCTATTCTTGCAAGAAATTTCACTTGGTGTAGGGTACACCGGTGTAGAAAACATTTGCGTTCCAAACACCTAGAATGAACAGGAGGATATAGGGATGCCGAGATGGGGATGGGAGGTTGTAGGAGGCTGCATAGGCTCTCAATTTATGCAAACGCTTCTCCAATATCCTCTATCTTTACTCGATCTCTCTTTCCACACCTTTACAGTCTAGATTCTTACTCCGGTACCAAAACTAAACTTGAGCAATAGGGGTGGGAGATTGATAAATTATATTAATATCAAATCAACCAAATTACATTGGTATGAGTTACAATACTTATAGGTATTGTACACCGAATACAAAAAAGAATATAAGTTACACAGGTGCAACAATATATAACTTATACAAGCTTCCAAAAAGATATCCGGGAAGCATAACCAATATTAAATACAATCAAACAATTATATTGTTAAAATAATATAACAACACCCGTATGTAGAATAAAGACAATTAGATGGTTATGAAGAAATATAACCATATAACCAATAAATAAATAAACCTATTAATATGCAATCCAAAATTAATAAAGGTAGATAATAATAAACCTAACAGAAGATAGAGCTGAGAGCATAAGAGGAAAAATCCTAAAGACGAAACTTGAACGCCAAAGGACATACAAAAAGGAAGAATCCAAAATGCCAAAGGACAACTATAACTAGGAATTTTATAACATATTGAAAAATGCCTAGAAGAAAGAACACTTTGAGAGAGCCTAAGATCCAAATTGCATCAACAAAAAATATGAAGAATTTTTCGTTGAAGATCCTGGTATTTCCTCAACTCTATACATTTCTAGAAGATCCTACTATATTTTCCTAATGGATCGAAGCAACCAGTTTCACAGGGATAGTGTATATGCCCCAATTTTGGATAGACCACAAAACACTTAACAATCTTCTACTCAACTACGACACTTCCACTTTCACATTTCATTATACACTCCCATCTCATGCAAAGTCATTTGGAACATCACTTGATGACATTGAACATCTCATAGGACTACCACACAAAGATGTGGATCCTATCATGATGAAGGCTATTTTATCAGATGAAGAATGCAAGTATTTGGAGTCTAGTTTTCAATTATCTATTGATGTAATTGCAGTTGCTACTGCTTGTAAGTTTATTATTTTTTACAACATTACATTTTCATTATTTTCAATTTAACAAAATTTGATTATGTTTAAAATTCACTACTAACAAAATGATTCTCCTTGTATTGACAATTACAACTTCCAAAACCCTTCAAAAAGAGGGATTCAACTCAAGGATTTCAAATACCATTTTTGTAGGTCATTTTGTAGTTCTTCTAGGCCCAAATTATTTCACAAGGTTGATATACGAATATTACGTAGTGGGCATTAACGTATATTGTTCGCACCTTAAGTGGGCAGAAATTTGACTAGTGCAACTTCTTATCCTCCAGGATAAGATCTGATTTGGAAAATATTCATTTGAATGATAATGTTACCATCAGCTCAACAAATTTTATTCTAGGTTTATATTATGAATCTCTCTATAATTTACGTGGCACCTCTCCTCTGACAACAATGCATTCAAAGCTAAAGGATTTGTCGTTAACACTATTAGTTGAAGAGCAAGAGGTGAGTCCCAATTTTTTATTAGATGGTTTTTAATTATTATTTTTCTTATTGTAATATTTATCTTTTAAAATTAATATTTGAAATTAATTAATAGTTTACTATTAAATTATCACAGAAGATGGCAACTTTGGCTGCATCACGAAGGGAAGCTGCTATCAGAGGTCATTTCCCACCTAGTTTAGGAGATTCTATTACTATTTTTGATGATCAACAAACAGAGGAGGAAACCCCTCCACATTTTGCTAAAAAGATGAGGAGTTCCATAAACCCTCAAACTCAATCATCCAAAATACCATAGACATTAATCGTAAGTATTTTAATTTATGATGTATATATGTTTCAAATTTCAAAATGTATGAAAATAAATGTAATTAATTATTTAAAACTTGTGTGTTTCAAAATTTCTTGCAATTTATATTGCTTTGTTCTAGAACCCACCAATAAAAATATCTTCAATACCTCACTCTGTTGCCCTAGGTTTGAATCTCTTGTTTCTTTTTTTTCTGATATTTGTTGATATAAAATTCAACATTCTAATAAATATTTAATTCTTAATTATATTTTAGATCACACCTACCAGTATTTTTAATCTACTCCTCCACAACCACCACATCAACAAAAATAGGCTTCATTTGCACCTCAACAACAATCCTCTCAACAAAGTAATTTTTATAATCTTATATGAATTTATTTATTTTTCATTGCTATTATGTTTGAATTTTGTCATATTATTTACAAAATTACAATTCAATGTCTCAGGGTCTTCAATTCCGTATCCAAAAAAGGAAAATACCACCTCCACCACCCCCACCACAAAATATGAGGACCAAGTTCCTTGGCAAGAATATTTCATTCACTTGTCCAACTTCAAGCAGGGGCACCCTTAATTTTGCTTCTGATTTTCCAACATTTTCATTGGGCAATGCTCCTAGTGGATGGGGTGTTTCGGTGTTGAACGATATTGATTTGGATGAGGAGTATCTTGGGATTGAAAGTAAATTTCAGGAGCATGGAACATTCAATCCCCAAGATATGATTCATGTAGCAAGGAAACCTTCTCCAATAAGAGAGGATAGATCAAGAACACCATCTCCAGTACAGACTGGCACTGCCTTAACTAATGACTAGAAAAATGATTTTTCAGTTGATGTTATTTTGGCTGATAATACTGAAGCCAATATTGATATTATTTTGAAGGAGGTTGAAGAATTAAAATTGTGGGAGTTTAGGGATAAATTTATGATTAAAGAAATAAATTCATGATATAAAAATCACAACCAAAGAAATATATTGTATTCTTCACATCAAGCTAGGAAAGATTGATATTTTGTTGAATTAGGATGTGTCTAGTTCTATATCATTTGAAAATAATTATGAAGATGAAGTGTTGAATAGAATTGAGAATTTAAATGTTGAAGCACAAGCATACCACAATATGTGGTTGAGAGACAAAGGCCTTGTAGTTATTGCAAAAGTGGAACGAGATAAGGCATTGGTAAGTCTTACTAAATTTTCAAGTATTATTTTCATTTTTTGAAAATTTATTAATATATTTTCTCTTTTCTAATGTAGTAAAAGTATGAAAATTTGAAAAATGAGGCTAGTGTGCTTGATTTGCATTTACAAAGTGCCAAGAAAAGTTTAAAGGAAGTAGTTGAATTGAAAGAGAAGCTTGTTATCTTAAACAAGCAGAATAATACCTTGAGAAGAATAATAAAGGAAAATGGAATGGATCTAGAGATATTATTAAAGAAGAAAACATAACAGGATCCTACCTTACTGTCTGCTGGTGATGTGGAAAATCAAGAAAAAGAGATTCTTTTGAATATTGAAGCTTCTGCAAAGGATCTGGTTCATTTGGGTGTTGTAAAAGAAATTTCTTTAGTGCAGGAGAAAGAACCACATAGAGAAGAATATTCTCAAGGATGAAGCTATAAAAACATTTTGAAATTAGAATTGTTGTAGAATATTTTATAAAACTGTTTCAATTTGTATGACAATATTGAAAGTTTCAAACTTTAATCAATGTGGATTGTGGCATTTTACTTTTACTTTTGCTATATTGTGCATGAGCTATTCAAACTGATTCTGAATGTGACTGTTATTCTCGATTGTATTTGATATATTTATTAAATGGTACATTACTGATTATTATCATTTTCAAATACTTTGTCGACAAAACAATGAACTACATATATTTACTAAAAAAATTATATGGTGTTTTATATGTACTATATTCATGCGTAAGACTGAAAAACAATGAAAATTCTCCAATTATGGAATTATATTTTTTCATTCTAAAGACAACAGAACAATAAGTATGACACATTTAAAAAATCTAAACAAGTAAACACATTACAACATTGAAAATATTATTAAAAATGAACAGGCGTATAACAAAAATAACAATATACATAATTATAATCGAATCCTGATATGAAATTTTCTTTCTTGAATAAAAATGTACATTCATTCTTCTTTATTCAATATCAGCTAGATCAAATGTAAAATTATCTTGAAAATTTTCTGCCCAACACTTTTATCTAATCTTTCACTACGATTTTCAGTCACAGTTTCATTGTTATCAACAATCCCTATATTAGTATTATCGTACCTCTTCTCTCCATAAGAGAATTCCATATAACCATTACCCATTCATAAGGAAAGGTATCCACATCATATCATGAAACATACAATCTCAAACAGGTCTCAAGATTTTTACCAAGCCTATTCTGATACTTTGTTTTTATAAATTTTAATGCGCTTAAAAATCTTGTCTTCAATTGATCCCAATATCATTGTTTGACACAGTTCATACAATCGAAATACTCACTTATTCTTTCATGAAGGATGGAACTAGGATACAAATTTTTCCATAGAAGTGTAATTTCTCCCTTCTCTATTGGCTCTTCCAAGTAATTCAAATTGTTCCTTCATTACCTGTCCGAAATCAATTGATTGCAATGCAAGAGTTTCCTTTTGAAGAATACCATTAATATAAAATCCATTACATTCAAATGATTGTCCAAAATGTTTAATTATAGTACCCATGTGTCTTTTAAATGAATTGTATACAATGCCTCCTACAAGATTCCAAAAGTTAGGATTGACAACTCCCATGGCCTCAAGAAGCTCTCCTTTTTAAAATGATCTCTGATCTCATTAGATAAACATTGTGAGATTTTCTGATTTTTTTCCTTGTTTCAGATATAATAACATCATATAAATTACATGTAATAGGAACTTATTCAAGCTCTTCTCCAACAATATCCACTCATTTTTCGAATGTGTGCATTTTAATCTCCTTCCTGTTAACAGAGATACATAGATGACTAGATATATTGAATCTGAAGTAGCAGTTAGGATCCTTTAAATCTATCAAAGCTTTCCAGTGACTGAATACATGTCCTTTAAAGCATTCATCAAAGTTATATAACATATCTAGAGTCTGACACACCCTTTTCCTAAACCTAATGAAGTCCGCTATATATATGGATCATTCTTGTGCAAGTTTTGTTATGCAATTCATCTCATGCAACATTGGAAGAATCCCACAAAGTGTTAACAATGTTTCAAAGTCTGTAAGGTGGTAAAGAAAATATTTTTCCTTGTCAACTTACCTACGGTTCTTATACATAAAACTAGTTAAAGATGGATATTCCTCAAAAAATTTGTGTGTAGGCTCATACATAGAAATCCATCTAGTATCAACATATTTAAAAAGTTTCTTACCATATGTGACCCTGAGTGAAATATTTTAAAACTCTAGAAATATTTTTGGATTACTTGACATATAGGCATGCACTTCATGGATAATCTCTTCAAATTTCTCAACACATTCGAATGTGCTTACTATCCTATATGCAAGATTCATCCTATGAGCCATGCAATGAATAGGAATCATGTAAGGAGAAAAAAATGTTTGGAGACACACACATAGACCATTTTTGTGACCCTGCATCACTGATGCACCATCAGCACCAACACAAATCAGCTTTGTGGCTATAAAATAATTATCCATTCCTACTATGTCCTTCAAATTAGATATCACCAATTTGGAAAGATTTTCAGCATTGTAGTTTTCTTGCATTTTATGAACCAATAATAGATGAGGTGTCCTGGTGTGGTTCTAGAATGTATATACATGCATGAAAACCCAATAAGTGTTGTCAACAACTATAACCTCATCAATTGAAAGGGAGATGAAACTTGCATTCTTGACATTTTCTTTCAGATCTTCTTGTTCAATTATCACAAGACATCTCGCCATTTCTCAGAACTTCTCTCTAAAATGTGAATTTGGAAGGTTTGGAAATCCATTGAACTTGAATTTTTTTATATTTTGAAAAATATGAAATTGGTTTGCCAATTTTCAAAATTAAGAATATGGTAGAAAATTGAGAGGTTTTTGCCTTTATATTTTCATTTGTAGATTTTCCAAAATTTGCATTTATGGTTCCTCCTTTCTCCTAAATTTTTTGAGTGTGTTTCATCTTATTATCATAATCCTCCTTATATCGACATGCATGCACTCTTTTACAGTTTTCCATCTATGAGTCTTTGTTATTTTTCCATCATTGTCAGGGTCTGTGTAATATACTTTTCCACAATGTTTCTCTATAGTGTCCAATTTAAGCTACATTCTATGTTCTTTACCTAATTTCCAAGTACAAATAGTACATCTACATTCTTTGGGAGTATCACTACCATTATTTGGCTATACAGGCTCAATAAATGGGTATTTTTCTGCCCAATCTACTTGAAATGACCTTCCAATTGTCCAGGATGTTTTCTTCTTTCTCCTAGACTTATTTTTATGAAGGTTTCTTTCATTATCATCCTTATCTGAAACATTTTCATTTGAACATTATTCTATCAAATGCATTTGGAATTTGAGATAATCTTCAAGTTCTGGCATGTTTGGGTCAATAAAATCTTCATCTAATGAAATAATTTTTTCCTTAGGGTTTATGTTTTGGTTTACTATTTCATTTTGAATAAAATTAATAGAAGGGGTTTTTGTTTCAAAAATGAAAAATGCTCATTACAAAGATATTAAAAATTTAAATTGTACTGATGAAAAAGAGGAAAAAGGTTATGATAATCTATTACAACTTACCAAGTACCGTGTTAATGTTTCTAGTGGAAGCAACTTGGGTCTTCATTTTTTTGTGGGGATGAAAAATTTGTTATGCTACCTTTCATTTTTTATTTTAATGCCTTTTGTTGAGTGTTCAGAGAAGACATTATACCTATCCATGAAAATATTTAAATTAGATAAATGTAATCAACATCTAAATAGTTCTAAAATTTGTAAATGTAATATAAAGCTTATTGGATGCTACCGGGTGTTAGCATAATGCATCCTCTCGAAAGGAAGAATGTAGTACACTCTTAAACGATATCAAAATGCTACCGGATGGTAGCATACTACATGATGCCAGTAGGTAGAATGTAGTATGCTAGCATGTGGTAGCATGTATACATTCTACTAATTGATAGCATGTAATATGCTACCATCTGACAACATGAATAATGTTACCAGCCGATATCATGCTGCATGCTATCAGCCAGTACCATTCTGCATGATGCTATCTGGTAGCATACAATATGCTATCAAATGGTAGCATGTTGCATGCTACCGACAAACATCATGCAAAATGGTACCGGATGGTAGCATAGAGCATGCTATCGGCCGCGATAGCATCCTTCATGCCATTCGGTCAAGATCATGAAAATTCTAGATAGTATGCTACCTACATGCTACAGAACAAACTAAAGTACCTTAAAAGTAGAAAGAAAATATCTTCCTCTAGTGACTAGTCCTCCAATTTTGAAAGTAGAAAGCCTAAATGAAATATTTGGTAATCATGAATTTATAGAAGGGGAGGTTCCAAAGTTTAATGTTTAGAACTATGAATAATGAATTATAAATACTTAAATAGAATAATATATATATATATATATATATATATATATATATATATATGAGGTAAATTTGACATATTTTAATTTCTCTATAAGGGAGATTTTAATGATAACAGTCGGTTATCAGTGGAAAATCCTTGGTGAACTGACCCCTAACATTAACTTCCACCAATTTTTTTTTGGCAATCCAGTCCCTAGTCATACTTGAAAAATTTGCCAATTTCAAATTTTGAAAATTGGAATATTCATGAATTAACAAATATTCACCACTAAAATTTTCCCTACTTCCTTTGATCTGGTGTTTACTAATTTTTAGATAATTAATCTAGAAATAATGATAAAAATACATATAATATTAAATGATGTGGATAAAAATGATATATATGTAATGCCTAGATGTCGAGACTCAATCAATGTCCTCAAGGATAGGTTGAGAAGGGTTGAATATGTTTTCCCGGTAGATATTGGCCTCATCACGGTGCTTGAGAAGAACCTATAACTTCTCAATGATGTCATCCAGGTTATATGTGAAGGAAATGATGCAAATACTTATCTTGTAGTCAATGTCGATTGTTCCCACACAAAGGGTTTTTGTATAATCATTAGGTTAAAGATAGTGTTTGGCTCGTAAGATGCTCTTAGACGGGACATTTAACAAAAGAAGAGGCTTATAAGCACCAACCGATTATCCATGGTTACTGTAATTTAAGAAAGTAAGCAAGGATGTGTATAAGATTGAAAATAGGAAAAATTTAATAATGATTGATGTCGATCTAGTGGATCAATGTTGATATGGGAAGTCAATTCCAATCACTTTGTCAAAATTGAGTTGAGTGGATAGAACTTATAAAGTCTATGATTTTTCTAGAAGATAGAATATTATTTTAAATTCTTGGGCTAATAGTTGATGAGATTGAACTTGAGATAGGAATGTAACTATTTTAAAAGAACTTGAGTTACCTTGATGAGAGAAGAACTAAGATGATTGAAAAAATGTGTAAACGAGTTACTCCAAAGGAATTTGATAGAGTTAAATGTTTGTGCCACTTC
The DNA here is from genome assembly GCA_018340775.1 of Taxus wallichiana var. yunnanensis. Lineage (NCBI taxonomy): Eukaryota > Viridiplantae > Streptophyta > Pinopsida > Cupressales > Taxaceae > Taxus > Taxus wallichiana. The sequence goes on along the minus strand of CM031244.1, from coordinate 192,032,370 downwards.
ACATTTGATCGGACTTGTTATGAACGGGTTTAGAGACAAGATGTTTGGGAAAGAATTTAGAATCCTTAGTCAAAGTCCCAAGTTGATTTATATAGAATCAATTCCATTTCAATAGATCGCTATTGATCTACTCCAATCAATGCCAATTTTGGGATAAGTTGGATTTGTTTTCAACCATTTCCTTTATTGTGAAGTTTTCAATTTTGTAATGGCTTAATGGTTGTTTTGATTTTGTGGGAGGTTTTGTTAGGTTTTTGATTTATTTTTTTAATTTTTTTTTATTAATTTAAGTTTGTTTTATGGTTACGGGTAGTGGAATGGTAAATGTAATTTTGTAGATTAATGAAAATGATCATGTGCGGTTATGAATGTGTGTCCTACGGTGCATACACACATATGGGAATTAGGTTGACCTAATTCTAGTATCTATTATACTAAACAACCCATTGGAGGTAACCCACCCTTACCTTCACCACCTATGGATCCTTCTTCTAAACATGGTGCTTGTACTAAAGGATTTAATATAGTAGAGAAGATAAATAATACACTTGAAAAAGGAACTCATAAAATTTAAAGATACATCATACGAAACTTCTTACAAATTAAGAACTGATAAATATTATTAGAAACTCACTTTTCCCTAGTTATATCACTATCTTTATGTTGAGACATTGATGGACTGATATAGATTCCTTAAAAACTACAAGTGGACAAAAATTTCCTAAATTATACTCAAAATCCTAACAACGATCTCAGAAAAAAATGAGATAGTTAAATCCTTGGTAACAATGCTAGTTATGTGTTGGTTCTCAATCTAATACCTGAAATAAGGAAATGAGGAAAAGGTGAGGAAAAAGAAAAGAAAAACCTCTTGATATTTTTTTAAAGCATGGATGTATTTCTATGTCTATCTTGACCATACTTTATAGGAATGACAAGGAGGAACGTGACTAAAGATGTGGTTATTCTTCTGCTACTTTATTTCTATACTTGAACCAAGGTAAGAGAACCTAAGGGGTGGATTAAAAGAGAGAGGGAGATGTTATGTTTCAAACCCTCATATTTTTGAACCTAAATCTTCAGATAAAATGCAACCATATAAATGCAATTCTCATTCAAAGAAATGTTCACAAAAATATTGCAATCATTTGATACATTAGACAGCAACTAAAGATAGATAAAATGTGATCATATACATCATCTCTCGAAGAAAGCTGTTAAAAAATTAGTATAAGATGGTGCTGGGATACTATACTATGGAAAATACACTTGAAATTTATGAAATAGGTTTGATTTGTAAGAAAACACATGTAAAAGAGGTGAAGGTGATGTGACTTGCAAGAGTAGGATACGATGATTCTTGTTTAAATGAAGTGGGAGGTGGTGAATCTAATAGGGATAAAGACCGGTGCTTACCATTCCATCCCATTGTTTCCAAAATGTAGTAGGACAAAGGTTAAGAAAACATAACCTTTAGTGGGGAATTTTCATTCATTAATACCAAATTCATGTAGATACTATTATATAATCTCTAAGATTTTAACACAAATAATTGTGCATAAAAAATCAATAAAACATGCATTGCATCAACTCAATAATTCCCAAGATACACTCAAGGGGTGTAAGAAACCACCTCCAAAATAATATTGCAAAAAGAATTTTAAAACCAAAAAATATTGTAAGGTAACACTACAACACAATATTTACTAGTGACCAATTTCATACAACAACTAGAAATAACTCCTTCATATTTCATTGATTCAATAAACATAAGATTACATTAAAAGTATATATCCCTTAATTGTGCTCTCATTTACATCCCATAATGCTCATATCTCTTAATTCTTGACTAAAATCATGGAAAACGGTTCTATGTGCTTCAATTTAGACAAGGGAGATATATAAAAATGCTCTCAATGTCTGCTAATGACTATATAATGTAATCACCTTAGTATAAACCCAAAATTAGAACCCTTATAATGAAGATAAGACTTAATTTTTATATAAAATTTTCCCCTAAGGGAATATGCCTATATACCCCCACCCATAAGATTAGAGAATAATAAAATTGTGGGGATCTTGATCCTTGATCTATCAAGTGGGTGGATGAGTTTTTCCAACTAAAAATACCCCATCTTGATGTGTCATGTTATAATGGTTTTGAACCATGAGTGAATTCCATGGAGGATTGGAGAATATTATCTTTGCAAAAATTCATTTTATCCTTTTTCTACTTTTCACCATCATGTGTATGCTTCTTGGAAGAGTTTGTTACTCATTATAATCATTTGAATTGATTTTTTTAATGAAAGAATAATGAATGGAAATGAATAAATAATAGGGAGGGGAATAAATAATAAATAATATTCTTAAAGATTTTCAACCTCAATCCATTCACCCTATACCTTATTTTCCATTTTATTCTTGTATGCATCAAGGTGTTCAAACATTCCCAAAATTGAGTCCTCATCTAGCCCTATATGATAAAGAAAGTCTATTTCATGTTTAGATAAAACACTATCAAATTCAATAGAAATAGCTTTCTTCTTTTTGACTCTCTTGGCCAATTTATTAATGTACCTCTCCAAATGAATAAATTTTTAATAAAGAAATAATTAAAATTGTTTGGAGATTCTAAATCCCGTGTAATATGTTGTTGAAGGATTTATATCAGCTTTTCGGTGTCTCGGATCCTAGAGTGTAGGTATATTTGAGGGGAAGTATTTTCTAAATTTTGGAATCAATATCATCAAAATATTTTCCCACCTTTTCTTCCATATCATTTATTTTTCTTATGTAACCCTCCATTACATCCATTATCAATTTCATTCCCCCTCATACTCATATTATCTTCCTTGGCATTCATTTGAGGGTACTATTCCTTCCTTTTCCACCACCTCATCATCCATACTTGTGATGGCCTCAAGATTATGTAAAATTCCATCCCAATATTCAACCTCTATCTAATACTTTTCAATTAATACTTTACTTTCCTCTATCTTCTTAGAAACTTGGTTGTAACATTCAATTATATCCTTGAGGACTTTTTTACCTTTTCTCTTCAATTCCTTCTCCCACTCCTTAGTGGCCTCTCCCCTACATTTTAAATCATCAACATTATTAATCACTTATGGGGCTGTAGCAACCTCCTAGATATCTAAGTGAGGTTATATCCACCTCTACAAATAAGTTGGCGGGATGTTAAATTTCTCTTTAAGTTGCTTCTTTTTCTCTTTAGCCTTATCAATATTCTTACAATCATAATCTTTTGTGATATTGAAAGTGTGAGGATGGAATCCTCAACATATACTTGAGGTGTTTCCCCCTTTCCAACTAAATTTACCTATGCTTCATCCTTTTCTACCTCTTTATCCTTTGCTTCTTCTTCTTTCTTAGTTGAAGGGTGTTAAGTGCTTTCATCCGCATGTCAAACATCTTCAACATCAACCCTTCCTTAATGGATGGAGATGGCTCCTTGATAGGCTTAGTTTTCACCTTTGCTTGATCTTGAGGATCAACCTCTATAAATTTAATTGAAATTTCATGGGTTACAATTAGTTTCTCCATTGTGTTCAAATTTATCTCTTATGTGGTCTAATCAAGAGGTGGCACTGGATGTGCTATAATGTTATTATCCATGTAATACTTGATCACTATATCTCCTTCATCCACCAAGCCCTAAAGAACAAATGAAATTTTGTATTTGATGACTTGGGTGAGGGTCATTATAGAATAATCTGTAAGTCTTACATCCTCATTAACCCTGCATTTAATCCATAAGTCATCATAATGAGGCTCATGCTCATATGTATTTCCAAGGGCTCCCTACAATATCCACTTGATGTCATAATTAGATTTGGCCTATAAATTTGTTCATGATAGTCGTGTTCATATCATATTCTAGGAGTTGGGAATTATCCACAATAAGGGCATGCATATCTCCCAATATTGATTGACAACTTAACATTGGTTTTATGTTTCACTGCAATAAGCTTGTGGACCTCAACAAGCTATATTGGAAATTCTAGAAGTGTTCATTTATAATATAAGTATATAAGAAGCATATATGGTTCACCTTGGAAACCACTTACTTTGATGTAGTGAAGAATTGAATTGGATAAAATAACATACATATTTAGTAATCATTTGTCTTACACTAGATGATATCATGTATTGTTCTTATTCATGATTGAATAAATAAAGGATAGGGGCAAAGAAGATGTCATGAACCAACTTGAAATTTTACTTTTGATTCTCCAAATTGAGTTATGGGTATACATCATATACCTTATATTGAGAAATACATTTGGCCTCCACCAACCTTGGAAATTATAGGTGACATGCACATGTTCTATACTAAATAAGAGGTCACGTAGAATTAACGTTTGGTCTTAGAGCCTTCCTGAATATGCACTATCATTTTGATAAGTTGTTGATGGATGGAGTCACTTACCAACTCCTATAGACACAAAATATATGAAATTTGGTACATTTATAGGTCCTATAGCATAATAATACATACATGGTTCCTAAGAAAGGAACCTAGTAATTGAAAATGTATTTTAGGACTTTTTATTTGTATCTTATAATTTTATTGACTGACACACCCTACAACCCTGTAGGTATTTGAATAATTTATCTTTTATGGAATTAGAAACTAGTTTTCATTTAGGAAAAAAGAACCCAGGTTCTCCTGTCCCCTCGAGCACTCGAACCTCTCTAGTCCTTTCTTACTCTATTGGATCTCTTTTACTTATTGGGCATCTTTTACACTTTTGGGTTGGACTTCTATTTGTCAATTACAAAATTCAAACAAGGGAATCATATATATACATAGTTATAGATCTCAAATAGGGGATATGAAATAAGCATTACATACTATCACCTAATATGACGTTCAAAGGTATAAGAGAATTAAAAATCATCCATCTAGCACATCCATACAAAAAGAATAGGGGTGCATCACTTTGCATACACAACATATGAGGGGAAGTTCATTCTATTCCATCTCAAACATTTTATACATTTTCTATATTCTAGATCTATCTTGCTATCATTTTGCAACTTGTATAAGGGAATAATTACACACATATTCACACATAAATACATGGATTCTAAGATGCATTATAGTGCTCAATCATAAGATCAATCTTTAGGTGAACTCCGAGGTCAATCTAAATTCCCATTCTACATCTTATTTGTTAGGTTTGATGTGGTTTATGGGTATGTGAAACTAGGTATCTATTTTGTAGGTTAGAGGTGTGAATAATGAAATTGGGACAAATCAAAAGTGAAAAATAGAGATCAAGAGAAAATCCTCTCATACACATATGTTATCACCAAAAAACAACACCCTATGATTTTTCATAAATGAATGGATGAGAAATCATTATTTTTGGGTAACGTGGACCTGACTGTTTCTAAGTTGTGGGACTTTCTACTTGAGATAGATTTCCATACAAGGATAGTTCATATACCTAATCCTAAACTACTCCTAAGGAAGGAAATACAACTATCTAATCCCAATCTAACAATCCAAAAGACTAGGGAAGAGGGAAATACATAAAATGGAAATTATTAAACTAAAGAGAGGTGATAACACCAAGAAAAGGGTGAAGACACTCTAATGAGGGAAAAGGGAGAAGGAAAATGGAGAAAGGAGAGGCCAAATAGAGGTGACACACACCTAAGACTTCATTTACCATCTATTCTCCATGAAACACAAAGAGATGAACCTGTAAGTCATAAATACATGCCCAAAATTCCACATCAAGAATGTAGAGGCAAGGAAATATAACAAAATATAAGTTAGGGTAAATAAACACCACAAAAACAAGATTTTATTTCTTTCAAAGTATGAATAGACCATTACATGAGAAGAAGAAGGAACATGAATATGTTTCCAATCTATAATGAAGGTCTACAACTCGAATCGCTAAGGAACAATTTTGATAGAGTTCCTTTACATTTTAGAATATCATCCCCTCACAAATGAGATATTTTTACATTATATAGAATATCGGAGAGACGAAGAGATAGGGAAAAAGTGGGAAATTTAAATTTCCCTTTCAACCACCAATAACATGCATTAAATTTATGAAAATAGGCATGGGAATCATGCCAAGACTATTCCCCTATGATATTTTTCTTGTGGGAGAAGGAATGGGCACCATACTTCATCAAATGTGGTGGTTGAGCTACTTGAAACTGTATCTTTTAATGCTCAGATGTATTCCCTCTTTTTCACCCAACTACCCTCATGGTGTAGAGGATGAAGAGACATTTCTAATGGTATGAATTTGTGCAATTTGGAGCACTTCAGTGAAAGTTATGGGCATGTGGATTTATGGGGTTCCAAGGATCATGGGGTTCTCGGTGTGATGCTATGGTCTAAAATAAATTGGGCCATTCCTTGTGCATATAACCAACTCGGAGCGGGAACTCATGGAAGGATAGAACTATTCCCTTCATGCTAGTGAGGCCTAATTTTTTTGCACGGGTTGTTGGATCTTTGTAGGGTGGAGAATCAGATCTCGGGTGGAATTATGGAATAGTTCCACCCATGATCTTAGTTCTGTAACCCACACTCTCTCCATAAAAATCTAACATGCCTCATCATCATCTTAGCTCCCCCATTCCATTCTTCATCCACATTGTTATACATTGTCTTAGCACTCACCTATTGATAGAATCACCTCCGTGGGGAACCAATGACCCAACAAAACTATTCCATCTATTCCACTGGGACCCGCAATACCTACAACACTCACCACCACTTCATTCTGGCCAAAATGCTCATGCAAAGAACTAAAATTACAAATAACTATTCCTTTGGGTCTAAAAAAACCCACAATACATTGCCCAACCTTCAATGTGGAAAATGTGGAGATGCGAGAGAACTTGTGACCCCGCAAAACTATTTTTCCAATTCCCAAAAACCTACGTCACCCATAATACACTATTTTTGGCCCATTTTGATGATTTTTAAATTTTTTTGGGGATTCTAAATCCTGTAAGGAGGGATAGGAATGTCCCTGAATGATTGAACTTACATCAAATCACAAAATTTATCTATTTTTTCCAATTTATTCTTTGAGGTTCCATCATACTACCTTAGTCCATATTTTTCTAGTTGGCCTATTTGTAAGGGATGATAAATACGATAACAACAAGAAAGATCAAAACCTAAGCATCCTGGGAGATACTAGTGCCCAAATTTAGTAACTAGCACTCGGGTGCTCCCATTCTCCCATGGGTGCTTCTATCCCGCACACTTTTAGGTTCTAAAATTTCTAGTGAGCCTTGATAGCACTCTCCCTATTCTATTCCATTATTTCCTCAATCTAGATCACTCAAAAATCAGATAAGTCATCTCATCTCTCTCTATTATTTAGGGTTTAATATCTTTACTACTTCTTGCTTGTCCATTTACTATATTTTATCAAATGTATATCATTCATTATAGTAGTTACTCTAAAATTAGATTTAATTAAATTTATATTAAATCATTTGGTGAACCCATTCCTTACATGCCCATTATCAGATCTTTCATAGCTTCTCATACCTTTGATTCCAATGCTTCCCCATTATATATCCAGATTCAACTTCATAATCTCCGTGTTAAGCATGTCCTAGTTGATCTTGGATCTATTATTAACATATGCACTCTATCCTTTTTCCATCAAATAGGACTTTCTTCTTCTCATCTCAATCCATATACTCTTTTTATTATTAGATTTAGGATGGAAATGAGATCTAAGGATCAAAGATCCACATTAAAGGCCGAAGACTATAGATTATGGCATTCAGTCAATTAGAAAAATAAATAACTTGAAATATATAACAACGAACATATTGATGAGGCTAGAATATGTCTCGTTAATGTACAATACATGATCTTATTTTACTCTCCTTTTTATCAAGATTGATTACATTTTGTGACTTTTGTTTGATCTAATATAAGTTAGGATGTAATTGTCCATATTTTTTTATTGTAGTTCTAACATTTAAAATTTTTGTACTTCCTAACTAAGTGCTTTGGAAGTTAGGTTTGTAATAAAATAGGTCATAATCAGTCGAAAGAAAAAGTATGAAGCGAACGGTATGTTTTTGAAAGCATCGGTTTCAATACGGCTCAGTTCTGGAACTTCCAAAATTAGTTTTGAAACTCCATTACATAGTTACCACTTAGTTTTGGAAATTTTAGACTTAGTTACGAAACTCCATCACTTAGTTCCAAAACTTTCAGACTATGTTCTAAAACTCCTGCATGTAGCTCCAAAATCCTCATAGTTAAATCTGGAATGATTTCCTTTAGTTCGGAACTTCTCTAAAGTTTCGTAACCAATGAGAATTTATTTATTCCAACAACATCCAGTGATTTATCAATCAATGATCCTTTCAATCAAGAGTAGATTGGAAGATTTTCAATTCTTCATATTCACAGATCCAGGGATAACTATCATACAACAATATGTCTAGCCATGATCCAATTCAACATCTATTTTGGGCACGATTCGGTTCTATCTGAATCAGTAGGAAAGCTATGGTTGTAAATACACCTGTGGAAGAAGTATATATATGTAGACCTATATATATAGAGAGAGAGAGATATATACACATAAAAAGACAAAGAGATAAGAAGAGATGATACATTTTTGTAATGCAAAACATTTTATCAATAAAATAGCCATTCCGTTCCGAGAGTATATTAAGTTGTCAAATTTTGTTTCAAGGTGGAGAAAGGGACCACTCTTCCAAGAACTAGGTTATTCATTTTATTGGTATTTATATTTCTAGACAAAATAGTATAGATCTATTAATTCTAAAAATACTTTTGATTAATCAAGTTTAAATCTGTTGTATACTTGTTCTTGCAGGTGTTCTAGATTATATTTTTCTTTCTTTGCAATCAAATTTTGGCATTCTCAAATTGTGTGTTTATTTCCAAAGCAACTGTGTTCATTTTACGTAATGTGTGTTTACTTACAACAATCTATTCTATTTTACAAATGTGTGTTTATTTCCAGCAATCTATTTCGCAGAGTGTTTACTTGACAAGTTCTCTAGTTTTATTTCAATAAGGTTTTAGCCAAGGAATCCTCAAGACATTGATAATATCCCCCAAAAATATAAAAAGAAAACAAATATGTACCATTAATTACTAGAGTTGATTAAATGATAATTATGAAGTGCGGGGTACACCAACATTGATAATTATGAAATCAACAAAGAGTTGATTAAATGAAGGGAATAACAACACCCATCATTTTAGGTGCCATTTCCAAGGACCCAATAGTTATAATTGTCTAATTAGGTGTCAACAAGAGCATCCATCATACATCTAGTAATTGTAGGATCTTCCCTATGTCATCATAAAATTTATGAGTAGACCAAGAGAATCAAGGGTCGATTCCTCCCAAAAATATCTGAACAAGAATCATCATCAAATAAGGAAGTTGATCAAGAATTAGAAGCACCATTGTCCCCTATTAGGCAAAAAGAAGAATTTCCACCTTTGGAATTCTTATATCAATCACCAGAAGGAAGTAGAATATTTAGAAAAAATATCATATTCCAAGACCCGTTTAGAGAAAGTTTTAATTCACAATTGAGTAGTAAACCTCCTACTCCTGAATTTTCACCTTCCCTGAAACAAATCACATACCATATTGATTGGAAAAAAAAGTCTGGAAGGTACCACAGAAATGGCACAAGAAGCAGAAAGAGAACCTGATAGGACCTTCACTTATCCAATTCAATTGGATGATAATGATGCATCTATGGAAAATATTTCACCTGCACATTTACCCACATTTAGAGGGATGTCATCTGAAGACCCGACCAATTTCTATTTGAATTTAAAGTACTATGTCAAACTTATGATTACAAAATAGATAATAAAAACTCAAGTTGTTTCCATCTACCCTAAAGGATGCAGCAATGAGGTGGTTTATGGGATTACCATCTAATTCTATTACCACTTGGGCACAAATGGAAGTTTCCTTCCTAGAAAAGTATCAAGATTACTATAGAGGGAGGAATAGGAAGGAATAATTTTTCAAAATCAAGTAGGAGGAGGATGAGAATATGGAAGATTATTTAGACATATTCCTTTTTGTGAGCAAAAGATGTGGATTTGTATTACAAGAAGAGTTAAGCAAAACCATTTTTTTGAAAGGTCTGGATGATGAATCAAGAGAGGCACTTGATCTGATAGGAGGTGGAAATATTGATCAAATAAGAATGAATGATATTAAAGACATTTGTAGAAGTTATTCATGAACAAGGGGTGGACCTAGAAAAGGAAAAACAATTAAAAATTTAAACCAGATATGAAAAAAATGATGGATGAATTGGAAAATTTCAAAACAAACATTTTAGTTCAAGTTAACTTCCACCTTGGATGGATTGCAAGCTAAAGCAAATGCTAAAACTGAACCATTAGCTATATATTGTCCTAGATGTAGGAAGAAGCATGCAATAAGATATTGTCCCTTGAAAAAAAGAAATGTGCCTTATCTATGAATCTAGGGACCATGAGAGTGATGCTTGTTCTCTTCTTCCATTTATTAAAAATAATCTTAAACAAAGAAACATTCCATCCACATCAGAAGAAGTAAATTTTGTCCAAAGACAACTTAGCCAAGGGCAGTTCATGCCTAGGTCAGTTCCTAACCCCTAGATGATGTCATGGGAAACTCAGACAGTGACATAAAATTGGGGACAACCACCTTGTGCACCTCAACCAACATGGAATCCTCAGGATTTGTTAGGTCAATATTGGTATGCCCAAAGACACCAAAAACCATGGTCTGGTAAAGGAAACCTGAATGTTTGGTCACAACCTAGGTGGAGCCCTAATAATTATGTTTAAGGGAGGATATATCCCAATCAGAATAAATAATCCATAATGGGTTCCCAAACACAAAACTCATAAAATTAAAATGTGTTCTAAACCCAAATACCAAAGCATAGCCGTAGTAAACCCATGAAACAAACAAACAACTCCTATCTATGGAATAGAACAAGAAAAATCAACCGATTTGAATGTCATGGATTGTAAGGATATTAAAACTAGATCTAGAAAAGTAATTAGTAGTCTAAGCTGTTATAATCACTAAGATGACAAAAGAAATTAAAACCCCTAGTATGGTTATTCCCAAGAAGGATGAAAAATAAAAGGATAAGGAGCCACATAGCAAATCTACCGAGACTCCATTTCAGGATAGATTTAAGGAAGCCATAGAAACTAAGGAATCTAAGTTGGTAAATGAAATAAGGAGATTGAATATTGAAATACCATTGTTACAAGTAATTAAGGACATTCCGAATTGAACAAATTAATCAAAATGCTATGTTTAAAAAGACCTGGAAGGAAGAAGTAGTACCCTAGGACTATTAAGGTAGATGGGAAACTTGCTAATTTATTAGCAAGAAAACTTTTTCTTCCCAAATACGGAGATCCTAGAAGTCCTATTATTTCTGTCTCTATAGGGAATAAAGATATACATAATGTTTTGGTTGATTTGGGAGTGGCTATAAATGTGATGACAATGGACACTTTGAAAACATTACCATTAATAGGTATACAACCTACTAACACCATATTGCAGATGGAAGATCAGTCTATAGAAAAACCGAAGGAGTTATTGAAGATGTAGCGAGTTATGGTGGAGTCATGGGAATATCCAGTTGATTTCCTTATATTGTAGCCAAAAGGTAAAACACTTGGTTATCCCATTATTTTGGGTAGACCATGGTTAGCTACAGTTGTTGCTTTAATTGATTGTAGATTAGGTGATATGACTATCTCAAATGGTAAGAATTCTAAGCAAATATCCTTATATCCTTCTGCATGACCTTCTATTGATTATCAAGAACAATTGTGGGTTGATACTCCTGATACTAATAAGCAAAACCTGTCTTCTTTGGCCATGATCACATTGTAGGATCACGTACGAGGTAGAAGATATGATTAGACAACCATTGAATGAACACCGATTGTCCTTAGAGCAATTGGGAATAGTTCCGGAACCTATGACCTTAGTTTTGGAACCTACAGACTCTGTCCTGGAATCATCAGATTTAGTTCCAGAACCATCACATTTAGTTACGGAACCAGAACACCTACAATTACCTATGACTATACATAATTTTTCTCCAAAGGAATGATATTTATCTTGGGGAGGAAGAATTGGTAGCTTCAGTTTCTAAGATATCAATAAATGATGAATAATTTTTGGAAAGTAGCAGTGACAAGGAGTTTGACCTATAACAAGATAAGTATCATAACCCTTCCTATTGTTCTGTCTCAAGGAAATTTTGGAGATATTTCTAAATATCATATGTTACTTCCACATACATGTCCACTAAATACCTTAATGGAAACCTTTTAACAAATCAGTTCATCACATGTTGGAACCAAACATGTGGAGATTGAGCTGGGTAAGATTTTGAACATAAACAGCTAGTTGAAAAATGATGAAGAAGCTAAATTGTTTGATGTTCTGAAAAATCATACTAGAGATTTTGCTTGGGAATACAAAGATATGAAAGGAATCCATCCAAGTATTTGCACACATCACATCTATACTAAAAACATTAGACTAGTTAGGCAACCTCAGAGAAGGATTAATCCAGCCTTAAGAGATATAGTCAAACAAGAAATTGAAAAACTATTACAAGTAGGTTTTATCTACCCTATCTCATATAGTCAATGGGTGTATCCTCTTGTAATTGTTCCTAAAAAGAACAAAAAATGGATAATTTTTGTTGACTATAGGGAACTAAACAAAGCCACACTGAGAGATTATTTTCCCCTACCATTCATAGATCAAGTCCTAGACAACCTTGTAGGTAAGCAATACTTTTCCTTCCTGGATGGATTTAGTGGATATAATCAAATCAAAGTTGCTATTGAGGATCAGGAAAAAAATACCTTTACATGTCCATGGGGTACCTTTTCCTATAGGGTATTACCATTTGGATTATGTAATGCTCTAGAAACTTTCCAAAGAGCTGTATTAGCAATTTTTACAGACCTAACAAATGACTATGTAGAGGTATACATGGATGATTTCACTGTACATGGAGACACATTTGATGATGCTTTGAGGAATTTAGACAGAGTATTAACAAGATGTGAGCAAAACCATCTATCTCTTAGTCATGAGAAGTGTTTGATGATGGTTGATGAGGGGATTGTATTGGGAAACCACATTTCAAAAATATGAATTCAAGTTGACAAAAAAAAATCAGAATTATTTCAAACTTACCTATTCCTCAAACCCCCATAGATATCAAGTCATTTTTAGGGCATGTTGGATACTATAGGCACTTTATCAAGGATTTTAGTAAAATTTTTGCCCCCATGTTTAATTTGCTTACCAAGGACTGTGAATTTATTTGGGATGAGAGATGTCAGCATGCTTTTGAGGAAATCAAAGAAAAATTAATCACTGCCCCAATATTGAGAGGACCTAATTGGGAAAAACCTTTTCACATTCAAATAGATGCCTCAAATAACTCCATTGGTGTAGTTTTGGGACAGAAAGATGAAGAAGGAAAGATGTATGCTATTTATTACCTTAGTAAAAATCTTACTCCCACTGAAAGAAATTACACTACCACTGAAAAATAATTTCTTGTTGTGATCTATGCAATTAATAAATTCAGACATTATATCATAGGGTATAAAATATTTATACATATAGATCACTCAGCAATTAGGAACTTAATGAACAAACTAGTGGTTGGAGGTAGGGAAATTAGATGCTTATTACTTTTACAAGAATTTGATATTACCATAATAGAAACTCCGGGGAAATCTAATGCGGTAGCTGATTTCTTGTCAATACTGACCACTACTGGGGAGCAAGATCCGATTAAGGACAACTTTCTAGATGAACAATTTTTGCTATTTCAGATGATACACTATGGTTTGCTAATATGGCAAATTATCTTGCAACACAAAAGTTTCCTCCTTCTTTCACTAAGAAACAAATAAAAAAATTGATCAAAATCAGTGCACAATATAAATGGTTAAATGGAATGTTATTTAAATGTGGTCCTGATTTGGTTTTACGCAGGTGTGTGAGAGAAGATGAAATCTTTGACATACTGAGGGCATGTCATGATGAACCAAGTGGAGGACACTTTTCAGTGAAAAGAACAACTCACAAGATACTTGGCACTGACTATTATTGGCCATCTCTGTACAAGGATGTGAAGAGATATATCAAGCAGTGTGATCCCTGTCAAAGGATGGGACATCCAAATTTTACCAATGAAATGCCTCTGCAACCTCAAGTGGTGATTGAACCATTTGAAAGATGGGTGTTGGATTTTTTGGTCCCTTTAGTACTCCTTCACAAGAAAAGGAGTACATTCTTGTGTGTACTTGATTATGTGATAAAGTGGGAAGAAGTGTAGGATTTTAAAAATGCCATTGAAGAAGCATTTGTTGATTTCCTTTAGCACAAAATTATGGTAAAGTTTGGCGCACCAAGAAGTATAGTTTCAGATTAGGGGCCACAATTCATGTCTAATATGATCCAAGCCTTCACAATGAATTATCATATCAATCATAGGAAGTCATATCCCTATCACCCACAAGAAAATGGACAAGTTGAAGTAACAAACAAAAATTAGAAAACATCCTTACCAAAATAGTTGAATCAGGAAGAAGAGATTGGGAAAAGAGACTACCTAAAGCTATTTGGGCCTACAATACAACTTGGAAAACTACAACAATATTTTCACCATATGAGTTAGTCTATGGGAAAAATCCCTTGTTACCTATTGAATTTGAACTACAAACATTGAGGACAACAACTAAAATAGGTATTGAGTTGGATGCAGCACAAAAGGAAATAATTCTTCAACTCAATGAGTTGGATGAGTTAAGGATGGAAGCACTTTAGTAGACAGAAATAATCCAAGATCAAAGAAAGCAATGGCATGACACACATATCAAGAAGAGGCAATTCAAGGTAGGATATTGGGCATTACTATTTGATTCTAAGTACCAACAATTCAAGGGAAAATTGAGAACCAAATGGTTGGGACCCTATCAGATTGAGTAGATATTTGAAAATGGCTCTATTCAATTACTTCCCATTGATGGCAGTAGAAGGAAACTTTTAATCAATGGACGTAGGATAAAACTTTATAGGAAGCTTCCTACTAAGGATGAATTCTTGAGGTAGGTAGATTGATGCGAGACAAATAATTTGATCATATGCAAGAACCTAGTTCTTCCAAAATGATAAAATAATCAGATAGATAAATCCGAATAAAGGGAAGACAATGAAAACTAGTAAATGGTGTTCTCTTCCCAAAAAAAAATTTATGAGAGATCAACTCGAAAACAAAAATGGCGGTTGATCTCCTCAAATAAATGGCTAATCCAAAATAAAAGGAATTTCTCGAAATTCTATTTGTCTTTTCTAATCGTTTTCTTTTTGTTTCACTTTTAGGAATGATGAGTCATCATGATAGAGGGATCACATCATCAAATATGGTAATTATGTCTTTAACTTATTAAAGGTTAGATTAAAAGTTTGCATGTGTGATTGGATTTGATTTAAAAGTGGTATGATGAGTCATCTATTGTACATTATGATTAAAAGAGAGTAATCATGAGGGTGATGTCGGTGGAGCAAAAGTGGTGGCATGTTTATAATGATATATCATTTGTGTGGAGTAAACAAAGTGAAGAAGCAGTTGCAGAAGAAAAAAGAGAAAAAAATTCAAGGAGGAAGTAGAAGAATTAAAATTACATTCCGTAGCTAAGCACAGTAGTTCCGCAGCTAAACCCATCCATTCCATAGGTAAGCAAAGAGTTTTGTATCCAATCCGGGAAGATAAATAATTTGAAGAAGAATGAATCTATATCTCCGCTTTACCATGGGGATTAAAAAGAAGTCGGAACCTGAGGATGATACCCAACTTCTTGCAAATGAAGAAGTGGCAGATGTCTTTGAACAAGCAGGATGGTTGGAATTCCTGAAAAAGTTCTCGAAGTATAATGAAAATTGGTAAGAGAATTCATTATAAATTTAGAAAATCCAATGAAAATGTTAGAAATATTGTAATTCCTTTTTCTATTAATACAATAAGCAATGTATCTGGTGTTCCAATTGTGCATGTCCCAAATCCTATCAAGGGGACCTTAAAATAATTAGTTGAAACCCTACTACAAGAGGGGGAAACAGAACCCCAATATATTTACAACACTAAGAAAATCATAAAAGGGGTCAGAAGGGCCAGCTTTCCAAACCCTTTGATGGATGGCATTTTGGATAGTCAAGTATTTAACTTGTGATGGTCAGTTTGGGTCAGTAGGAAGAGAAGTTCTGAAAATGCTCATACATCTTAGATATGGAGCTACAAAACTAGAATACATAGTAAACCTTCCAGGGTTTCTTTTTGACTCCATTCATACAATGGCCTAGAGGTATTCCTAGGGTGTTGGAATAATCAGACATCATGGGTTAGTTCATTTGGTGTGCTAACACCATTTTCTTGCAAAGAAAAATGGAGAAGAAATATGGGAGAAATTTCTTAACAAGTTTAAGAAAAACCCTGATATTATTAGGAGAGTAATATCAACTCCTTTTTCTCCTACAACTAATTTGGAAATTGGTGCCCCTACAGAGAAAAATAAGGAAATAGGTGGGGAGACCATACCAAAAAGGAGAATATCTAAAAGAAGAATTAAAGATGCAAAACCTATTGTACCTTTAAAAGATACTCCTTCCTCTACAAAGCAACTACATGAGAGCTAATATATGTCTTTAATAGTGATAGTTCACCTAGGAAAGAGAAAGAAGTGAAAATTAGAAGAAGCTCTAGGAGGAAACCTATTTCGAACATATTGAAGCTCCTCAAAGAAGAAGAATTCATAAGAGGTCTAGAGAAATTCTAGAGGAAATGAAAGAACAAGAAAAGTTGGAAAAAGAAGCTACTGATATTTTGGGCAGCATGGCCATGAATCCTCCTGGACCAAGCCAAACTGAGATGGAAAAAGAAGATGAGATATTTGAGGAACAGGTTTTTCAAGAGTTGGGTGAACCAGCAACATTATCACATGAAGAAGAAGAGTTGGCATTTTGGAGATGGAAAGGGAAATTTCCTTTGGTAGAAGAGGAATGCTTAACCCCAAAGAACTTTCAAAGAAAGAAGAGAAATAACAGGTTAGATAGGATTTGTTTTTGTGAAGAGAAGAACTCATTATAAAAGAAAAGGATGAGGAATTGAACTTCCTCAAAATCAAGTTGGAACAAAGAGAGATGCTCATTGGGGAACTAACAACTCATCTTACAGACAAGACTAAGGAATTAACAATAGTTAAGCAAAAAATGATTAAGAAAGAGGAAGAATGTAAAATTTCTAGAAGATAGAGTATTATGTCAACAATCTCTACACATAGTGAATTAACTTATTGGCCACTCAAGTAGTTATGGGATGATACTTGCAAGGAACTTAGTGAAATCAAAACATCCAATGAGGATTTGAGAAGCAAGATGGAAGACGAAAAGAAAGCAAGAAAGGAATGGGAAGAAAATTTTTACAAAGAAGAGGGAGACAAGTTTAAAAATCTTACAAAAATACAAATGGTTTACATAATGAGTGAAAATTTACTTGCATGCAGGAGACCTTCTCCTGCATATAGCATGTTTCTAGAAGAACAATTCATTCGCTAGCAGCTATCAAGAATTACATGTGGCCTTCCACATGAAATAAAAGATGAATTTGAGTTCATGACAACCTATTCTTTAGCCAGTGTAGAGCAGAAAAATATTCTCTGTGAATTCTATCTCTGCAATATTATGCTAGAAAAGAACATAGGCTTCATGATCAATTTGTATGTGGGAGAAAGCCAACTTAATGCATTTATTTTTATTCTTAAAAATCAGATTGCATGAAAGGAAATATATTTTGAGCATCTATTGAAAGCTAGCTCATCTGGTCTATGCATGAGGACTCATTATGGTAAACCATCTACTTTCATTAAACATTTTAGAACCCATGCCTTTGATAAATGGTTCAAGACACATTATCTTGCCAATTTACAAAGAAGTATTGATGCCTTTACTTTGTATGAAGTGGAAAATTTTGAGAGGATTTATGATGGATTTTTGAAAAGATGGGAGCTTCTTACAGGTTCCTTGAGGATAAGGGAAGTAATATCTCCCACAAATTTGATTTGGAGTCTGGAAAGAGTAAAATCTTTATGCACACTAATCCCTCATATCAATGAAAAGCATATGGGCATATGGATTTGAATGAGAACAAGTCCTCTCATTCTTATCATTCCCATTTCCCCATGGAAAAACATAGAAACTCAAGATCCCACTCAATTTGAGGAATGGAAGAGGAAAGTAGAATCAGGATCAGGGTATAGTGTTTTTGAACTAAAACACTGGGATATTCAGTTTCATCCATTTGACTTGGGCATTCAATTGGAGTACAAAATACACAATCCAAGGTTTGAAGAGTAAATTTTGTAAGAGGACTTATAAACAAGTAAGTAGGGGGGAAATTATGATGCCATAATATGTCTCTTTAATGTACCATAAATGATCTAATTTTACTCTCCTTTTTATCAAGATTCATTGCATTTTGTGACTTTTGTTTGATCTAATATAAGTTAGGATGTAATTTTCCATATTTTGTTGATTGTATTTCTAATGTTTAAAAACTTTGTAATTCCTAAGTGCTTTGGAAGTTCAGTTTTATAATAAAACAGGTCACAATCAGTCAAAAGAAAAAGTATGATGCGGTCGGTATGTTTTTGAAAGCATTGGTTTCAATACGGCTCAGTTCGAAACTTCCAGACTTAGTTTTGAAACTCCATCAATTAGTTCCAGAACTTTTGGACTTAGTCCTGGAACTTCTGCATGTAGCTCCGGAATCCTCACAGTTAAATATGGAATGATTTCCTTTAGTTTGAAACTTCTCTAAAGTTTTAGAACTAATGAGAATTTATTTATTCCAACAACATCTGGTGATTTATCAATCAATGATCCTTTCAATCAAGAGTAGATTGGAAGATTTTCAATTCTTCATATTCACAGATCAGGGATAACTATCATACAACAATACATCCAACCATGATCCAATTCAACATCTATTTTGGGCACAATTTGGTTCTATCTGAATTGGTAGGAAAGCTATGGCTGTAAATACACTTGTGGAAGAAGTATATATATGTAGACTTATAGATATATATATATATATATATATATATATATATACACATAAAAAGATAGAGAGATAAGAAGAGACAATATGTTTTTGTAATGTAGAACATTTTATCAATAAAATAGCCATTCCATGTTTTGAGAGTATATTAAGTTGTCAAATCCTATTTCAAGGTGGAGCAAGGGCCCACTCTTCCAAGAACTAGGATCTTCATTTTATTGGTATTTATATTTCCAGAGCAAATAGTATAGATCTATTAATTCTGTAAATGCTTTTGATTACTCAAGTTGAAATCTATTGTATACTTGTTCCTACAGGTGTTCTAGATTAGATTCTTCTTTCTTTACAATCAACTTTCAACATTCTCAAATTGTGTGTTTATTTCCAAAGCAAGTGTGTTCATTTCTGTAATGTGTGTTTACTTACAACAATCTATTCTATTTTGCAAATGTGTGTTTATTTCTAGCAATCTATTTCTGCAGAGAGTGTTTACTTCCAGAAAGTTCTCATAGTTTGATTTCAATAAGGTTTTAGCCAAGGAATCCTCAAGACATTGATAAAATCCCCCAAAAAATATAAAAAGAAAACAAATACCTACCTTTAATTACTAGATCACTAAGATTTCTTGTTGCATATAGCTTCGAGACACCACCCCTGGTTTAAATACGACATCAACAAAAGTTGATTAAATGAAGGGATAATGAAACCCATCACATATCTTAATGAACAAGAGCTAAAAGAAAATAAAAAACAATAAGAAGAGAAAAAAAATAACACCATATTTAAGTGGAGAAACTTGAAGGAAAAACTCTATTGTAAAAGCACTATCTTTATTAAGAAGTTACACAAGTTTGACCAAACACTTCCACTTCACTCCTTTGTCTTTCACACCACTGCAAAGCTATGTTTCTTGATTAGTTAATACAATAATCATGACCATATAGCTCACCTTACATTCTACTAGTGTCTTACATAGTATGCTCTGGTAATGTATCTTACAAGTGATCTCAATATTTAAAACTGGATCTGTAAAAATCTAAACATTTATAAAGACAATATCGAGAGGGATCACCCAAATCAGTGTGGGTTGGTGAATCAGTCAGGTTGCTTCACTCTTAATTGTGAAAGACTTATTTTAATACAATT
This sequence comes from Taxus wallichiana var. yunnanensis, assembly GCA_018340775.1. Lineage (NCBI taxonomy): Eukaryota > Viridiplantae > Streptophyta > Pinopsida > Cupressales > Taxaceae > Taxus > Taxus wallichiana. Next base: position 192,012,015 of record CM031244.1, on the reverse strand, counting down.
TGATCAGACAAAATTTAATAATGTTGGGGCATACTAAAGTGGTTGATCACACCATACATTATCACCCCAACACTCCCCCTTAATGTTAAGTGGGAAGTAAAAAATAGACATGCCAATTTTACCTGATCTCAGGCTAGCATGCAAACAAGGAAAATCTGTAGATCTTCCCATACATAAATTCTTAAGACTAGTGCTTTACATATGAAGACTTACATCAGATTATGGAGCCTTTTATAAACTAAGGCATACCCATAACTAAATATTCATTGGGATTTACAAGTAACTTCACATAGAGTGACACATTTACTTATTACAAAGTGGAGGAAGTATTGGAAGTTTACAATGAACTGTCTTATGCATTTTCTCATGAGACTTATAGTTCACATATAATGTTACAACCATGTGTAACCAATCCCTAAAGGATCACTTTGTTACATACAAAGTGGGTGGTCATGATCCACTCTTAAAAAGATGACCCGGGTCTTTTATAATAATCCATCAAGAGTTGGCATTTCCATACACACTCCCCTCAAGGGAAACTCTGATAGGTTGAACAAAAAAAAACTTGCAATACTTCACAACATGTAATGGCCTTCACATAATCTCTGATGTTTGAACTAGATTATTTATCAAGAGCAATATGGCCTTCACATAGAGGAGGAATACTTCCTTTAGCTCCTATGTGTATCACTACCAGTAGCCTCTTTAGCCACATGGCTCTTTGTTGCTTCAAGTGATGGCACCTGCATCAAAACTTGAACATAAATCCAATTGTATATCCAACACAACATCAACATGGTTAGAGTCATGATAGACAACATAATAGGCATAAAAACTATAATAATGATATTCTTAAACAACTAACCATGTTACATTACAAATATGTTGAAAATATTTCAACATATTATACTACTAAAACATTAATTAGATGCAATCAATATTGGATGTCTCTAATACAACACAAAGGCGTCCCCAAGTGTCATTGATATGCATATAATAATATTTTAGTAATCAATTAAAATGATTTAACAACATATGTATATCTTCATATTCTAAGTCTTTACATAATGAGATAAGACTTGGTAGATAACACATCTGAACAAATAATCAGATTATTCAAGAATAATCATAAAATTTAAGCTTAGACATGTCATATATGATCATATTTTTATGCCAAAAAACATGATTTAATAGTCAAAAACATTATCTTACTTCTCTTGATTCTAAGAATTATATTCTTGTTACTGCTAAGAGATCATGACTGTTTTGACCAAAAAAATCATTATTAGCACAACAGTTAGTAAAACCAAGCTCCTGAAAGAACCTATTAAACATACCAAGCTCTAGGAGCTTGCTTAAGATATCATACAAAGACTTTTGATTATGATTGTTGATATTTCTATTATGAGAAGACTTATGATTATGTGAGAATAGAGCTTGAGAAGTAGTATCTTTTTGAATCAAGGTTTTCCATGACTCTTTCTTCTTGCATCAACAAGGAAGACAAAGTGTCAGATCAGGAAGAATCCAAATTTGCAACATCATTGGTAGGTTCAAAGAAATTCAGGATCATGATAACCAATCAACTTATTGGAAAGTGAGTTTCACATTACTACATCATAGATAACCACAAGATGGAAGGTTCATCATTAGGTTATAGAAAGTTGCAATCATGTCCAAGAATGATCAAACATTATATAAGGATTCATCAAATCCATCAAATAGTCAACATCTTATAACAAAAAAAAGATGCTCAAAATGCAAGACTTTAAAGCATTCAAGGACATACTTCTGGAGATGTATTATATCAGAAAGAATCAAATGAACAAATTGCAGCCATCATTCTAGGATGGAAAACCAAAGAGAGCCAAGATACAAATGCATGAACATCAAATATCAAATTCTTCTAGAGCTTATACTTGTACATTGTTTTAGTATTTTCAAGAAACATATTTCAAAGTAAGGTTTCAAAGACAAACTATGAAACAATTACATGTAATTGTTGTCATGATTTATTCATATTCTTAGAAATATGCAGTCATACATGATCAATATGATTTCAATAAAGAGAGCTTCATCAATCCCAGGTACAGATCAAAGCATAGTTTCCAATTTTCAAAAATAAGGAGAGCATATTTCAAAGCTTTATATTGGCATGGTTAACAAATTTCAAAATAATCATTCCTTAAATCCACGAGTCATAAGATATACATCTGAAAAGGGTCAATCTCCCCCTCAATGTCTAGATCCATTACATCAAAAAATCACTGAAAAATAACTTTACGGAACAATTTCATTTTTAGGATACTCAAAGAGGGAAGAGAAGCGGGTTTACAAGAAATTTTCTCAAGGATATGAACATATTATTTTTAACCTCTAGGTACAAATTATAAATACACTTGATGCATTACAAAATATGATATAAATTTATATTCTACCTTTGTGATTGACAAGAAATTTGTTCATGGTTATACATGGTTCAGGATTTCTTAATTACTCTTTATAGGGGTTCATGATGTCTCATTATTATCATACAACTACCAAAATTCATCATGAATCAACATAACTTACATGTATTGAGATAGGGGCTTCTATTTTTCAGGGGTAGCTTGTCTCCCAGCCACAAGATCCCAGAGCTTTTAGCCATAAAACAAGCTCTTAATTGAATTCTTGAAATGCTATAATTTGTTCCATTTAAAATTTAAGACTTATCCATCAAAATATTAGCATAACTAGCCATTTCTAATGCTAGATAGGAATTGAAACAAATACAACTAAAAGACAACTCAAAGAAGCTAAATAGAGACAAAAAAGCTACAAATATTTTAATTTTTCATATGACAACAAACAACCCAAATTTGATAAAAAAATAGCTTGAATTGGTCAAGTTATGGATCAATTTAACAGGCTAGGTCATGTTTCAGCTACATACCATTTTAATAGGAAAATTAGATAATTAATTAATTAATTAATTATGAGCTTAAAAACATAGCACAATTCATCAAATTTCCAAAGATAACTAGATTTGGTCTAAAAATAGCTTAAATTGGTCGATTTAAGATCAAATTTATAGAACAAAGTCGGGGTCAAGTTACTGGGATCGACAAGTTAAAGGATGAGCTACATTAGCTTAAACTAAGTCAATCTAGAGTATCTCGATGAAAGAAATAAATAACGAGATAATACAAGGGTCGACACATGGCACATATCAACAATACCAAGAAAGGCATGTGTCGGCTTTAAAACAGATCCTCGGGCAGATACGACGTTTAAAAAAATTAAAGTTAAAGCCTCTTCACGTCTAAAACCGATAAAAACAATGACAAAAGATAAATAAACACACGTTAATATGTGTACTTAAAATAAAGAAAATACATGTGTCACTTTTTAATTAGCTCACATTTCACAATGCAGCTAATAAGACAGACTGACAATTAATTAAAAGATAGAACCGTATACATGTGTCTTTAATTAATTGGATCACATTTCACATTCTGACACAATGCGACAACAAAGTCTAAGTCAAACAAGCCACTTGTCAAAAAATTAATGGCTTAAACAATTTATAAACCAAACTTGAAATAAAGTTTGGGTCTGGAAAAGGAATAAGACAGTTGTCACAATCTAAATGGTGAAGCCAAAGCAAAGAATGAAACCCTGACACAATTATAATACGTGTCAAAAAACAATTGGATCGCATTTCACAAGTCTAAAAAATTATGAAAAGTGTGAAAAAATAGAATACATGTCGTATTTCAATTAGATTAGGCTTCATAGATCTCAAACTTTAAAAAAATTTACTCGATGAAGAATTTTTATTAGAAGCCATGGTACAAAGAAAAGTTAATAAACCCGTGAATCAAAGAGCTAAAGTCTGACACTGTAAAGAATACTAAGACAAGTGTCACTTTTTGATTAGTTCACACTTTGAAAGTCTTCCAAAAAAGATTAAAGAAAAGTAAAGACAAGTGGAGCCTTTTAAATGGTTTATATTTCATAAAAATGACAAATGTGACAGAAAAGATACTTGGAGCAATTTTATTAGTCTACCCTTTGTAACTATTTGAAACAAGTTAAAAGAAGACTGAAAAAGTGGAATATGGAGCCACTTGGATAAAATTTATTGGCTCAATTTTTGTAAATGTCAGAAATAGCTAAGTCAAGTCTCAAAATGTGAATAAATGTGTAAAGTCCTTATTGGCTCGTGGATTGCAACTAGAAATCGAGATAAACAATATTCAAACATCACGGAGATTTTTTATTGGCTTGGGATTTGTAAAAACTGAAAAATGTGACACTAGATGGAGCAATATGATTGGATCAGCCTCATAGTCACAGGAAGTCAAATAATTCTATCAGAGGCCAAGCCAAATGTCGCTAGAGGATTGGCCCAAGCTTCACAAAGACAAAAATATGTCAGATTGAATCCATTTGGCACTCTAAGAGAGGGTGTGGCTTCGCAAACATGAAAAGAACAACAAGGAAGCTACGTGGAGTAATATTATTGGTCCAAGCTTCACAAAATCAATAATGACCAAAAATACAAAGCCAGATGGCACAAAATGATTGGCCAAAGCTTTGCAAAGACAAAAAATGGAAAAAATAAAGATTTTATAGCCAGGATAGACTTCAAATTCCTGAATAAATTGGATCTAACTAGATATTTCAGATCCACATTCAAAAAATGATTCAAACAACTATTTACAATGGGAAAACTAGAAAAATAGCTCACAGATGATGATTCAAGCCGTAAATGGCTAAAACGAGATGCAAAAGCACAGATCTAAGCAAACAAAATCTTAAACATGATCTAAACAACCATTTAGCCCATTTTTAATCAATATTTCAAGCAATATTAGGCGGGAACTAGAATTTTAAACCTAGTTAGCTTGAACATGACTGTGGAACTTTTGGGTCTCGTAGATCTGTTAATAAACTTAAAGTTTCTTCACCCTTTCAAGTCAAAAGAATTCTAGATTGATCTTGCACATGCACAATCACCACACTCTAATACCATGTTAGATTTAGTAGGGAAATGAGATCTACAGATCACAGATCCGCCATTAAAGGCCAAAGACTATAGATTATGGCATGTAGTTGATTAGACAAAGAAATAACTTGAAATAGATAGAAAATAACAAAGCTTAATGAACAAGATATGAAAGAAAATAAAAAACAATAACTAGAGATAGATAACACCAAATTTAAGTGGAGAAACCTGAAGGAAAAACTCTATTGTAAAAGCATTGTCTTTATTAAGAATTTACACAAGTTTAGCCCAACACTTTCACTTCACTCGTTAGTATCTCACACCACTTGAGCTATGTCTCTTGATTAGTTAATACAATAATCATGACCATCTAGCTCATATTACATTCTCGCTAGTGTCTTACATAGTATACTTTTCTAACATGTCTTATAGTGATCTTAGTCTTTAATAATCTGGATCATACAAATGTAAAGGTTGTTAAAGCTAATCCTGAGAGGGATCACCCAAATCAATGTGGGTTGGTGAATCAGTCAGGCCACTTCACTCTTAATTGTGAAAGAATTCTTTTAATACAGTTTGATCGAGACAAACTTTAATAATGTTGGGGTGTATTAAAGTGATTGATCCCACTTGACATTATCACCCAAACATGTATTTATAACTTTTATGCTACACATAAACAAGTATTGTGCATAATATCTCTTACCCTTATTATGGTATGTTATAATATTAATTTTTTATGTCACATTATGCCTCATGATGTTCCTTATACTATCCTTCTAGGCCATATTTGGTTACATACTATGCATATGCTTCTTTCTACCCCTGTCATAACACACAATGCCCTTGCTACACCTTCTTCCATGGATATTGCTATAGTAGATTCCACACCTCATATCACTACTCTTGATGATATTCCCCTCATTCATGATGCTAATGAAATTACCTACATTGCACACCCTTCTCCCCTTATGATACACCCTAGTACTACATATTTACATGATTAATTATCTATTCATACCCATGATAATTATCCCATTGTATCTCAATCTTGATACACTTTTATTGATCTTATGCTTAGTGATTCCAATATTACATCTCTTTCTTCTCCTTCCTCATCACAAGTTAGAGCATTGTATGATCATTTTACATTGATTCCTAGTCCTCACACTTTCTAAGATCATAGGCATAATTAATTTACTATGGTTTCACATTATCTTGTTACATCCATGGGGAAATCAATTCCCCTCTTCTCACCTTTCTTCTTATGGTCATATGGGCTAATTCATACTACTTTATTGCTTATGATCTTCCCAAATTACACCTATTTCTTTTGATGAGTCTTGTTTCTCTACCTCCATTACTTGACATTCATATTGATGAGCCTCCTATAATTACATATGTTACATATCTTTTGACTCACATACCGATCCTTATGTTTGCACTTAATTTTTCCACTATTTCCAACACACACAATGTTACACCTATTCTATTTTATCCTAATGGGTACATTCTTATTTCTTATACACTTCCTATTCATCCAATTGGGATCTTGGACTCTATAGGGTTTTCCCCTCACCATGTTGACATTATTATTTGGTAGCTCTTGTGTTTACCAATGTTCTACCTATTCTATTTTCACCACATGCATGGCACAATCCTACTCCACATGAAATTTCACATGACATATGTTCATCTTCTTTAGCATATCATGGGCCCTTTCCTACTACTCTCATTGCATAGATCATCTTGGCATCCACATTTGGGGGCATCCTATTCCCACACATTACTTAAGGATGCAATCTAGTGCTACAGTTCACACTTGACTATTGAGGGAACACTTCAATGAACCTCACATCATCTACTCTTGCTACACTTCGAGATCAATACTTCACAACACATCTTTCACAACATCTACTTTTCTCACTCTTTGTACACTTCATGAATATCTTTCTTAGCATCACCAAATATTTGGTTCACATAATTTCTCCTCATTACCTGATGACACACTCTTATTCTATAGTTCATAATTGATGTTTAGGGCACAATTCATAAATTAAACTCACTTTTTAAATCCTGGATACTCATGCTCGTGCTTCATGTCTATCTTCCTAACCATCACCACATCTCTGGTAAACATACTTTACCTTCACTACCGGATGACACACTTTTACTCTATGGTTCATTTTTGACTGTTGAGGGAAAATTTATAAATGAAACTCATCTCATGCACATCTACCTGGGGAAACTTCACTCCTCTCTTCACATATTACACATTGCGGTAGAATATTACAATTGCATCGTATCTACATATCTTGGTTGTATTTACTCTTGTTAGCTTATACTACTTACATGTTGCACTTTTATTACTATGTTATTTAGATTCTTATTATGTCATTATCTTTTTCTATATGCACATGTGAATTCACTTGGTATCTTGAGGTGAATGCAATACCTTTCAAAAATTCATACACGATGTATGATTCTTGACACCACTCTTTACCAGTTGTGCAAGGCTCTGGGGTAATATACCTTTTCTACTCTTACACTTAATACATCAAAGGTTATATTGTCACATTATTTACTACTTCTCATTATAGTCATTTTACTTTTCAATGATCTATACATTATTTGAAATAATATTTAACTCATTAACATGCTAATGGGTTCTTCCTAGGTAACATTTTACCTACATGATCAATACAACCATGGCTATCTATCACTCTTTTATTGCTATTATTTACTATTTTTTGCGGGCTATGCACTATGTATTTTTGATAATTTAATTCTTTTGGCCACTTATGCCCTTGATTGTCTTGTGGCATTATGAGCGATGTCCCATATATGAAACCCACTTTTCATGGCCCATATTGTCTTCCTAGTTTCTTGTTACATTGTCCTCTATTACATGCTAGATCATTTTCAACAATGATTGTTTACTAGTCCATATTGAAGCACGTTCCTTGGTTTCTACTATACACATCCCCTACCCCCGAAAGTATCCACTTCATATCAGTATTGGGTCCTCTCCTTTGGACCACTTTCTCCTATATCCATTACATGTGCTCTAAATGAGGAGGCATATATTGGGTACATATCTCACCCTTACAACAGCTCAGAGATATAGTATAACACATTACAATACAAAATAAAAAAAAATCACATAGTTAAATATTGGCTCAAAATCAAACATGGGTACAAAACACAAAGAAAAAACTAGCGCCAGATTCGGGCGATAGCAGTGGGTACTTGTGTCCCCCTAGTCAGTGCTTGTGGATTGGGGTAAAAATAGTCATTTTATCACTTTATCACAATTTACAAAAAAATCAAATAATTTGTCAAGTAGCGGGAACTTTCCTCTAGGAACATAATTTATTCTATCAATTATATTTTAGTTATAATCATAACAATGAGAACACATCAAAATAAATCGGAACAAATCGAACATTTAGAATAAAACCCAGGATGTATAATTTGTAGTGGTTCTTATTCGGGAATCATCATGGAAGGAGAGAAAAGATATACCTCTCTACCCAAAACTCTTCTCTTGGCATGAGATTTCTCAAAAAAACCCGCTCTTGGTGTGAGATCACCCAAAAACTCACTCTTGCCATGAGATAACCTCAAAACTAGCTTTTGCTTGAGATCTCCTAAAAATTAATTATTGGCATGAGATCCTCCAAAATCCTCACCAATGACATTCAAATCTAGTAACTTCAACCAAAGAAGATAATTTTCTATCTCATACTATCTCATACATAAGGTGCACACTTTCCTTTTACACACATTTACACTCTTTACTTACTTATATATACATGACTGTGATTTTTCATATACATAACTTTGATTACTCTCTCATTATTATTTTATAGGTATGTAACTAATACGTAACTATAAGAAATTCACATAAGATCTCGACAACACATTACTATGTATACACTTCACCTCTAGGGTCCACTTCCTTTATCTAGCCTCCACACTTCACTTTTCCAATCAAAATGATATTGGATACACTCTTCTCTATAGGATCACAAGGTACCCATCTTCTATCTACATTATGATATCGAGTATTCACTCAACAACATAAAGGGGGAGAATGTAAATAAAAATATATGTACTTGGGTAAATTTATAAGTCCTAAAGCATACTTATAAATGATTTCTAAGAAAGAAAACTAGTAATTGATAATGTATTTTGGGCCCTTTCTTTGTGTCTTATACTTTTATTTACCTTACACAACCTACAACCTTGACAATACTTGACTGATTTATCTATTATAGCCTCATACACTAGCGCCCATTTAGGACATAAGTTCCCTGTGTGCTCTTAACCCTCTCTAGCCCTTTCTCACTCTTTTGGGTCTCTTTTACTTCTTGGGCATCTTATACACTTTGGCTTGGCCTTCCGATTGTCAATTACAAAATTAAAACAATGTAATCATATATATATATTTATATATATATAGTTATAACTCTCAAATAGGGGGTGAAGCACTAAGCATTACATACTATCACCTAAGCTTGCATTCAAAGGAATAAGAGCATTACAAATAATCCATCTAGCACATACATACAAGGGATAAGGGTTGCATCATTCTAGATACACAACATAGGAGGGGAAGTTCATTCTATTCCATCTAACACATTTTATACATTTTTCATCTTCTAGATCGAGGCTGCTATCATTATGCAACTTTAATAAGGGCATCATTTGGCATCATTACACACACATTCACACAGAACTACATAGAGTTTGAGATGTGGAGAAAATTTTGGTCCTAAGATCACTTTTACGGTGACCATCGGGTCAATTTGACTCCCCTTTCTACATTTTATTTATTAGGTTTGATGTCGTTTATGGGTATATATATCTAGGTATCTATTTTGTAGGTTATAGAGAGAACATTCATATTAGGAAAAAACTAGAGAAATAAAAATATCAACAACAAATCCCCTCTTTCATAGGGAAAGATAAAAACTTGAGCATCTAGGTGGATACTAGCACCAAGATTCGGATCACAAGCACTGGCGCTCATGTGGATGCTTCTATCCCGCACACTTTTGGGTTCCATAATTTCCAATGAGCCTTGAAGAAACTCTTCCTATTTTCCTCCCAGCAGTACCTCACCCGATCACTTGCAGATCACTCAAAAATTAGATAAGTCATCTTACCTCTCTCTATTTCTTAGGGTTTCATATCTTTACTTTCTTCTTGATTTTCCATTTATTGTATTTTATCACTTGTATATCATTCATCACAGTAGTTACTATGAAATTATATTTAATTCAATTTATATTAAATCAAATCCCCTAATGGATATGTACTTTTCCACCAGGATGATTTTGATGTGCACGAACATCCAATCATGATAATGATATGTCAACTCATTACCCATAATACTATTTAACAGGGTGATGACTTCCCTAATATCTTCAATGAAATCATCTCTCGATCAACTTATTGGGAATCCTAGTGGCATAGGTTCTTGTCTTTTCAAGGCATTGACTATTTAACACCTTAGAATACTTTGCATTGTTGGTATTCAAAAATTTATCTTCTTTGTCAACTATAATGTCCACTACTTCATCAACATCTGGGAGTCCTAACATTTCATGAAAAGTATCTAGAGTCAAAGATAAAACCAGAACACCACTCCCATCTCTAACCTTCCTCTTTACCAGGTCATAACTCTTTGCAAAAGTCAATATAAATTTTGGATGTTGATTTGATGTGGTAAATGTAGCTAATAGGAAATGACACTTTATCAATTTTTTCCATGACCTCATTCCTATTAGCTACATGCAACCTCCGAAGGAAATAATCTAAATCTACATCGCCTAAGTTTGTATCTATTATCTTATCTAAGTCAAAAATGAGGTGGGACAAGGTTGATACACTATTTAGTTGGATATTAATTATCTTAGGGAATAAAGAGAAGAAATTCAACTAGGTAATGCGTAAATAATAATTGAGGATGTATAAGAACTTTATCTAATGCTTGGAACAATCTTGTAATACCATAAAACTCACAGAGGCCACGTTTAAGAACCGAGCCACACACAAAGGTAGTTGTATCTATTTTTTGAACCAATAGGATCCCTTAAACACTGTTAAAGATTTGAACATGATTTTTGCACAACTCAATCACATATTTTATTACACTTTCTCATCACAGGGCTCGAAAAATCCTAGTAATCTTGAAATTCGAATGCAAAGTGTGGGAATTGATATAGAAAGCAACCATATAGTACTCCTTACAGTTTTCATTAATGGAGGCTATAACTAGATAACTTGTTTCATATTTGTGATCATTAATCTTATGATCTTTGTTTAAATATGGGCCTTGGAAAAATTGGCCACATGAGATTCACTTAAGTGACGTGTCACTCGTTTAATGGTTCACTTCTTAACTTCGATCCAGAGGGGGTATGAGAGAAATTAGCAATATTGTACAACTTAAAAACTACCAACTTCAAGGTTACAAGGTTTCCCGTCACGTGAATCTACCACATGACCAGGGAAAATTTTAGTTGTGAATATTTGTTAATTCATGAATATTCCAGTTTTAGAAATGTGAAATTGGCAAATTTTTAGGGTAGGAATTAAGACTGGGTCACCAAAAGTTTTTTAGTACAATTTAATGTTATGGTTCAATTCTCTATTCTAATGAAATATAAATTTGTGATATTCACCTTTATACTATTGGCCGGTAGCATAAAATATGCTACCGGTTGGTAGCATTTTTTTATGCTACTAGACGACATCATAATATATGATGTTGGTGGTAGCATATTTTATGATACCACCAAAATCATATATTATTCTTTTGGCTGGTAGCATAAAATATACTACCAGCCGACATCATATTTTATGCTACTCATCGATAGCATACAAAAAAGATACGGTCTACAAAAAAGAAGTATAGGATTTTTTTTTCTTACGCCATATTTTGGGAGAATAAATTTCTCATTGAGGTGATCATTTTAACTACTAACATAAAATCAGGAAAAAAATTATGTTTTTGACCGATAGCATAAAATATGCTACCGCTTGGGAAGCATATTTTATGCTATATGTCGGTAGCATACAAAAAGGTATGTGTTTTTTTTTCTTACGCCATATTTTTGGAGGAAAGTTTTCTCATTAAGCCGATCATTTTAAGTACTAACATCAAAAAAATTCCCATACAAAATTAGCGAAATTTGTATTTTTTTTTCACAAAAACACTTTCTTTATTTTTTGTTTTCACCATATTATGTGAGGACATATTTCTCGTTGAGGTGGTCATTTTAACTATTATTGTGAAACAATGATTTTTCCAAAAGTTACATATATTTTTGGCTGACATCATATACTATCAGATGACACCATAATATATGTTGTCAGCCACTTGAGTTGTATAAAAATTCTACCCGATGACAACATATTTTCATTTTCTTCATATTGACCATTAGTGCAAAAGTCAATTTTCACAGAATCGCCAACAAATTTATATGAATTTATTTTGGGTGGGTCTTAAAATTTTCCCCGCATAAAACACCACATGTCTTCGTTTTTAGGGTTTGTATATGTAAATACATCTAGCAATATTGTAAAAATGTAAAGTTAAAAAATACAAGACTGTAAATATGCTCCCCTTTTAGGTACAGTTATTAAGATCATGCCACATGTCCCTTGCCATCGTGCTTCGAGGGTGAAGTCACAACTTATAATTTTGTAATAACTACAAATTTATAAACTATAGAACTACAAAGTTATTTTCTATCATGCATTGTTAATATTACCCGAATATTGTCCTTATCAAGCCTTGGGTGGATTTACAACTTACAAATACACATCAAGTTTGAATTTGCAGTAATGGTCAACAAACCGAGGAATATTCTCATAATATTCCTTTTTGGAGCTCGAATGTGTAATTGTCATTTGAAACTTTGTAAAAACTTGTAAAACTACTTATAAGGCTTTCATACCTCTAGATACTTTGAATTTTCCCTCTATCGGGCTACGGGGGTAGAATTGTGGTTTGCAAACTTGCAGAAATGAAAAATCACACAACTATAGAGTACCAAGTTCCAAATTCTAAGGGCCCTATCTTTAAAGGCCTGTATGAAATTAGATTGCCAATAATTTCACCTACGCCATTAAACATGCAAACCACCAAAATGATGTAAAATAGAGGAAACACTAATGTGTTAGCAAAAACCATAGACAATTTGATCGGAGGATGACATGTTTTTAATAATTGGAGCTTGAGAAGGCACATGGTGACTTTAGAATCCAGAAGACACCTAAAATGGCCATGCTAGATTGATAGTATTATAGAAACATGAGTAATGTCATTTTTTTGATAGGATCAAATTAAGCACCAACATTGGCTCTTGCTCGAGGATGGGTACTTCCAGTGGGTGACATAAGAACCACATAAAAACTCATGGATGAAGTAGACCAAATGCCTAATCTATTGGGTAGGGATTCACATAACATTACACCTCATTAAGTATAATTTAGAACACCATGAGTTTAAGGATGAAAATATTGGTCACAATGCAGACAAGAAGGGAACAAAAATTAACAAAATAAAGAGAAAAATGAATAAATTGTACATTGTACAACAAAACACAAGGATACATGAAGTTGATAAAAACATTTCTTAAGATGTATGTCATTGGTGGGAAAATCAAATAAATATCCATCCAAATATCTTAAGAATATGATATTCTCTCCAATCTTGATGTTGATGGAATAAGGACTCATCCATAATACATCAAACTGTCCATGCTTTCCTTTATCTTCATGTATGTTATCCCATAGCAAAAAAAAATCACCCATATGGAAACTTCTTAGAGTTAGCTTTCTATCAGATATCTTCTTAATTTATCTTTGAATTTAATGTGTATTTGATGAGATTCTCTCTTGACCTCATCAAGCTCAATAATCTAGTTGATCCTTGCAACATAAGGATCAACTCCCTCTTCATCTCCCAAATATTGCATAAAATTATAAACTAACAATTTAAAATGGAGAGGCAAGACTTTTGGACACCATACACCAATTCAAGTGGGTTGTTTCTAATAGAACTTTTATGTAACCATATCCGCCCACAAGGTATTTTTAATTTTTCACCCCACTTTCTCTTGTTAACTTCAAATGTTCTTCTGAGTATTTTGAGAAAGTTCTTATTACTTGATTCATATTTCCCATTCCCTTAAGGATTTTAATTGGAATCATATGTGAGAATTATTCCATACTCATCACACATGGTTGCTAAGGGTTTGGATCTGAAGCTCATGGAATTTTCATAAACCAATTTGGGTAGGGAAACCAAATTTGCACATGTTGTGATTGAAAAAGAAATCCATGACCACTTGGTGTGTTTTCTTCTTGGTGGGGATTTCTTAAACCCACTTAGTGAAATAATCAGTTTCACGAAGATCCACTTGTGACAAAAATTGGAAGTATCTAAAATTTCACCAACAAAATATAACTCCCATTGTCTAAAAGGATCCTCAACTAAAAAAATATACAATGGGAGAGACCCAAAAAATCTTAATATGCTAGAGAAAAGTTGGAAGTCTTCACATTTTCTTACCAATTGAGTAACATATTTGAAAAGGGATGGCCACCAATAACTTTCCCTTAAAATATTATGAGTAGTTACTTTGGCAACATAATGACCACCACACACTCCACCATGAAAATAATTAATCAGCTTAGGAGCATCATCCTCGTTATGCATCTCAAAAGACCCTTCTCGAATTTTTCCAAGATAAACCAAGCTCTCTCGGGATGTTATTTTGGGACACAAATTTTAATGTCCTTCTCTAATTCTTGTCTAGGCCTAAAGTATAATTTATCTTTTGCAAATAATAAACTATGTATTTGTATTAGATAGAATAACTCACCTTTTGATGGGGGTCACTCAAATCATCATCAACATTTAACACTTCAACAACTTGTAAATTTACCTATGTCATTAATCTTTCCAAACCAAGGCCTCTCATCAACATTTTACACTTCAACAACTTGTCAATTTTCTTATGTCATACTCCTAGAGTTTTTTAACCCACTTGCACCTTTTTTCAAGTCTTCCATTTATGTCAGGATATATTTAACCATAGTGTATTGCACATAGGTAATGATCCTTGAGGTTTGGATGTAAGGTCTAAAGATCTTAGTGTCTTTTAAAAAGGAAAAATCTTGTTTTTCCATGATTGCATATTTCAATTCAGATCCTGGTAAGGCCTTTCCAAATAATGTAATTGGTTTCTCATGGCCTTCATCATCTTTTTGTAACAAAACTAAGGCAACAATAAATTCATATGCAAAGGAGAAAATATGAAAATCCTTATTATAGTTAGGACTGGCTAACATAGGTGCAGTCTTTAATGCATCTTTTACTCCTTTGAATGCTTGTATTGCCTCATCTCCCCACTTGATAACATTACAACGGTGGCTCACGGTCTTCGCAGCACTGAATAGCTTCGATCACTTGCCTGACAGTTTAGAACAAGAGAAATAAATTCAATCATTAAATAGGGAGGAAGCTGGTAACAAGGAAGTTATGACAGAATTTGAGCCTTTGGAGATTCTCTCTTCTGGAGAGAATGGTATTGCAGATCCGATGCCTTCAACAGTGGCTTCGCCGGTCTGCTGCAGCACTAATGCCTTCGATCTCTCTTTGGACAGTTTGCATAAAGGACATGAAGAAGGAGAAATCACGCCTGCCAAGGAAATGGAAGATTCAGACTCTGGGTTCACATTGGTCATCTCAAAAAAGAAAAAAAGAATGAGAGGTTTTGAAAGGATCCCAGATTCATTGTATAGTGATAAAAAAAAGGAAATTGACAATTGGGACACCTCTTCTTCTAGAACAACCAGGTCTTCTGCTAGACGAGTAGCTGATTTTGGAGGAAGCTCAAAAAGAGGAAGACCCTCTAAAAAGACTCTCAGAGCTAAGAAAACAGAGAGGGATATTGCAGATGGGGTTCAGCGACAACTGAACCAGCAAGCAATTCCAACTACCAACCATTCCAAATGAAGATTATATCCTGGAATATTAGAGGCCTAAATGGAAACTCTAAGCAAAGAACCATCAAGGAGTTACGAGATTCCAGTAACCCCAGTATTTTGATTCTTCAAGAAACTAAAATGAAAGCAATGACTATGGCTAATATTAAATTTTTTTTTTGGGATAGTTCTGAAATGGCGGCTGTTGATTCTCAGGGAGCTTCCGGAGGATTGGCTACCCTTTGGGATAGAAGACACTATACTGGTATGATTCTTAGTGCTAATATTAATCATCTTGCAATTAAATTCGTCACTATTGAGAAAAAGTGTGAATGGATCTTGTCTAATATTTATGCTCCTAATTCTGCTAGTGGTAGAAGAAAACTATGGGCTGATCTTAAAATCTTTAGAAACCAATATAGCTCTGCCAACTGGCTCATTATGGGAGATTTCAACTCCCCTCTAAACCCAGGTGAGAAGTTTGGAGGAACCCCCACCTTCTCTAATGGTATGGAGGACTTTGCTGACTTTATTGCTGAGCAAAACCTCATTGATGTGGATCTGCATGGTAATAAGTATACTTGGAATAATAGAAGGCTGGGAAAGGAGTTCATTCAGGTGAGATTGGATAGGGCATTAATCTCAGCAAACTGGATTCTAAGCCAAGACTTTTACCTATCTTCCCTTCCAAGAATTGGATCGGATCATAATCCGATTGCTTTAAGCTTTCTCAATTGGACTAAACCAGCAAAAAGCTCATTCAAATTTGAAAAAATGTGGATGGAGCATGATGATATCTATGATAGGATAAAAGAATGGTGGGAATGGAATGGGGAAGGCACTGCTCAGTTCAGATTAGTTCAAAAACTCAAAAATGTCAAAAAGCAAGTCAAAATCTGGAACAAAAGGGTTTTTGGAAATATTTTCGAAAAAAAGAAAGAGTTAAAACAGAAGCTTCAGGATCTGGAGTTAAAAATGGATACTTTGGGAAGATCGGTTGAAGATGAAGTAAATGAAAAGAATATTTTTCTCCGAGTTGCATATGATCTGCGCAGAGGGAAGAGTCTTTTTGCGCGCCTTAAATCTAGAGCTATCTCGGCTTAAAGAGGGAGACAGAACACAAAGTTCTTTCACATGACTACTCTAAAACATAGAGCCGAATGTAATCCTTGAGGTTTCTAAAAACAATGGGAACAACACTAAAGATCCAAACAGCATCAAGAAACAAGCACTTGAATTTTACAAGAATCTTCTTAAAGAGAACAACGTCAGCAACCCTGAAGCTATCTCCTTCATGCTGGAGGCCATCCCTCAGAATAACATTGAGGACCAGAAATTCAGAGACATCACTAAAGCTGTCACGCTTGAAGAACTGCAAAAGGCTGTCTTTTCTCTTGAGGGGGACAAGGCTCCTGGACCGGATGGGTTCTCTATTAATTTTTTTCAGAAGTTCTGGGAAATATGCTCGGAGGATCTTCTCAAAGCGGTAAATGAATTCTATAGAACAGGAAATCTTCTAAAAGAGCTTAACAACACGCACATTGTGCTGGCACCTAAAAAAATGGATGCAAAAGACTTCAAGGACTTCAGACCTATCAGTCTTGCTAATGCTATCTATAGAATCTTCACCAAAATCATCACTACTAGACTGCAGCTCATAATGAATGACCTCATCTCAAGGCAGCAGAGTGGCTTTATTAAAGGCAGGATAATACAAGATGGAGTGATTATGGTGCACGAAACTATACATTCCATGGAAAATAATAAAAAGGCCAATATGATCCTCAAGCTTGATATGAATAAAGCTTTTGACAAGGTTTCTTGGGTCTTCCTTGACAGGATTTTATCTAAATTTGGGTTCACGGAAAAATTTAGAAAAATTGTTAGGTCTTGTATATCTACAAATGCCTGAGTTCTCTCGTGGTTGTTAATGGGGAGCCTGTGGGTTTTTTCACCAGCAGCAGAGGTTTAAGACAAGGAGACCCCATCTCCCCCTTACTCTTCATTCTCTTAGCTGACAGCCTTAGTAGAACAATTGGCAGAGCGGTTGAGAACGGCCTTTTAAATGGATCTAAACCCGCTTCATTCAGCCAAGCTGTCTCTCATCAACAGTTTGCGGATGACACAATCCTTCTTCTTCTGGCCTCAGTTGTGGAAGCTAAAGCTATTAAGGCTTTATTACAATTATATGAATCTGCTTCTGGGCAAGAGATTAATTATGACAAAAGTACCATTTTTTTCTTTAACACCCCTGAGGAAAGACAGTTCAAGATTGCTAAAATTCTGGGCTGTAGAATTGGTGCTCTTCCAGCAACATACTTAGGCCTCCCTCTTGGCACTAAGAAAGTCTCTCACATGGTGTGGGATGATTTGTTGATGAGATTTCAGAAAAAGATGGCAGGTTGGAAAGGGGCCACTCTCTCTAGTGCTGGTAAGTGCCTTCTCATTAAAAGTACACTCCAAAGTCTGCCCATCTATATCATGTCACTTTTCAAAATTCCTTCTTCCTTCA
Organism: Taxus wallichiana var. yunnanensis; assembly: GCA_018340775.1. Taxonomy (NCBI): domain Eukaryota; kingdom Viridiplantae; phylum Streptophyta; class Pinopsida; order Cupressales; family Taxaceae; genus Taxus; species Taxus wallichiana. The sequence continues at coordinate 191,993,506 of CM031244.1, read as the reverse complement.
GAGAGAAAATTGAAAGGATTCAGAAAAAAAATTTATGGCAAGGTATGGAAGAGAAGTTCAAATTTCACCTAGTGGCCTGGGACAAGGTCTGCACCCCAAAATCTATGGGAGGGCTGGGCATAAAAAATATTGAGAAAATGAATGAGGCACTCATCGCTAAGATGGGCTGGCGATTGCTATCTGAGAAACAGCCCTGGATTGATGTTATTAAAGCAAAATACTTGAATCAACAAGCTGTCTACTCCTATCTGCATGAAGATCAACTACCCAATGGTTCCATTTTTTGGAATAATCTGGTTAAGAGTAGAAACTTCATCAAACAGGGTAGCAAATGGAAAGTGGGGGATGGAAGTGAAATAAACTTCTGGGAGGATAACTGGTTCAGTGACAACCTCTTGGAGAGATTTGGGACAGCTAAGGACAGCCTTATAAGCAAGTATGGAACTAAAGTCAAGGACTATATCGAAGGAAATGGCACCAACAAGGCTTGGAAAAGACTTTCTATGGAACGAATTGAGCTGAAACAATCTACTTCCTCCCTCCAGGATCTTTTAGACCTCTTCCCTTTAAGTCAGCTGAATTCCAAGGATGAGCTGGTTTGGAGCAATTCACAAGATGGGAAATACTCAGTCAAATCTGGTTATACCATTCTTTCTCAGAGTAACCAATCTGACTTTAACTGGAACAAGATCTGGATGCCTGAGTTAACCCCCAAAATAAATTTTTTTCTTTGGCTGGCCATCAGAGGTAGAATTCTCACCACTGACAATTTGATGAGAAGAGGATTTATAATTCCTAATTGGTGCCACCTTTGTAGGAATGACTATGAAGACATTAGTCATCTGTTCATACATTGTGCTTATGCCAATAGAATTTGGAGCTTTGTTCTTTCTAAATTTGATGCTATTTGGGTGTTGCCGAAGAACCTTAATCAGCTATGGAATCAATGGAACCCACCATTCAGACATTGTGCTATCAAAAGAATCTGGAAATTAGCAATCCCACACTTAATCTGGAGGATTTGGAAGGACAGAAATAATATAATTTTCAGAAATAAGAAGCGTAGTTTTAAAATCAAGATCAAAGCAAAATTTCTCAAGGTATCAAAGAGAACATGGCCAGATTTAAACCTCCCAAGAACAAGTGTTATCCTGAGAATGAAGAGCACATTTTATCTAATTGGCACATTGGAAATTGGAGCAACCCTAGGAATAGTGTAGATAGATCGTTGATTAAATGGCATCCTCCTGACTCTAATTGGTACAAGCTGAACTTTGATGGTGCCTCTAAGGGAAACCCTGGGACAGCAGCTGGAGGAGGAGCTATACAGACCACAAAGGTAATTTGATTGCTGCTTATGCTGGTAAAATGGGAATTCAAACCAATCATTTTGCCGAAGCATTATCTGCTCTCTGGGGCTTGAGAGTTGCACGGGCTCAAAACATTCAGAACCTTATTGTTGAAGGGGACTCCCTTAATATCATTAAGCTCCTCAATCAGTCCTCATCTCCCAGTTGGAGTATTAAAGATTTTATCTCTGAATCCATAAGCATTTGCCACACCTTCAATAGTATCATAATCATACATACTTACAGGGAAGGTAACAATCTGGCGGATGCACTGGCCAATTATGGCATTAATATTAATTTTACTGTCTGGGATAATGATAGTATCCCTAATCAGCTTCACAACAGCATCCATGCGGATCTTCACAAGCAAGCAATCTCCAGAGATAAGCCTTAATCTTTGGCGGAAAATCAAAATCATTTATTCTTTCACACGTGCTGCTTTTTTCTATATGGCGAGGCAAATAATATCTTTTTCAAATAATAGTAAGATCTATTTAAGAAATTTCAAGTGGAGTCATCCAGATTTGAAAATCACGCACGCGGGGGGTACAACGGCTGTTGATATCCGGATGCCAAACTCCACGAAAACCGATGATAATTACAAAGTGATTGTTGACAGGGAAAGGATTTTCACACGCGACTTCACGCAGGCTCAGTTCAGCAATTACGCAGCCGTTCGTGAGAAGACCAACGGCTACAGTACCCACTCTTGTGCGTTCTTCAATAGTAAGAAACGAACTGTTCTTCACGCCCAACGGCATTCTGGAATTTGTTGTAACCTGCACACCACTGAGAAGATGGGAGGACCTCCCTGTCAAATTGAGCCGTGCACGGACCCTGATTGGAAGGAAAACACCGAGCTTTGGAACATCCTCAGCATAGGCGGCTTCACCAGCTTTGTTGAAAGAGTGCAAGGGCATGATCAAAGTATTTCAGTACGCTTTGCTAAGGAGTGGAAAGAGAGGACTGTCGACTATGGGGGACAGAAAATTCTTGTCAATGAAGAGCTCATTGCTGAAGCGACCGGTCTCAGCCTGGATGGGTACCGCTTCTTCAACAAAAGGGTTATCAAAGAAACTGAAGAAAGAAGATTTGTGGAGGAAGATGAGAAGCTTATTTTCAGCACAGTGGGTCTGCTTGTAAGCTCAATTCCATCACCATTTGATGAAGTCACTCGCATGATGATTCGTTTCATATCCTTGGAAGGTAGGTTTGTTACTGTCCCAGCTAAGCATCTCATCTTTTTAAATCACTTCCGTAGGAATAGATTGGTTTGCTTCCCTCATTATCTTTTAAACTCTCTTGAGCGCTCCATTTTGGAGTTCCAGAAGCATACCCGGGCGGTTCCCTTGCATCAAGGGCTTATTTTGCTTATCCACAAACACTGCCTTCTCAAGTACCCCGGTCTTCCCTCCTCTCCTAGCCCAGCTCCGATGGGCTCGCCGCGCTGCGCCCCGCTTCCCCTGCGCCCGCTGCCCTGCTGCTGCCCCTGCCACCGGTGCTGCTACCCCCATGCCAGCTGCACATGTTTCTCCTTCTATTCCTCCTTCTGCTCCTCCTGACACTCACCTCGCCTCTTCCTCTAAATGACCTCTCACCAGGGCTTCTAGGAGACTCAACCTTGAGACTCTTGCAGCAGGGAAAGAGCCTCTTGATCTTGACATTGCACGTGACCTGCTGAACATAAGTAGTGCCAGTCCCCGGGAAGCACAGATGGATAACCCTTCTAAGAGACTGGAGGCCTTAGAGGCTGAGATAAAAATGCTGAAGGATGAGGTCAAAAATCTAGCTAAGCAAAAAGGTAAGAAAAGCATGGAGGGGGAAGGGAGCATTGACAATAGTCAGGTTGAAGACATACAAAAAGCTGACCTCCTTGGACTCCCGCCTTGGGAAGGCTAAGACTAGGCATGATTACAACATTGCCGCCTTTAGGGCCATTGAGGAGTTCATCGTGGGGCATGCCAAAAGTGTTTCCAACCTCAGCGGTATCCCGGCTGCACTTTGGGGCAATGAAAAAGAGAGCAAAAGAACCATCGAGGAGCTCGATAAGACGGATGCTGCCCACATGACCGCTTTGGGTATGTTTCATGCTTGGAAAAAAGTCAAGATCAGTGTTGATCAAGCAGCCAAAAAGTAGTCCTGCATGCTTCTACTGCTCTCTTTTGTTATTCTTACTGTTTCTTGGCTGTCGGGTTACTATTTTTTTGCTGTTGTTTTGCTGTTAAGCCTCGCTTGTGTAGCTGTTTCTGGGCTACGTTGATTTTCATTGTTCCTCTTGGACTTGGTTAGTCCTGCTATGTTTCTCACTCTTATTCCGGCTTAAAGGCCTTTTTTTGTATTCAAGGGTATAGTCCCTTTCAAAAAACTATTTGCCATTATTAAAAAAACATGATCCATTTTTCATCATACTTGTGATACATAGAGTGATATCAAAAAAATTAAATATAAACCTTCTCACAAAGTTTACTTGACCAAAGGATTGTATACCCTTCTTGGATTGGGGAATAGGTACCTTATCAATTACATCTACCCTTTCAAGATAAATCATAACTCATTCTTGAGAGACATTATTCCCCAAAAATTTTCATTTTACACACCAGAGTGTCATTTTATTGGATTTAATGAGATACCAAATTCTCTCGCACCGACCAAAAAAATTCAAGGAAGTGTAAGTTGTCACCTCTATTTTTATAAAAGAATGTTATATCATTATGATATACCAAACAAAACTTGTTTATGAATCCATCAAATAAAAAATCCATTTATCACCTGGAAGGTAGCTCCAATATTCATCATTCTAAAAATAATTTTGACATAAACATTAGGTTCCCCATGTAGTGGTGAAAGCACTTTTCTATTGTTCTTATTCCTTAATCACCACTTGATTATACCCTAAGAAACCATCCAGTGTTGACAACATCTCTAACCCTATTGCCTTTTGTAGAAAGTTGTCCATATTAGGAAAAGGGTATTTTTCTTTTAGTGAAGCCTTATTCAAATTTCTAAAAACCACACATAATGTAATGTCCCCAATTTTCTTCCAAATTAGGACAAATTAGAAACCCATGAAGAGTGTCTTATGGGTTGTATAATGCTTCCATATTTGAGGTTTTTTAGCTCTTCTTGTATTTTAATTGCTAGGATGGGGTTTATTGGCATTTGATTTTTTTCGAAAGGCTTAGTGTGAGGTTTAAGGGCTATCACATTCGGAATAGGTCCTCCCTATATAATTTTAAATCATATTAGGACCAAGCCAAGTAGTCTTGATATTTCCTTAATATTTTGGTGTAGTCCTATTTTTATTTTATGTTTAATTTGTTTCCTAACCAATTTTTCCTGGATATTATAAATTCCCTAAGTTTCATTCAGTTACATCTATTTAGGTGTTGATGTACCTATTCATATCTCTTTCAAAGCACCATATAATGTAAATTCAAGGCTGACTAGGCCTCTTGGGACGGTGTTAGTATTCAATTGAATCACCTCCTTCCCAAACAAGGTATCTTTCCCATCACATACCTCTATCATAGGTTCAAGATCAATCAATTGAGTACAAAATTCATCTTTACAACTTAATGATTTCATAATGTGGGAGTCATCATCAATTACTTGCCAATGTTGAATTTTTTCTGTTATGGAAGGCCTAAAAATCATTTCAACTTTGAATTTATAATATGGGGATGTGATTTTATTATCATACTAAGAAGCCAACATTTCTAACCTATCATCTACCACATTCTAACTCCTTTAATGGTACTAAATTTTGAAGGAGATAAAAATGCTCAATCATGTCCGACACTCGCATTTGTATATTATTTTAACCTCTAATTTTTGGTTGCATATAGTCCTATAATTATGATTTACAACTAACTTAGAGTCACCTTTCCCAATTAGGTCCTTTATCACATGCCTTTAATAAATACTTAAACCAAGTATGAGTCCCTCATATTCAGTAATTTTGTTTATGCACACAAATCATAACTTGAAGGAAAACTTGGGTGAGCCTTGGCTATAGGAAACTAACATTGTACCTACTTCATTTCCAATAATAAAACATGGTCCATAAAAAACATGATTCAAGGAGCAATGGATTATTTTAACTGAGTTTCAATATCAAAGCATTGGTATTCAAAGTCCACATTAGCCATAAAATTACCCAAATACATATCTATGTATAACACTTCATAGGATGCATTCATAAGGTATTCAATAAAGTGTAATAACTTGTCTTCGCTATGTAGTTTTACTAACTTTCCTTATATGGGAATAGTAGAATAATAAAGATCTATATTCACACTTCCTCCTACATTTGTTTCCTATTTCTTCATAACAAAATTCCTTCTTTGGGTGAGCACCAACTATAATAACATTCATTGTCAAGTATTTTTTGAGGTGGGCTGCTAGTTTCACCACCAACCCTCGACACATACTAGAATAGGTACTTTCCTTGAAATCATAAGATAAAATATTCCATATGCACTTTCTATCTTTATCCCATGCTCATTCATGATTACCAATGGCATTATATTGCAAGAAGGGCTTAAGTCAAACATAAAGTTATGCAAGAGATAAAAATTTATAATTAATGTAGTATAGAAAGGATCTACATCCAACTAGATCTCAACTAAGGATGTGCCTAAATAGAATTTAGGGAAAGGATCAATGATTTCTTGAGGTTCTTCAACCTCATTTTTAGAAACAAGGGAGAGGTCATATTTGTTTGTAATATCAGTCTCACTAGCAATAACATTCTCATTGAATCCCAACTGCTCAAATGCCCTTCTTATATGCTCTAGACTACTAAATTGTTCTACCAAAGGGATAGTGAATTTTAGTTAGCTTAGGATATGGGCCATGTCACAAACATTTTTCTTGGGTAGGGATGTATTTGAAGGGAGAGTGATCAATTTCTAATATGGTACAAACTCTTTCAAAGTAGAAAAAATAGGAGGGATACTTGGTATAATCTTAACAACAGAGGTTTAATGGTGTTTTCCACTTATGTGCACCTTTGGGGACATTGGTCAAGATTAGAATCTTGACATTTGAAGTTAGGGTAGGCCCTTTTACTTTTATACTTCTCAAACTATATTCATTTTCCGGGAAATGACCGCATTAATCAACAATTCCCTATCCTATTTGGAAGGTACTTCGCCATCATAATTATTTATCATTAGAGCTCTAAGATATTAACATTCATGATTTCACAGCCCAAATATTAATCCATATCAAACTATACATTAAATTCAAGAGGAATATTACACACCTTTCTCACACTTTCCCAAAACTTATCTACAAGCTTTTAGCACACATAAGATCAAGTAGAGGTAGTACCTTTTCAAAAGTTTTCCGATGATCAAACACACATGCATCATCAAATTCCAATTCAAAGTAGCATCTTCATAAAACTCGGTTATCCATAGGGAACATGAGGAGTTTTCTTTATCACATAAATAAATGATGTGTTTTAATTCAACTATTAAAATCTTTATCCCAAATGGATCAGAACTATATTATCTCCGAATACATGTTGCCTATCATTCGACTGTGTCCCTTTCCTTTATCATTAGTTATATGATCTCCCATAAATCTATTTTGATTTTTCTTCTTGTTTTTATTTTTAAATTGAGGACCATAAGATAACCCTTTCTCAGTTCTTTTCATCTCATAGGAAAGTTCCTTGACTTCTCCTATTAAGGTATTAACCACTTTTACAAATCAAGTAGATTTAATTTCTTATGGTTTTTCAGATTAACAAGTTTTACCCCTTCCCTCTCTAGAGGTTTACTAGCAGATTTAATGTTATTTTCAATTTGGATGACCATACTAAATGCTTATCTCATGATAATGGGGTCATTGTCTCTCAAATAATAGGTTGCATTTTTGTCAAATACATTAGAGTATTTTATCAAATAATGTTGGACTGAAAAATTATCTAAGTATAAGGAGTGAGCAAAGGAAAGGGGTGTGTGAGTGGGGTGAAAATACACAATCAAGTGCCAGTGACTTAGCACATGGGAGACTTGTTCCTAGAAGGAAATATTCCAGGACTTAGCTGATTTTGGAGTTATGGGATAAAAATATAAAAACAAGATGGAGTATGGCTTAAGCAAAGGATAAAATCAAGGATGACTTTGCAGCCAATGAAGGGATATTTTTGGATAAAGCACAAAGATGAAAGGTTATGTATGGATTGATATATTAATAGGATGAAAATGATTCTTATTTATAGGAATGTCTGTTATTAGTTGTCTTGAAAAGCACACATGTAATGCACACATAACTATTTTGAGCATGCAATCTATTTTGAGAGTACATAGGCGGTGAAGGGAAATTTCCCACCCCTATAAATATCTATTATATGTCTTTTTTTTGGTACCATGTCCTATTGTTCATGTCTAAGTGTTGTGAGTATTTTACAAGGTTATAGACTAGGGTTTGATGTTTGTGCATGTCTCAATGACTAGTTACGGTGATGTATTCAACTTATGTTATGTAATAACTTGTTATGATGGAATATGGAGGATGGATTCTAGTAATTGATGTGTCTAAATATGGTGATTACATGGTGCAATTGATCTTAATTATTATCTGATTTGTATGTTTCCTTATTATGTTTGTTTCAATTAAATGTGTACAATGGTTAATGTGATTAAATGGGTAATTATTTATATATCATCATACATCTACATGCTAACATCTTGAAAAAAATCACAACGGAGGTATCTGGTAGTTTTGTGCACTTTAGGTGAGTGTTAAGATCTATCTGAATGAGGTGTCAATGTGCATAGTAGTTAAGTGGAAATAAGAGACTACATTTTGGTTCCGTTTCTGGGACCTATTTTCAAACTGTTTTCCACGATGTTTCTTGCATATGGTGTATCGATTTACTTTGGAGAGAATTGAAATTTTGGTAGAGAATGGTCAGGATCAATTTTTGTAGAGATATAGTAGTGGAACTAATTTCAATGCACATTGTTTTGTAGAAGATAATCTTTATCATGAGCTCTATGAAACATTTTTCAAATTCTTTCCAATATAATTATATGAGTGGTGGAAGCATATGCACGAGGAAAGTGTTGGGGATACAGGATGAGACTTTGGTTTGGACGTAAAAAGATTACCGTAATCTTGTTAATGCTGATATGGAGTGGACTAAAGCTCTAGATAATTGGTGGGTGGAGTATTTCATAGTTATACATTGGAATGCACTATTTATTCCTATTTGTGTCCAGAGGAAGTTGAGTTCAAATTCTTATGTGAGCCCATAGGATCATAATTGTGCATTATACCTTTATTGATCAAGATTTTTATTATAGAACTAGATTTATAGAGCCTCCCTATGGCTAGCCATACCCTTTCCACGTGTAGGGGTAGGAGCAAGTGTGGAGAAAGATGGAGGACCTAGCGGTAGAAAGGAAAAGAGAGGAAATATGAATCAAGTTTAATGAAGCACGAGAGAGGGACATGGAGCATGAAAATAAGAGTCATGAGGTGTTAGAGTTTAGGAGGATGATGGATCATGAAGGTTTTTAAGCTCTCGTAGAAGATGAGGAGCCGCATCATTAGGCTATCCCAACTTTGGGAAAGTGTGGTAGATAATCCCCGTTGGCTTCGGATGAGAGCATGTTAGAAGAGAGAATGAGGACTTCTGGAATGCATCTAAACCCATATATCCACCTAGCCCTTACACATGGTGTTCCAGATCTAGAGGTAGTCATTGAGAAGCAAGCTAGTGTAAGTAAGCAAGAAGAGATGAGTAGATATCACTTTGTGTTGAATTCAGGAGATAAAGTTAATACTGCACCCATGACAACATAGTCAACACCGTTGTTTGGGAGTTTGATTACAAGGTTGTTTTCAGGCATGTCATCATGAAAGAATGTTTACACATAGATCGGGTTGGAAGTACTACAGTAGTAGTTGCAACCACACGCACGGACCATTGGTGTCTAGTCTAGTACCACCACTGGGACACAAGGAAGTACATAAAATGGTATGTAGTCAACCATAGGAGGATTAGGTGAATAAATATGAGGAAATAAATGTGGAAGTTCTGGTTCTATATTTTTTTAAAGGGACCACAACCATCTCTCGAATCAACCACCGCATCAACAACCATTACATCTAACACCTCAAGTTTACTATGATATGTATCTCTATTTACCAGAGTATAGAGGTATTGAAGATATAATAGATAATGTGCATAAGTGTGAACTAATATGGTATGCTAAGGGGATTATAGCCTCGAGATAGGAAGGATAGTTATTTTGCGATTACAATATAAGGGTGCACACATAAATAGTTTAGAAAGTATGACTCACATCATAATTTGGTTGATTATAATTCTCTACACACTACATTTTTGGAATATTTCTACATTTCGAGTTTGAGCAAGTAAAGCATCAGCGTGCTCAAGGATATCAAATAATGCTTGGCTAAAAGTATGAGGGAGTATGATGCACATTTTAGGAATCATTGTTTATGTTGTGTTATGACATTAATCCTATTCAACATGCAAATGGACCGTTAGAGGATTGTTGACTCCTTTCTAAAGATAACTCTCTCATAAGACATATGTGGATCTACGTGAGGCTTTGGAAGCTACTCTACGTGTTGAGGTTGTTGGAAGTGTTGATACTGGAGTGATTCCATTCTTAGAGGCTTAGATTACAGTCATGGTGAAACAATAAGAGAATATTTCGCCAACTCAAGTAAATGAGATGTATAATGGGATATGGTGCACATATTGTGAAGTGGAGGGACATATTAAAGATAATTTCCAACGTAAGTTAGTTTACACGTTTCTATTATATTGTGAAGTCTGTCACCTAAACCATGATGTGTGGGATTTCCCTCTTTACAATGTGCGATCCAGATTAATGTGTCCATGTATTATAGGATTTTCATGTCCTGTACTCATGAAACCATTGACTGTAGATTGATTGATCACATCCATGAAAATATTAAGCCATGAGTGCTCCGGACTAGTGTGGTAAGTGGGTCTAAGGAGTAGGAAGGGTAACATAATGAAGGGAATAACCATGGAGATAATATATATGGAGGCTTCTGGGGAGGATATGGTGGCCGAGGTTGTGGTGGTGGTAGAGGCAGGTTTGGTAGAGAAACTTGTTATACTCATGGATCCCCTGTTCATTACCAATGATATTTCCTTAGAATACAACTTGCTTGAGGTGTGGGAAGCCGCATAAGTTTGAGGATTTCCCATATTTATATGATCACATGAGTAATAAAAATAAGAAGGACAAGGGATATGGGATGATAAGGGTATAATGGTTGAATTCCAATCAATGGATGCCAAAAAAGATGAATGACCTAGAATTACAACTCATGTTGGTTACAATGCATGCCGAGGAAGAACACATAAGTGAACCTATAAAAGATAAAATTATCATTACTTGGGAGGAAGTGATACATGCTAAATATCCAAACATGGTGCATCGAAGGAATTTTATCAAGAGGCTATGTGAGTCATTAGAGATATGCAGGGTGAAATACAATGCTTAAAAGAGTAGGCACACAAAAGAGAACATGCAAAGAATATTGAGCTCCCGCAGGAAGGAAGTGGATGACTTGAAAGAGGTTTGTAAACTTTTGTGCCATGAGAATATTATTACACTACGAGGGGAATGGACACAAGAGAAATTACTGCAAGTAAGAGTTGAGTGCAAGAGGAAGATACTTCATGCATACCTACCACCTCCGAACCATGAATTTGACAAAGATCACATTAGATATAATAATTGATGGTTGGTTAGTAAGTAATATTTTGATATATATAGGAAATGAGGTGAATGCACTCACTTTGAAAGCATGGATTTTATTGTATATGAAAAAAAATAGGTGATGTCGATTGGGGTACTAAAGGATGCATCCGTTATCATTCAGGGAGCCAAGTTTACTAGAGACTTTGAAGTGTTGGAGCTTGCCGAAACAGAAAATTTTACAACACTACTTGGGTGACATTGGTGCTATGTAAACAATGTTGATCTATGCTTTAACAAGAGATACATCAGTTTTGAGAAAAATATGAGCATGTGATCATACCTCTATTTGAAAAGACTAGGAATCCTTATGTTGAGCCTTTGGGTGAAGAAGATCTTAATAAGATCTATTCTAAAAAATTATGCGATCTAGAGAATTTAGAACCATAAAAAGAAGGTTTTATTCAGTGGGAAGAGGACACTCATTCGGTAAATGAAACTTCTAGTGTTGCTTGTGATAATTAGGCTCATGACACGTATGAATTGGTCGAGGAAAAATTCAAGGGGTGAGTCACAAGAATTATTAGGCCACACATGGTGAGGCACTTGGGATTAACTCAGGTACCACGATATACTAATGAAGGGGGTATAAGGAACATTCTAGTCTATAGTTTCAGTAGGAAAACAATGCGATGGTGGGTAACACATAATGATAGCCTTTTGGAATGGTGAGAAGTGAGAATCACCTTCTCTACTATGTTTACTTGGAGCATTGTTCCTACACAAATATACAAATTTCCTGGGACGTCTCATACCTCTCATCACATCCATGAGTGTGAGAGATCATGGGCATAGGGCCAAGAGGCCTTACTGCCATCATTTTGGGTGTAAAAATATACTCCGCACTTCATGGTTGTATGGGCACATGGTTTGTCCATACATAGCTGAAAAGGGAGATTGCAAATTGGTAAGAGATGACTACAAGTATGATTCAAAAATTTTATTACTTTTATACTAAACCTCCAAAGACATGAAGCGTTGTAGATAATGAAGTGCATCATATTTAAGGATAATGTGAAAACTAAAGAGCTCATGCGAGAACCTGTTTAAATAACCTGATTTAGAGGTGCACAAGGTGATGGATTCTATAAATGAGAAGGTGAACACGTAGATGTAAGCTATGAAAAATCACAGTAATAGAAGAGAAACAAATAATTTTCAAACCTTTTAGTAACCTTCAATGCAAACCTCAATAAGGGTCTCTTGTGAAACCTTGCAAATGAATATCGAGAGATGATTATGGATGATCTTGAGTACTCTCCAAAATTTTAATGCAAATTCTACCAACATAGAGGATTCAACAATGTTTTTATACTTCAAATTCAAGAGGATTTGTATGGAAGGTAAGCCTACAATTTATAGAGGTAGAAGTAGTTGAAATTGGTTACAAATGGATGAATGAATATGCTAAAAATAACATTATGGGAAGTTGTAATAGTTTCAGGGGAAGTAAATGAATTAATTGTAAAAAGTTACATCCGGAAAGGTGGTTATATGTGTAATTTAATTTCCCCCACATTTTTAGGATTCTAGAAGTGTAGTTAATTAGGATAAGGATATGGAGTCCAAGTGGAGTCCAAGTGGAGTCTAAGTGGAGTCTAGGTGGAGTTTGATCAAGTGACAGATGACTAGGATGTGCACACACTTAATTAATTAATTATTTAATTAATAAATAATAATTAATTTAGCTAAAGGGGTACTAAGGATACATGGGATTAATTTAATTAATCCAAAGGGGTACAATATGTATTAATTAATTAATTTAATCAATTAATCACAAATGGGTGAATAAAATGATGTACTAGGATAACACTCGGGAACAAGTGGAAAGCAGTATGTAAGTTTGGGGTGTCTATAATACCATGCTCCAATGAAAATAGAAAAGGTTAACATTGGTACAAAGGAAGAACCCAAGGAGGCCATTATTGGTTATTAATGGTCGAAAAGAAGTAACAAATATTATTGAGCTCTTGCACGCCTTTTAGGATCTATTTCAAGAGGGTACCATGAGTTAAATGGTGTGAATACATATTTTGGAAAGATGAAGATCAAGTTGAAAGAAGGCATGTGCCCAGTTAGGAAGATTCCTTACAGGATGAATCTTAATCTACACGTCAAGGTGAAGGAAGAATATCAAAGCATGCTAAAGAATGAAATTATTAAGCTCACATTGAAGAATATAAATGGGTCACCCCATCATCATAAGCATTAAGAAGGATGAAAAGATAAGGATTTGTGTAGATTATATAGAGCTTAATGCTTCATGTGTCATAGATCCCTTTCCCACCCCTTTCATAGAGGAAATCCTTGAAGGAGTTCAGTGCGAGGTATGTTCTTTTACGATGGTTTTGGGTTATCACCAGTACGCATCGTGAAAGAAGATCAAGAGAATACCCATTTCACTATTGAGTAGGGTAATTTTGTATATAAAATCATGCCCTTTGGATTGAAAAATGTGTCAATAGTGTTCTCGCGTGTTGTTATACAAGAATTTCAAGATTTTATTCATAAATTCTTGTAGATATATTTGGATGACTAGACAATGTATGGCTTAGTCAAGGATAATTTTGATACTTTGAGGCTTATGTTTGAAAGGTGTAGGTAGATGAGCATCTCTCTCAACATAAACAATGCATCTTCACTACCCCCTTTGGGACCTTTCTTGGTCACATCATTTGCAAAGAAGGATTGTTAGTAGACCCAACCAAGATAGCCATGATCTTGGGATTCAAGAACCTACCAATCAAAATGAGGTGCATGGATTATTTAGACACACAGTGGTACTACAGAATTTCATGAAATGATATATGAATATTTCCACGCCCTTATAAGAATTATTGAAAGATAAAGGAAAATTTTATTAGGGTGAAACATAACAACATGCATTCAAGACCTTAAAGGAAAGACTAACTATTGCACCTATCCTACATTTTCCTTCATGGGAAAACCCTTTTATGTTCATGTTGATTTTTCTTGCATGGATATTGGCATCATGTTGGCATAACCAAGAGAATGAATTATTGATCATCCTATTTTTTTGTAAGAAGGAAGTTAACGCTCAGAGAGAATTACACAAACTATCGAGTGTGAAGCTTTATTCAAACCATACTTATTAGCTACCCTGTTTATTTTCTATAAAAATGATATGGAACTCAATTAATTAGTCAACAAGTATCTTTTGAAAGGGCACATTTATAGATGGATACTTCTATTTCAAGAGTTTGACTTCACAAGTTATGGTAAAACCAGGTAAGAGTAATTCAGGGCTTGACCATTTATCAAGGATTAATTTTGGTGAGGATGTACAAAGAATTTAAGACACTATGCTAAATGTGTAATTATTTAGATTAAATTGTGTGCCCATAAAATTGGAGGATATTGTAGTATTTTTGTGCACTAGATAGGATCTTGAAGGAATGAAGACTTTGGAGAAAAAGAATCTTGCTATACATGTGACGCCTTATCAATTGATTGGTGGAGATTTATACAAGTTGGGTCGTGATGAAGTCTTGCACCATTATTTTCTTGAACATGAGAGAAACACCATTATGGAAGAGGTTCATGGTGGAATAGCAGGAGGAAATTACGTCTCGTGATGCCACCGCACACGAGATCCTTATGGCTGGACTTTAATGGGAAAAATTATACAAGGATACCAAGGAGTATGTGAAAGCATGTGATCACTGTCAACACATTAGGAAACTTGGATATAGAGATGAGATTCCAGTCATACCAATTGCAAGTGCGTAACCTTTATAGAAGTGGGATTTTTACTTTGAGGTCTTATTTTACCACCCACGAACAGGAATTACGTGTGCTACATTATTATTTATATAGACTATCTTACAAGGTGCGTAGAGGTAGTTCCTACAAAGGATTGTATTGTAGCTATAGCAGTAAGGTTTTTATGGGAAAACATTATTAGCAGGTATGGATGCCCATTAATCTTGAAAAGTGATAGAGGAAATCATTTTGTAAATGAGACAATAAGAATTATTTTAGAATATTTTATGGTGGCACACCATAAAAATACTCCTTATCACCCTCAAGCTAATGATACTGTAGAATATTTCAACAAGATCTTAGGACAAACATTGACAAAAATATGTGATGTTGGAAGGAAAGATTAGGATGATAAAGTGTCAATCTGTGCTTTGGGATTACAGAAAAACTTATAAAAGTTTGAACAAGGCCACACCTTTTTAGTTGGTGTTTTGTATGGAAGCAAAGATTACTACGGTTATATTCATGTTACCATCTCTACGTATTGCATGCACAAGAGGACTTGATAATGAACAAGTTATTGAAGAGTGCATTGAAAAATTAATGCAGTTAGATGAGAGGTGTGACATTACGATTTGGATATAGAAGAATGATAAGGCAAGACAAAAGGCATGGCATGATAGGCACATTAAGAACAATACATTTTGAGTTTGGAAAGATGGTCCTTCTCTATGACTCTAAGTTTGTGCACCACCTAGGAAAGTTGAAGGTGCATTCATTAGGACCTTTTATAGTAACCACAAAAATTGAATCATATACATGTCATTTATAGGCATTGGATGGAACCATGTTTCTTGGTTACCTCAATGGGAGTAGGCCGAAGCCCTACTATAAATAAAACTTCTTGTTATTTTTAATAGGGTAGTATTTCCTTTTAGATTATATTTTCCTTCATGTGTTTCTTTCTAGATATTGTTATGATTTATTTTTTAATTTCCTTGTTTTGTTGTAATAAGTGTGCTTGCACACAGTAATTTGATTACTATCTATTGATTTCATGCAGAGAGGAACTTGCATACTTTTAGTGTGGAGTAAACTAGAAGAAGACACAATTATGTGGAAAATAAATCCGTTGGTAGTGGGGGATTTATATATAGGTTGGCATGTTTAGAAGGATGACATAGGTACAAGTACAAGTGTTAAAAAGAAAAAGGTGCTAAAGGTGATGGTGCTCACAAGGGAAATTACTCAGGATGAAGACCACGTGTAAGAAAAGGTTCACAAAAGGTAACATGAGGTAGGAAGAAACATGGTAAAATACTTAGTATATGTCGTAGAGGGTTAAGTACCATGAAATATATAGGCATGTGTGAGGATGCATGTGGCTTATGAAGTAGTGGAGCACACTGAGAAGGTTACATATAAATATTAAAAAGAAAGTATAGAAAAGTAAAAAAGGGAAAAACACAATTAAAGATATTATGGTGGTAGGTAAGGAATAATTAATTCATGGAATTTCAAAAATATATAATAGAGTACAAACGACTTCACTATTACCTTGCATGTTTAAGCATTCGAGCCTTGGATAATGAATTGAAGTGTAAATGTGTGTGAAGTGTGAGTACAAATGAGATTCCATCAAACCAATGAAAGTTGGTCATGGCTAGAGTGAATCTCCTTCATGGGAAGCATGAGGGAAAAGAAAAGACATGAAAATAAGATCAATGGTTTGACTCGTAGATATAGGGTTTGGAATCATGGCTAGGGAACACGAGTTTGGTGAGAAAAAAAGTAGCATAAGGTAGAAAAATGCAAGGTTGAGTTGTGAGAGGTTGACATGACATTGAGAAGAGCACTTGCAGCAGCGGCAAGGGGAAAAAAGAAGAAAAAACCCGAGGTGGAAGTAGAAGTGCCTAAAGAAAAATTCTCTAAAAATCAAGGTGAGTGATTATAATCATTGCACCTATTCAAACAAGGACTAGATAGAGAAAGAGTTAGTAAAGAGGACCAATTTATGAACTTAGGATGATAAACCAATCTATGATGATGAAGGGTACAAGACCTTGGAGAAATTATGATCTTTGTAGATTTATGAGTTGTTATAATTTGGAAAACAAGAGAGAGACTTTATCGGTGGCTCATGTCAATAGTCCATGAGGACTTCTTCTACTTCACAGGAAGATGAGTACAAATTACCACACCACTCATTGGGAGACTTACAGGATTACAGAGCTCGGGTATAAAAATTTCCTTTGATATAGATGATGAACTAGGTGTGGAGGCCACTTGCAGTTGAGATGACATATAAAAAAGGAGGGTGCGTGATGGAAATATCGAAGGTAACCTGAACTTGTAAAAATTACGTGCGTCTTTTGACTAAGTTCAATAACTAGGAGAGATGGAGCCAAGTAAACAAGAAATGGCTCCACATTGTGAAGAAGATGGTGGAAGGGACAATATAAAATCTTGTTGCATTCATTGTAGAAGGAATTATTGAGGAGGATTTTGTGGAAGATAATATTTCTTGGGGTGTGATCCTATTATCCATAGTGTTTACAGAGATTGGGGTTCCATATGGCCCTAAATATAAAATGTGGTAGTACCCATAAGATAATAAGTTATTACCGAAAGGTTTGAGGACTATATATGTGATGGTATGTTAGGCATGTAAAACATCAAGTTGGAGATTTGGTATAAAATAGTATGCAAGGTTTTTGAGTATGAGTGGCGCATACCAAGCAACTTGCTTGCAATAGTGGATGGAAAGGTGGAATTTATTGTCTACCAACATTATTGCATTATGAGGTTCTTTATGAAGGCGGTAAGTGGAGCCCATGGTGCAAGTTTTTGTATGCCTTTACAACACGCTATTTCTAGGCCTTGGTGAATATATTTTCAGACATGTGGAAGTTGAGGATACATAGAGACAAGGTTGAATATGCCTACCACATGCTACAAAATACTTACGTGTATCCTAGTAAGTCTTCTTATATTGAGACTATGACATCAAATGATATCATCATAAATTATATGATTTTGGTAGTTGGGAAGATAGATGTGGTTAAGGTATAAATCTACCGTAAGCCAAAGTTTGTGAATGGAAAATATATTTAGGATGAATTTAAACTTCCAAATATTCCTAAGAGAAATAATACAATTGGTAAAACGTAGGAGCATGATCACACCCTCAAGAATAGAGGAGGAATAATAGACTAAGGATGAAGAGAAGGGGATGGAAGATAACATAGTGTTTGATCATGGTGTAAGGTGAAAACTGATTAGAGGAATCAAAAGGTCTCGCGAATATACTCTTGTAATAAAGGAAGAAGAAGAGGAGAGAATTTACTGGAGGCTAGTGAAACAGATAAGGAAGAGGGTGGTGAAGTTGACCGGGGATGCAAGAGAAATATCGAAGGAAAACTAAAACATAGAGTAGTGGAACATGACCCCTCGAGGTGGTGATGAGGTCTCCAAGAACAACACCTATGAAGTTAATCCTACGAAAAATAAGACTAAGAGGAGGCACAAAATTGTAACACATAATGATAGTGAGGAAGAGGAGTTAATAGATGAAGTTGTGCACAAAATAGGGTCATCTCTGGTGGTCAATGTGGAAGGAGAAAAGGAGAAAAAGGAATAAAAATCCTAGCACGACATAAAATTTCTCAGTGAGCATGAGAAGGAAGGCCCTAATGTAGGAGATAAAGAGGAGAGAAGTATAGGTGATCTGCGCATGGGGCGTATGGAGAAGCTTTTGGAGATGGAGAAAATATGTTTCTAGGCATAGAAACTCATATTCCTAAAGGTAGATGGTCTAGTAGAACAGGGTTAGAAGACATTTTGGAAATGTCAAACCTTGGGTATGTGAATGACCCAACTAATATCATCCATGTGAGAATACAAATTACACTCACCGTAGAATAATTATATGTGTGGGAAATAATAGATCCCAAAGGTGAGAAAATTCTTACGAGAAAGATGTTGAGCTAGAAAATGTAGACACACATGGATGAACTAGATTTTGACATCAATGAGGAAGCATGCATAAGGTGTAGGATGAAGAAGGCACCTCAAACAACCCATATCACAATAAATCCCACATAGTTTATAGAAAATTAGGAAAGTAATGCCTTGAAAAAATTATGGTAGAGATGGCTCAGAGAAATTTGGATAAGGTAGTCATGCTATAGACAGTTTTGGAAGATAATACCAATAAGGAAAAGGAAATCCAACAATTGACTGAAATGCGTGACATGGATGAGAGGTAGAAAATAATTATTCAAGAGTTTTCTTCCGACATTGGAATTGAGGTTTTGGAGGCGTGCCTATAATTTGAGAAGAAAACACAGAGTATGTACACATCATCCTTGCAATTTCAGAAATATTTACTTCATCTTCTACTTTAAGAGAGGCCGAACATGCAAGGGGAGCTCAATTAGACATTGTGGTAGAAAAGGAGAAGAATAAAAAGATTATAGCACACAAGATTTTGGAGTATGATGCCATGCTAAAGACATTGAAGGATGAGCTAAAGAAGGTAGGTTCAACACTGTACAACTACTAAGATCTAGAAAAATCCTTAAGGCATAAATAGTCCAAGAAGAAAACAAGGTGCTCGTGGCTAAGAAAGATGAAGTGCTTGGAAGACAAGAAAAGATAGATTTGATTGAAAAGAAGTGTGACACACTTAATGTAGCAAGAGAGCCACATGAAGCTAGAATAGAGGAGTTTGGGTCACTTGTGGCGTGAAAAATGTATGTCAAAAAGGAATGATTTTGGGTCCGGCTCGAGTAAAAGGGAGATAAACCATAAATGGGAAGATATGACTCTAGAGGATATGGAAAAGATAGTTGGGACAGGTCCCGAGATATTGCGAAAAAAGGGGATGGTATAATGGAATGAGTTAGAGAGCACAATTAACAGAGAGTACTATGAGATTTTTTTCCACTTGAGGAGAAGGATATTGGAGCACCCTGAAGACTTCTATTCTTTATGCCTTATTTTTATATTCATTCCTTATTCTTTTCATTCTTTATTCATCATGCCTTGGTGAGATAAGTTGAGAAACCCCATTTCTATGGATGACAATGTAATTAGTGTGGGGTAATGTTGGATTGACAAATTAGCTAAGTATAAGGAACATGTAGAATAAAGGGGCACACAAGTGGGGCACATATACATGTGCAAGGGCTAGTAAAGTAGCACGTGGGAGGCTCACACCCAGAAGGAAATATTCTAGGACTTATTTGATATTTGAGTAATAGGATAAAAATAGAAAAGCAAGTTGGAGTGTGGCCCAAGCAAAGGATAAAAGCAAGGATGACTTGGTGGCCAAGGAAGGGATATTTTTGGATAAAACACAAATATTAAAGACCATATATGGATCGAGCTATTAATAGGATGAAAGTGAGTCTTATTCATAATAATGTCTATTATCCTTTGTCTTGAAAAATAACATGTAATGTATGTATGGATATTTTGAGTATGCAGTCTATTTTGAGAGTGCATAGGTGGTGAAGGGAAAGTCCCCACCCCTATAAATATCTATTTTATGTCTTTACTTTGGTACCATGTCCTATTCTTCATGTCTAAGTGTTGTGAGTATTTTTCAAGGTTATAGATTAGGGGTTGATGCTTTGCGCATGTTCCAACGTCTAGTTATGGTGATTTATTTAGCTTCTATTATGTAATACTTTGTTATAATGGAACATGGAGGATGAATTTTGGTAATTGATGTGTATGAATATGGTATTTACATAGTGAAATTGATCTTAATTGTTATATGACTATATGTTTCCTTATTATTTGTGTTTCTAATTGAATGTAGGAAATGGTTAGTGTGATTGAATGGGTAATTGGTTATATATCATCATGTATCTACATGCTAACATCTTGACAAACATCATAAAGGAGGGACTTGATAGCTTTGCATGCTTCGGTGGGTGTTTAGACATTTCTTAATGAGATGCCGGTGCACATAGTAGTAAAGTGGAAATAAGAGACTACAAACAATATTTATCAATGGGTCTCAAACTAGCTGGAAATCTTGTCAAAGTTTTGTTGAATCTTGTGTTGAAATCTGATGCACACTCATTATGGTTATTCTTTATGTTTTGAAATTTATACAAGAGTCCTATCTCCATATTATTTTTTAAAAGTATTTCTCATTTCTTCCCAAGAATCAATTGACCCACAAGGAAATGCATTAAATCATACTCTTGCATCTTCTTCAAGAGTGCACACAAACATATTCAAGCAAGCATCATCATATTCCATTTCATAATCATCTGTAATATTATGGAACAAATTAAGATGATGATCGACACTAATAACATTATTTACCTAAAATTTAGGTAACCTATTCCTAACCCCATTAGGCACCTCATTTGGATATCAAAGAAAACCCTCAAAATTGATAGGCCTAGAGGAACTGACCCTAAAAGGAGCATGAGGAGGAGGATGGACCATATCATTACGAACTATCCTTTCAAGAGGATGATCAACTCCAAGTTTTGAAAATTTGTTTGATGAACCAAGGGAGTGGGGTCGATATTATGGAGAGGAGGAATAGTTTTAAAACCAAATGCTCTATTCTCACTTGTAAACAAATGGGTAGGTTCATGACAACTTTTATCAGATTTGGGTACGAAACCTTGTTGAAATAATGAGTGAAGTTATTATTTTGGGCTATTTGGTTCATAAATATTTGAAGAACTAGAATAATCCTCAATCAAATGGTAATCACCAAAATCAAAAGATTGAATGTCCTTACCTTTTGAACTGTGGCCTCTTATTGGATTCCAAACTTGCTTCCTTCTTTTTTTGAAAGGTATTCAACTTAGGAAGAAATTTATTAGTAGGATCATATTTTAATGATGATCTTAGTCCTTCCAAATTTGTAAATTAAATAACACCAAAACATATAATAAACAATACAACATTGCTCGACCAAAAAATCATGATGGAGTCACCAATAGAGAATACACTCTATAAATGATAAATCAACCTTGAAAATGCACTAAAAATGACTCCAAAACCAAAAACTAATGAGAGGTTCATAAAACCTTCAAAAACCCTTGTGAATCAAACAAGTATCATATACATTTGAGATTAGGAAAGTAAAGATGGATAAACCTCTCAAAACCATGTACTCAAATAGTGACGGAGTTACCTAGAAATGGTGTTATTGATGAGAAATTAGAGTATGCAAGAACAATTTAACTCGTAAAATTCAATGAGACATCATAGAGAAAATTCTTACAAAATTTGAGCTAATAAATATTGTTTGATACTCATTTTCCCTTAGCAAAGGCACCAATTTCATGTTGAGATGTTGATAGACTAATATTACTTCCATACAAACCATAAATAGATAAACCTTGCCTAAATTTTACTTAAAACATTGGAAATGGTCTCATAAATAAACTGAGACAATTAATTCCCTAAAAACAGCACTAGTTATGTGTTGGTTCCTAATCTAACACCCCAAATAAGGAAATTAAGAAAATGTGGGGCAAGAAGAAAAGATAAACCTCTTGATATATCATTTTGTAGCTAGTGACATATATGTATGTATATCTTGACCATGCCTAATGGAAATGATATGGAGGTACATGAGTAAGTATTTATTTGTTCTTTGGATAATTTATGGCTCTTCTTGAACCAAGGTGAGATAACCCGAGGGGTTTCTCGAAATGGAGAGGGAGGTGTTATGTTTCAAACCCTAATTGTTTTTGAAAACTCAATCGAGATCAAATGCAACCACAAAAATGCAATGCTCATTCAAAAGAATGGTCTCAAAAACATTGCAATCCTTTGATACATCATATCTAAATAAATTGTTAACAACTTTGTATAAGATGATGTTGGGATGCTAAATTATGGAAAATAGAGTTGAAATATGTAGAATAGGTGTGATTTGTAAGAAAACCCATGGAAAATAGGCCAATGTGATGTGACTTCCAAGGGTAGGATAGGATTATTCTTGGTTAAGTGAAGTTGGGGGTGGTGTATCTAATGGGGAGAAGTATTAGTACTCTCCATTTCATCTTGTTGCTTCCAAAATATAGTAGGAAAAGGTCAAGAAAACATAACCTCCAATGGGTAATTTCCATTATGTGATACTAGATTCATGCAAATACTACCATATAATCTTTGATATATTAACAAAAACACTTATGGATTAAAAATCAACAAAACATTTATTGCAACAACTCAATAATACCCAAGATACACTTGAGGGGTGTAAGCAGTCACCTCCAAAATGATATTGTAGAAAATATTTTAAAACCAAACAAATATTTCAAGGTAACACTACAACACAACATTTACTTAATGACCAATTTCATGAAACAACCATAAAGAGCTCCTCTGTATCTCATTAATTCAATAAACATAATATTACATTAACAAAGGCTATATTTATTAAAAATGCTCTCATTTGCATCCCATAATTCCTAACTAAAAGCATGGAAAACTATTTTGTGTTCTGCAATTTAGATAAGGGAGACATAAAAAATTCTCTCAATGTATACTAATGACTATATAGTGTAATCACCTTAACACAAACCAAAACTTAGAACCCATAGAATGAATACATGCCTTAATTCTTATAAAAATTACCCTTAGGGAATATTCCTAGATACCCCCACCCATGAGCTTAGAGAAAAATAAAATCACAAGCCCCTTGATCCTTGATCCATCATGTGGATGGATGACTTATTCCAACTAAAAATATCCCATCTTGATGTGCCATATTGGAACAGTTATGAACCATGGTTGAAGTCCATGGAGGAGTGGAGAATATTCTCTTTACACACAAACTCATTTTATCATTTTCTACTCTGTCACAATCATGTGTATTCTTCTAGGAAGAATTTTTACTTAGTATAATCATTTGATTTGATTCTTATTTCTTAAAGAATAATGAATGGAAAGGAATATAGAATTAAGAAGGGAATAAATAATAAATAATATTCTTAAAGAGGGATAAATCCATTCATTCTCTACCTTCTTTTCCATTTTATGCCAGTATGCATCAAGGCATTTAAAAATCTCAAAAATGGGGTCCTCATCTAGCCTTATACAATAAATAAATATTATTTCATGTTTAGACAAAACACTATCAAATTAAGTAGAAACATTTTTCTTCCTTTTGAATCTTTTGACTAATTTATTAATGTACATCTCCGAATGATTTTTTTTAAATAAAGGAATAATTAAAATCCTTTGGAGATTCTAACTCCCTTGTAATATGATACGAGATGATTTATATTACATTTTGTGTCTATGGATCCTAGAGTGTATGTATATTGGAGGGGAAGTGTTTTCTCAATTTTTGTATCATATCATCAACATATTATCCTTCCTTGTCCCTCATATCCTCTAGTTTTCTTATACAACCCCCAATGCATCCATTCTCAATTTGATGTCCCCCTCATACTCATATTGTCCTACTTAGAAGTCCGAGGGTACTAATATTTCTATTTCCACCACCTCAACATCCATGCATGTGATGACCTCTAGATTAGCTATCATTCCATCCAATAATCAACCTTTGTTTGATACTTGTCAATTAATACTTTAATTTCCTCTATTTTATCATACACTTGGCTATAACATTCAATTATATCTTTGAGGAATTTTCTACCTTTTCTCATCAATTCATTTTACCACTCATTAGTGTCATCTCCCTACATTTTAAATCACCAAAATTCTTTATCACTTTCGGGGTGATATCTATAGCAACATTCTATCTCTATAGGAGGTTGTATCCATCTCTACACATAATTTTACAAAATGTCAACTTTCTATCTAAGTTACTTGTCTTTGTCCTTATCCATTTTCTAGAAGAGATCTCCCATTTCCATAGTTACCTCATTTTTGGGACCCTTTGTATTTATTTTTTCTAAAAGGGCCTTAATTATCTGATTATATAAAGGGGAATCATCATACATTAATACATCAGCTTACATAGTGAAAACTTCCAAAAACCTTTCTCCTTGAGGACTTTTCATTTCTCTTGATTAAATATTTGTTTTATTTTGTGTTTTGGATTGCCTCAAGGAAATGATGGTTTCAAGGTCAGCTTATTCTACCTACACTCTCACTTTTCTCTTCCTTATGATTTCTACTTCCAAAATCCCTTTCTTAGAGTGTCACATTCCCCTTTTTCTTGTTTTTAGGAAGTACTTAGTATAATAAAAATCTCTTATGATTTTGAAAGTGTGAGGATGGAATAATTAACTTATACCCGAGGTGTGTCCCCTTTCCAACCGACTATACATGTGTTTTATCCTTTTCTACCTCTTTATCCTTTACTTATTCATCTTTCTTAGTTGAAGCATGTTGATTGCTTTCATCTAGAAGTCTATTATCTTCAACCTCAACCCCTTCCTTCTCACATGGATATGGATCCTTGATTGGCTCAGATTGCACCTTTTCTTGATCTTGAGACTTAACATCTATAAATTCAATTGAAACTTCATGGATTGTAATTAGTTTCTCCATCATTTAAATTTTTTTGTAAAATGGATCCATAATCCTTGGTTGTTTAATTTCTATCAATGGAACATATCCAACATCTTGTTTCTCTATTTCCTTTACTTTAGCCTCTATTGTGGTGGATTGTACATGAAGTATTGGGCCTCATTCCTTCACTTTTGGTGATGTGACTTGGACATTTTTATGTGAAGCTTAGCTCCAACATCTTGGTTTAAGTCCTATAAAAATTCAATGAATACTTGTTCATAAGATGCATCATGACCTTCTTTCCCTAAAAACCCAACTGATGCAACTTGTTCTTCATGAATTGGGCCTAAGACAAGAAATTATTGTGAAACAAGAGGTGGGGTAGCATCAAATACCTCTAGAGTGGTTGATACATCAATGAGTACCTAAAGGATTGGAGTAAATCCTTATATTATTGCACTTAAGGCTGCTTATGTTGTAGGTGTTGCCACTTTTATCTTTTAACCCTTATAAATTTTTTTGTAATCTGGATCCTCCTCCACTTCCTTAGGGATTGGATCCAATGTTGGACTCATCATGGATTTCTGGGTGAGACAATTCCCCTCATTCTATCTCCTTTGATGGGTGCTACCTATGGAGTAGAGGATGATGTACCTACTTGGTTTTTTCCTTAGGGAACAATCACCTTGTACCTAGAAGTGGGATGAGGAATTGCTTGGATTGACATGTCTTGAACAACAAATAAATCCTTCATTCTTTCCTCAATATATCCTCGTCTTTTATGTCAATTTAGACACGAGAGGTCCATGTTTTTCTTCGGGAAACACTCAACTCCTCCACTACCTTTATAGTGTCCCTTGATGGAAATTTGTGTATATTTTTCATTTAATGGATCTAAACCTATGGAACCCTTTGTAAAAGGTGTAAGTAACTATTTGATTACACTTGTGGTCTTATACTCCCTCAAAACTACAATGTTCGTAGGGATAAATCAACTTCTTTCCCTATCATTTAGGATAGGGTCTTCATGATGATGTGATTGGTTTAGTTATGTAAGTAGATAGTCTACTATATGGTTCAATCAAGAGTTGGCAGCACTGACTATGTTGTAATGTTATAATTTGTGTAATAATCACTCACTATATATCCTTCATCTAGTAAGCGTTTAAGAATAAATAACATTTTTAGTCGATGAATTTGGTGAGATTCATTATCAAGTAATATATAATTATTACCTCCTCCTCATCCCTACATTCTATCCATAAGTTCTCATAATGATTTTGGAAATAAGTACACCGAGAGGGGGTGAATGAGTGTCCAATCAGAATTATAAAGACATTTCCATTTTCTTAATATTGCTATGATGAACATAAGAAAATAAATGGAGACAACACCTAGAAAAACATAATTTAATGTGGGAAACCCAATTGGGAAAAAAATCAATGTAACCAAGAGTTCTATTTAGGACCAAAGTATTCTATATATTTTACATTGATTTCATGGTTGAGCTTCAACTCAACTTGGAGATATAACTCCAAAATTTAGTTCAGCAATAACTAACTTTTAGTGAGCTTCAACTCACAAGGAGGCTTCAACCCCCTACAATTTAACTAGCTACAACTAATATTTTGTAAGCCACTACTTACAAGGAGGCTACAACCCCCTATATGCTAAGTTGTAACTTAGACTTTTCAACAATATTTTGTCACACAAAAATGTTGTCTTAAAAATTGATAGTGATAATAGATTTACACAATTTCCTACTCAAATATATTTCTCAACTGACCTATGATCTTTCTTTGTCCCAATCATAACATATAATGCAACGTAAAAATTCATTAGTCCTATTTCATTTCATTTTCTCTCTTATATCTTCTCAAATTATCTCCTAATACACTTTCTTCTAAAACACCTAAACAAAAATTCTCATGCATATGCAACCTTACTCAATTTTCCTTACTGTTAATGGATAGTTCTATATCCATAAGTATGATATTTGGACTTAAAACAAATGAATATCTTATGTAAACCAAGAACTCATCTATATAAACCTATCGACCCTTCATCAAATTCACATTACAAACATCTATCTTTGCAAAAATTCCATTCCTCTATTTACCTTTCATCTACACTTTGGTATTTTGACATGCTCACTTCTTCTTCTTGGATTTCAATTTCAATGTCCTATTCATTATTCACAATTCAATACCAAAAAAGCAATCATGTATGCATCACAGTGTAAATAGAATTTTCAACATCTTCATAATATGCCTTAGTTAGAAGATCTGAATATATCGAATGTTTATTATTCACTATTCATTCCATCACCTTGCACCATTCATTGTTCACTTCATAACATGTATCCAAAATTCTATCTCACACTTCAAGAACTATTCATACTTCATAAAATTATATATTTTTCCTTTTTCACATGGGATACCTGCCATCTACTCCATTAAATTTTTCAAAAAAATTCATTTTGTTAGCATACATCCCTACATTCCTTCTTAGAATCTATCTCGTATTCTCTATTCTCTTAAAAACAATCATCTTTTTCTCATTTATATCTTCAAATTTTCAAACACTAAAACAACCTTAGGTATGTGTCTTATCAACTTATCTCATTCACACTACTTTTAAATTTTCAACATTACATTCACACCTTTCACACATAATACTAACTTTCTCAAGCTCTTTTCAAAAACATCAACCTAAATAATTCAACTTCCATGTGAAATATTGTTCATATTTTCCTTTCTTGCTCATATAGTCAAAAAAATGAAAAGACTTCAAAAAATAACTATCATAGTGAGTATTAGATGTCCTTGTCTTGTCGATTCTATTCTCTTCGTTTTTCACAGTCTTCATGAAATATTATGCACATATAAAAGACAAGAATCTCATTCGATTACACCCTCTTTTATAGTTATAATATCAGGATTATCAGTCAAAGTACCTCTATCATTAGGATTGGTAGTTAAATTGTTGTCATCTTCTGTTGTGGGGAGTAATATTTTGTCTTGTAGCCTTAATTATACTTTTCCAAGGATCATCACAATGTGTAACCATTCCATGCACCTTAAAACATCTCTTGAAATTTCATTCCAACTCTTACACTTCGTTGTTATTCTTATATTCTTCATTTTGAGCAAGAAAGGGATATCTTCATGGTTTTAAATGGTCTCGCACTTCTTAAATATTAATGATTTCAAGATCATCTCCAATAAGGGACAAATACTTGAACTACATCTCATAAGTCTTTGCAACCTCCACATAGTCTTCTCCTCCATTGTTCATCTTATACTCTTCGTTCTAAAGCATATGCAAGAGATATATGCAAGAGTAGTTCACTACAGTTGTGAAATTTCATATGACTTCAATTCAACCTTGCGGTTTGTTGGTTCGAAAATCATCGCTTGGGTAGATTTATGGATAAATGAGTCAACAAAGTGTGTGGCATAGCCCTCTTTGAGTCAGCAAAGTGAAACTGGTTTATTGCTATTTTACCAAAGAGGAATCATGCAAGTCTCACAATATTCGCCTTCGGGGTTTGGGATCTCATCCCAATAGATGTGTTTCAGCTAAGAGGAAAACGAAAGGAGGAGGGGAAAATGAAGAAAGATCAGATCGAAGGGGGAAAAGAAATGAATTCCAAAGTAGAAGGGTCAATGGGTCTATGGTTTGGGTTGGTAGTAAATAGATCCGAACCTACTTACATAGACGGATAAAGTAATACTGATGAATAAATGACAACAAAGTAGAAGCAAATCCAACATGTAACAATCACACAAATCTAACATAAGAAAGATCTCGATATTAAAACACATGTATTCAGCACAAAGTCTAAATATATTGTATTCAATGTTTGTTTCTGTTACAAAGAGTTCAAAATCTTCTTCTTACTTCTATTTCTCATCTGAAAAGTATTCACCCCGAATACAACAAGTATTCGAGTATTTATAGAAGAAGGAGAAGAAGGAAGGCAAAAAGGAACCAACCACCTATTTACATAAAATCTACAAAATATCTCAAAGTCATGTTGACTTTTGACAACTTGATGGATGACATCATCCCATGGTGCAACATGGATGATGTCATCATTTGTGCCAACATACTTTAGACATTTACAAAAAGAAAGTCGAAGAAGAGAGAGAAATTATTCATCGTCATCGTCCCGCGGCTGAAAGGGGATATCCTGCTTTTGCTGCTGCTCAGGTGATGAGATGTGGAATTGGGCACGGTATTCCATGAACTTGCTGATCATGGGCTCTAGTTGATCCTAGGAAGGATCCTTATGTCTCTCACTGATAGCCTCGCAAGTCTCCCGCTCATCTGTGAGCTTCTCTGGGAGTTTGGAATATTCATTCTCTACTTCTATTAAGAACTCGATGAAGTCCCGACAGGCCAGCAGGTTATTGATGGATTCTACATCAAAAGTGACCTCGCCCTGCCCCCTTACGAAACGCTCTCTCTTGAAGATCTGGATGGTTTCATCAACCTTCCTTAAGGTGAAAGAAGGAGTAAGCAACCCTGGAGACATCGTTAGAACAATTTGTTCCATCTGATGCATTGCGTCTAGGTCTTCTTCCTTTACCTTATCAATCTTTTTGAGGATGAATTCCAGTTGATCCATCTAGTAATACAGAGTGGAAAGGATTTTATTAAGGGCCCTGGGGTGACTAAAAATGCCAAACTTGACCAGATCTTCAACTGAACAGTCAAACATTTTTTGAAAGGTCTCATGCTGCAGCCTAGCATGGTCCATCTCTTCGGATATGGGTCCTGCTAACACCTGGAGTTCTCTGTTCACCTTGTTGATGTTTAGATACAAATCAGTGAACTTGGCGATCACTCGTTCACTGTCCTTGAGGATCTGGCTCCTCCAGGTGGAAACTGCCATACCCTGCTCACCGATCTTTGCATATTCATTAATTTTATCCTGACTCAGAGGCTCAGGAGTTTCGGCGGCAGTTGTGGGAGGTGCACTGCCCATCTTCTGTAAGGCGTGGAGCAGATGTTTATTTTGCTCTTTCAGTAGCCTTTTCTCTTCTTTTGCTTCTTGAAGCTTCTTGCAGAGGGCGTCAACTGCAGATAGGGCCTCTCCCTGAAGGCTTTCAGAAGACGTCCCCATTGTGACTTGAGTCACTATGTAATCTGTCGAAGACAGATCCTTTTTATCTTTCAGAGGATTGGGGTATGCGATCTCCATTACCCTTTCTCCCGAAGCACTCTGAGAGAAGCGTGTGATAGGATTTTTCTTCTTGGCCCCCTTTGATGGGATAATGGAAAAGTCCATCGGTGCGATGGGAACTTTCCTTTTCTGTTGACTTAGGTGCTGGGAGATCCAGGCTGGACTTAGGGGAGAAGGACCAGAAACAGAGAAGGGGGCAGCTGCAGTAGTAGAAGGGAAAAATGTGGAGACACGTGGCAGCAGCATTGAGAGGAAAGCCGAGGAAGTGCCCATGGGAGGAAGGGATACTACAGGGGAGGAAGTCATAGGAAGGGAAGGGAGCTCGAGAGATGAGGGAAGAAATGGAGGGGGACAGCTCCGCGAGAGAGGAGAAGATGGACGAAGAAGCAGGAGGAACAGTAGAAGAAGGGGGAGAGGAGATGACCAAAGGAATGGTCGCTTGGGTCACTCGAGGAGGGGAAGGAGGAGGAGGAGAAGGAAAAGAAGGGACCTCAATTGTTACAGTTGTGGCCACATCCTGAGTGGATGTGCCTATGGGAACATCTTCGCCACTTCTTCTTCTGAGCTTTTCGGGATTACAACCCATTCTTGTGAAGTGGAAGGAGGGATTTCAAGAGCTTCCTCTTAGGTGGAACTGGATTCACCCTCTATTCCTTTTCCCTTGCCTTTTGGCTACTGTTATGCCCGAGGAGGTGCATTGCCCAACGGAGAGGTTGTGAAATCGACTCCAAGGTAGATGAGCCCGTTCATTCGGCACCAATGCTCTGTTCTGCGCAGAGTTTCCTTGACTCTCTCCTCAATTGTTTGAGGAGCTTTGGTCCTGCCAATCACCGCGAAAGGCTAATCATCCCCATTTGTATCAAGATACACTTGATCAACTTCTTGCTCAGTAGTTTGGTAGCCTTTTGGGACGATGGCCACCCTGTACTGGATGATTTCTACTAAGGCCAAGCGGGAATAATCCTTCCTACTGAGCTAAACCTCATGATATATGTCAATGTAGATATCTTCGATCTGAGGGATGTGGATCGGGTCGAGCTTGGCCCTAGGCAGATAATTTCTTGGGTCGAAGGTGGGTCTTGCTGGGAAGTTATGTTTCAGATTCAGCTCCAGTTCTGCAAACATGTCTTTCACCTTGTGGTGAGTGAGACACGTATACCTACCCACTGTGAGGGGGAAAGGAGTTCCACCCTTCTTTCTCTTTAGACACTTTTTGTGGTAAGTAATAAGTTGCCTCGACAACTCTAGCAATCAACTTGGGACCAGCATATCTTGGCAATTTAGTTGGTTCCCCCAAGAAGTTGACTGCCCTTAGATAGGTGAATGTGGGGAATTGAGTGAACAAGGCCCCCCACTTCTCAGTAGCTGCTACAATACTCTTGGTCGTGTGACCATGAGTCATATTCGGCCTCAAGAGGCAGATGATGCCGTAGAAGAAGGCATCGTTGATCTTTGTGAACTAGGGAATACTATTTTCCAGCTTCAGCTCTAGATAGTATTCATAAATCTTAACTGGGGCCAAACCCCGCACCGCATCAGAGCCGGATAGTCCCTTTCTGAAGCTGCAGCATAGACCACGTAGGAGTTCATATAGAACCTCCCCATTGTGTTAAGTTGTTGGAGCTGCTCAGAGATTGTGCTGCTTATGATTTCTGCCCACTCAAAGCGTTGATCGGGCACATTTTTGTTCATTGTTTCTAAATATCGCAGCATCCACTTGTGAAAATAATGGGCGTCAGGAAGCCCAAAGACTCTGCTCAGGAATGTAATTGTGTCGCTGAGTTCCTCTGAAAAGTCACTGCAATGAATGACTTGTGGCCACCGAGTCACCACCTTTTTGTTCTTCAGATAAACCTCGTTCATCAGCTACATGCACTGATCTTCATTGTCGCCACAGCCTTAATGCAATCTTCCGGCCTTATGGCCATAACCACTGGGTGGTGAGGGATGACAAGCATTATTTCAAAGTGTCGGGCAGTGAGGTTGATTATAACCTCAACCTTCTCATTATGGACACATATTGTGTCTTTATTGTAGTATCGGGCAACAACCATCATAAATTCATTGTTCACGGCGCTAACTGGGATTCCTCCAGCAAAGTGCAGGGCACTGCCTATCAATTTGTCCATCCAGGGACTTCGTGTGACCTTCCGGTTCTGGCCCAGAACTCCTCCATATCAATGTGTCCGAGCTCTGAGTCTCTGATATCTAGGTCACACTCTGCCTGGGATTCGGGCATCCTGACCCTCTGATATTTATACTTCATTTCTTCTTCTGTGAGCTTGGCCTTGCCTTTAGATTTGGTAGGTCTCTTGCTTGATGTTGACATATGTAACTCTGAACTCAGTTGTTGATCTGCAAGGAGAAGAAGGAAACACAATGCAGGAAGGTCATGTTAGCTGTTCGATCTTCCATTAAAGCATTGACAGAAAGAAGAGTTAGCAATTTTAAGGCCTCAGGGCGCAGGGCGCATGTACACTTGCAGATTGCATTTTTTGTTGTTGTGAACACAAGTGCAAGTGCCATGTGTATGCATTTTATAAAGGGCACGGATAATTTTCATGTTACATGGGTACAGGATGCGCCAAAGGGCACAGTATAATGTGTGTAACATCATTTTTCATGTGCCACAGGAGAACTCTTTGCTGGGCATGGAAGGTCTGCATAACATGATGTTGTTGTAAGCATGGATGTGCCTATGTTGTTTTGCACTGATTGTGCTTTGGCACATATGATTTGAATGTTGCATATATGTAGGGTGTGCCAAAGGGTGCGGGTATTAATGATGTAACAGATGCGTTGAGTGTGCCAAGTAGGGCGCAGGGAAAGTGATTGCAACAAGTGAAGGGAGTGCGCCATTAGGGCACAACTGTTCATTATGTAACATGCAAGGAATGTGCGCCATTGGCACGACTGTTTATCATGTTGCAGGGGTGACAGATGCGCCAAAGGAGAAAAATAACAGTGCCTCTTTTCAAGTCATGATTCTTTTCTTGAGGGATTTGCATGTGGTTAAGCTCCTTTTTAAGGGTTCATTTGGGTTATGAAGAAGCTTATTCAGAGAGTTCCAAGCCATTTTTTAGGATAGAGTTTCCCTCTACCAGCAGATCTAGAAAGAGGGGGGGAAAAAGCATGGGTAGAGAAAAACAGCAACAAGGAGGATGGGGAGCTCATGCTTTGACAATCTCTTTTAACTCAATCCAAACCAGCAAGCAACCAATAAACAAAGCAACAAACACATAGAAGTAATGAGGACCTATTACTAGGATATATCATGAAGAAATGTGCAAACGGGTCCCCAAAGAGATTTGAAAATGACAGGCAAGGTGTGCGGCAGTACAGAGGTGAGAGAAAAATTCACTTGATTTGTGTCGGATGACAATGACAGCGCAGACGTGCCTATATATAGGCGAGGTGGCAATAAATGTGCCACCAAATTTTTCAAGTGGCGCATGAAAAGCACTGTCGACACAAGAAAACATGCGCCCTGTGGCACATCAAAACACTTGCCAACACAAAGTTATGTGCACCTTTGGTGCACCGAAAGTGGTGTTGACAGAGGAATATGTGCGCCCTTGGCGCACCAAAAAGTGGCGCAACAAATGTATTGTTGACATGAAGGCGCATGCGCCTTGGCGCATGCAAGGAAGACTCAACATAGTGAGGTGCACCAAAACACTGTTGACACGAGAAAGCATGCGCCAAAGGATTTAAAGGGGGTGCATGAAAACTTGATGTTGCATAGTCATTATATGCGCCCGACCAAAAAAGACCAAAAATGGCTAAGTTCGGAAAACTAGATTTCCCAGAAGGGATTTTGCAACGTTCCAAACGCAAGGGGTCCCTGACGAGGGGCCGGAACAAAATTTTGGTAGGGTTATCTGTAAAATTTCCCCCAACAATTTTATGGGATAACAAGCTGGCTCTTTCTGGGGACTATCTCTGAGCAAACCTCAGGGGTAGAGAATCCCAGATCTCACGTGCCTATCCATTGGGCAACAGAGTCAAAAACAAGGGGGACCAGAAAGGGAAACACACAACCAACAAAAGCAAACACACGACAAAAACAAACACACAACTGAAGCAAACTGTACAAAGAAGAGAGCGAGCTCT
This sequence comes from Taxus wallichiana var. yunnanensis, assembly GCA_018340775.1. Lineage (NCBI taxonomy): Eukaryota > Viridiplantae > Streptophyta > Pinopsida > Cupressales > Taxaceae > Taxus > Taxus wallichiana. The sequence goes on along the minus strand of CM031244.1, from coordinate 191,958,875 downwards.
ACTTCCTGAAGATTTTCAGATGTTGCCCGCTATAGGGAAGCGGGAGCTTAGTTCCATCCAAATACGAGAGATAGAAACTGTTCTCTCCGTTTAACTGCTTGATCTTGAAGGGCCCTCTCCATAGGGAATCAAACTTTCCATGCATGCCCTTTGGCTCTCTTTGTTTGTCCCACAAAAGGACAAGGTCTCCCACCTGGAAATTTCTTGGCTTAGCTTTTTTATCGAACAATATTTTGACCTGATTCTGATGTTCGGTGATCTTGTCGACCACCCTTACTCTCTTTTCTTCGAGCTCTACTAGATACATGATCCTCTTTTCAAGGGAACTTTGAAAAGTTTCATCTTCGATTTCGTGCCAAACGCAGAGCAGGGAGTTCAGTGGAAATGGGAAGCTCGGCATCGGTGCCATATAACACTTGAAAAGGTGACATACCGAGAGATCTCTTGGGAGTAATGCGATCTACCCACAAGGCATCGTATAAGGACTTGTGCCACATTCGTTGATTCTCATCCACCAGCTTTCGTATGATGGTCACCAAGTTTTTGTTACTGGATTCTGCTTGACCATTTCCCTGAGGGTAATAATCTGAGGCGTGAGCTAAAGTTATCCCATATTCGTAGCAAAAACTAATAACTTCCTGTGAAGAGAAGTTAGAAGCATTATCAGCAACAATCTTGTTTGGAACGCCAAACCTGACAATGATATTTTCTTTGATGAAACTGCAAACAACTTCGGAAGTGGCATGTTTGACAGGTATGGCTTCCACCCACTTGGTGAAGTAATCTGTTATTGTTAGGACATAATTATGTCCGGCACTCGATTGGGGATTGAGTGCACCGATAAAATCAATTCCCCACTACTTGAATGGTTTGTCGATAATGACCGGCCTGAGGGGAAAAGCAGCCAACTTGGGCTTGCCGATGAACTGCTGGCAAGGCTCACACTTTGCTACCCAGCTAGCTGTATCTTGGAAAAGCATCACCAATAGTACCTGGCTCGAATGATCTTGTGTGCTATTACGGAAGAGGAGAAATGGCCCCCACAGGCTGAATTATGAAAACTTTCAAGTAACTTCACCTGATGTGGCTTGTCAACACATCGCAAGAAGACGCTGTCTATCCCGCATTTGTATAAACCGTCATCCCAGATGACATATTTGGCTGCTCTGAGCTTTATAGTGTGCTTCTCCTTTGTAGTTAGGTGAGCTGGGCATTCACCGTAGGTAAGAAAGAAAGCAATATCGGAATACCACTCATCGCTGGTTGCGACAAATAGGACCAGAGGTAGTGAATCGGGTTTATCCAGCCGGTCTTGTGCTTCATTGGTACAATCATTCTTTCCTCCAAAACTTCCGACCCTTGGTTTTCGGCCATAAGTTGACACAAGCCTTTGCCTCTTACCAACTTGGTTGGTTTTATATCTAGATCGTACTCCTGGACCTTTGCAATCCAATTTCCTCGCAAGCTTCCTAACTCCTGTTGAGTTAAAATTGACTTGACTGCCGTGTCAGGGACCAGGACCACTGTATGAGAATTTAAAATGTAATACCTGAAGTTTTTGACTACTTTGACAACGGCGAAGGCATGCTTTTCTAATTGAGACATTTTTAATTCGTGAGGCTTGAGGGGAGAGCTCATGAACGCAATTGGGGATTCAACATTCTCATAATTCTTTTGCATCAAGATGGCAGATACAGTATGCTCAGACGCATAGCTATACATGATAAAATCCTTGGAGAAATCGGGACATACCAGGACTGGTGCGTGAGCGACGGAAGATTTTATTTCCTCAAACGACCTTTTTCTTCCTCGCTCCATCGAAAAGTTGGTGATCCTTTCATCATGTCTAATATATGACGAGTCTTTTCAGCAAAGTCGGGAACAAAGCGCCTGAGAAAGTTCACCTTTCCGAAGAAAGAGTGGACGCCGGTCTTGCTTGTAGGTAGAGTAAGGCTCTGAATAGCCTTAACCCTTTTGGTATCTATCTTTATTCCTTCTTTGCTAACAACATGTCCTAGCAACTTTCCTTCCGTGACTCCAAAAACAGACTTTTTTGGATTTAGGGAGATCCCATGTTCTTGGCATCTGGCCAATACTTGCTCCAGATGATCACAATGATCACTTCATTGTTTAGAGAACATAGTTAAGTCATCCAGATAAATGAAAATGACCTTCCCCATCATACCTTTGAATGCCAGGTCCATGGCCCGCTGAAAAGTGGCGCCAACATTGGTCAGGCCAAATGGCATCCTGCTGTAGGAAAACGTGCCCCAAGGAGTAGTGAATGTTGTTTTAAATTGGTCTTCAGGTGAAACTTCAATCTGATTGTAGCCCGAAAAACCATCAAGCATGGACAACATTTCTGATCTAGTTACCGCTTGTAGAACTTGATCCATTATAGGAAGTGGGTAGTTGTCTTTTAAGGAAGCCTGATTCAGGTTTCGAAAATCTACGCATATGCGTATTTCACCATTTTTCTTACGTACTGGCACAATGTTTGCCACCCAAGTACTGTGATGGATAGGAAAAATGATCCTCGCATCCAGCATTTTCTGAATTTCAGCTTGGATAGTACCTGAGATCTTAGGGTTATAATGCCTCTGCTTCTGGCGAAAGGGTTTGACGTTCTCTTTCAATGAGATATCATCTTTGGATGTCTTTTGGCTTAAAATACTTTAGATCGGCATAGGACCATGCCAATACATCCATGTATTTCTTCAGTAGTTTGACAAACTTCCGCTTCTCTTCAGGTGTGCAACATTTTCCAATGTTCACAACCTGCGGATGTTCTACCGAACCTAAATTAACCGGTTCAGGTTTCTGGGGATGAGCTAGCATCATCTCACCTTTTCTTTTTTACAAAATGGTCATGCCTGTCGAACAACCGCTCCAAAGAAACCAGGCCCTTTGGAATTTTATTTCCTTTGAGCTGACAAATGCCATCATTCCCTTGATTCATTGTCTTGATCGGTGACTGATTCACGGCAAGTGGAAGTGGATCCTTCAAAGTGAAGCTCCTTAAAATTTTCTACCTTTTCCTAGAAAGGCAATGAGTTGATTGTCATCATTGAATACTTGCCAATGCTGAGAATTGTCTGGCACACTTGGGCGGAAAACCACCTCAATGGTGTATTTGTCTATTTTCAAACCTGGGTGAGGGAGCATGAGGGACGCTGAAACGGCCAATGAATCAGCCATGTCATTCTGAGCTCTTGGAATGGATTCTATTGAAAAGGCGTCAAATTCCTCAATGTTGTCCCACACCGCATTGCGGTAATGCCTGAGCCTTTCATTCTTTACTTGATATATCCTCTTAACTTGATTTACGACTAGCTCTGCATCACCTTGTACTTTCATATTTTTGATTCCTCTTTCCCTTGCGGCTTGCATGCCGAGTAGCAGAGATTCATACTCAGCAGTATTATTTGTGTTGAAAAATTGTAACTTGAAAGAGAGAGGAATAATCTCCTCCTTGGGAGATATAAGCACGGCTCCAGCACCACATCCACCGGTTCTTGCAATTGCCATCGGCGTCAAAGTCTAGACCTTGTTAAGATCTTCTTCTTGGACGAGAACAACCATTTTGTCAGACTCGGTAGACAAGAAATAGTTCCCCATTCCTGATGATTCGAAAAGAATTTGGGCCTTGGGGTCCTCAGAGTTAGTAACCAAGTACTTCTTTTGTGATTCTGGCTCCAAAGTCTGCATTACACCTTTGACGGGGATTCTAGCCTTGGACCAGTCCATATGAATTTCCCCACCAACTTCGCTACAAAAACTTCTTCCCAGCAAAATTCCATAGGCTGCTGGAATGTCGGCAACGAGGATGGTCATCTTTACTCTTTTCTCTGGGAACGCCGCAAATGTGAACTGCACGTCTTTGATTTGACCAATCAATGGAACCTGCTTGGTTTCCAAGGAATAACATCTGCCAAAAGGCTTGGTAAGGGTGAGGCCCAGAGCATGGGCAACTTTTGCCGGCATGACGTTATCAGAAGCCCCAGAATCAATTATGTAGTTACTTAACTTGTGGCCATTGATTAGGAGGGAGAGATAGAAAGGCTCTATCTTGCCTGATGCAGATGTTGAGGCAACATTTATGCGGGATGCAGGAGGAGTGGAAAGGATTCCTTTTAAGGAAACCTAGGGAGTTATGACAGCTTGACTTTGAATGTATTGAGTTAACCTCATCAGCTGCTTGGGGTTTGACTGAAGATACTCGGCTTCAGACATTTGGATCTTGGTCTTTTTAGCATGATCTATGATATCAAATGTGGCCAAAGGTTGCGCTGGCGAAGGAATGAGTCCCTCACTTCACGATGGTAGGGTAGGATTACTGGTCTTGATAGGAATATGAGAGGGCTGATTTGGGGGAGATACAGGGGAAAAAGCTCTCTTCGAAAAAGACTTATTGACAGGTTGAGTGGGTAGGGGATTACCTCTCTTTGCAATGGTTGGGTACGTAGATGACGTAGTCTTTTCTTTCTGCACATTGGCAGCGACCTCAGCTTCTTTTCCTTGTGAGCGGGTAAAAACAGCATATGATTGTCCACTTGCATATCCTTGTGTACCCTCTTCTTCGTCAGATTCCTCCTCATCAAATTCCATATACCCGATAGTAGAGTCGCCAGTCGGCTCACCGACATCTTGATCATCTTCGCCTTGAGACGAAGGTTCTTCGTAATTTTGTTCCTCTTCTTCTTCAATTTCAGCTAGAGCATTGACCGGAGGAGCCTCAAGTGCCAACCGTGGAGTGGTCGCGGGCAACCGCGGCCTATGTGGGATGCTGTTGGGAGTGAAGTTTCTTTGTGGAATATCCCGGTACGAGGAACTGGGGGAAGTTTGGGCTAACTACTTCTTTAATGCGATCAAGTCATTTGCCATCTTTTGAAATGCTGGATCAGATGAAGTGGCGGGAGAAGGGCTCAAAGCTTTGGGCTTGGATGATTCCCTTTTTAATTCGCCAGATATGAGCAAGTTGTCTTCAATCCGTATGGCAACAGCTTGGGCAAGAGGCAAAGTAGTTATTTGTTCATGTAGAAGCAAAAAACTTATTTTTGAGCTCATTGCATTCACAAAGAAACACTTTTGATTTTCTAGTGTTGGCAACATGGCAACAGGCACACGGTTGATTAATGCATTGAACCTGGCGATAAAATCACGCATGGTCTCATTGGCCTCCTTCTTCAGGTGAGTGATTTTTGATAACAATGCAAATGCATCTTCTGAAGGCTTGTATCTTTCTTCGAAAGCATCCCGCAAGGTGGCCCAACTGGTAATAGATCCGGCCGGCAAATGCTGAAACCATTCTGCTGCGGCCCTTGTAAAGTTTCCAGAAAAAGGTGAACTGACACATCTTCATGGGTTACATCTAGGATACTGCATGACATAATGAATGCAGATATGTGTGAATCTATGCTTTGGTTTCCGCTCCCATCAAATTTGGGGAAATTCTTTCGGTTTCCATGTGGGAGTGCGTGAACAGGATGTGGCAAGGCTAGGGGACCCATAGCGTTTCCCCATGGTACCGCCATCTGGATGGATGGAAAAAGAAATCAGGCTGGAAGTATAGTTCCGCTGAGCAGCAAGGCACTACAAAGGGATGTGGAGGCTCTTTGTCAAAACTAGTTCTTTCACGGAGGTGAGGCACTTCTGGCTGACCGATCAGTTGGACTTAGTGATGAAAAGCGTGCCGGTGTTATACTGAAGTTGTGCCTTTGAAGCAGATCAAAAGTAGGATCGACTTCTCCACGAGCTCTCCTGCCACGAGTAAATGGTTCACCTACCAGTGTACCTTCCCGATCTGCAATATGGTGAAGCATTAAAAACTCTTTTTGGTTGTACTTGCTGATTTTCTGATTTTTTTGACAAAAATCAGCAGCATGCACTTTTTTGAATATTTAATTTTATCCTCTTCTAAAAACTGATTGTGGTTTAATGACAAAGAACAACGAGGATAAAATGATGGTGAAGCTTAGTAAGCTGATTTTCAGATCTAGAGTTGACTTTTCAAAGAGTTTGAAAATTTTGGTAAACTGTCAAAAACTCAGATCTATGGAAAAATACAAATTTTTATAAAAACTCAGCGAACTAAAGATCTCCAACTAGGCCAGATCTATGGATCTCAGAAGAAAATTTTCAATTTGGGTCACTTTTGCAAAAATTTTGGATTTTGAACAAAAGTTAAAATTTGCAAACAGGTAGTGATTTTTCTGATTTTTACTGATTTTCTATCATACCACCATCATAGATCGAGATAGATCTGTTCGATCCCCCCAACTGAGTCGCCAAAAACTGTTGGTTCGAAAATCTATCGCTTGGGCAGATTTATGGATAAACGAGTCAACAGTGTGCAGGGCATAGCCCCTCTTTGAGTCAGCAAAGCGAAACTGGTTTATTGCTATTCTACCAGCAGGAATCTATGCAAGTCTCACAATATTCTGCCTTCGGGGGTTTGGGATCTCATCCCAATAGATGTGTTTCTGGCTGAGAGGAAAAACGAAAGGAGGGGGAAAATGAAGAAAGATCAGATCCGAAGGGAGAAAAGAAATGAATTCCAAAGTAGAAGGGTCAAAGGGTCTATGGTTTGGGTTGGTAGTAAACAGAGCCGAACCTACTTGCATAGACAGATAAAGCAATACTGATGAATAAATGACAACAAAGTAGAAGTAAATCCAACAGAACAATCACACAAATCTAACATAAGAAAGATTTGATATTAAAACACATGTATTCAGCACAAAGTCTAAATATATTGTATTCAATGTTTGTTTCTGTTACAAAGAGTTCAAAATCTTCTTCTTACTTCTATTTCTCATCTGAAAAGTATTCACCCCGAATACAACAAGTATTCGAGTATTTATAGAAGAAGGAGAAGAAGGAAGGAAAAAAGGAACCAACCACCTATTTACATAAAATCTACAAAATATCTCAAAGTCATGTTGAATTTTGACAACTTGATGGATGACATCATCCCATGGTGCAACATGGATGATGTCATCATTTGTGCCAACATACTTTAGACATTTACAAAAATAAAGTCGAAGAAGAGAGAGAAATTATTCATCGTCATCGTCCCGTGGCTGAAAGGGGATATCCTACTTTTGCTACTGCTCAGGTGACGAGATGTGGAATTGGGCACGGTATTCCATGAACTTGCTGATCATGGGCTCTAGTTGATCCTGGGAAGGATCCTTGTGTCGCTCACTGATAGCCTCGCAAGTCTCCCGCTCATCTGTGAGCTTCTCTGGGAGTTTGGAATATTCATTCTCTACTTCTATTAAGAACCCGATGAAGTCCCAACAGGCCAGCAGGTTATTGATGGATTCTACGTCAAAAGTGACCTCTGGCCCCAACCCTTACGAAACAATCTCCTTGAAGATCTGGATGGTTTTGTCAACCTTCCTTAAGGCAAAAGAAGGAGTAAGCAACCCTGGAGACATCGTTAGAACAATTTGTTCCATCTGATGCATTACGTCCAGGGCTTCTTCCTTTACCTTATCAATATTTTCGAGGATGAATTCCAGTTGATCCATCCGGTAATCCAGAGTGGAAAGGATTTTATTGAGGGCCCTGGGGTGACCAAAAATGCCAAACTTGACCAGATCTTTGACTGAACAGTCGAACATTTTGGAAGGTCTCATGCAGCCTAGCATGGTCCATCTCTTCGGATATGGGTCCTGCTAACGCCTGGAGTTCTTTGTTCACCTTGTTGATGTTCAGATACAAATCGGTGAACTTGGCGATCACTCATTCACTATCCTTGAGGATCTAGCTCCTCCAAGTGGAAACTGCCATACCCTGCTTGCCGATCTTTGCATATTCATTAATTTTATCCTGACTCAGAGGCTCAGGAGTTTCGGCGGTAGTTGTGGGAGGTGCACTGCCCATCTTCTGTAAGGCATGGAGCAGATGTTTATTTTGCTCTTTCAGTAGCCTTTTCTCTTCTTTTGCTTCTTGAAGCTTCTTGCAGAGGGTGTCAACTGCAGATAGGGCCTCTCCCTGAAGGCTTTCAGAAGACGTCCCCATTGTGACTTGAGTCACTATGTAATCTGTCGAAGACAGATCCTTTTATCTTTCAGAGGATTGGGGTATGCGATCTCCATTACCCTTTCTCCCAAAGCACTCTGAGAGAAGCATGTGATAGGATTTTGCTTCTTGGCCCCCTTTGATGGGATAACGGAAAAGTCCATCGGTGTGATGGGAACTTTCCTTTTCTGTTGACTTAGGTCTTTGGGAGATCCAGGCTGGACTTAGGGAGAAGGACCAGAAACAAAGAAGGGGGCATCCGTAGTAGTAGAAGAGAAAAATGTGGAGACACGAGGTGGCGGCATTGGCATTGAGAGGAAAGCCGAGGAAGTGCCCACGGAAGGAAGGTATATACTGCAGGGGAGGAAGTCACATGAAGGGAAGGGAGCTCGAGAGATGAGGGAAGAAATGGAGGGGGACAACTCCGCGAGAGATGAGAAGATGGACGAAAAAGTAGGAGGAACAAAGTAGAAGAAGGGGGAGAGGAGATGACCAAAGGAATGGTTGCTTGGGTCACTCAAGGAGGAGAAGGAGGAGAAGGAGAAGGAACAGAAGGGACCTCAATTGTTACAGTTATGGCCACATCCTGAGTGGATGTGCCTATGGGAACATCTTCCGCCGCTTCTTCTTCTGAGCTTTTCGGGATTACAACCCATTCTTGTGAAGCGGAAGGAGGGCTTTCAGGAGCTTCCTCTTGGGTGGAACTGGATTCACCCTCTATTCCTTTTCCCTTGCCTTTTGGCTGTTATTTAGCCAAAGGAGGTGCGTTGCCCAACAGAGAGGTTGTGAAATCGACTCGAGGTAGATGAGCCCGCTCATTCAAAGCACCAATGCTCTATTCGCGTAGAGTTTCCTTGACTCTCTCCTTGATTGTTTGAGGAGGTTTGGTCCCCATCAATCACCACGAAAGGCCAATCGTCCCCCCCATTTGTATCAAGATACACTTGATCAACTTTTTACTCGGAGTTTGGTTTCCTTTTGGGACGATGGCCACCCCATACTGGATGATTTCTGCTAAGGCCAAGTGGGAATGATCCTTCCTCCTGAGCTCAACCTCATGATATATGTCGATGTAGATATCTTCGATCTGAGGGATGTGGATCGGGTCGAGCTTGGCCCTAGGCAGACAATTTCTCGGGTCGAAGGTGGGTCTTGCTAGGAAGTTATGTTTCAGATTCAGCAGCTCCAGTTCTGCAAACATGTCTTTCACCTTGTGGTGAGTGAGACACGTATACCTACCCACTGTGAGGGGGAAAGGAGTTCCACCCTTCTTTCTCTTTAGACACTTTTCATGGTAAGTAATAAGCTGCCTCGACAGCTCTAGCAGGATCAACTTGGGACCGGCATATCTTGGCAATTTAGTTGGTTCCCCAAGAAGTTGACTGCCCTCAGATAGGTGAATGTGGGGAATTGAGTGAACAAGGCCCCCCACTTCTCGGTAGCTGCTACAATACTCTTGGTCGTGTGACCATGAGTCATATTTGGCCTCAAGAGGCTAGATGATGCCATAGAAGAAGGCATCGTTGATCTTTGTGAACTGGGGAATACTATTTGCTAGCTTCAGCTCTGGATAGTATTCATAAATCTTAACCTGGGGCCAAACCCTACACCGCATTAGAGCCAGATAGTCCCTTTCTGAAGCTGCAACATAGACCACGTAGGAGTTCATATAGAACCTCCCCGTTGTGTTAAGTTGTTGGAGCTGCTCAGAGATTGTGCTGCTTATGATTTCTGCCCACTCAAAGCGTTGATCGGGCACATTTTTGTTCATTGTTTCTAAATATCAAGCATCCACTTGTGAAAATAATGGGCGTCAGGAAGCCCAAAGACTCTGCTCAGGAATGTAATTGTGTCGCTGAGTTCCTCTGAAAAGTCACTACGATGAATGACTTGTGGCCACCGAGTCACCACCTTTTTGTTCTTCAGATAAACCTCGTTCATCAGCTGCATGCACTGATCTTCATTGTCGTCCCAGGCCTTAATGCAATCTTCCTGGCTTACGGCCACAAAGTGCCGGTGGTGAGGGATGCCGAGCATTATTTCAAAGTGCCGGGCAGTGAGGTTGATTATAACCTCACCCTTCTCATTGTGGACACATCTTGTGTCTTTATTATAGCATCGGGAAATAACCATCATGAATTCATTGTTCACGGCGCTAATCGGGATTCCACCAAAGAAAGTGCAGGTGCATTTCTATCAATTTGTCCATCCATGACTTCGTGTGACCTTCCTGGTTTTGGCCCGTAACTCCTCCATATCAATGTATCCGAGCTCGAGTCTCGATATCTAGGTCACACTCGCTCGGGATTTGGGCATCCGACTCTCCGATATTTATACTTCATTTCTTCTTCTGTGAGCTTGGCCTTGCCTTTAGATTTGGTAGGTCTCTTGCTTGATGTTGACATATGTAACTCTGAACTCAGTTGCTGATCTGCAAAGAGAAGAAGGGAAACACAATACAGGAAGGTCATGTTAGCTATTTGATCTTCCATTAAAGCGTTGACAGAAAGAATATTTAGCAATTTTAAGGCCTCAGGGCGCAGGGCACATGTACACTGCAGATTGCATTTTGTTGTTGTTGTGAACACAAGTGTGCCAGCATAGTGTGTATGCATTTTATAAAAGGGCACGGATAATTTTCATGTTACATGGGTACAGGATGTGCCAAAGAGTGCGGTATAATGCGTGTAACATCATTTTTTCATGTGCCACAGGAGAACTTGGCGCGGCGCATGGAAGGTCTGCATAACATGATGTCGTTGCAATGATGGATGCGCTGCGCCATTTTAACAGTTGTGCTTTGGCGCATATGATTTGAATGTTGCATATATGCAGGGTGCGCCAAAGGGCATGGGTATTAATGATGCAACAGATGCGTTGAGTGCACCAAGTAGGGCGCAGGGAAAGTGATTGCAACAAGCAAAGGGAGTGTGCCATTAGGGCGCAGCTGTTCATTATGTAACATGCAAGGAATGTGTGCCATTGGCATGACTGTTTATCATGTTGCAGGGGTGACAGATGTGCCAAAGGAGAAAAATAACAGTGCCTCTTTTCAAGTCATGATTCTTTTCTTGAGGGATTTGCATGTGGTTAAGCTCCTTTTTAAGGGTTCATTTGGGTTATGAAGAAGCTTATTCAGAGAGTTCCAAGCCATTTTTTAGGACAGAGTTTCCCCTACCAGCAGATCTGGAAAGAGGGGGGAAAAAGCATGGGTAGAGAAAAATAGCAAGGAGGATGGGGAGCTCATGTTTTGACAATCTCTTTTAACTCAATCCAAACCAGCAAGCAGCCAATAAACAAAACACCAAACACAGAAGCAATGAGGACCTCTTACCAGATATATAACGAAGAAATGTGCAAACGGGTCCACAAAGTGATTTGAAAATGACAGGGCAGGTGCGCTGGTAGGTACAGAGAAAAATCACGTGATTTGTGTCGGATGACAATGACAAAGCAGCAGACGCGCCTATATATAGGTGAGGTGGCAATAAATGCGCCACCAACTTTTTCAAGTGGCGCATGAAAAGCACTGTCGACACAAGAAAACATGTGCCTGTGGCGCATCAAAATGCTTGCCAACACAAAGTTATGTGTGCCTTTGGCACACCGAAAGTGGTGTTGACAGAGGAATATGTGCGCCCTAGGCACACCAAAAAGTGGCGCAACAAATGTATTGTTGACATGAAGGCGCATGCGCCTTGGCGCATGCAAGGAAGACTCAACATAGTGAGGTGCACCAAAACACCTGTTGACACGAGAAATCATGCACCAAAGGATTTAAAGGGGGCACATGAAAACTTGATGTTGCATAGTCATTATATGCGCCACCAAAAAAGACCAAAAATGGCTAAGTTCGGAAAACTAGATTTCCCGGGAAGGGATTTTGCAACGCCCAAACGCAAGGGGTCCCTGACAAGGGGCCGGAACAAAATTTTGGTAGGGTTATCTGTAAAATTTCCCCCAACAATTTTATGAGATAACATGGTTAAGGAATAAGAGTTTTAGGAGGTTCTAAAGCTAGTTCAAGAACTTAAAGATCATAGGAAAAGGTCTAGATCACTTGTTGCTTTCAAAAGTCTAGATCAGATTCACTTTTCATGCACCATAATGTCACAGTCCCTAACGACATAGTACATCATTAATAAGAATACCATTTTCATCCTCATAGTACAAATATGATTTCAAGAAACCATATAACCACTAGCACACTTAGAATATCAAATATTCATAAAGAAACTTAATCATTGTTAGTTCCATTCACGGTCATGGTGTGACTTGAAATAGATTACACAATCCTGCCAAATCTTAAGGTGATCACACTCCTTTGTTCTCCTAACATGAATATTACTATTTGGAAGCACATGCCATATTTTTATTATTAGGATATTAACACACCAAGAAACTTCTTCGAGCCACAAGCTTCAAACATAGAACAAACTCTTGCTGTAATTATGCAAAGATTGAATGAATCTCATGTAGTCTCAACCAATGTGACTACATGAGCATACATAATATGGAGAGTAAGGTGATTAATTAGTTTCCAAAATCATAAAATTACCTAACGTTCTTCCATACCTAGTTTTTCTAGCCCGTTCTTTAGATATGTGCATTGCTAGAGTTTTAGGAACTAAACCTTCATTCTTCTATCTTGAGCCTTTCAACTCATTTTATCCATTATTGAGCCTTTATTATTGAAAAATAAATTCAATATTTTCTTTTGATGCAACATGAAACAAATATTATACATGGAAAAGCAAGATATGATCAAGGTTTGATGTTATTGTCACTTGTCATTTTATGCATTATGAGATCAAATACAGTCTTCAGGATTAGAGTGATTTTCTTAAAAGAAAAACTTTTCCTTGGAATATTGAGCACATATTGAGAGTATTATTTCCATATCTTCCAATTGTATTCATCAACTCAGTATATATTTCATGAAGGAACAAGCCTTTAGAGGACTATGTTTTCTCGGTTTTAGGATAGTATGAATAGTCTTACATTTAGAACTCTTTGCCATCATTTCACTACTTATTTGATAAAAACATACATGAAATATTCAAGGGAAAATAATAAATTATTTCCATCCACTTGAGTGAGAGTTTTGTGAAGATAAAATTATAGTCTCATCTCGAGCCTAGACTTCTAGACAAACTTCTTCAAACACTATAATGATCTTAGATTAGACGAAGAGTCCTTTTATTTGTGAAATTTAAGTTTTACTTGGGAAATATAAAAATATAAACTTGAGAAACTTCAAGCATTTCAAGAAATATGATCCCACTTTTTACATTACCTTCTACTGTAGAGAGAAGATTTGTAGTCTTTAAGTTTGAACAATATGATCAAAATTTTGCACACCAAGAGCACAAAGTGGTACAGAGCAGTTTTACTCGAAGATCAAAGATTTCACCATACTGAATTAAAATTTTATTACTACACTTCTTAAGAGTGTTCATAACAAGCCTAGTCCATTTGGAGGTCAACTAAGACATTTTATGCCTTTTGCTTCAAAAGGAAGGCATGAAGAGAGAGAAAACTTGTTAGAAAAACATTCATAACTTATTTGTTTCTCAACCAATTTCCTTAAAAAAAAAAAATCAAAACTTTAGGAATGGTGTTATATTCAAAAATGAATTCTATTATTTATCCAAATAAGGTCTGATATTATTTTTGGATGCTAAGAAGCTAGGGTGCTCAATTTACATTTCTTAAGAAGCCTGTTTTAGAAAAACTTAAATAACTTTAAATATTCATTTCAAAATTTGATGAAATTAGGAATGAAGCAATAAAATACACCCATATACACATTCCATGTGTTTTTAGGCATAAATTTCCCTTTACAGCTCATACCAATCTCATTTACCTCAAAATTCAATGTCAGTCCTCAAAGCCAACTTTGGTGGACTTTTGAATTTTTCCTCCAAGTGCTAAAATACACCATTTGGATGCTCATAAATGCCATAATAAACGTTCCTAAAATAATCCCATGTTTACTTGGTTTTTTTATGACCTGTAATTAGATATTACACCTAATTAGGGTCTAGAACTAGACCTAAATGAGCCGATTACATAACCGAGACTTCCACGAGATGACCGAAAATCATTGTAAGAGATATTTACCATGCCAACATCATCATATCAGACATGTAGAACCTTTGATACTAATATAAAAACATGCATTCCATATTCAATGGTCAACCATTTCACCGCTTAAGGTTGTAACCTCCACGAATCCATTATGTACCACCATGAAACCATCATGAAAACTTCAACATTCACTTCTTTGACATCAATGTTATTATCCAATTTTACACACATGGAAAAATTAGACAACATGGGTCAATCAGACCCTAGGACCTGGAAAACCCCTTCATGAAACATTTTGGGGACATTATAGGAAAAAGTTTGTGTTGAAGGCACATCTTGGTGTTATGGGGAATTTCAGGATCGTTTCAGAGTGTTTTCCCCATTTTGGGTCTTAGGGGTTAATGAGTTTTCTCGTAGTGCTGAGGTTGGCCTCTGTGGGCCCACTTTCCAGTGATTGTGAGAAATCCATTAAAATTGAGAAATCATGTTTAAAACATCCTATGATGCTCCCATTATCTCCTCAATTTCAATAAAACATAATGAAGTTACAACTCAGAGAAAAGAACAATTCATAGTGAGATAAAGAGGCATCGGTCTTAAAACAACTCACTAAGTATCTCGATGAGATACTCAATAGGGTCGACCTCATGAGTGGTGAGTTAGTGATTAATGAACTGGGAATCAACTCAATGAGTGAATATAATGAAACTCAACATGGGATATTAAGTGGTTGGAGAGTAAGGTCAAAAGCATAAATAGATCAGTCAACATTGCAAATTCTTGGTAAGGTGGACACCTTGGTTTGAACTAGGAAGAGTGGCTCATGTTACCAGTGAGAAAAACATCACAAAGAAGCATAAGTGGGCTGAGGAGTTTCAATGAAACCATGTAGAAGCCTCATCTAGTCAGAAATGCTAAACCAAGTGAATTGGTAAGGAGCTCGAGGTTGAGATTGACACCAAGCTAAAGGATGGCTCACAAGATCCAAATGGACACTGAATATCCCAATCATATGGATTGGGTTTCACTGGGTCCATGCTTGGCTAAACATTGAAAGCTCGAGGGATCCATCAAGTTCAAATTTAGGATGGAAGTTGGGAATTTCATCGATCACAACATGAGGTGCATGGGCTAGCTCATTGAAGGAGCTCGGTGATCTTTAGGGAAAAATCAGGATGACTCGACATTGAAGTTTAATGGTAAGATAACATAGCTCAATGATGAAGGTAATGTGTGTGACTCGACAATGAGCTTGAGATTGATTGATGATGTTGTATTGAAATTTGAAATTTTGATATAAGCTTATAGCTCTATCCATCAACGCTTGAAATGGATAAAATGTTATATTTTGAAGAGTCAAGTTACTCACTTAGGGTACAAGGCACTTTTTAGGAGAATGAGATGGCTTGGGCTCGTCATGGCATAAAGAGCTCAAAGTATGGCTCGCGAGTAGACCCAAGGAAGTACATAAATGAAAAGCTCATAGGTCGAGTTGTTGTATTAGCTCGGGAAATCTTGAGGATGACTTAGTGAGCAAAGCCGGTCACTACTCGAGGCGAGTTGGTTGAAAATTTAGTTACGAGGTGAGTCAAGTTGAAGATCTCACTCGATTAAGCATGAGGAAAGGGGAGCTCGTAAGTCATGACTAATGGAGCACAACTTGGGGTGACCTAATCTTGTACCAAGTTAGGGAGTTTTGTAGGGGCGTGTTATGGGACAATGAAAATGACATTCAAAGGAGCTCAAATGAGCTAGGTTGAAAAATGATGAGAATATCATTCGATGCAAGGTGTTAAATCACATTACCAAGTTGAAGGGAGTTTGAAACATTTGTGCTCCATTTCCAATCACGTGGGAAAAGGTGATGGCTAATCCCACAATTAGACATGGCATGGGAAATTTGGGAATGCGTAGCCATGGAGAATTCAAGTGATGGCTTGGGGATTTATGGGATTTCTTAGCATGTGGATATAACATGATGATAGGCCAAGATGATAACTCCACACATGGGAGATTGATACAAACATGGCCAAATAGAGTATTAATGATGGCAAACCTGAAAGAGAAGTTCCACAAACCAAACATGCTAACTTGAAGCCTAAGTCAATGGCTGAGTTATCCATCAAGTTGTTAGGGAGGCTATAGAAGAGATGGCGAGTTACTCATTGAGTTATTAGCATAGAGGGTGGAGTTATTCTTAGAAGTGAACTAGTGACTTAGTCATGATAGGGCTCTACGTGCACAAAGTTGCATATTCAGCTCAGTAAGTATGGCTTCATAGTTGTAGAGAGGTGTTTGAGTATAAGGTAATCTTATGAGGATGATTCCATGTTGTGGGTGAGTTAGCATGGAGCTCAATGGACAGTTTGATGGGTCTCGGTCATGACGAGCTCAAAGGCATGTACGTAGTGAGCTCGTGTAAAGTTGTAGGAGCTTGGTAATTATGTTGGTGTTGATGAGCAGCTTAGCTCATAGAAGTTCGCCGGAAGTGGAGTCGAGCTACATGAAGGAGTTGCAGAGAGCACAAGGTAGATATGATTGGAAGATTAACTAGGAGTGAGTTTTTTTGGTTCATGTGGTAAGACAAGGGAGCTCGGTGTCGTGGTGAAGCTCGGTAAAGATGAGCTCAACACATCCGTATTATCTAGGGAAACCCAACGGTCGAGTTCTAAGATGCGGAAATCATGGGAGCCTTGGATAGCTCATCTAACCGAGTGAACATGATGAGCCGATATATGAGAGATAGCTTGGTTATGAGACACAGGATTTTGGCATAGGCTCAGGATATGGATTTCAAGGAAATAAATGGTGAAGGAGTTAATTGAGATGATTGGGTCAAATTCAGGGTTCACGGAGGTGTATGCATTAAGACACTATAAAATCAAGTTGGTTGTTCACTCGCCACGTGCATAAGGAAATATCTTAGGCTGAGCTAACATTCACACAAGTAAAGTGATGGTTGCAGAGTTGTTTCCTAAGCATGTAAAATAGAATCGGGGTGGTTCTTTGAACTGATTAGGGGAGGTCTGATTGAGCTCCCCAACTCATGAAATTTATTGCACACTCGAGAGAATAATATGGTGGGTGGCCAAGTATTTTCAATGTTCCCGAAGTATAGGATAATATTCAAGCTCGGTATTGAATGAAGAATGAATCTACTATGTGGACATGGTGAGCCAATTTGTGGGGGATCGATATGGGTTTGGTGGAATAGACGTCTCACTAGAGCATAGTCAGAAACTCACAAGACAAATGAGGAATATTTCAGGAGGAACTTGGCGTTCGTGTGGATGAAAAATCATCACAGTGAGGAGATCTTGGCAAAACTAGAGGGAAGCTCGACAATCGGGTGATGTTGAGTAACTTAGTTTGATGTGAGGTGTTACGAAGGAGGGTTGCTCGGTGGTCAGTTTTTACGTTAAATATGGAGTCCAAATTTCAATACTCAATGCATCAAGATAAGAATAGGGGTGTTGGGACCAATTAGATAGAAGAGTTGATAAGCTCACTGATGCGATGAAGGATAGGAGCTCAAGACCAACTCGGTGAGTTGGCTCAGCAAGCCAACCACCATGTTGGTCTTTTTGGCCATTTCACATGGACACCCCTTAAGTGAAAACTAGTTAATGGGGGTCCCACCATTATTTTTAATTAGATTATTATTTTTATTTTAAATATTTTAGTAATAATATTTATTATTATTAATAAAATGTTTTATTTAAATATTTCTTTAATTAATTAAGAGGAATAAGTCAAACTGCGGTATTAATGGCACATGATGGAATATTCTAAAGTGGTTTAATCAACTATAATAAATAAATCATGTACATTAAATTTAGGAAGAAAATTTATGAATTCTTCTCTGCTCTCTCACAACTTCTTCTATAAATGTAAGTTGGAAGCTCATTCCAACAGGTTGGACAAGTTAGACTTCTGAGACAAGTGTATAGTTTTCAAGAAACCTCCTTCTTTTGCAAGTTGTCCTTGTATGTTGAGGGAACTTTCAAGCCTTTTTCCAAGATTGTAATGGCAACCATTTCCTCTTCGAATGTATGATGCATTTTGCACATTGCTTTGAAGTAATAAAAGTGTGTGTTTTGTGACTAATCTTGGTCCTTTCATCCTTCTATACTTCTTTGTGCCTTTCTCATGCTTGCAGGTACACTGTGTAAGTTTAAGTTTCTATTGTAGGTTCTTGGAGTTCTATGCTTATCAAGTGGTGGAGTATTGCATGCAATTGATTTGTGGTGCTTTTTCACTTCTCAAGTTTAACCTTCTTCACTGGAAGACTCATAGATTGTTATTTCTAATCAATTTTAACAAAGGGAACACATGCTTCCTCATCTATGGTATTTTTACCCTCTCTAAGTTGCAGTAGGTGAAGTTGACTTGTGGTGCACACACCCTATTCAAATCAACCCTTCTTGAGTTTGGAAACACCCTTTATTTGGTGCATCACCATCCCTAGTATAGTTTCATTTCTTATAAATCTCTTTCCCTAAAACCCATGAAAATGTTAGCATAGGACTAGATAACTACTTTATTGCACTAGGAGTAGTATAGCACATATTTTAGGAAGAGGAAGCTAGTATTCTCTGGAGGTTCACCTCAATCCCAAGTCCCATAGCTTGAGAGGTGATCCCATGTGTCCGAATCACACTGAATGTCTTGTTCACATTCTGGCCATTTGGAGGGTGTAGTGATTTGGTGATAACAATGTTTGGTATGCACTGGTGGGACCAAGAGTTGGTAATTATCTTCTCACTTATACAAGTCAAAGTACCTGGTGAATCTATAGCTTTGGACTTCAAATATCAGTGTGTTAACATATGCAAAGAATTCAGACAAGAGCTTCTTCAAAGTAAGTAAATTATCAGCATATCAAACTTTCCTTGTCTCCTCCAAAGAGAAGAAGAAGAGGTGTTTTAACATCACTAGTTGTAGCTTTACCTTGTAGGGGTCATTCAACTCCTCTATACAGAAGGTTTCCTCCACCAAGGAACAATTAACCTCATCTTTGTTATGGCATGAAACCATGTTTTTCCCCCTTTCAATGCAAGCAATCCTCTTGTTGGCTCAATGTGACCCTATACCTATTGCGGCACTCAAAAGTTTACCCTTTTACATAGGGGAAACTCATGTTACTCTAGTGGAACATATTCTTGATGTAGCCAACATTTTTGCAGTACATAATATCATGGAGGACAACATTGTAGTTAGACTTCTTGCTACCTCTTTCAAGGGAAAATCACTTCAATGGTTTTGAGGGTTAAGTGTTGGCACTATAACCACTTGGGACGAGTTAGGAGAAAATATATATAAATAGTTTGAAGAAAAGAGTGATCACCTATCACTTTTGGAACAACTCACTATCATGAAGAGATATCCCCAAGAATACATGAGTGATTTCAACTTCCGATTCAAAAGGATCTGGAATAGGATTCTGGAACTCATAAAGCCTTCACAAAATAATGCATTATTTTACTATTTGTGAGCTTTGAATAGTGATGTAGTAGTCATGATCCATTCCATGGGAGGGACTACATTACCTGATGCCTATGAAGTTTCCATAAGAGTGGAAAATTCCTTGATTCAGGATAGAAAGATATCTCCTTTACGCTCGCCAATGTCGTTGTCTCCAGATCTTATGAATAATCAGCCTATCATTACTCCTATTCCAACATCCTTTAATCAACTAGATCAATATGTCCCTACCTCTTCAAATGATCTATTTGAAGTCAAGTCAATGCTAAGAACTTTTGGAAATGAGATTGTTGTACTCAAGAGGAAACTTGATTTCAATGCAATCGTCCATATCAGCCACAAAATTAGTAGTATCAGGCTAACTATCCTCCTTTTCAAGGGAACCATCAGCCGCAAAATCAATCTACAAATCAAGCTATGAATGTTATGCCTTTGAACTTTCAGAACCCACTTACTGTTAGCTCATCTAGAGCCATAATACATATCCATAATAATCTAGTTCAAGACTACGAATGGTGTTATCCTTGTTCTCAACCCCACAATCAAAATATTTTTCCCAATGGAATTATTAGCCAAGCCCTTACGGTTCAAAGCATATTTTCCCCTTCAGAGCTAACAAAAAATTCATCTATGTAAGAAACAACAGATTAACCACAGTACTGAAGAAACCACTTTGTTAACCGACAAACATAAGATTTTTTCAGGTTGAATATATATTCCTCATCAGTGGAAGAAAAAACTCATTCCAAGAAGAGAGAAATGAAACCTCAACCTTCTAAATATTATTGAACATCCAATTCACAGCCTCATCCACAAGTGGAGGTTGATAAAGATGTGGGAAAGAAACCACCAGAAACACTTGCTAGCCAAGTTGTAAGGAAAGAATGTTCTTCAAGCATCATAGTACCCAACAAGCACTTTCTAAAAGAGGATCCTAACACCTAAAGAAGTATCGTCAGAAAATTCAAAACAATTACCTTTAGCATAGTAGAACAAATGAAGAAAACCAATCTAAGCATTACTATATGGGATGCACTCTCAATTCCTTCTTAAAGAAATTTGTTGCATGAGAGGCTCTAAATAGTTTTGGTACAACCGATGGATCATCAAGTCATGGAGCAGCAATTGCTATACATTTGTGTCAACCAAGAGAGAAGTATTCCTAAAGCCCATAAACCACTTCCATTCTATATTTCCTTGATCATTGGAAACCACCTGGTGCATAATTGCATGATCAATTCTAGTGCCAGTAGCTTAGTCATTCCCAAAAAAATTATAGATGTACTAGGCATACAATATGCACCGGTGGCAAGAGGATTTGTTCAGCTAGATGGCATAACTATTAATAATGTTGGAGTTATCAAAGGACTTCAACTTACCATCCATTCATGCCCAATTTTTTCATCCACCCAAGACATATTAGTCATTTATCTCCCTCCTCTATTTGCAATCTACCTATAATGATATTTCATTGCCAAGATGGGTGGTTATCTATCAACCAATTAGTCACATATGATTCTCATGACTCGATATGGAACCAAAGTGACTAGAAATGGAAATTACACCATCGAGAGATCTGGAAGAAGAAGATGTTGATCATAAACTGACCAATCTTTCTAAATAAATCCTTGATACTTTGCTAGATGAAGTAAGTGGAGATCATTAGTATGATCCCTACATTGATTTTTTGGCATAAGAAGAAGATATTTTTGTGCTTTTGGAAGAAACGGGATTGGGTACATACGCATTTATGAAGAAGATAAAATCATACCGTAATTGGTCAAAACACCAAGCACTTCAAGGATTTGTGGCAATTATTCTTCGATGGCTTGAGAAGTAAGAATGGATCTAGTGCTGGTGTTTTGTAAATTTCTCCGAGAGGTAGATAAGTACTTATCATCTTTCTCGGTTGTAATTTAGTTGTGCTAACAATGTTACCGAATATGAGGCCCTTGTGTAAGGAATTCAACTAGCACAAAAGAAGGGAATCAAATCCTTGAACATTTTTGAGGTAGTGAGTTAGTTGTTCATTAACTGACAACATGTAGTGTATCCAAAAATTATCTTTTAAGATTATATAAAAACTAAGTCTGGGACTTGATTGAAGATTTCAAAGCTTTTGGGATCCATGTAGTTCCTAAAAATCAAAATCAAGATGTTGATAGGCTTGCTATAATTGGCTCACAATACGATGTATTGGTTGATATCATGAAATAA
Source organism: Taxus wallichiana var. yunnanensis (assembly GCA_018340775.1). Taxonomy (NCBI): domain Eukaryota; kingdom Viridiplantae; phylum Streptophyta; class Pinopsida; order Cupressales; family Taxaceae; genus Taxus; species Taxus wallichiana. Next base: position 191,937,056 of record CM031244.1, on the reverse strand, counting down.
GGGAATAAATTTCTCAAAATTATGGTTCGACTTTGTATTCCTTGATAATGTGAGTAATGACAAGTGTTTGATTATGAAAAAAAAATAGTAGTTTTCCAAAAAGAAGAGGAAGATTTTGCTGTGAAAAGTCAAGATAAGTTGCAAGAATCATATGGTGATCAAATCATACAATTGAAAAACAACCAACTACCAAAATGATTATTCACTCTAAAATCCATCTTCAATTTAGATGATCAAGCCAAAAGATAAAGCTCTAAAATGGTGGTCAAAGAAGAAGATTTGAGGAAGTCGAAGTGGCACATGAAATTTTATGAAGATCAGAAAAGTGTGTACTTCTAAAGAGAGAAAAACCTTCATCAAACATTTTCAAGAGTATCACGACATTTTTGCGTGGAGCTATTAACACCTATATGATTTTGATCCAGTGTCCAGCACAACATATCATCAAAGTGGATCCTAATTCCAAGCCGAGTTCAGTCGAAATAGAGGCCAATTAATCCCAAAATCGAGCCACTAATGAGAAATTAGATAATTAAACTCATCAAGGCCTATATAATTTTTCCCATCAAGCACTCCTCTTGGGTAGCCAATCTGGTTCCCGTAAGGAAGAAGAATGGAGAGATTCGGTTGTGCATAGATTTAAGGGATTTAAACCATGCCTTGTTGAAAGACCATTATCCTCTCCGTCAATGGAGAAGATTCTTCAAATGGTGGCAGGAGCCCAAATATTTTCTTTTCTCAATGGATATTTAGGTTACAATCAAATTCTAGTCAAGAATCTAACCAATTCAAAACAACTTTCACTACCAAGTGGGGCACGTATGCCTACAACAAAATTCCATTCGGATTGTCCAATTTTGGGGATACTTTCCAAAGAGCCATCATCTTGGTTTACCTTGATGACATAACTATATATTCTAATCATGTAGAAGACCACATCACGCATCTAAGGAAGGTTTTTGAAGGTGTAGGGAATTTGGGGTTTCACTTAATCCCAAGAAATGTATTTTTGTAGTGCATGAAGGAAAGTTGTTAGGGCATGTTGTTTCAATGGAATGACTATCTATTGATCCATCCAAGATTTGTTTGATTATGTCCTTATCTCTCCCAAGTCACAGGAAGGACCTGCAAAGTTTTGTGGGAACCATAAATTTTGTACGGAGATTCATCCCTCAATTTACAACATTGGTTAAACCACTGATAGCCATGATGAAGAAAAATATGCCATTATCATGGACAAAGGAAGGATGAGAGAGATTTGACGCCATCGAAACAACCATTTCTCAAGCTCCCACACTAGTGAACCCTAGGTTTGATAAATACTTTATCCCTTATGCTTTTAGGTCAAGAGATCATTTCAGGTATCCTCACCCAACAAAATGACAACTTGATGGAGCAACCAATTGCTTTATTTAGTCAATCCCTCAAAGACTATGAGCTCAAATACTCAATAATTTAAAAACAAGTCTTTGTGGTTATTAAAGATTTGAAGAAATTCAAGCACATGTTTTCCAAAAACATAATTCATCTGATGGTGTCTCATCTAGGTGTCAAGGAATTTTTACTTTGAACAAAGAGATGAATGAAAAGTGTGTTGGATGGATCACAAAGGTGATGGAGTATGATGTACATATCAAAGTTACCAAACTTGTCAGAGGTAAAGGTTTGTGTCAACAACTTGCTGTAGATGTGGAATCAAAAGGTGATAAGGACACAATGCTCCTAAACATTGATGAGAGTGATGATCAAGTTGATTGGTTATCCAAAATGAATAATTTCCTTTTCTCAAGAGTATATCTTGTGAACATGGATAAAAATCAAATAAGGACTTTCCATCTTCAGTCTATTCCATATGTTCTGGTAGATAACGTTCTCTTTCGAAGGGATTTGAATGGTGTTCTCCTTTGGTGTGTGGGACCAGAACAGGTAAGTAAGATACTAGAAGAGTTTCATAATGGCCTATCTGGAGGACATTATTCTACATGAAAAAATACTACCAAGGTAATGCAAGCCAGCTACTATTATCCATATTTGTTCAAAGATGCCCATCTCTAGGTAAGGAAATGTTAGGAATGTGCCTTTTTCATGGGAAAGAAGAAGTTAGCAGCTCTTCCACTGCATCCAATTCAAGTGGATCAACCCTTTATTCAATGGGGGTTGGAATTCATTGGAATGATTAATCCTCCATCTAGTGATGGACATAAATGGGTTCTTACTACAATGGACTATTTTACTCGATGGATAGAGGTGGTAGCATTGAAGGAGAGAAATGAGAAAGCAATTCTCAATTTCTTGGAAGGTATAGTGACAAGGTTCGGTGTTCTAGTTACAGTCATTTTAGACAACGCGATGGATTTTATTGGTATGAAGTTTATTGAATGGGATGTTAAACATGGGATCTACCTCAAGACCTTGTCCAATTACTATTTGAAAAGGAAATGGATTGGATGAGTCTAGCAACAAAAACCTCATAAGAATTATTAAGTGCACAATGGAGACTAACAGGAGGAATTGGCATACACAGCTTAAGACAGCTTAATGGGTAGATCGGATCACACCTAAAAGGGCCATCATAAATTCTCATTTCATTTTTTTATATTGAAGAGAATAAAAAATTTCTCTCTCCTTGGAGTTACCTTCTTTGGAGTTAGCTCAGCAACTTGAAGTTATGGAAAATGATCCTATGACATTTAGGTTTGTTGAACTCATTGATTTGGAAGAAGTATGGAAGAAGAATATGAAGGATTTGGAGCAACATCAAGATTAGGTTAAGAAATATTTTGACAAGAAGGCATCTAATAGACATTTTCAAGAGGGAAATTTAGTCCTAAAATGGGATGAAGATAGGGCCAAACTAGGCAAGTAAGCCAAGTTTTACACTCTCTAGAGTGGACCATACATCATCACAAGTTACAAAGAGGTGAATTCATTTCATCTATCTAGGCTCAATGGAGAATAAATTCCCATTCATGTGAATGGGATACATCTCAAAGCTTGCTTTTAAGATCATTCCCCCATGTATAGTTTAGTTAGGTGTTTTCCTCCAAGTGCTTATGCACATTTTTGCATGTGTTGTTCTTTTGATTTCTTCAATTTTTTTATTTTGTTGTTCTTGCACATTATATCATCATTGGAAGTTTTTAGAATAAGAATGGTTAAAGGTTTTAGAGTTTTAGAATACCCAAGGTTCCCTAAATGCTTCATTCAAAATTTTGTAATGTTCTATACATGACAAGCATTCAATAGATTCAATATACTTCATGCTTAGAATTAAAGAGAGGTCTAAGATTGGAAATGCTCAAGGAGACTTTGGGATATATCACATAAGATCAAATCAATTTCAAGATTCCAATATTGAATCCATGCCCAATGGGTGACTTAAGGCTACTAGAATCATGCTTAGTAGGCAATCATTCCTAAGAGGTCACCAAAAATGTTATCCAATTTTATACACATGGTAAAATTGGACAACATGGGTCAATTAGATCCTAGGACCAGAAAACCCCTTCATGAAATATTTTGGGGAAATTATAGGAAATAGTTTATGTTAAAAGCACATCTTGGCATTATGGGGCATTTGGGATCATTTCAGAGTGTTTTCACCATTTTGGGTCTTAGGGGTTAATGATTTTGGTCGTAGTGCTGAGGTTGGCCTCCATGGGCCCACTTTCCACCAAGGATTGCAAGAAATCCATTAAAATTGAGAAATCATGTTTAAAATGTCCTATGATGCTCCCATTATCTCCTCAATTTCAATAAAACATAATGAAGTTACAACTCAGAGAAAAGACCAATTCAGTGAGCTAAGGAGGCATCGAGCTTAAAACAACTTGTTGAGTAACTCAATGAGCTACTCAGGTGAGTCGACCTAATAAGTGGCGAGTTAGTGATTAATGAACCAAGAATCAACTCACCGAGTTAATATAATGAAACTCAACATGGGATATTAAGTGGTTGGAGAGTAAGGTCACAAGCATAAATAGCTTGGTCGACATTGCAAATGCTTGGCAAGGTGGACACCTTGGTTTGAACTAGGAAGAGTGGCTCACATTACCAAGGAGAAAAGCATCACAAAGAAGCATAAGTGGGCTGAGGAGTTTTAATGAAACCACGTAGAAGCCTCATCTAGTCAGAAATGCTAAACCAAGTGAATTGGTAAGGAGCTTGAGATCGAGCTTAACACCAAGCTGAAGGATGGCTCACAAGATGTAAATGGATAGAGAATATCCCGATCATATGGATTGGGTTTCACTAGGTGCATGCTTGGATGAACATGGAAAGCTCAAGGGATATGTCAAGTTCAACTTTAGGATGGAACTTGGGAATTTCATTGATCACAACATGGGGTGCATGGGCTAGCTTGTTGAAGGAGCTCAGTGATCTTTAGGTAAAAATCAAGATGACTCATCATTGAAGTGTAATGGTGAGATAACATAGCTCAATGACAAAGGTAATGTGTGTGACTCAGAAGTGAGCTTGTGATTGATTGATGATGTCATATTGAAAGTTTAAAGTTTGATATAAGATCACATCTCTATCGATCAACGCTCAAAATGGATAAAATGTTAGATTTTGAAGAGTCGAGTTACTCACTGAGGATGTAGGGAAACTTGTAGGAGAACAAGATGGCTTGGGCTCATTATGAAACTAAGATCTCAAAGGATGGATCACCGGAGTAGACCCGAGGCAATACAGAAATGGTGAGCTCACGAGGCCAAGTTGTTGTATTAGCTCGAGAAATTGCGAGGATGGCTTGGTGAGCTAGGATAGTCACTACTCATAGGTAGAGTTGGTGGAATACTCAATGACGAGGTGATTCAAGTTGAAGATCTCACTTGATTGAGAATGAGGAAAGGGGAGATCGTAAGTCATGACTAATGGAGCATATCTCGGGGTGAACTAAGCTCATACCGAGTTGGGGAGTTTCGAAGTGGTGCATCATGGGACAATGAAAATGACACTTACAGGAGCTTGTATGAGCTAGGTGAAAAATAATGAGAATCTCGGTCGATGTAAGGTGTCAAATCACATTACCAAGTTGAAGGGAGTTTGAAAAATTCTTGCTCCATTGCCGATCAGGTGGGAAAGGGTGATGGCTAATCCCGCACTTAGACATGGCATGGGAAATTCGGGAATGCGTAGTCGAGGAGAATTCAAGTGATGGCTTGGGGATTTGTGGGATTTATTGGCATGTGGAGATAACGTGATGGTAGGCCAAGTTGATAACTCTTTGCAGGGGACATTCATACAAACATGGCCAAATGGAGTATTAATGATGGCAAACCAAAAGAGAAGTTCCATGAACCAAACATGCTAACTTGGAGCTCGAGTAAATGGTTGCGTAGTCCGTCAAGTTTTTAGGGAGGCTATAGGTGAGATGGAAAGTTATTCATTGATTTATTAGCATGGAGGGTGGAGTTATTCTCAGAAGTGAACTAGTGACTTAGTCATGATAGGGATCTACGTGCACAAAGTTACAACATCATCTTGGTAGATATGGATCGATGGTTATAGAGGTGTTTGAGTAAAAGGTAATCCTATGAGGATGATTCCAAATTGTGTTCGAGTTAGCGTGGAGCTCGGTGGGTGGTTCGACAGTCTCAATCATGACGAGCTCGAAGGAATGTATGTAGTGAGATTGTGTAAAGTTGTAGGAGCTTGGAAATTTTTTCGGTGTTGATGAATAGCTTAGCTCACTGAATTTTGGCGAAGTGGAGTCGAGCTACATGAAGGAGTTACGAGATGGCACAAGGTAGATACTGATTGGAAGATTAACTCGAGCGAGATATATTGGTTGATGCTATAAGACAAGGGAGCTCGGTGTCGTGGTGAAATTAAGGAAAAATAAGCTCAATGCATCCGTATTATCTAGGGAAACCCAACGATCAAGTTCCGAGATGTAGAAATCACGGGATCCTTGGATAGTTCATCTAACTCGAGCAAACATGATGATCGATATATGGGAGATAGCTCGGTTATAAGCCACGGGAATTTGGCATAGTCTTAGGATATGAATTTCGAGGAAATAAATGGTAAAGGAGTTAATTAAGGTGATTAGGTCAAATTAAGGGTTCATGGAGGTGTATGCAAGAAGAAACTATCAACTCAAGTTAGTGGTTCACTCACCAGGTGCATAAGGAAATAGGTCAAGTGAAAGTGAGCTAACATTCACACAAGTAAAGTGATGATTATAGAGTTTTTTCCCTGAGCATGTCGAATAGGATCCAAGGTGATTCTCTAAACTGATTAGGGAGGTCGATCGAGCTCCCGCAGCTCTCACAAAATTTCTTATGCACTCAATGAAGAATATGCTATTTGGCCAATTATTTTCAAGGTTCCTAAAGTATAGGATACTATTCGAGCTCTGTATTGAATGAAGAATGATTCTATTGTGTGGACATGGTGAGCCAATTCGTGGGGATTGATATGGGTTTGGCAGAATAGACGTCTCACTAGAGCATAGTTGGAAGCTCGCATGCAAGAAAAATGAGGAACATTTTGGGAGAAACTTGATGTTCATGTGGATGAAAAATAATGACAGTGAGGAGATATTGGAAAACCGGAGGGAAGATTGTGATCAAGCAATGCCAAGTAACTCAGCTTGATGCGAGGTGTTACAATGGAGGGTGGCTCATTGGTGAGTTTGTGCGTTAAATATGGAGTCTAACTTTCAATACGGTGAAATCACTCAATGCATCGAGTTAAGAATAGGGGTGTCGGGATCAAGTAGATAGTAGAGTTGATAAGCTTGGTCGATTTGATCAAGGATAGGAGCTCGAGACCAACTCGGTGAGTTGGCTCAATGAGCCAACCACCGAGTTGGTCTTTTTGGCCATTTCACATGGACCCCCTTCAATGCAAACTAGTCAACGGGGGTCCCACCATTATTTTTAATTAGATTAATATTTTTATTTTAAATATTTTATTAATAATATTTATTATTATTATTAAAATATTTTATTTAAATATTCCTTTAATTAATTGAGAGGATTAAGTCAAACTGGGTATTAATGGCACATGATGGAAGCTTCTAAAGTGGTTCAACCAACTATAATAAATACATCATGTACCTTCAATTTAGGAAGGGAATTTATGAATTCTTCTCTCCTCTCTCACAACTTCTATAAATGTAAGTTGGAAGCTCATTCTAATAGGTTGGACAAGTTAGACTTCTGAGACAAGTGTATAATTTTAAAGAAACCTCCTTCTTCTGCAAGTTGTCCTTGTATGTTGAGGGAACATTCAAGCATTTTTTCCAATATTTTAATGGCAACCATTGCCTCTTCTAAATGTATGGTGCATTTTTCACATTGTTGAAGTAATAAAAGTGTTTCTTTTGTGACTAATCTTGGTTATTTCATCCTTTTATACTTCTTTGTGCCTTTTTCATGCTTTGCAGTATAGTGTGCAAGTTTGAGTTTTTATTGTAGGTTCTTGGAGTTCTATGCTTATCAAGTGTTGGAGTATTTCATGTATTTGAGTTTTGGTTCTTTTTCACCCTTCTCAAGTTCATCCTTCTTCATTGGAAGACTGATTGATTGTTTTGTTTGGTCAATTTTAACAAAGGGAATGCATGCTTACTAGTCTATGGTATTATGTACCCTCTCTAATTTGTAGTAGGTTAAGTTGACTTGTGGTGCACACACCCTCTTCAAATAAACCCTTCATAAGTATATAAACACCCTTTATTTGGTGCATCACTATCCCTAGCATAGTTTCATTTCTTGTAAATATATTTCCCTAAAATCCATGAAAATGTTAGCATAGGACTAGACAACTATTTTATTACACTAGGAGTAGTATAACACTTAGTTTAGGAAGAGGAATATAGTATTATCGGACGTTCACCTCGATCCAAAGTCCCATAGCTTGAGAGGTGATCCCATGTATCCCAATCACACCGAACTTCCTGTTCACATTCTAGCCATTCGGAGGGTGCAGTGATTTGGCGACAATAAATGCCACTTCACATCAATGACAACACCAATTACTAGGGTTTTAAAAATTAGGTTCATGATCATATGTATTTTCAAGGGCTCACCGCACTATCCACTTGATATCATAATTGGCCCTATCCTAAATATGTGTTCATGATAGTTGTGTTCATCTTAGCCTCTAAGATCCATGCCTTAATCAGTATAAGGAATGTATATCTCCTATAGTAATTGGTAACTTGAAATCGGTTTTGTGTTTACATGTATTAATATTTTGGACCTTGACAAACTCTCTTGACAATTCTAGAAGTGCCCATTTATCATCTAAGTATCTAGGAAGCATATATGGTGTGATTTGGAAACCATGTAGTTAAATATATGAATTAGATGAAATAACATATATATTTAGTAATCACTTCTCTTTCCCTAGATGACATCATGTATTGTTCCTAGTTAGGCATGAATAAAAACATGATAGGGAAAAAGGGCACAATTAACTAACCTAAAATTTAACTTTTTATTCTCCAAATTGATACATGGGTATACATCATATACCTTATATTGAGAAAAATATTTAGCCCTAACCAACCACGAGAATGATCTATGACATGCAATTTTATATACTAAATAAGAGGTAATGTAGAATTCTCATTTGGTCTTAGATTATTAATTAATTTGCACTACCTTTTTGATAAGTTTTTGATGAATAAATTCACTTACTACCTCCCCAATGGACATGAGATTTTCCACTCAAGATGATTTGGATGTACTTGAACTTAAAACCATGATAATGATATGCAAAATCATTCCCTACATTACTATTTGATAAGGTGATGAGATCCTCAATATTTTAAATGAAATCAGATCTCCTCAACCTCTTAGGGATCCCAGTGGAAGAAATTCTTGTATTTTTAAGCCATTGGCTGTTTAACAGCTTGGAATACTTTGTATTATTGGTATTCCAAATAAATTCATCTTTTTTAACTTTAATTTACACTACTTCATAAACATCTAGGAGTCATAACATTTCATTAAAAATATATGGAGTCAAAGATAAAACTACAACACCACTCCCATGTCTAACCTTCCTCTTTGTTAGGTCATAGTTCTATGCACAATTCCATATCAATTTAGGATATGGAGTTGATGGGGGAAATGTAGCTGCTAGAGCAATGACACTTTTATCATGTTTTTCCATCACCTCGTTCATGTCGGATACATGCAACCTCAAAAGGAAATCATCCGAGTCTTGATTTCCTAAGTTTGTATTTGTTATCTTATCTAATTATAAAATGAGGTGGGATGAGGTTGAGACACCAGATTACTTGGATATTCATTGTATTAGGGTAGATGGAGAAGAAATTAAAACTAGGGAGCTAGTTGATAATAATCAAGAATGTACAATAATTTTCTCTAATTCCTGACATGATCTCATAATACCATTAAAATCATAGAGGCCACATTTAAGAACATAACCAAACAAAAAGTTACTCATACCTATTTTTTTGAACCAAAAGGAGTCCTCAAACACTGTTAAACTTTGAACACATTCTTTGCGCAACTCAATCACATATTATGGGGATATTTTTCATTCTAGGGCTTGAAAAATATTAGTAATTTTTTTAATCAAATGTAAAGTGTAAGAATTTCTATGAAAATCAGCCATATAATGTTCCTTGCACACTTTCATTAATGGAGGGCATAACTACATAGCTTATTTCAAATATATGACCGTTAATATTATAATATATGTTTGAATGAGGGCCTTAGGCTTGTACAAATTTACCACATCAGATTCACTTAAGTGATGCTTCACTCACTCATTGGTTCAATTATTAACTTCAATCTAGTGGGGGTATGAGATTAATTAGCAATATTGAAAAACTTACAAAATTTCCAATTGTGGGGCTAAAAATTTTCCCCCATCATGTGAAGCAACCACATGACACCACATGTCTTCCTTATGGGGCCTCATAGATGGAAACACAACTAGAAATATTGTAAAAAATGTGAAGCTACAAACTACAAGACTGTGAAGATGATCCCTCACTAGTTGTTATTCATATCATGTCATATGTCCCTTGTCATCGTGATTTGGGGGTGAAATTACAACTTGTAAGTATGAAAAAACTACAAAATTAAAAGCGTAAAAAAATTCCAAAGTTACTTTCTATCATGCACTATTAAGATTCCCTAATATTTTCATTATTGGGATCCGAGGGTGAACTTGACACTTTCAAATCTGCATCAATTTTGAATTTGTAGAAGGGTCGGCAAAAAGGATTATTCCCAAAATACGAGGTTTAGATGTGTAATTGCAGTTTATAACTTTGAAAAAACTTGTAAAACTACTTATAAGGCTCAAATACCCCTAGATGCTTTGAATATTCCTTCTATTATGCCATAGGGGTAGAATTGTAGTTTACAAATTTGGCATAACTATAAAGTGCCAAGTTCAAAAGGCTAAGGGCCCTATCTTCAAAGGCTCATGTATGTAATTAGATCACCAAAAATTTCACCTATGCTAATAAACTTGAAAACCATCAAAATGATAAAAACATAGGAAATGTTAGTGCATTAGCCAAAAATCACAAATAATTTTATAGGAGGATGACATGTTATCAATAGTTAGAGCTTAAGAAGGTACAAGGTGACTTGAAAAACTAGGAAGATATACAATATGGACATGATAGATTGACATTCTTATGGAAACATATGAGACGTTTCATGATTTTGGATAGGATAAAAATCAGGAACAAACACATACAACACAACAATATTGAATTTAGCTCTAAGATAGTTATGTTTATATTAATTCACTTACTTGATGATAACTTTCATTAATTAAATTTTAACCCCATCGATGAATATTAATCCATGTTATATTATCTTTTTGTTTTTACTATTCCTAGACATTATCATCTTAAATCTACTACATCATTTATAACCCCTCTTCATTGGTTTGTCATGATATGTCTACTTTAGCTAGCATTGATCCATTACGACATGATTTTTGGTATTTGTGGTCTCCTATTAAGCTTAAATATCTTGTAAGGACCTAGTAGCTTGGCATAACTCAAAGGCACGTGGTATGTAGGGAAATTCCAATGCACTAGTCCTACATCATCACAATTGACTCCCAGTCTAAAGTGCCACAATTGTAATTAGGATTTAACCCATGACCTAGTGGTCAACAAAACAACATAATATTGTTTAGGCCAACCACGAAGAAAATGTTTTTCACAACATGTTATTGATACACTATATTATATCAAGACTATTATATCTCTTAGTATTGTAGCACAACTTGTAACCCCACATGAATTATTATATATCTTATTGGATCTTGATTTATTTACTTTACCATATTCATGGCATCACTATCTCAACAATTGATTCAACCCTTTTGTGACTATCAGTACACATGTATACATGACACTAATCATTATAAGGATCTTATTGCTAACATTACTATTTTAAAGATTGATGATGTTATCACTATAATTTTTAAATAACTCCTATAGCCGAAACGTTCATATTCACTTGACATAGATTCCTTTAGAAAATGAGCATGTATTATTGTTTCTACTAGCATACCTATTGTTCATAGACAAGACCATACACTTGATCTAATTATTGTGGATAATGACACAAACATCACTCCTTGTGGGGGTATTAATCCCATAGATTTTATTTAATTTCACCCTAGCACATATGATCTCCTCAACATCCACTATACCCTAGTGTTATCCCATCTCATGTATATAGTTGTTTTCAAAAAATGAGAAACATCCACATAATCACATAATACAAAAACATGCAAATATGTCCCAAAATAAATAAAAAATAACCTTATTATGGTTTGATTGGATAGATTTTTACTTTATACATGGTGTTTATCATGTTATTTTGATAGATAACATATTTAATCTTTACACATGTGTTCATGTGGTATATTGATCTTTATGCGAGATATACACATGTCGATGCATAATGATAGGATCCAAATTGGCCTTACAATACTCTTTTGGGGGCATCCCTCCACACCATACAGGTGCTTTTATTTCTTTATATGTTACTTTACACCTTCCTCATCACACTTGATTATGTAAATTGTGCTTATTTTTATCTTTTGAGATAACAATACTAACACATGTTTATTGTGCAAAGATAACATAACTTATTATCTCTATTTTTATTATTATTGGTTTCTATATTTTCTTTATATACTATTTTCACTACTTGTTTATATGGATTATTATATTGATTGATTATTACATTGTGTGATTGATTTTCTTGTTAGATTACATTGCTTTATGATTAGTTTTTAAATATGGCCTTATTTCCTTGATTGTCTTGTGACACCTTGGGTATCCCATGTTTGTGGCTCTATGCTTATCTTATATGTCTACACTTTATTATTTGAATGTGGAAGATCATGCCTTACATTTTGACTATCTTATGAATTTTTGGTTGTCTCATGTTTTCATATTTATACCTACATATGACTATGTTTATATATAGTATTACTTATTTTTCTCTACACTATCATTTTACACTAAATTTTGACATGATTTATTATTACTATGATGTTTATATAATATTACTACTTTGGTTTATGAAATATTTTATTTTTAATTTCTTGTTTTTTTCCTCATACTACCTTGTATTATGACATTATTAACACTTTCCTATATTGTTTTTACTCTATACACATATATTCTTGTTTTTTTGTGTTTCATGTTGATTTTTATCTACACCATGTGTAACCCATTTTTAGGTATAGGTTCCTAGTGGTGGCCATAATTCCATAATTCTAGGTGATATTTTTCACTATCATACTAATTACACATGGGTACACCCGTATTCTTTTGAGCCATGCACTCAAATGATTTATCACTAATTCCTAAAATAGGGGAATTCATCAAGATATTTCTACATCTACATACAAATTACATAATGCAAGAATAAATTTTTATAGGGCTTAAATCCTTAGAAAAGGTCACAAATACTGAAATTCGACAAAATATAAAAAGGTCAAAACCCTACAATATAGTCAAGTACCTTTGGTACAATATTGACCATGATGGTCATTTATAGATAAAGGGAATGTTCTTTGGATTTTTTAATTTCTCAAAATTTTATCATATACATGCATGATTCCTATATAGTCTCAAATACAAATGACTCAGTTCAGATCATGACACAAGGATCATGAATACTTCATGTAGCCAATAAATCAACTATTTTACTATACCACTAAATATGTTGTTATGTAAATGGATCTCAAGTAAGAAAAGTATTCACTGGTGACACACTCCCTTGTCTATCTATTTACTTTGGTTATTTATATTTTCTTTCCCTCTCACATCCATCACTTTTGTATCAAGTTTTGGTCAAGTCACAGGGATCCTAGTCTGTCAATATTCTCACATTTTTGTTAGTTATCCTAGTACACAGGTTCTTAGTTTGGAAACTAGCGTCTCAGGCGCTCCTATCCACCCCGGGAACTCTTATCCTCTTTGTTCTTGTTCACATTTTTGACATTTGTGGTTGGCCTTTTTGGTTTTCTTACTCCTATCCCAAGGTCCTATTCAGCATGTCATGTCACTAGTGTCAAAATTCAAGAAATAGATCCTTATATATACATAACATACATACCATTATAAGGGCAGGGAAATTCTAAAGGGAAAGCATATCTACATACTATCAAAGGGACTAAATTTTTGGTCGATTACTCTACATACACTACATAGGAAGGGGAAGTGTTAAATTACATCTCACACATTTTATATTCTATCTAGATATATCCCACTATCTTGGCATCATTGGTATGAGGGAAACCTAAGGAAACTATTTCACACACAAGCATAAATAATTAAATGGAGTCTAGAATGTAGTCCAATGCTCGGATGTAAGCTCACCCTTAGGGTGACCACCGGGGTTAGTCTAACTTCACATATTACATTTTTCATTCTGATTTGACATGTTTGTGATCTAGTGAGGTAGTTAGGGTTTGTGTTGCAAAGTTATAAGTACCTTTGTGATATAAGTGTGAATATTAGGTGATCAACAAAGTGAAAAGTGTGAAACCCTAGTGACACAAGAAAAATTAGATTATAAACATTTGCACAAGAACCAACACCCAAGAGTGGTCTCTAACACAAAGGTTCCCTCACCCGACATAGGTGCCCATGTCCAACTTTTCCGCAGCCTCCAAAATTTATATCAATAATTTCTAACACTCTACCCAACGTGTTCATTAGTTTCTCTAGTTTAGATTTACTTTGGGATAAATGAAAATTAGACAAGTTATTTATCTCTCATTTTTTACATGGTTTCATCTTTAGAGTTTTTATCATTTTTACTATGTTATATATCATCATAGTAGTGATTTTGAAATTAGATTTTAATATTCTGATTTTATTAAATCATTTGGTGAACCCCTCTCTTAGAAATCCTTGCCATAGGATCCACAAAACCCTCATGATTAAAAATAGATCCTCCTATCCTAGGCAAGATATGCATCATGTTAGTGTGAATCTTATCCTTGATTATTTTTTGAGGATGAAATTAATGATATTTATCACAATGATCGATTTGATGATGATGTTCAAGGACTACTTCTATTAACAAACACAATATTCTCACTTACCTTTTTGCAACTTTAGTGTGAACATAGTTTCACCCGACCAAAAATACACTAAATGCTCTTTGTGTTCTTCCATAGGAACTCATGTTACTCCACCTTCTTATCAGCCTATTATAGAACTATATAGAAATATTATAGATTCTATGTTGGCTCTTACATGTGGCAATATAGATAAAAATGATGTTGCTTCAAATGTCAAAAATGTACATGTGCATGATGATGTTTCTAATACTAGTCAAGATGAATATAAATTTGTCTCTGAAATTTCTTATACTTTTAAAAATGTTTCTAATGATTGAAAATATACATATTATTGTATTCCTCCTACTACTTCTCTATATGTTGATGAATTACTTACATGCAAAAATATGTCCGATAGTGAGCCTGATTATGTTTTTGATCATGAGCATGTTAGTGAGGATGTTACTTCTCTTAAGAAGGTTGAATGTGAATTTTCCACTTTTCTTTCTACCACTACGAGGCTGTTTCCAATATAATTCATGATGTTTATACCACACCTAATATTTCACCTCTTATCATTTCCTTTGAATCTACTTCTAACATTTATGGTGATATTCCATGTTCCTCTCCTCCTCTTCCACCTCTTTCTTCTTCTTCTCTAGATGTTATTCATGTTTATTCTTCCATTCCTACTAGTACACCTCCTCTTATTTATTCTACATATACATCTAACATTCCCATAGAGTCTTCATCTTCCACTACTTCTTCTCACATTCCCATGATCACTCACAATGGAAAACTTCAACCTCTTCATGTACCTCTCACTTCTTCTATGATTCCTTCACATGATATTTTATCAATCATGCATGTTGTTGGTCAATTGTAATCTCAAGTTAAATCTCTTACTATTAAAAAAAAAGCCTACTATGCTTCTATTGATAATAACTCTCTTCATGACAATCCTATTCCAAATAAAATTCATAATTCAGCTTTTCCTAAGGATTTTATCATGCCTACCTTTTCATGTTTTAATGGAATTGACAATCCATATTTGCATCTTAAGAATTATCATTTAGCTATGGCTTCTTATTCAAATGATCAATTGTTACTAAAATATTTTTTTCATAGTCTTGTTGATGATGCTCTTCAATGGTACACTCATTTTCCTTATGGATCTATTAATACATATTGTGAAATGGAAGATGTTTTTCTTAGATGCTTCATGCTTAAAAATGGTCCTAGAGTTACACATGATCGCTTACCTAGATTTCATCAAGGAAAGAAATAACCCATTCTAGATTACATTTTATGCTTCAATTCTTGCATGCATCAGTTATTATTTCATCCTGTTGATCTATAAAATAAATTTATCTTTTGTCGTGACTTGATTCCTGCAATGAAAGAAATATTTCAATATGATACATGTGAATCGTTTATGATTTAATGTTATAAAGTCATTGATCTAGAATTTTTTTATTACCTGCACATGTTATAAAACCTTCTTGTATTCCTTATATTAATACTTTGTCTTCTAATTCTTCTCCTCTTCCATCTATTAAGCATCCAAAAAGGTCTCCATATCCTCCACCTTGCAATCATGTTCCATCCCCTCCACACATTAGTATCCACCTAAGTCTTCCGAACCTCCTACTCAGGATCCATTATATTTCTCACATGATGATAAGCCTCATGATGTTTTATGTGATTTTCTTGACAAGCACTTAATTATCTTGCCCTATAATCAAAATCATGATCCTCATCACTTGCATTGCTAGCATGATCATCCTTATTGAAAATTGCAATGCATCAATTACCATCATGACAATGACTGTTATGCCCTTCATGAAAAATTACAAAAATTATAAGACAAGGGTGTTATAATCTTTTTTCTCTCTCTCTAATGAGTGGTATATTTATCCAATTATACATAAGTGTACTTCCACTTCTATGCATTTTTCTCCTACACCCACTTTTTAGGTCATCATTCTTCCATCTCCTAAAATCATTATCCATCTGCATCCTTCACCTAATGCATCTATTGCCACATCATCTCATCTGACTCATAGTGATAATACATCTCATTGATTACCTAATCCATTGGAATTTGTACTTCCTACCACTGCATCTCCCATTATTGGCACCATTTCATCTAACATTTAGTTTAACTCTTACACTCATGCCACTACCACTTCACATGCTTCCACCATGCCTTGTAGGCATCTCCATATTTTTTAGGTGATTTCAATATGATCACCTCATTACCTAATGATGCACTCTTGTTTTCAAGGTTCTTACATGATGTTGAGAGATCTCGTTATAATAAGAACATCACTCAATCTTCACGCTCTATGCTTCACACTCTATATTTTTAGTGATACAATCTCACACCATTTATTGATGATGCACTTTTGTCCTATGGTTCATTATTGATTATTGAGGGGTATTATATAAATGAACCTCATTTTCCATACACATATGCTTTGCGGGAATCACTATTCCCCGCCCATCCATCATACTCCCATAAAATTACATAAATAATTTTCATCCTACAACTAACAAGGATAAGATAATTACACACATCACATACATCTATTATTATTTATCATATACTATTTATCTTCATTCATACATACAATAAAATTTTCAAGCATTAATTTTCTATCTACATCATCATCTATTTAAAATGAACATAATCATTCATGCAATCCAAATAAAAACATCACAAACATACATATGAAAAACAATCATCGCATATTAATGAACATAAATGCAACACATTAATACCAATCATCCATCTATATATATCAACAAAAATCATAGTTTCACAAATACAATCATTGGGGAAAGCCCCCATCCATCAATATATACAAATACATCATATTGATTAAAATAAAATGAATTTTTCTAGCCTAATATTATTCTATGAAAAGTAGTAAATAACAACTAAATAAATAAAGAAAATAACCCAAAAACTAATTAAATAGAAATATAAAACCCTAATGTGCAAGAGATGTTAGGAAATCCTTAGCTAATTCAATGAAGGTGTGGGACTCTTTTGCAATGCAAACTAGATGAATAAGAGGAGGAAACGATCATACGAAATCCAAAGAAAACAAAGATCTGAGCTCTCTAATGGACAGGGGCACTGGTGGGAAACCTGGTCTGAGATTTGGGTGCCTTGGTCTACAGAAATGGTCTAAAACCCTCCTCTGAGGTGTCATTGGATTTTTCCTATACTTTATTCTTTTCACACTAATTTCACTAACCTTCACCAGATGTCATTGTAATACCTAAAGTAATGAATCACTTGAGAAACCCCAAACAAAACATCAAAACCCTAAAAAATAAAGATGCATATGAAGGGGTTAGATTTTCCTCAGCAGTCACAATGGTGGAATTCCTAACTAAGCACTAGAATACATCTCATACCACATGTAGTTCTAGGTGTGTGTGTGTGTGTGTGTGCAAAGTGTGCCTTAGGTTTCTCTTGTTCCAATCACACTTTGTGAAGTAGCGAGAAATAACTAGATGTAAAATATAATAAATCTATGCATGAAAACAATAGACTCCCTCCTATGAAGTGTGATGCAGATGAACCAACCGTGTGTGCTTTGTGATGGGGCTAGATGGATGTAAATGTAGATTTATATGCCTTTGATGGATCTAAGTCTATATGGTGATAATAGATGTTTAGTGTTTGGTCCCTCATTATGGTCTCATAAATTTATATTTATATGGTTCTCTTATTATAATTTTGTAATTAACCTAAAAAAGGCCGACCACTAAAATTATAAAAAGGTTAAATGGCTAAAAAGTTCCCAAAATATGGAAGAAAAGTATAAGGAGGATCAAGGCCCCAGAGGGGACTGGGGCACCGGGGCAACCCAATCGGGAATAGGAATAACATGAGAATGAAAAAATACATTGGGAAAGTATGGTAGGAGGATCAGAAGTGATGATAGAAAGTAAAATAAAATTCCCAAAGGACATGGGTTAATTAGTAATTTCTTCACTCAAAAACCATATGAATAGTAGTATGAGACCGAGACTAAATATTGACTCAAAGTGCATGATTTAGTGACTACATTTTCCCCACTTTATGTTGGTGAGAAAAAATCTTGGTAACATAAAGTAGATAGAGATGTTTACTTGATAATCCATGTAGAGTGATGTATAAACATGCAAAAGGACTAGAAAAAGTGTTGAGTGATAAAAATAAAGATGGAGTGTGGATTCTAAAGATGCACAAATGTAAAAAGTGAAGAGAGTGAACCTAGGGAGGAAGCGCATGTGTAGATTCTAATGTGTGTAGTGTACCATCATGGTTAGTATCATGTGTGATGTACTCACAATGTGTGTGTTGTTGTTATTCACTACTTTCTTCCCATATTGATGTACCTGTAAAAGAGAAGATGATCAAGTAGTCATACACATGTATATGTGTAAAAATGCTATGTAAAGAAATATGTAAAAATAGTACAAAAATGACAATGAAAAAGGAACATGTGCACCTGATCCGTGATGAGACAAAGGGTGTAGAAAGGATATCCTGTAACTTTTGGTGAAGTGTGAGTTTTTGGGTGATCTCACACCATTATGGTTGAAGAAGTGTAGGGAGAAAGTTTTGTTATTCTCTAACCTATAACTTATTCCTTGAGAATGGTGAAGAGATCTCTGTATTTTCTATTTTTGGGTGATCTAATACCATTGGTTGAAGTAGTGTAGGGAGGAAATTCCATTGTATCCTCCAACTTGTAACTACTCCCCATAATGCTAAAGACAATCTATCCTATAAAATATATTGTGTATGTGGTCTGTAGACAAGTTTGAGCCCACTCGCTATAAACTAAATTGTGTCATGGATGAAGAATATAGAATAAAATGTAGACTAAAATATATCGATACCGTGTGTAAAACAAAGAGTGATGCCCCCTCTTTAGTGGGGCATGTGACATCATGGATAGGAGAATGTTACACCAAAAGAGGACCAATATTGTGAACTGAAATGGTTTCCTAGATGGGGAAGGGAATGTGCTTGGTAAAGACCAAGGCACACGTAAACAAGTGGCTAGAAAACAAGTGTTAGTATGAACAAGCATGCATGTAGAGAACAAGTATAAGCCAAAAAAAAAAAATGTATGATCTATAACATAAGAAAACGGTGTAACCACCCAAGAAAAAAATCATCCATGCAAAGCGGGTTACAAACATGGGACACACTCATTATGTTGTAAGACACTCAAGGTCGTCATGGCTGCAAAAAAACAAGTGTGTATACACAACAAATGGTAACGCCTGCAAAAAATAACAAGCAATAGAAAATAAACAAAAAATTATGGAAGTAAATATCCCCTCATAAAAAATGTTTCACATGAAGAACCCATTAGCATGTTAGAAAAAAATAGCAAGTATGCCAAAGAATGTATAACTTGATAATGGAAAGTACTAAGTACAAAATGCAACAATAGCACCTATAGTGTATGAATGTAGATTCCCCCATTAGGTAGTGTGTCAAGCATCGGTGTTGCATGTAGAAGTTATGTATCTATAATCACAACTAGAAAAGGATGTGAACATGCATGTGTGTATGGTAAAGATAATGAAATATAAGAGATTTATCTAACATGTGTAGTAAAGTGAACATGTAAAAGTAAGTGCAAGCAAGAGTAAATGCAACCATAAAATGCAGTATGTTATGGATGGATGGAATGAAATGCAATATGGATGATAGGATTTGGGTGCCCCTTGAGTGAATGGAGTTATATGTAATGAGATTCATTTAGTATCCTCCCTCAGCAGTCAAGAATGAACCAAAAATGAGAGCGTGTCATCGGGAAATGGTTGAGCTATGTTTTATGTGTAGCTTACTATGATGAGTTTGTGGTGATGAGATGCGACATAGAAGTGAATTGTGTGTGATTTTATAGCCTAAGTGTATATCATGACTAAATTAATAGAAAGGAGGTAGTGATTTAGTCTAAAGCATATACCAATAAAAATGTAAGCGAGAGTGATGATATAACCTATCACAAAATGATGCTATAAGAAGTGACCCTATAGCCTAAGGCATATATCACTAATCCTAGGAGTGTCACATGAGAATATTGAATGATGAACGTGTGAGCAAGATATGGTCCATTTTTTATGTATACCCTCAATAGCCCAAAGTGTGGACCGTGAGACTAGAGTGTGTCATCGAGTAGTGAGTGTAGTGTGTAGAACAAGATGTAGTATGTGTGACAAGAAGAGACAACCATGTGATGAGAAAAATGTGTAAAAATGTGATGTAAGATGTGTAGATAGCCTAATAGTGTGAAATGCGTGCTATGTAGTATGTATGATGAATAGTATGTAATGCTAGACTCGTAGACAATAGGAGTGTGACACATGTGTGATGAACACTAGTATGATGTGTAGATGTACAAATGTTGAAATACAAATGATGTAGAGGAACTTGAAAATGTAGTATGAAAAATGTGAGATGTACTATAAGATGTGTGAAGAGATGTAATGTGTAGTACCTATTGTGCGTAGTGTGTGGGTCCATGTGTATAGAATGCCCTCAACAGTCAAGTGTGAAGCAAAGAATAAGAGTGTCTCATAGGGTAATGATGATGTATGTGATGTAGATGACTATGTAAATGCTAGAATGTGGATGTGTGTGAATGTAATTAGAAGATGTTTGTTCATGCTAGGATGGGGGTATGAATGTTATGCCCCCAAGTGTGTGTGAGTGAATGAACTAACCAATGAAAGTGAAGGAAAAAGGTCCCTCATCTGATGCTAGTGGTGGCAAAAGTGTTTGACCATGCTCTAATAGTAGAAGTATAGTAGATAGTCATTTTGTAGGTTATTGAAGTATATATGCATGCAATGGATGAGTATATGACAAGTGTATAGGCGCAAAAAAATGCATTCGTGATGGAGATTGATGACAAGGAAAATGTGGAGGTGATTGACAACCATGTGGAATAAAACAAGGCGGTGACCTACGTCGAGATGGAGTAACTATGTGTGGAATTGGCCTATGCCTATGTGTAGGAATAATAGAGTAGTGAGGTTGTGTAGATGGTGCATGAGTAGCTAAATTGGGAGTAGATTGCACTTTACCGAACATACGTTGTGATGTGGTAGATGAAATAGGGGATGCCTGAAATGGTGCTCGAGGAAATGAAGACCGTGGAGTAGATGGGGGTACACCGTTGATAGAAGCAAATTTATTGTTATGAATGAATTTGAGTCACAAATGAATCATAAAAATGATGGAATTAGACCTACAAAGGTAGTTAAGACCTAGAATCATGTCACAACCATCGATTTCTTTTCCAACAAGGAAAGGTACCAAGTATAGTAAGATGTCCTACCATAACATGGAGTTTGACTACACCATATGAATTTTTCATCAGATAGGAGATTTGTAAACATGGATAACTGATGGCATCAAAAAGTGGTAGAGAACATGTACTAGTAGGCCATAAAGGGTCAACCTTATTATCAAATATAGAGATAGATTTAATAAAGGCACTAATATGTAATTGATTAGAAGAGAAATTTCCATGATAATCACGATCAGAGAAAGAAATGATTGGTGGAGTGATGTTATTTTTATCCACTAGAAAGTCAAGAGATCTTGATGCGGGTGAAGGTAGTGTGTGAAATACATAGTTAGTGGAAGATTCAGCTACTTTCATGTTATATTGGGTAGAGGATTTAAATATCTTGAGCTTATAATTTTCCTTGACATGTGGAAAAATTGTAGGTTTTGGAAGCTTAATTTTACCATTATCGATCAAGTCGTGAATGAGAAATAAAATTCAAAAGAAATGATCGGTGGAGTTTCCTATACACTAATGATAGTAGTAAGTAGCAGGGAATGTTCATTGAAATTACATCCTTTTAGTCGAGATAGATCAATTTGTAGTGGAGAAGGAAATGTAATGAGGTTACTATCGAAAATTTGTAGTAGTAAAATATGCAGAGGTACACTAAACTTGGTGAAGATATGCTATTGTGGTTGTGCTTGAAGGTCCTTAATAGTATACATTTTGTTGATGATAAATTTTGTGTCTATTGGTTTAGTTGCAGATGGTTTAAATCTTGAATTATTTTGAAAACACGTGGAATATGATGCCTGTCCTTGGTATTTAAGTTTACATATAGCTAAGATTTTGGTTTGACTAAGCTTAAGATTATGTCAAATTTGGTCAAAGGAAGGAGATGTCTCAAAGAGAACACTCTCTTGGAGAGGGGGTAAGAGACTCTGAATGAATAGATCCTGAAGCTCAGTGTTAACAAGCACATTTGACATCTTAACTGATTTATTTTTGTAACGCAAGACATAATCTACTAAATGATCATTACATCCTTCTTTAAGTTACGCTATTTTAGTTGGTCATAAGAGATATTAGAGTTGATTTTGATAGAGAAATGAGTGAGAAAATCATCGGCAAGATGTGTGGAAGAGACTACTGAATGGAAAGGTAGGTCATAAAACCAACACATCATGTAATCTTGTAAACTACAAGGAAAAATCTTAGCGAGTATGGTATGATCATCCACATAGTCCAAGCATGCTACATGAAAATCTCAGAGATGCTCTTATGGGTCACCATGGCCTTTAAAGATGGGAAACTTGGGAGAGATGAAATTAGGTGGTAAAGGATAAACAAATATATTAGGTGTAAAAGGAGTATGTAGTAACAAAGTAGAGTCTAAAGATGGCGAGGCATGAGAAGTAGCGAGTTGGAGTTGAAGAATTTGGGTTTGCAAGTCTTGATATAAAGAGTTTAAATCAGGAGTATTCGAAGAAGAGCCAAGCTGCATATTAGGTGTGCTAGGGTGAATGACAGGAGCGGTAGTAGTAGGAATGGAAGATGAGACATAAATGGGTGGGGTGGAGACCACGGGAGCTAAAGAAGGAGAAATTATAGAGATAGAAGCATCATGAGCATTCTTAGCAGCAATCAAAGCATGTAGGACATACGGAAGATGAGTGGGATTATCACACAAATATTTTTGAAAATTAGTAAGTGTATTTAATTGGTCTTGGTCAACATTGGTATCTTCATCGTAGGAATTTTCACTACTAAAGGCTTCTATTTTTGAAGAGGAACTTGGTGAGAGGAATCCAAGGGATTATCATTTATAGCTACAGAAGTAGGGATATCAGCCATTGGTTTAGAAACCCTATGGGTGAATGAAGGAAGCTCACAATATTGAAAAGACCCAAAATGACCACTATGAGTGATGGGAATATGAAGAAAAGGCCCAAAGAGAAAATGTATTTGAAGATCGGGTTCACCAAAATGATTAAACTAAAATGAATTTTTATAGCCTAATATGATGTTATGCAAAGTAGTAAATAATAGCTAAATAAATAAAGAAAATTACCGAAGTAACTAAGTAAATAGAAATATAAAACCTTGATGTGAAACAAGGGTTAGGAAATCCTTAGCTGATTCGATGAAGGTGCAGGACCGTGTCTTAGTGAAAACTAGATGAACATGAGGAGGAAACGATCATACAAAATCCCAAGAAAACACATATCTCGAGCTCTTTGACTAGACCATGGCACTGAAATGGATAGGGTCACCCATGGATGCATTGGTCTAAGATCTGGGTGCCATGGTCTACAGAAATGGTACGGAATCCTCCTCTAAGGTGTCATTGGATGTTTTCTTGTACTTTCTTCTTATCACACTAGTTTCATTGAACCGTGCTAGATGTCTTTGTAAGATCTGCAATAAGGAATCACTTGTAAAACCCCAAAAAAAGAATCAAAACCTAAAAAATGAAAGATGCATATGAAGGGGTCAGACTGTCCTTAACGACCACAATGGTGGAATTACTAACTGAGTGATTCAATACATCTTAGACACAATGTAGTTTTAGGTGTGTGTGTGCAAATTGTTCCCTAGGTTTCTCTTGTGTCATTCACACTTTGTGAAGTAGAGAGAAATAAATATATGTAAAATGTAATAAATGTGTATATGAAAACAATAGACTCCCTCCTATGAGGTGTGGTTCGGATAAACAAGCCCTGTCTTCTTTGTGATGGAGCTAGATGGATGTAAATGTAGCTTTAGATTCCTTTGATGGATGTAACTCTAGATGGTGATAGTAGATGCTTAGACATTGGTCCCTCATTATAGTCTCATAACTTTATATTTATATGGTTCTCTTGTTGTTTTATTTTGTAATTAACCCTGAAAATACGACCACTAAAAATATGGAAAGCTCAAATGGCTAGAAAGTTCCCAAAAGATAGAAGTAAAGTACAAAGAGGATCAGGGCACCGAGAGGGTACCAGGTGTGTCTGGGAACCCAGTCCTTGTTGGGCACCCCATTCCTAGCTCAAAACCCCGAGTTAGGCATATGAATAACATATAATGACAAAACAGACTAGGCAAGTATGGTCGGAGGATCAGAAGTGATAACATAAAGTAAAATAAAATGGCCAAAGGACATGGGTTAATTAGTACTTTCTTCACTCAAAAACCATATGAATAGTAGTATGAGACCAAGACTAAATATTGACTCAAAGTGCATGATTTAGTGAATACACATATCTCCTCATCACTATCTCTATATACAACTACGAGAGATCTAGAACTAGATGCTTCATTTCTCAATATACATCATTGGTCGCGACCTCAATATCTCTCCACCTACCTCCATAATAAGGCCATCTCAACTGACTACTCTACAAATCACCTTTGTAACTCCACATACTTTGTGAATGCATCATGAGCTAGGGATCATCTTCCTACAAGTTCCCTTGCTTGTCAATTCTCCGCACATACCTTGTCATGCTCACTCAATAGTATGGTACATGTGGTTGCCGATATTGTCACTAGATCAATAAAATGGGCATGATTTCCTACAATAACATCTACTCACTCTAACATCCCACCTCCAACAAGAAATTTTGGGGGTACATTCTATGTCAACGTGTAGATCAATGAATCAATGATCAATGACCAATAAGAATCACCTGTAACCATCTAATACCACATTAGTTATCACATGAGTTTACCAATATATAAACACTAAGTAACAATTACCCAATACCAATGAATAAATACTTACGCTCACCTAGTGCCACTACTATGCATCTATGACAATTGGAAACAATCATAATTGTTGTCCAAAATAACTCCCTAGTTATTTTGACAACTTATAGTTCCATTTTGACTTTTAGTTCAAATTTTTCAGGTTGTGCACACTATTTGTTTTATACCTTGGCACTTTTGCATGGCTGAATTTCTACATGCGTACCCTCACACACACTTCTTTCTTCTTCCTTGTTCTTCCTCCCCCATCACTTTCTTTAGTGTGCATCCTACTTCCCTTTGTATACTGTTATCTCCCTTCATTTCCCCTTCATGCACAAATCCTTCCATGTGTCCGCTTTCATTCCAACATTTTTGTGCACTCCTTGTGCACATCAACAGACATTATTTCCATTTTAGCTAAGTCCCGATCATATTATTACCATGCATGATCCTTCCTAAGTCCCACACATTTCATCACACACATGATTTTACCTTCTATATTAATCCTTTGCATGTCATTTATTGACACTTTATTTTCTATGTGCTCATGTTTCTTCCACATGATTCTTCCTTCTTATCACCACACATTTTTTTGATAAAATGCAAGTGCCTACTTACATTTTTGGCTTACTATCTAAGAATTTTATTGTAAAATGTGGCATGTATGCTTGCCCTCCATGTGCACCTTTTCCCTAATTCTCAGTCAACTAAGATTTTTATCCTACTCTTTCTGGTGTTATCACCTCCCCTTAGCTTCAATTTTCATTTTTTATGCATCTCCCTCTCTCCCTAGTCCCTTAGAATCATATAGAAGTTTTATGTAGTTGCATTTCCCTTCCAAGGACTATTTTTAGTAGTATAAATAGGTAGATTAAGTTTTCCTTCTCCGGAGGTATGTCTTAAGCACAATTCCCACAACTTGGAGACAATCCCATGTTGCCTCAATGACGCGATTCATTATGATCTAGGACTGGTGTCAATTGAGCTCAAAAGTTTTTTCCACGCCGGTGGGATAAATATTGATGTAATACCTATATTAAATTCATCAAAAAATAAGGGAATTTTTTTATCAACTCATTAATTAGAGTTAATACCTCCACTTTGAATTTAAAACATAGAAATTAAATTATATCATAAAAGAGCTTAATAAATTCCCTTAAGTTATCTTACGCTGAAATGAGTAACATTATTTACAATAACTAAATTATTCTGCATTAGTTAATTTTTAGAATCCCACAGACAATCTATGATAACCATGTGCAACTACAAGGGTTTACCGATCGTACTTAATCCCCCTCAACACTTACTACAAACCAATATACCCAGTTTATCATTTTGGTTAAGCCTTATTTCGAGTTGAGATAGCTTGTGAGTCTTCTTAGTATCCTTTAGAAAGCTACTGCTTTGTAACTCACATATCCAAATCTCTACACCATAACAAGAAGAATTAGAGAATATAAAATGCATCTAGTTACATGCACTATTATGGTCATATTTATTTTTCATTGGGATAGTAAGTTGGTTCTAAGGCGACACACAAGCCTACAAAATTATCTTCCATTCACCTCACAATAGTTCCAGTCATAGTCATCGGGATTTGTTTATGTTGTTTAAGTTATTAATTTTTCTGTTAAACATATTAAGTAATCATGTATTTCAATTCAAACACTAAAGCCATAGTTATCATAACTCAACATTCAATTCATGCACTCATGCCATCAGCACTTTGGGATCCCTATAGGATAAGGTGCCTTTATGTAATGATGGCCATCTTATCTCGCACATTTGTTCCCTTGACGTAAGGTATGATTATAAGAAATGCTATAAAAAATTTTGAAGTTTCCTTCACATCATTGAGGATATTACTAATGGCCCAATTAATAGAACCATGATTATTGAGGGAATTAATTAAGAGGAGAGAGTCACCTTCAATTTGGATGTCCTTGAAGCCTTTTTCTTTAGCTAGCAATACCCCCAAAGAATAGCTCTAGCTTCCGCCATGTTATTGGTTTGGCGACCTAAAGGACCCGCGTAGGAAAACAACCAATCTCCTTCATTGTTCCTTAGAATTCCCCCTCCCCTAGCAGGACCCGGATTCCCTTTTGAGGCTCCATCAAAATTTAACTTAACAACATTTCCCCAGGCCTATTCCAACTAGAGTTCTTTTTAGGAATGTGAAATTCCACGGACCAAGGATGAAATTTTCAAGAACTTTCTGCTCACTATTTGGGAAGGTTTTCTTGGGTTTACCTTTAAAGATTTTAATGTTTTATTTTATGGCAATCAAATTTTTCTTTCTAACTCTCAAGAGAAGAGATTTTTGATCGTGGAAGATACCATCATTCTTGGATTTCCATAAAACCCCCAAAAATGAGGAAGGACGATATTCCAGGCCCAGTTGAAGATAGGAAAATGGAAAGGGGTATCCCATTGAAAGCAACAGTCTTCAATTCTTAAGGGAAGGATCCATTGGATATTGAATAGATCTAGAATAAAAGCAAAGGAAACATGGGAGAAGGAGAAATGAAGGAGGAGATGGTTTAAAATTTCCTCCTCTTTCTTACAGAGTGAACATCTATTAGGAATCTTCATTCCCCTTTACCCGAGATTGTCCATAGTCATGATTTTATTCTGGGCAGCCAATTAGAAAAATATATTAATCTTAGGGGTGAGATCCTTCACCCATATTTTACCCCAATAGTCCTTGTGCAAATAATTCTTGAAATTTGACATGTAGGCTGATTTAACCGTGAAATTTCCATATTCTTCTTCTTTCCATTTGATGGAGTCCTCCTTGGTTTGGAACATGGGGATGTGGAAAGCCTTAAGTTTATTGTTGAGAACCTGAAAAGGTTGGATGTCGCCATCAAAATCTAGAGGAGGCTCAATGATTTCCCATCTGACAGAATCTTTCTAGATCCAAAACCAGAATCCAAAATTTTCTAGATTCCTTGTAGTACTAAGCAACATCCTTCCATAAATCCAAGTTAGCTAAGGGGGAATCCACAAGCCAATTATTGAACCAAAAACTGATTTTAGAGCCTTTGCCAATTTACCAAATCATACCTTTGGATAATATTTCTTTAGATGGCACAAAGTAATTCCAGAAAAAGACCCTCTAGGAGGTTATTTTGGGTAAAAAGGATTCCATTAAATCTATATTCCGCAAATATTTCATCTTTATAATTTACACTCAAATACCTTCCTCTCTGGCAATCCTCTAGCTAGCCTTGGCAATTAAGGCCTTATTCATAAGAGAAATGTTTTTAGCCCCAATCCTCCACATAGCTTAGGTTTAGTAACTTTATCCCGGCCACAAGAGGAAATTTGAACTTCTCACTAACTCCCATCTAGAGGAACCTCTTTTGGATTTTCTCTAAGGCTTCCTTAATTTTAGCAGGGAGAATGAAAAGAGACATCACATAAATGGGAATGCTTTGGAGAAGTTGAATCTTACCAGCTTGAGAGAGCAAGAGACCCTTCCAAGATGAGAGTTTACTATTAACTCTATCCAACAGAGCATTCCAAACCATGAGGTCAGGATTCTTAAGGATCAGGGGCATACCCAGATAAGAATATGGAAAATGTTTGATTCTACAACCCAAGATGTGAGCTAATCTAGCTTGAACCTAATTTTCCACATTTATGAAAAAGACAACACTTTTATGGAAGTTAACCATCTGTCCAGAAACATGTTCATAATCATTAAGAACCTCCTTAAAATTTGAGGCCTCATGGACAGAGGCCTTACCCATCATAAAATTATCATCCAAAAACTGATTGAGATAGATAGAGGGAAGACCATTTTAGATTTTTATGCCCTGGATACAGTTGGAAGCCATGGAAAGTTGACAGATTCTACTTAGGGATTCAACCATTATGACATAGAGGAAAGGTGAGAGAGGATCACCTTGTCTCATCCCTCTACCAGCTTGGAAGAAACCTTCCAGTTTTCCATTGACCAATACCAAGAAAATGGCTGTAGAAATGCATGTCATAATCATATTAACCAAAAAGTTATCAAAACCCACCTTTAGCAGGATGGCCTGGAGGAAAGACCAATTTATCCTATCAAAGGCTTTATGCATATCCAACTTAAGAAACATAGCCGATCTACTAGAGATTTCAATGGAGTGGATGGCTTCTTGAATCACAATAATGTTATCAGTAATTTGTCTTCCAGGAACAAAATCCCCCTAATTCCTAGAGATAAAGTTGGGAAGAACCATCTCGAATCCTCCCAGCTATGATTTTAGTCAGAATTTTATAACTGGTGTTACACAGACTTATAGGTCTGAAATCCTTAACCTCCTTGGCACCAACAATTTTTGGCACCAGGACAATAAAAGTGTTATTCATTTGCCTCAAGAGATGACCATTGTTAAAAAACTCTTGGACCATTTCAATGACCTCGTGTTTAATCACCTCCTTGAATTTTTGAAATAAAAAGGTAGGGAAACCATCGACTCAGGAGATTTATGAAGTTCCATATCAAAGATCGCGAAACATATTTCCTCATCTAAGGGGTTCCTTAAAATATCTCTATTCTCAAGGGGAGTGATTACTTTCGAAAAGATCAATGACTGCGTTTACGAACCAACTCCTCCGATATTTTGCCCTGTTTGAAGAGCTCCTTGAAGTAATTTATTATAGAGGCATTGATGTCCCTGTTATCCATGAATGACTCCCCATTTTCACCTCTTATTTCATTAATCTTTAGGATATTGGCTCTAGAAGTAGCAGAGAAATGGAAGAATTTAGTATTCCTATCCCCTTCCTTAAGCCATTTGACCCTATATTTTTGTCTCCAATACACCTCTTCTTTAGCCAAAATTCCATGGTAATCAGCCAAGAGTTTTGTTCTTGATCCTTGAGAACCGGATTAAGACCAATGTTCTCCATAAATTCCTCAATATTTCAGAGTTCCTAAGCAATTCTTCTTTTTTCCTAGAAAATATTTCCAAAATTATCCTTGTTCCATATTTTAAGATTACTTTTGATGCGCTTCATTTTAAAACATAATCTAAAGCTAGCAACCCCACGAACCTAGATATCCCACCATTCTGGAATCTTGTTGTAAATATTCGGGTGTTCTAACCACATCTTTTCAAATCTGAAAGGCCTATCTTTTTTAAATGATTCATTCCCAAATCAAGGAGAATGGGATTATGATTCAAGGCAATTCTAGGAAGATTTTTTAGAGAATAAATTTGATTGATCATACAAATATGGCTTACCAAAAATCTGTCCAATATTATCTGAATGAGCTCAGATCTAGTCCTTATGTTTACCAAAGTAAACTTGGATCCCTCAAAATCTAAGTCAAACAAACTATTACGGGCTAGGAAGTCAGCTAGATCTTCCATGCTTTTAGAATAAGAGATCAAACCCCCTCTCTTTTCACCGGGGAAAGGGGATATTGAAGTCTCCTCTAACTATCCACTCTTTATCATTAAACGATTTTCTAAAGCTAGAGAGATCCTTCAAGAAATTCCACACTACTTTAATTTCATTTAAATAAAATAAAGGGGAGAAAATGTTGACATAAAATCATGCACATATTACTATTTTACTATACCTCGAGTATTTTTTTATATACATGGATCTCAAGTAAGAAACTTATTCATTAGTGACAAAATCCCTAGTCTATATGTTTGATTTGGTTGTTTTCTATTGTACTTACCTCTCACATCTATCACTTGAGTACTTGGTTGTAGTAAATTCACATGGATCCATGTCTATTAGTCTTCTCGCATTTATCATCGGTTATCCCAAGACACCAACACCCAATGTGAAAACTAGTGTCCTGACGCTCCTGTACACCCTAGGCATTCTTATCCTCTTTGTTCGTATTTACATTTTTTAACATTTGCGGTCGGCCTTTTAAATTTTCTTACTCCTATCCTGAGGTCTTAGTTGGCATGTCGTGTCACTAGTATCAAAAATTCAAGCAAGAGATACCTATATATACACAACATACATACCATTTAAGGGCGGGGAAATTCTAAAGGGAAAGCATATCTACATAATATAGTTGTAAGAACAAGGTTTGGTAGCATGGGCCTCCTTCTCCGCTACGATTTATCAAAATCTATATATTCAATATTAAAAACATAACACCTTATGGGGGTATGGAAATTTCTATTAATTTCAATTTTTTATTTTACTCAGTGAGTTACAATAGTGCAAAATTAGACTTAGATATGTCTCTGCAGTGGTATGGTATGTGGGTTTAGTGGAATTTGTGAAAGCGGCTAAGTTCTTCATAAACTAGAGGGTTTGGAAAGATAGAAATGACATCATTTTCAAAAACAATAAACAACATTGCAAGCTTAGCTTTGTTAAGATTGGTCATGCTATTAAAGAAAATATTGAGAGATTCAAACCTCCCAAGAATAAGAAATATCATGAGAATGAAGAATATATTCTTTCCAACTAGAAGATAGGAGCTGCAAATATGCAGATTAGGAATACTTCAAACATTGATAGGTCTTTGATTCATTGGATCCCTCCTAATATTAACTAGCATAAACTAAACTTTGATGGTGCCTCCAAGGGTAATCCTGGAATTGTTGTTGGGGGAGGTGTAATTCATGATCATAAAGGTTGTTTAGTTGTTGCTTATGCTAGAAAAATGGGGATTCAGAAAAATCATTATGCAAAAGCCCTTGCTGCTCTATGGGGGCTAAGGGTTGCCAAAGATTATAACATATAAAACATAATTTTGGAAGGAGATTCACTAAACATTATCAATCACCTCAATCAGCTTTCTCCTCCTAGCTGGACTATTAAGGACTTTATTATGGAATCCATAAATATTTGTCAAAATTTCAAGAATATCATCATTAGGCATACTTATAGGGAGGGGAATAAGGTTGTGGATACCTTGGCCAATTTTGGCATCAATAATAATCTAACCATTTGGGATAATGAAAATTACATCCCTAAGGAGGTACATAATAGCATTAATGCGAGATAAATATGGGCAATCAAGCATGGAGTAGGAATAATAATGAAATGGCATGGGATTTAGCGGGTGTGAAAGATCACACATGTGAAAAATATCATCCTAACTACGGCCATATTAACGCCCATGATCCTCAAATAGGTGGCTGGGTTCTCAAAAACTAGGACAAACATAAGGAAAATAAAGATTCAAATGAGGGTTTTGAGTAGAAAAATTGCAGGAATAGCAGGGAGAAGGAGATGGGAGGTGCCCCATGCCAACTGGAGCCCTACAGTCATCCGGCTTGGAAGAAAAATAAGGAGCTATGGAACCTCCTACAAAAGGGAGGAATTTCCAATTTTATAGAACGCATTTAGGGGCACAACCAGAATATTTCAGTTCATTTCGCAATGGACTAGAAGGATAGAAAGGTGGAGTATGGTGGTCACCAAGTTATTATAAATGAAGAATTTATTAGTTGAGGAAACATGCCTCGAGTTGGAGGGATATCATTTTTTCAACAAAAGGATTGACAGGACCGCCAAGGCTAAGAAATTCTCTAAAGAAGGAGAGGAGCTCAAATTTGTTTATGCGGGTGTTAGGGTAAGTTCTATCCCCAAGCCTTTTGATGAAGTTACAAAAATGATGGTTAGGTACATTTCTCTAGAAGGGCACTACAAAACTATCCCTGTCAAGCACCTGGTCTTTCTTAACCACTTTAGAAGACAATTTGTAGTCTGCTTCCCGCATTACTTGCTAAATTCCCTTGAGCGCTCCATTTTAGAATTCTAGAAGCACTCTCGTGCCATCCCTCTTCACCAAGGCCTTATCTTTCTACTTCATAAGCTCTATGTCTCCAAGTTCCCGACTTCCCACCCTCTCCCAAAATCCACACATCACTACATCCACTGCTCCCACTTCCATTCTGAATACCTCTTCCAAACCCAAGACTAAGAACCCAAAACTTCCCAAAATTGACATCCCTCACTCTACCCGGGTTCTTAGAAGCACCAAAGAGCTAGAAGTTGTGCATAATTTGCTACATATTAGTAATGTTGGCTAGGATATAGCCCTGCAACAGGAGGGGAATAATATACCTCATAGGTTGGAATCTCTAGAGAAAGAGATGATGCAGTTAAATAAGGACCTGCAAAGCACATGGACAAGTAGAAAGGAAAAAGAAAGATTGATGATGATACTAACAATGGGAAGGATCAGATTGCTGACATTTACAAGAAATTAAACTCTTTGGACAATAGATTGGGGAGATCCAAAGACAGGCATGATCATAACATGGCTATCTTCAATGCCATTAGTGACTTCTTAGAACAACATGTTCGAAGCATTACCATGCTTAGCGGGATCCTTGACACTATCTAGGGGGACTGACAAGGAGAGAAGTTAGACCATATCGAAGCTGAACGCAACTGACCCCACGCACATCACCACTTTGGCATTGTTCACTTTACTACAAACAATCAAATATAGGATTGACAGAGCTTCCAAGAAGTAATCTCCCCATCTTTGGAGGGCCTCATTCTAGTCAGTTGCTTTATTTAGGTCTTTTTGTTGTTTCTCTGCTACTTTTTTGTTGTCTTGTTGTAGTTTTTGTTCTGTTTAGCTTTCTACTAGTAACTATCTTTTGGTTACTAATGGACATAATGCTTTATCTAGATTTTGATCCTCTTTTGTTGTCCCTATATAGCTCTATTTGGCTGTTGAGCCCTTTTTGTAACAGGTATAGTCCCTTCAAAACTATTTACCAATAATAAAAAAAAGTTCTTCATAAACTTTCATTCCTCTTCTCTCACCAAATTATTAAAAGTGGAAGGTATCAAAGTGGCTAAGTTCTTCGTAGGAAGAACTTACCTTCTACAAATGTTTCAAAAAAAGGGGCACTTTTGTTCCTCTTCTCACTCTCTTCCGTGTTGGGTTATACTCAACACTCCAGTCTCTCCTTTGGCAAAAATTATGGATTGATAACTCCTAATGCTCCATAATTTTAGTAATAAACACCAACTATCCAAAGTATGGAAATAATGGTAGCTTCTACCTTTGTAAAATGAGTAGGTGTATTCCTTACATATTTTCATCTCTTTTTCTTACTTTTTTCAAGTTCAAATTTATAAGGATCATATACATTTTTAGTTACCGTTCAGTTTTTATCATAAACATTGGATACACTCTATGTTTTAAGTTTCTTCATAGATCATACCAAAACCAACACATCGAGATAACCATTTTTGAGTGAATAAAAAGTGTGTGTACACACTCGGGTATGTTTTTCATTTAGGAATGCAATTTCAATCACACGCTTAAATGGGGAAATGTAGACACTAAAATTTGGTAACTTTTCCTTTTGCAATACTTTGTCTAACTATGCTCCCTTGTTAAAAACTGACCAAATTCATAATCCAAACAAGTATATCTCTCTAGCTCTTATATGACCTACTTATCTTTACACTTTACCATTCTTTTAAATTCTAGAAATAACATCTAATTAAAGCGAAGAAACAACCTTTTTGCTTCATTTGAACTAATTGTTTTACTTTTCCTCTCCTCTATTTAAGACCGTAAAAATGGATCACGATATGGGGTCTAGTCTTGGACCTCCTACACAGTCTTGGATTTTTAAATTCTCTGAATTTGTTTTCAAATTGAATATATTCTTTGTGACATTTAATCTTCCTAATGTTTTCCTTATTATAATATTTCACCTAAAAATGTTATACTAGAAAGTTGATATCAATTTATAACTCACTTTCTACTCTTACAAGATCCTACCTGCAAATATGATTCCAAAATAACTCAATGTTTTCCTAAATATATCCAAATTAGTATATGTCTAAATCCCTCAACCAAGTCAAAGAGTCTATATCTCTCTCCATTTCCAAGCATGAAAAGGTAATAGAGTCATGTCTTAGCAAGATAAAATTTATTCCAAACATTATTCAAAGAGAAAATGGTTAGGTCTCATAGATGAGGAGCACCACATCACTCTATTATGAAATTTGTTACATTTTTACTATATAGTTATCCCACTATCTTGGTTTCAAGAGATACAAGGGAACCCCTATGGAGTTGGTTAGTTCACACTTACACAAACACTTAGGATAAATACATGACACTTGATCATGTAACAAGGGCATGTAATGCAACACTTGGATTAGTTCAGCACTTGGGATTTTGACTGCCATGGGTATTCTAACCTGACTGCACACACATGTTTCCTCAATTTAGTTTTTTAATGCTCGGATGAAGGTTATGCATATTTCTAGGGTTTTTACTTTATTATAGGTGATTATATGTCATACTGAAGTTTCAAAAGTAAGAGAAACATACAATGAAGGCCATTTATATGCAATTAAAGCACACAAAATTTGCAAGCCCAAACTTATTAAGGGTTCAAGACCATACAAATCTAGAGCATGACTATATAGTTCCATTCTAGACCATACAAGTACTTTTATATTCACGGTATTTGATTTATCTATTTCACTATTATGCACGTCCATATCCTATATCTTCTAACTAGTATAGCCAATTTTATTTCCCATATTTTGTATTTTATTAGTTACTTATTATTTTATCAATCATTATAATTATTAAATAATAATTTTTACTGTGAATTTTTAATGATGGAAGTTCATTATGCATTCTAGTCCCATATTACAAAAACTTACACCCTTTTTATTGTTGTGTAATTTACATAACATAGAGTTTAATTAGGTTGTAAAGAGATCCAAATTAAAGGTATAATCAATATATAATATCAAAACTAAAAACATTATAAGGGGGCTCATTATAAGATTATTACTCTAGACAATAATCTAATATGTCCCTATGCACTCAACTACACATTTAGTTACTCTTATTTACAAATCGAAGCACGTGCATTGCATGCATTACATGCATTACCTATTATGTCATTGGATTATAAGGAATGACATGTATTATTTCATTTATTATCTCATGTTATTACATATGCACTAGGAGGGACAATTGCATCGTGTATGAGGCCACTTTAAATTAGTTCTAGGTAGGCATTTCTCAAAGCGCAAGGGTTGAGGAATCTTGATCATTGTAAATAAACCCTTTTTCAAGTTTTCAAGAAAATAATATAGTTAGGTTTTTAATAAATAAGAATCCTTAAATCATCTACATATGTGAGATTGTGTATAATTATTTATGGTACAATAATCATAAAAAATAAAAAAAATTGTGCAAAAGATAGAATTTAGATTAGGATTACAGAGGACTCATCTTTTCATACATGAAAAATTCAATGTGTGACTTTGTATAGGATAGGTTAATTTTTCTTGGTTGTAGTTTCAACCTCCCATAATTTTAAGAAAATTCTATGACATTGTATACATACATCCTACATGGTTTCATTTCAATAGAATATCGATGCAATCCTCTCTAACCCTAGTTTTTACATTCTTAGTTAGCTCATTTATGCTAATGTAATTCAATGTGTTTTTATCAACCCTAAATTTATTATGATAGATTAATTCAATTGATTTAATTTGGGTTGATTACTTTATGTTATACGGTATAAAATAATATAATTATTTACAAATTTGTAATGGAAATGAGGTTATTTTCCATCATGTAAAAATAATATAGTAATTTTAAACAAAATAAGGGTTAGAAAGGTGACTTATCTATCTCATGTCACTTTCAATCTATGCCAATGTCATACCTTGGATGTATGAATAAATCTAAGTGAAATTAGATCAACCATTATTTGTAAACTTTATGAAGGTGTTTCGCACTGAATTTTGTTCCAGAATAGAGTTAATTCTATCCTTTCATTCTCTTGAGAAACAGATAATGGTTATGGTTAGGAGGAATACCTATTGAGTGTTGGAAAGGTGTGTGCATACCGTAGAGAGATCAAACCGATTGTGAAGAGCTCCTTTTTGTCTGGGAAGGACTACCTGTAAATAAGAATGCAAGACCACCAGATTTTAGTTAGACAATAAGTGAGGGAACTGCCTTGGGCCCAGAAAATATTAGACTTCCTTTCGAAGGTGGTCAGTTCCCTTTTAATACAAATTGATGCAAATGATAATAAAGAAGCTATTGCGAACTCACGATTTAGGTATCTCATTACTAAAAATCAATAGAGACTAAACTACCAATAATAGAATGTCATGTTGTTTATTTAGTCACTGGTTATTGATATGTTCAGATCAAGTTATAGGGATAGACCAGGCTGGACATGAGATTGTTTTGAGGTGAATAGGTGAAAGGTTGGTTTTAGTATAAGTCACAGTGACCGATGCCGGTCACTGGATAACCGATCACGGTTATTAAACCGGTACCTATAGAGAATGACCGATATCGGTAGGGGTAGTGATTTAGGGATTTTTAAATGGAGGTTGGTGTAAGGTGGTTATGAGGTTTGGAAGGTTGGTAGATGGTTGAGGGGAGTAGTAAGGTGATAGAGAAGACTCAGAGAGTGAGAGAGCTGTCTTTGGGGCAATATAGAGATGGATGACCGAAGGTTAGGTGCGGGTTGTTCTTTGGGTGGTAGATCCAGGATCGAGCTTATAATCCCTACGAATTAAAAGTTCACAAAGTAGTGTCTAGAATCATACAAGGTGATAAAAAGACTACTTACTAGTTTCTGATGTGGATGCGGAGTCCAAAGAATGCAGTGGTGAAGGAAAGGCTCAGTTGGGATGATCCAGTAATTGGAAGTGATCTGATGAAGCTATCCTCTGACTCTCCCGATGTTTGGATGAGTGTGATAATGCTCTAGTTGCTCAGTTATAGTCTTGGGCTCGATACTCCTCTTTTGCAAACCCTTCTCTCTCCTTCACTTGTCTCTTTCTTGCAAATGAATTCGGGATCCTTGCAAATGAAATCCAATCCTTTGGTTTTGGCTGGGGGAGGTCATTTACAGGGAACTGATGGCGATTACGTAACTAACACCGGTCGAGTAGGGACCGATGTCGGTTAGGTCAAAGTTGGCTATTTTTAGTAAAATATCCAACTTTCCCTCCTTTTCTCCCAAGGGATCAGTTATGGGCTTGGTCAAGTCATTATTAGGTTCATTTTGATGCGGGTGAGGGGTGATGAGTCATGGGTGTGGGTATGGACCAAGTCATAGGTCTTAATTAGGTTAGTTTAGGGTTAGGGCTAGGTCATAGTGAGGTGGCGAGGTGAGGTGGCAGGGTTAGAGATGTGGATTTATTAATTATAAGGTAATTAATAAATAATTAAGTGTGTAAGGTTTAGGTGGTGAGGTAGGGTTAGGTTGCGGGATGAGATATGGGGTACAGGGCATCGTAAGACCCAAATTTGATGTCTACAGAAGGGGTAAGACCATAGGGATGGTAAGGACCAGATCCCACAAACTAACCTTTCTTACTATCTCAGACCAATAACTCACTGGATTCTAATTTTTGTAGTTTTCTTCATTAACACCTATGTCATGCTTTTGTATGTTCATATTTACCTATAACCCTATATTTTATACCTATACCTACAAAATAAAC
This sequence comes from Taxus wallichiana var. yunnanensis, assembly GCA_018340775.1. Taxonomy (NCBI): domain Eukaryota; kingdom Viridiplantae; phylum Streptophyta; class Pinopsida; order Cupressales; family Taxaceae; genus Taxus; species Taxus wallichiana. Next base: position 191,898,000 of record CM031244.1, on the reverse strand, counting down.
CTAGTTTTTACAATAACCTCAAGCACTCATTAGAACTAAAATAAAATAAGCAAATGCATGAGTTGGAATGACCTCATCAATGATCTTATTATTGAGTCAACAATCATTAAAAATTTTCATACTCAATGTAGTTCTCCTTGTTCATTTTTCCAATGTCTATCCAATATAGAAACCTTGACCCAAGTGTTTCCTTTTCGTTTCCACATGATAACGGGATATCATACTTTTCTCCCATGAAACCCTTGTGTATATATGTGAAAAATGGATTTATGCCATGTTGTGTTGTGATATGTAGTATGAAGATAGTACTCTTGATTTGATTTCTTACCTTAGTATTTGGTACATAGATGGGTGCTTACTAGTTTATAAATGCTTAAGATTAACTTTTTATATAGGATTCTATCAATTTGAAATTTGAATTTTAGTGGTGTACAAATCCAAACATAAACATAAAATGGAAAATAGAAAACAAATACCCAATAGGAAAAAGAGACCTAAAACTTTGGAAGGTTCAAGACCATATATCTCGAATAGGACCATGCTCCGATCCCAAACAATTTGTATGGTATAGAACCAATAATAGAAATATTCAAATAAAAAATAAAATAGGCCATAGATATATGTGGTTTAATACGAAGATATAATAAAAAATCTATAAATCCAAATCAAAAGAAAATTCAAATCATATTAAAGTAAAACAAAAATGAATTACATCACTAAGACATAGTTCCATTGTTCATGAGCCACATATATTAATTTTAGCAAAATCATGATGTAATAACAATTTTTGTGAAAAATTAGTTGCTAAATTTCCCTCCTTTTATCCTAGTGAATAAATTTTATTAGTGTAAAGGATAAAAATAATGCAATTGAAAGTGTTAAAGCATAAGAGGTTATCAAGTTTGTTGATAAAGTAAACAAAGCATGAAAAACAACTTGGACCACTAGTGTGACCCACATAGAGATAAGGAGTAGCATGCTATAAATTTAAAGGGTGTAACAAAGATAAAAGGAGTAATAGACATAGAGATTTTGACTTTGCATTATTATAGAGTTGGGGGTGATCAATCCCTAATAAGTGTTTCATTGTTCATGAGAGAATTGGGTATCCCATCACTGAGGGAAGAGTTCCACAAGGAATGTTAGTTTTCCCCTAAATTAATTATTCCCATATTTTGGGACCACACAATCGCAAATGGATCTAGGTCCCAAAAAATGAAACAACAAAACTTCTCATTTTGACATTATACATTATACGAGTGTTACAATAGTACTAATAACTTGTATATAATGACATGTGTTATTTCCCATGTATTTGTAATAAAATTATCAGCGTATTGTTTGGTATCTCAATATATCATTGGATAATTCTGCCCAAATTTGACCATTTTTTTCATTTGATCTTGTATATCGATTTGTAGAAGAAAAAGGATACGCTTGCATAACTAGCTACAAATTAGTAATCTTAGTGTTTATTTCATCCTTATATCTAGAGTTTATTCCTTTATCCTTCACTTTGTATAAATGAATAATAGAAAATAGAATCACTTGAGGGAAAAGTAATGGTTGATACTAACTTGATTTTTTATCATTAGCATTGAATAGTGTGTTGAGAATAGAAGATAAAATAACTTGATATGAAAGTAAGTGTTTATAGAAACTTGAACTTGTGTCATCAATAGTCAATAAAAATTGAGAATAAGAGTTATTATTGATAGAAATTATATCGATTGAGTGTTGTTTGTGAGTGCCAATAACGAAATTAGTGACCAGACATAATGATTACAATTGTGTATAATGTAGAGCATGGATTTTAACTATGAATGAGATATGGTGTCCAATATAGTGGCATTGAGTGTATAGGAAGTGCACAAGAGAGATTGAGTCTTAGTAAAACAAATAGACACATATTGAATTTTTCATGAATATTGACTTAGAAAAATTATTATAGGGATCACATAATATTAGAACTTATAAATAACATTGTTGAAAACAAGGGTTGTGGGACCCAAATAAATTTTGAATAAATTTTCACTACATTTTAGTATAGCAATAGGTGGAATAAATATCCCAATGCGATAGGTAACATAAAAAATAAGAGAAATTCAGACCAAGATATGGCTTGTAGAAATTTGAGCCATTAAGAAATTGGTAGAATTAGGCCAGGATATGTGACTATAGGCACAAAGAGGCCCATTTAATATAAATATCAAGTTATAAAATACAACTAGTACTTTCTTTGTGACTACGAGTTAATGGTGACTTGTGTAATGAGAGAGATAGGATGTCACATACCAAAGAGGCCTTACAATAGTGAATTGATCGGGTAGCATATGTAACTCAAGAAAAACATTTGATGAGCTAGTAAGTCTATAAATTTTCTGGTTTTGTTTAAAAATAGTAGCGATTTTTATAATTTTTAAAAAATTGGTAAAAAAAATTTAACTTGAAAGCATCGGGGTATATAGGATCAAACAGTCCATTTTCATGTTGGGTTTGGTATAGAATTGACCAATGGTTTTATGATTCTTACAATAGTTGTAAGATCCTAACCCAATATGGAAAAAATGAATGATATCATTAGATAATTTATATTTTTATAATAAATATGTCATTTTGAACATCACAAATGTTTTCTCAATACTACATGATCCAATAAATGTTTGAATCGGTATGTGATCGTAGAGAGATGTTCATGTAATATATTTCTACGGTGATCATAATATGGAGATCCTCCTTTCTTTGGTCTATAAAATAAGGGTTGGTATGTGTTGTATAGATCTAGTTTTTAAGTGCAGCTAGATTGGGGGAGGTGCCCCTAAATATGTATTTGATCACCACATTGTGTGAGTGGTGGAATCTAAACTCTTGTATTTTTTGGCTCCCTACATGGGAAATTATTGTGACCTTAGAGGATTTCCACCATATTTTATATCTCTCACTAGTGGGGGAGAGGGTGTAGGTCTTACCAAAAAATGTGTTGATTAAGATTTGTATAGCACAAGTTTTGGTTGGATACAAGTGGCCTTGCAGAGATGACCATTTACTTGAGTTTGATTGTGACAATTGAGGTTTCACGATTCCAAAAACATATTATAGTATTATTATCATTATTTGTAGTAGTAGATGGTTGTCGGGTGTAAATTGCATACTATATGGGTAAGATATGCCAATATATAGAGGACGAAGGAGTGATATATGCTTGAGGCCATAGTATGTTGACCCATTTATACAGGGATTTGTTCAATTTCACTTTGGAGATATAATAAGGTGGTGTGACATATGTGACTTTATTGTAAATATGGTTATGTGAGAATATAGTTTTAATGTGGAAAATTGGAGGTCTCATGGGCAATTGGTTTGATCCAAATATATTTTTATCACACTTTGAGTGATATCTAAGAGGTGAGACTTGGACACCATATCCTATCAAGATGTATGAGATAGGTTTACCTTGGGTAGTATTGTATAAAGACCATATAGATATTTTAGAGGATTTTTAGAGGATGTTGTGGATTTTTGTAGAGTGAAACATACTATATGTTTATAAGATTGTGAGCTTGAGATATTAGATTTGTATCAATGGGAGCACATGATGTGCTAGTTTAGTTTGGTTCACAATGTTCATCCAATACCATATGTATGGAGGATATATATACTTTTAACATTAATAGATGAGATTAATTTGAGACCAAAACCAACACAATTACTACCCCCACTATCGGATGATTCAAACCCATTTGTTGTGGTAGGTTTCATGGATGATGGGGTGTAGCACATTTTATTCCCAATGGTGGGAAGAGTCTTGATGGGTGTTATTATTTCCTATGAACATAGGCAACCCAAGAGGTAGAGCACCAATAGGATGAGGATATGGATTCTGGATTTATCCACCCAAAAGAAGGGATGGTGTAGGTGAGAGAGATTCCTTGTAGATGATGTCATAGCCACAACAATTTCTTAGTAAAAATATCTTGTGATTATGCATATAATAGTTTATAATAAATTGATGTGATGAATTTAGAAAAATATTGAGCAACTAGTGACTAATGTCCTTTCATGCATTTATAGGCAACACATATTGAATAATGATTGGTGATGTATCCATGAGGAAATTGATTGGGAACATAATTGGTAATGTTATATTTTATGGTATGTTAGATATATTTGATGATATCATGGTAGATTTTACATACTTGTTTGAACCACTGGTCGTGGAAATTGCCACATGTATTATGCAGATTGAGTGAGATGAGAGCATAATATATCTAGCACACAACTCCCCACCTCCACCTAGTACATATATTGCAAAGGTTCTAGTGTCAAGGTTGATGAGTGTGAAGGAAAAGTATGCAGAGGTTGGGGCATATATAGGGACCCTATATGATAGGATGTGTCAATATATATCATGATCACATTCATGTGTTCATAGATAAATAGGGGAGGCCTCATGTTCTAGAGATCTAGTTGAGGTTTTGAGTGAGGATGATTATGATAATAATGATGTATATTCATATTTTAAAAATATCACGGCCCTCATTATATTTTGGATTTTGAATCAAGCAATATATATATATATATATATATATATATATATATATATATAGCCTTCTATGTGGAGCACATACGGTGTCTTCGCATGATGAGAATCTTGATTGGCATGGATTGTAGATGTTGTATATATTTTCTTGAAATGTTTGAATAATGTAGGATTAGATGCGACCCATGTGTTGACCATGAAAATTACTTTGAGTAAAAATGGTTAATTATATGGTGTGAAATTGATAAAAATGATTGAGTAAATAAATGTGGGATGATATTTATATCATATGTTAAGGTAGTATAATAAGTCCCGACATGAAAGTACACATGAGAAAAGGGAGTATAACATAGGAGAAAAGGGTGGCTAGCAAACCTATTCTTAAAAAATACGAAGGATAATCCTAATATGTTCCCCTTGAGTCACAAAGAGATTCTTTTTTATGTAATAAGACTCACATGCATGATGAACTACAAGTTGAGAAGTAGGAATAATCTAACCAAATAAATGACGCACGCTCATTTTAGATTACCAAGATGCATAGTCATGGATTGCATGTGATGTGATAGATGTGTATCATTCCATTACCATAGAATATATATGATTAAATTGAACATATGATATTACAAATCATTGTTCCTTTTCAAACCATTTGTGTGAATTTTTTTGTCATGATTGAGTAGTATCATCCTCCTTTGAAGGGAATTTTTTTTAATAAGTTGCAAAATCATCTTACTCATAGAAGTCTTGTCATCAATTATCATTGTCTATATAAGAAAATTTCATGGGAGAGGGGAAATATATATATATGTGCATGTTGTGTATCAAATGACATAATTCCTTTTTCATCAAGCCACTTGATTTTTGATCTAATGTATATCAATCATTATCACGGTGTCCATTAATAATATAGAAATTAAAAAGGTTAGGTATTTATCATTCCAACCAATGAGGAGGAGGATATGTATTATAAGGTAACTGAATCATTTTTATCAACATGGTAAGAAAATATTGAGAAGATGGTCATTGACCTTTTCAAAACATAGTGTTTTACATTTAGGAATTGGCAAAGGATTTTTAGTAGTTGTAGGTTTGGGTGTAACATGATAGGAAGTATCACCATGGTGAAAAACCTTAATTTTATCCAAAAATAATGTAGATCACATGGAAATATTAGATGTGGGTATGTAAATGACGTAAATGGAACATCATGGGAATGTGTGGAGGTGTACATAGGGACAATCTAATGCTCAAGATCAATAACATGTAAGCAAATATCATTAAATGAATCACAAGTTTCATATGTTAAATTCTCCTTGAGCGGGAATGTGAGGCCTAGATAAAAGATGTATTTCATTTCTATATCCATGCGTTTATATATTAGTTGTTACTTATTATATTTAAATATTAAGATATAATCAGTAACTAGCTGAGTTTTCATTCATGTAAAGAGGGTAAATATTCATATGTAACTTTAGGACTCTTGTTATTAGTAAAGTGATTAAGAAAATATTCTTCAAGTTTTAGAACTTGGTGTGTGTGTGTGTGTGTGTGTGTGTGTGTGTGTGTGTGTGTGTGTGTGTGTGTGTGTGTGTGTGTGTGTGTGTGTGTGTGTGTGTGTGTGTTACTTAAGATGTATTTAAGGGTAAAAATTCCACCAAACAATTTAAATTTAGGCATGAAAAAATTATGAGGGAAGGATGATTGAAATATTCTATGTTGTGTGGGATTTCCATGTATAATATTAGAATCAATGACAACATATTAGGATTTATTTTATAGGGTCAAAGTATGTACTTGAAATTTTAAATCAACCACCACATTCATGATAGAAAGGACATCTTGAGGAGGTATTTTATAAACACTAAGAGGCTAATTCAAGGGTTGTACCTTTCCATTTATAGTATTCATCATAACACTATTTTATTTAAAAGATATGTCATCAAGTTTAGGCATATTGATACTTAAAGGTTGGTTTTGTGCTAAAGGGACCTTAGAACTATGCTCATACAAGTTATCGACAATAATATTAGTAGAAGTACTAATGTAAACATCAACACATAAGTGAGGATCATGGTTACAATCATTAAGACCTATATAATATATACTATAATTTGCATTAGTGGCTTATATAAGAGGTGTAACACCCATAAAATTAGGGAAACCAAAACAACAGTAAAAATAATAGAATATTTTTTTGACTTTCATTACTTGTTACAAGACATAACATGGGATCACTTAGGATAAATACACATCCCACAATAAATTTATTCCAATATGGAGCCACACGTACCACAAGATGAGAAATGATTGGATTCACAAGGAAAGACGACACACATAACCAAGCCTACCTAAGAGGCTTACATAGGGGAGAGGTCATCATTGAAACTACCCCTTATCACTCCAAGAAGGAATCCTATATAACCTTTGGTTCCTCCAAAGCATAAACACTCCCTCAATTATAATTATAACACGCACTTATTTATGCACTAAGACTAGCCATGAATTCATGTGGTTCCTCCAAGACAAACACACATTTCCCTTATTCCTCCCTTCACTAGTTACACCTTATTCCTCCAATAACCAAAGATGAAATATCACTCCAATAAGATGAAAACATAACCACATGAAAAAATGACGCACATAATTACCACATTTCCTAAATGAAAAAGGAAAAACAATGATCCAACTATGATATAAACCTTTGAATAGGCACTTCTCACGACACAACACTTTCATGGTTACATTTTTTTATTTTTTTTTTTTTATTTTTCTAGTTGGGAACCTACCCGATTACAAAAAGGCCATATTGAGAATCATGCATAAGAGACAAGAGGATACAAAATAAAGTAGAAACTAGAGTGCAACAAAAGCCCATCCAAACTATAGAAAAAACAAAGCCAAAACATGATAGAAATATAACTCAAACCAAACAAAACCTCAAAAAGAGAAACCCCAAAAACATTACTTAATTATTTTGAGGAAGGAATTATTGATACTTTATGATTACATATTTATCACAATCATGTTGTAGGAATTAATCTTAAGGATTTGAAGAGCAATTAACATGTGAATAGACATTCCTTTTTTCTAGACTAAATTTCCTCTATATCTTTAATTTTAAAATGGTTTCATTTAATTTGGTTCATATACCTTATTGCAATTAATTTGTATAACTAATTTTTAATAGGGACATTTGTATACACATGAGGTTACTAGTTCTTATCCCAAGGATATGTTTCTAAAGGCTTGTTTACTTGTTTTGCATCATACCTTCATTCCACAATAAGGACCAAGTGCGAGAACAAGAGGGAAAAGTCTATTATTTAAAGGATTAAGGTTCATGATTCTCTATTTATATTTATAATTTGATAATTTATTTGGTTCAAATTAAATTTTACATGTCATGAATTCCTTTTCTCGCAACATAAGATGGTTTAATCATGTTACAAGAAAGATATAAATTTCACTTTTTTCCTAGAACATCATCTCATGATTACATTTCCAAAGTCTAAGCAAAAGTTACTATTTTTTTTGTTATTTTCCAAAACTAGCTCTTAATATCGTGTTATAGGAAACCATACTAATAACTGCAATTAGGAATGAAATTCATCCATAACATAAATATTAAAATTGTCTTTCAACATAAAATTTGAACCTTGTCACGTAAAACCCTTCGTTTTAATCATGTGTCATATCAAGAGGGTTTATATTAGACATTAAATTGGATTCTCTTCAAGTACTAAATTAAGAGAACCCAAAAACCTCATTACACGCATGGAAACAAATCCTAGAAGGAAGGCCACACACTTAAGACAATAATTAATCATTAGTGTTCCTACTAGATGGGTTCACAAAAAATTTGATAAGCACAAATGCTATGATGATAACTTGAATTTGGATCTTATTTATATTGAGCTAACAAATACCGTTCAAGTATAAGGATGCTCAACCTAAATTTTCATTTCCTACATTATACAATTGATCATACAAGAATGGTAAATCAATCACAATAATTTTACTTCAAGTTGACCGTTATTTAGTTTATTTTCCTAAAATACTAAGAAAATAGTATAATAAACAAAATATTTAATCATTCACACTTGAAACACATTATAAGAGTTTAATACGTTTCCAGTTAGTATAAACATCCACCCTTTTTACAATACATAATGGTAAATCAAATTAACGCCCATGATTAAATGCCCATTTCCAAAACAACCCAAGATAGTAACAACTCATACTCATTACATAATTCAATAATAAACATTTCGATATATAACAATATTGTTGATATAACCTATACAATTACATTTTTCCAAATAACATGTTACTATGAAATCACTAGTACACTTCACTTTCTCTCGCATCTCCATCCATGCAACCACCGCATGGTCAACACAACTCGGCATGGAATCTTCCTAAATCTAGAATAATTCTTATTTTCATAGTTTTCCAATTACATAATCATAAAAATTCATACACATTAAGACAAAGTTAGAGATACATTTACTTCATTTCACTTCATTTCTTAACTAGAGGAGGAGAGAGAAAAACTATTTTCCCAACAATAAAATTTCTCAAAGCAAGCTATAAACTAGAGTTACATATGTTCATTTAAATGTTTATACAATTTTCTCACCAGTTACTTGATTTAACGAGGTTCCTACAACATTCTTTCACATCTTCCTAGTAGTTTGCGAAAATGTCAAATTTTAGCTCGAGGATGAAAACCAAGTTCAAAAATTGAATTTTGATGGGTGAGTGCACAATGGGAAAATTCATACACTCTCCTACATACCAAGAATTCACATAAGTTGACAAAACTTAAAACTGGTGAACATAATACAAATAGCCACTTGTTTTCCAAAGCAATCGGTCATAATTGGACTAGTTTGCGAAAATGCCCAATTTTAGCTTGAGGGCTAAGAAATCATGTTAAAAAATTACTTTTTATAGGCAAATACATAATAGGTAAGTTCCTACATGCTCTCCTATATACCAAGAATTAAAAAAGTTGACAAAACTTAGAAGCGGTAAGCAGTTTACAAATGGTGACTAGTTTTCCGGAGCCACCGATCGTAATTGGACTAGTTTGACCTTATCAAGCGAGATATCAAAGGCCTAAAAACCCCTTTCAAACCCTACTAGTGATGTGTTTTTCTCAGGACCAATTTTTAAAAGAAATTTTCATGTAAAAATACAAGCGGTTTATGGAGGTAGATAACTATTTCTTTGTTATGGGTCCAAACAACAAGACAAAACGAAACCCAAATTTTAACTTTTATGACTACGATGTTGCAAAGAGGGTCAACATGACTCTTAATGTGCTACACAAAATGATCAAATGATCAATTTTGGATGTTGTAAAAGCTTTTATGACATCTCATGATGACAAGAAACATAAAAACTTGAATTCTCATTTTCGAGGTATAGGAGGATGTTTTGCAAGTCTCAGAAAATTACTTTATTTTCTAACTTTACAAAGTAAACAAAATGGTTGTTTTAGTTGAAAACTCATTTAAATATTTCTGGTACAAGTGGGAAAAACACATAATTATGATACCCTGAGTTTAACAATGTATAAGGTTGTGTTTACAAATAGATTTGATGGTCAAAGCATCAATCAGGTTACGTAAGACACGAGGTAACATTTTACTATTTGCACTATAACCTCGTTCTAAACAACCAAAAGTGATACACTCCATGGGTTTATATTTATATTATGTTGCAAATGAAGAACTATGAAATAAAAAGGTAATAATGACCATTCATGTTAAATAGAAAGGCAGAGAACGAGGTGCTCGAGAGGATCCACACGCATTACATAAGGCTTCATCCCTTTTCAAGGAATTCCAAATATTTCACATGCATCCAAAACCACTCCATTTTGCACCATTCAGGAAAACATCCTTATCTAGGATATTTCATCCCTTTCAAGCACTCTATCTAAAACTTGTGCTAAATCTATGTTCTCATATTTAACACACATATCTCATTTCAAAGCTCTTATTTTGCACATGTTAGAAGTATCTTGGTAAGGATGGAAATACTTTATCCTCATCACGCTCCAATATTCCACACTACTTAAGGAATTTAAACAAACAGTTCACATGTTTGCACATATTTCCTTATACACATAACAATCAACGCATTCCAAGAGACTACACTTTCTGGGGACGTCTTGACATACATTTCATATGCTCCCACCATTTTTTTAATATTTCTTTTCCAAGGCTTCAATTCCACTAACATAAGACAAAATATTCTTTTAAAAATACTTTAATGGATGTACATACCATGTCCTAAGGTGCCTATTTTGGCTTAACAAAGGAGGATGTTGGAAAATGTAAGATGGTTTGTTTGGATACTGTTGGCTACATTTGATGGAAGTTTTTAAATCCTTTTCAACAAAACCATTTTGTACAAAACCATAAATTAATACATTTTAAGAGACTAAATTTTTTTGAGACTCGGAAAGCTGCTCATGTGCCTTTTATAAATCTGCTTTGCAAAAGCGTAATTTCTCGACAAGTCTACCCCTCTTCTATTACCCTGCACACCCAACAAGAAAGAATAACAAAATAAATAATAATAAAACTTATGTTTTGGCACAAGAATGGCATATCTTTGGAAAATGTGGAGTGATCAGGATGGGCACTAGTTAGATGCCTCTATTTTAAATTTTCCATGGATAATCAAAAGCATCGTGATCCACAAAAGAAAACACATCCCACATTTTGGGGAAGGTAGGGAGGAAAATCCAATCAAATAATTTTATTGCATGAAGGATTCAAATAATGTTTTGTCAGAAAACCCCTCTCTGTAAACCCTTTAATGCCAATGGAAGAAATTCCACACCAAATAAGTCTCTTACCAATTTTTTTAATGATCCTTCATTATTTACTTGCTAGAGAAGGAAGAGATCCTTCTACATTCCAACCACCTCTCATAGACATTAAACCTCATTTACTCACCTATCTACGACTCCATTTTTTTCAACTCCATTTCTCAAAACATAAATATTTGTATTTTAATCTTATTTTATTAGTTCATGCTTATGACAAGATGCTACACCTTTCACCCAATTTTATTAATTTCAACATATCCACCAATCAAATACATTTATTTTTTCTCAATGTTTATATTTCAAATGTTGAAATATAAATTAAACAATTTCATAATTTAAAAAAACCAATAAAATGATTTATTTGATTTTTTATTGGTTACTTTTTCATGATAAGACAAATTTTGGGTCTTATTCAAGTACATCTTTTTCAATAATATTTGAAAGAAAAAATCTACAATTAACAAGTGTCACAACAATTATGACAACTTTAACATCAACATTTAATAAGTGTACAAATGAAATATTCTATTCATTTTCAAAATAAAATATTAATAAATGCATGCCACCTATTCAAGAATGCATGATGTCATTATATTTATTATTTTTGAAGGTCTAAATATTATTCTCTTATTTATCAAGCATGTCACACTCACTAATTCTTTTATCATAACTTAATTATATTATAATTTTATTAATATTGTGAATTACAATTTCTCACTTCAATAAATATTTATATATTAAAGACTTCAAACATTAAAACTAATTGTAATTAATCTTTAAACAACATTTTAAAACTCTCTTGAATAACATGTTTTAACAATTTAATAGACTTCTTGTTACATTTGCAAAGTAGCATATGTGTCACAAATAATTGTTGTGAGTCCATAGTAATGTAAGCATAACAAAACATTGTCATATAATATTTATACATTATTATATTCTTAGCTATTTTATGTCTTGTTTCTTTCAACTCTTGGAGGTAGGAGCGCTTCACGCAGCTCTTGTTTAATTTATATTTATAAATTTTCTTACTTTTTTGTACTTTAATAATTTTTTCTTAGTAAATGTTATTTATTTATTTATTTTACTCGGTCGATTTAAATGATATTTTATTAGTTGATCTATCTTGTTTAAATTTGTTTATTAATCTATTTATTATTATTATTATTGTGTTCATTTTAAAAACCATATCTTATTCTATATAAATTAAAATATTATATACATACAAATACAAGGATGTTGATAATAATGATATTGTTATCATCAAACTAAAAAGAATAAGAGAGATAAATAACCATTGGTTGAGGACAACGTTTGATGCCTAGAGAGGAAATAGTGAACTTGTGTAAATCATGCCAACAACCGAGAAGCCAACTTGTGCCTTGATAAGAGTTTAAAGATTCTCATATAACTTTACAAAAGCATGCATGGGATATGATACATCCCAAATTATTGGAGAAAATGGGAAAATATACTCATGTCCGATGGGCTAGGTGTGGAGGAAAGGATTTGATCTTATCCTCACTATTTTAGGTAGGCCTAAGCACTCTCGGGTAGCACCTTGAAAGGATTTGATCTTATCCTCCTAAGGTAAGTAAGAGAACCTATATTGTAGCCTCTATTTTATGAAGGGGGTGAAGATATCCTTGTATTATGCAAAGATTGTATGGAGATGGCCTTGAGAAAACATGATCAATTTCCCATTATTCAAACTCAAATAGAGTGTCACTACTAAATGATGGAAATGCTTTCAAGACAAGGCTGAAGCTACTTGAGACATGGTGTGATCTTGACTACTTTGTGCATTTTTGTAAATGGATTATATTCTCTTGTTGACACACAATGCAACACAGGGGTAGTATAGGTGGGATTAGGTGATTTAAATGAATTTTGGGGTGGGAGATTTTTAGACAAGACTAACCAGAATTTGCCAACTTCTTTGAGGACCTTTGCAAAACTTGAAAAACAAAACCCAAACAACAAAATGCTTCAAAGAGGTTAAGGTATTCCTTCAACTAGGATATGTGCACCAAATGGAAGCCCAGATCTACACTCTTCCACACAATCTCTGATGGTCTATCACAAAATCTTGAGCTAGATGAATCAGTTAAGCATTTAGAAATTTCTATTTTATCATACCTAAGGTGCACCCATAGGTTTACAAACAATCTTTGTATCAAGGAAGGAAAAGTGAATTTAAATTTGTTTATCCCTTTATTAGATGAAAGCTCTTGATCTTGGGATTGCAAATACCACTAAGCTATCACAAGAATGAGATGCATGATGAAAGAAACTCTAAACACCAGATTGCAATAGGAGAAGAAACACAAATTGAAAGCATTTGAAATATAAGTGTATGCAAAATTTTTCCTAGAGAGAGACAACACAAAATAATCCAGAAATTACCAAAATTATCAACAGAGGAATGTTATAAGAACAATCTTAGAGATTGTTAGTGGCTATACATTTGCAACCAACCTAACATGATACAAATTTGATGAAAAAGGAATTAAAATGGTTCTCAGGTGGTTTCTCAGAGAATGGGCTTCTTCCCAGATTTTCCGTGAAAATTCTAAGTTTCTCTCGACCATTTGCATGACAAATTCATGCAATATATAACTTTCACTCACTCACTCACTTTGCCCCTCAAATCTTCCCTCCAAAAGTGGAATATTCAAAGCACCTTTGCTTTGCAATATTTCTGGAAAATGACATTTAACAAACTCCAAAAAGTTTGCCAGTTGTTCTTTCAAAAGGTGAATCATTACAAAAATTTCATCATTCTTCAAAGTGGAAGCACATTTTTCATTTCCCATGCATGTAGATCCCTTTCATTTCATCATTTCAACTTTTCCCTTCCCAATTTTTACTCTGCTAACTTTGGATCTGGTAATTCACGTTTTTCATGAACCAGAGTAAAAATTTATTTGAAAAATGCCTTGGATTCACAAATTGAACCCCCAAATTGATTAATCTGGACCTTCCAGGCCAAAATGACATGAATTGGCAAAAAAATTTGATGAAGATTGATGCAAAAATGCATCTCCAAACTTCTGGAGCTCAAATGGTGGCCAAATTGGTGAAATGCACATAGCTACCATCGATTTGTTCCTCAACTTCAAATTTGAGCCCTCCACATGGTAAATCGGGCCTCGGGATGTCTTTTTACCTTTTTACTACTTTTGGAAAATTTGCACAATTTCTTGATTTCCTCCGCCGCTCCGCCGATGAGATTTGGGCTGACACGTGGTGCAATATGATTGGATATGGAGTCGCGGCTCAATTTTACACATTTTGCATCTTTCTGGAAAAAGGAAAAATTTCATTTTTCCTCCATGGCTCCGCCCTTCCACTTCAAGTTTCTAAAGTGGGTCCCAGGAACCCCGGGTCCCTTTATGCCTTTAACTCCCTTTTCCCTCAAAGGGAAAATTTTCACTTTTCCTCCAGCCCGCACCTCTCATTATTGACTTCTTAGATGAATTTTGACTTTTTACCCTCGGGCTTGTGGGTTAGTTTGATACTTTGAGTCATTTGAATACAAGAGGAAAAATTTCCAAGTTGCCCCGATGGTCCACCTCCCCACCTCTTTGAATTTTCAAACTACCACGTGTCACCATGGCGCACCTTGAGGCGGTCCCAAAAATTTGATACCTTGAATGAGCGTGCGGGCTCGCCATGTGTCCTATTCTAGTGAGATTTGTCTGAATGCTTGAAACCCAGTGGAAGGCACCACGTGTCATGCTCGAGGTAGTCTCCTTTTGGCCATTGAAAAGTCTAAGTAAAATGCAAAAAAGCAAAGCCTCCCATGTGTGTCCCCATGTCCCCATCTCACCAAGCCTCCATGTGTCCTCCGGTGACACTATTTCAAAGCCAGACCAAAAATTTGATTCTCAAATGAGTGTCGTTCACCCACGTGGACATATTTCTGAGTTGAGGCTTTTTATAGAATTTTTGAAGTATTTAGTTGAGCCGCGTCCAACCAAAAGGTGCCACATCCCCTGTAGATGCAAGGATGCAAATTTTGACCGAGGAGAAAACACCCATCAAACCGTAAAATATAGAAACATGAGCATTTGAGCCTGAAAATGAAGTTTTCTTCAATGACAGAGAGTTTAGACTAGTTGTAAGGCTCAAACATGATCCTTAGGGACACATCAACTCATTCTTCTTCAAGTATTTCAAGGAAAATGTCAAGAACACAAATTCTGACTGTGGCAATAGAGGGAATGGGAAAACATGAGTTTTTGAAAGGACAGAGCCAGGGAACTCAAAATATAGACCTTTCTAGAGGAACAAAGAAACTAGGAGACAAATATGGACCCATACATGATCTTGACCCGAGAGGGAAGACTAAAAAAAACAAAGACTAGCCAAGCACAACATGGGGAAGGATAAAATGATAGAGGCCATAAATCAATAAATTTCCAAGGGCACAAATGGGGTGAGACAATTTTGAGCACCAACACGAGAGCTCGACTCGGGGATGGGCACTCCTCCTGTGAGTGCCACAAGATCAAAAGTAGACCAAGTGTAAAAATATCCATTGGGAAAATGGAGTCACAAGCCAAAAACCCAAAACAGTTGATAAACCAAAAAACAAAATGATAAACCTGATAAAAAAAAAAACAACAAAAAATAGAGTAAAAAACAAAAAATTGTACACTATACAAGTGATATGCAAACCTCAATTTTGGGGATCAATCCAAAAAATGCTTCAAATGTCTGCCATTAACAAGCAGCTCAAGAAATTCCCCATCCAGGTCCTTGAGGAAAAAGGTATTCTCACCAATTCTTATGTCAATGGAATATGGGCCCATCCACAAAGCATCAAATTTACCATGCTTTCCCTTATCTTCATGCCTGTTATCCCACAATAGCACAAGATCTCCAATACTGAAAGCTCTTGGGGTTACCTTCTTATCAAACAACTTCTTCATCCTCTCTTTGAATTTTACATGCCTCTGATGGGATGCTCTTCTTGCTTCATCAAGCTCAACAATCTGATTAATCCTTGCTTCATATGGACTGATTTCTTGGTCTTCAAGTTGTTGAACAAACTGAAATGAAGACAATTGCAGATGTAAGGGCAGCAGAGCTTGTGTTCCATATACCAATTCAAATGGGCTTTTACTAGTAGCTCTTTTGGCGTAGTGATCTTGTCAGCCCAAACAAAAAATTTTAGTTGCTCACCCCACTTCTTCTTGTTCAATTCCAAAGTCCTTTTAATGATCTTCAACAAGTTTTTATTGTTGGACTCAGCCTGTCCATTTCCTTGTGGATTGTAGTTAGAAGCATATGTCAACTTTATCCCATACTCTTTACACATTGCCACTAAAGGTCCAGCTCTGAAACTCATGGCATTATCAGCAATAATCTTGACTGGCACTCCAAATCTACATAGATGATATGATTCAATATGAAGTCCATTACAACTTGGTGTTTCCTTCCTAGTGGGGATTGCTTCCACCCATTTTGTGAAAAAATCAGTAGCTACCAAAATCCATTTGTGTCAACACTTGATGAATAAGAGATTTCACCAATGAAGTCCAGCCCCCATTGTTTGAAAGGAGCTTCAATTGATACAGGTTATAAAGGAAGGGATCCTAAAGCTTTCAATCTTCTAGAGAAATGCTGACAACTCTCACATCTTCTAACCAACTGAGTTGCATCCTTGAAAAGAGTTGGCCACCAATAACCAGCCCTCAGAATTTTGTGTGCAGTAACTCTTCCAGCAAAATGTCCTCCACAAAACTCCCCATGGAAATCAGCAATTATTTTGGGAGCTTCATCTTCAGTCACACATCTCAAGAGGATTCCTTCAGGGTTCTTCCAAGCCAACCCAAAGTTTGTAATGATATATTTTTGAGAAGCCAACTTGAGGGCTCTTTTCTAATTTTTATTCAAATGCCCAGGGAAGCATAAGTGTCTGAGATAAAAGATTACATCCTTGTACCATTCAGAACTCAACAATTTCTCAAGAACACCTGCCCTTTCTTCCTCTACCTCATTTACTTCAGCATTCTGCAGATTGCTTTCAGCCATGAGCTTGGCAAGACCCAAACCTCTTACTAGCTTTGTGGTCTGGATGTCCATATCATACTCCTGCAATTTGTTGACCCATCTACACCTTTTTCTTGAGATCTCCATCTCTGATAAGATGTCTTTCACCATTGTGTGAGGAACATAAGCAACAATTTTGGAACTCAAAATATAAGGCCTAAAAACTTTTTTTGCTTTTACCAAGGAAAATGCATGTTTCTCCATGATTGTGTATTTCAACTCAGCTACTTGCAATGCCTTACTAAAGAAGGCAATAGGTCTTTCAGCTCCATCATCATCCTTTTGCAACAAAACAGATGCAATGGTGTGCTCAGAAGCAAAGGAGAAGATTTGGAAAGGTTTCTTGTAATTTGGGGCTGCTAGAACAGGAGCATGCTTCAATGCTTCCTTGATTCCATCAAAAGCTTTAAGGGAAGCCTCTTCCCACTTGATATTCTGGTCCTTCTTCAACATGCAAGTAATGGGGAGAGTCAACTCAGCAAAATTAGACACAAACCTTCTAATGAAATTGATTTGACCAAAGAAGGATTGGATTCCTTTCTTAGTTTTTGGAACCGGGATCTTGTTGATAGCTTCTATCCTTTGT
Source organism: Taxus wallichiana var. yunnanensis (assembly GCA_018340775.1). Taxonomy (NCBI): domain Eukaryota; kingdom Viridiplantae; phylum Streptophyta; class Pinopsida; order Cupressales; family Taxaceae; genus Taxus; species Taxus wallichiana. The sequence goes on along the minus strand of CM031244.1, from coordinate 191,879,964 downwards.
GGATCAATCATAACTCCTTCTTTAGACATAATGTGACCAAGTAGTTTTCTCTTTGCACTCCAAAATGGCACTTCTTTGGATTGAGTGAAATGCCATATTCTCTACATCTGATCAACATTCTTTCCAAATGTTGCAAGTGGTCAATTCTTTTGCTAGAAAAAATAGTAATATCATCTTGATAAACAACAATAAAATCATTGATATAGCCAAGTGAAAGCAATGTCCATGGCCCTTTGAAAAGTAGCTCCAACATTCATTAAACCAAAGGGCATCCTGACAAAAACATATGTTCCCCACGGAGTAGTAAAGGTAGTTTTAATCCTCTCTGATTCTTTGACAACAACTTGGTTATAACCGGAGAAACCATCCAAAGTAGAAAGCATTTCAGAACTAGTCACTAATTGCAGCATGTTTTCCATGTTTGGTAGAGGATAGTTGTCTTTCATTGATGCTCTATTTAGATTTCTAAAATCCACACAAAGTCTGATATCTCCATTTTTCTTTTTGACCGGCACCAAGTTTGCAACCCAAGAAGAATACCTTGTGGGTTGAATGATTCCTCCATCTCTCAACTTTTTCAATTCCTCTTGCATTTTGAGAGAAAGGAGTGGGTTAATTGGCCTTTTCTTCTATCTGAATGGTTTGGCATCTTTCTCAAGAGGGATTTCATGTTGGAACAAGTCTTCTCTATATGCTTTCAGCTCGGAATAAGACCAAGCCAAACAGTCCTGATATTGTTTCAACAATTGGATATAGGACTATTTTTCTTCCTTGTTTAAACCACTCCCTAACCAAATCTTCCTTGGTTTCTCCTTTGTTCCCAAGTCATGCTCTTCAACATCTCTAGATGCAAACATGTTTCTATTGATTATACAATCAACATTGTTAAAATTTGACTCAAGAGCAACCAACCCTCTAGGGATGGTGTTAGTCTTCAATTGAATGATATCCCTGCCAAACAAGGTTTCTTTTCCATCAACATTATAGACTAATGGTTCCAAATCAATATGCTGATCCAAAAACTCACCTTGGTTCTATAAAAACCTCTGAACTGAGCATCATCATCAAATACTTGCCAATGCTTGATGTTATCAGGGACTGTAGGCCTAGTGAGTATTTCAACATCATATTCACAATATGGAGAAATGGTACAATTGTCAAATCTTGACCCCAACACTGCTAGCCTATCTGCAATCATATTTAAACTTCTGTCATGATGAACAATGTTGAAGGAATCAAACATCTCAATCAGATCCCAAACTGCGTGTTTGTATTGTTTCATTCGCTGATTTTTTGTTGCATACATTTTCTAACTTGTTTGACAACCAACTCAGAATCTCCCTTTACAATGACATCCTTTATGCCATACTTCCAAGCAATCCTCAGCCCTAACAATAATGCCTCATACTCAGCTATGTTATTGGTGCATTCAAAGTTAAGTTTGAAAGAAAAAACAAATTCCTCTTTGCTTGGAGAGATCAAAACAACACCAACACCATTACCAAATTTGGAGCAAGCTCCATCAAATAACAAAGTCCATGGAGAGCCTACTTCTTCAAGACACTTAGACTGATCCATCTTGTGCTCCTTACCATCAGCAAACCCAATAAAATTATCAACATCAACATCAACAAATAATACTTCATAAGAAGCATTGTTTGGATCCTCAATTAGATGCAACATCTTCTTCTCTCCATATAATTTTACAAGGCTACCTTCAATGGGAATGGTGGAAAAAGACATATCCATTTGGACACTCCCTCCAACACTTGCAGCCCACTTTCTTGACAATAACATACCCCATTTGGCAGGGCAATCAACAATTACAACATCAAGTTTCAAATTCTTACCGGATAGGCTGAAAGTTGCACCACCAAACCTTTGACACATCCAACAACTGGCACTTCCCTGGAATCCATGGTAGTACACTTGCCATATATATGTTGTTACTTTGATATCTAACTCATTCATAACTTCCAAAGGCATGACATTGCATGATGCCCGAGTCAAACATACAATTATGTAGCAACTTGTCCTTGATGATCAAAGTTGTGAAGAAAGGGTCAACACTCAGCTGAGATTCAACCAAGGATGTTCCCAAATATACCTCGGTGGTTCACCAAATTCTTCCAATGCTGATGTCTTTCCTACCTCTGCAATAGCAAGTGGAGCTTCTACAACATTCACATTCCTTTTCATGGCAGCCTTCTCCTCCTTCAATCCCAAATACTCAAGTGCTCTCTTCTTGTGCTCAAGGATTCTAAGCAGCTCAACAATTGGAACACTGACCTTGATTTGGCTCAAAACTTGAGTGATGTCATAGGGAATGTATTTAGGAAAAACAATAGTGGAAGGAGGGCTGGAAATTTCATCAGATGGCACAAGGTTTTTAACAATTTGAGCATGGGGTGAAGCATAAATTTTACTTGGGACAACAGGGCTCTTAGTAGATGTTTCTTTCTTAGGAACCTCTTTTGGGATATTAGAAAGCAATGGGGTTTTATTTTTGGCCTGAGGCCCAGCTCCCTTGATAGCCTTACTTCTTGTGTTATACTCCTTCTCTTGGGCCACCACAACATTCATAAGCAGCTTGCCTATCCTCTTAGGGTATACCTCCATCATACTTCTTGATCATCAATGCCCTCAAGTATTCAAAATCATTATTGGGCAGCTCAAAGGCTTGTACATTATCAATTTCTAAAACATGAGAAGGAGGAAAAAGATGTACCCATTGGATGCAATCCCAAAAGCTAGTAGTAGTCCTTGCACTTATCACTTCAGTGGATGTTGCTCCTTGACATGAGTTTGTAGGGTAGTCCATCATGCAAGCATCATCATCCGTATTACAATCATCATCTTCCTCTTCAATTTTCTGATTTGTTCCACATGGAGGATGGGGTAATAAACATCTGTCACACCAGTCAATCTGATTTGCATCATCAACAACAACCACTCTAGCATTTAACGGATCAGGCACTACCTTACTTTCCTTGGCCTGAGATTGCCTATTTCCAAATCCAATAGGCCCTTTACCTTTGTCATCAAATCTCTGCTCATTCCTATGGTGATTTCTGAATCTATCTTGTGCTTTGCTGCCTAGGCTGACCTTGTGAAGTTTGTCAATTCCCTTCTCATCTCTTGCCAACTTGTAGGAAATCTCTTTGACAGCCCCTGCCAAAGTTTTCACCACTTCCTCCAAGTCTACACTCTTGCTTGCTTGAGGCTTCTCAGGGTTTACCAATTTAACTCCCTCTCTCTTAGGAGGTTTCCCAACAGCCTTGATATTGTTCTCAATTTGAAGTGCCATGGTGAAGGCCTACCTTAAATTGCTAGGGTTCTTGTCCCTCAAGTAATATGCAGCCTTTTTATCAAATGCATCAGAATATTTTATCAAACAAGATTCATCACATGGTCTTAAATTCACTGAAATCTCCTCAAAGTTTTATTGAACCTTGTGTTGAAGTCATGGACTGATTCATTTGGGTTCTTCTTGATATTCTCAAACTCTGATAAAAGGAACCTGGGATTAGTCTTGTCACCATATTGCATCCTGAATGCATTTTGCATTTCAGCCCATGAATCAATAGAATTATTTAGCAAGGCCTTGTACCAATCCCTAGCATCCTCCTCTAAAGTGTGGAAAACAATTTAATGTACACATCCTCAAATCCAATTTCAAAATCCTCCATCATATTAATAAAGAGTTTCAAATGTTGATCACCTGTTATGGCATTATTCCCTTGGAACTTTGGCAATCTACTTCTGACATCTGAGGCACAACATTAGGATAGCCAGCCATTCCCCTAAAATTTATTGGGCCAAAGGTGTTGACCACAAATGGAGGCCTAGGTGGAGGTTGAGCCATGTTTTTGGTGGAGGTGATCTTGGGGGTGACACAAGATGATGAGGAGTGCGAGGTCTTTGGGGCTCAAGAATGTAGTTCACAAGATTGGTATTCTCTAGGTGCTGATTTTCTTGGAAAGTTTTATTAGAATTGAAACACACAGGTGTAGATTGAAGAAGGAACTCACCAGGTACAATAGAAGGACCTTCACTAGTTGAAGTAAACAAGTTTATGAGAAGATTGCTTGAATCAAAATCACTAGAAGAAGAGTGATAATCCTCTATCAAAGGTTGATCTCTCTCACCAATGGATATTCCTTTGCTTGATGTCTGACCTTCAACAACCTTCCAAACTTTTCTTTCCTCTAAAACTATCTTTCCCAATTCTTGAAATAATTTTCTACTTGGGTCTCTCCTGAAGAAAGATCTTCTTCCTTCCAGGTTTGCAGATTTTATGTGACAAACTTCACTTAATGTATGATAAGGTACTGGTATTTATCAAAAATATAATAACAAGGAGTTGCCACTAAGGACTTTCACCCTAGTTTGTGCAAATGCACTATGAAGATCTATCAAATGACTACAAATATCAAGCACTATGCAAAGCTTTAATAGATCTGATCTTCTTTTATTCAATTTTTCAACTATGGTGCAAAGTTTGAAACAACAAATTGGAGACACTTGAAAATATTAAACTCAAAACTATACTCTTCATTCCAGCCTTATAAATCTGACTAGAAAATGATGCTCAACAATGTAGTTACACATAAATCACATAAAACATATTACCAAGGCTTTGAAATACTGAAATACTCCCCAGCAATGGTGCCAGAAGTGTGTTGGTACCAGATTTAATCTCCTTCACAACTTGAGCAACATCATGAATTTTACAAGACACTCAGAGGTAGATAAATGATTTATATGTCATTTTGTAGCCGAGGAAGCAATTTATTTGACTTATTAGCACTCAGGCTTTGAAGAAGTGGGTAGCACCTTGAAAGGATTTGATCTTATCCTCACTATTTTAGGTTGTGCCTCTCAACCAAGGTAAGAGAACCTGTATTGTAGCCTCTGTTTTATGAAGGGGTGAAGATATCCTTGTATTATGCAGATTGTATGGAGATGGCCTTGAGAAAACATGATCAATTTCCCATTATTCAAACTCAACAGAGTTGTCACTACTAAATGATGGAAATGCTTTCAAGACAAGGTTGAAGCTACTTGAGACATGGTGTGATCCTGATTGCTTTGTGCATTTTTGTAAATGGATTATATTCTCTTGTTGACACACAATGCAACACATGGGTAGTATAGGTGGGATTAGGTGATTTAAATGAATTTTGGGGTGGGAGATTTTTAGACAAGACTAACCAGAATTTGCCAACTTCTTTGAGGACCTTTGCAAAACTTGAAAAACAAAACCAAACAATAGAATGCTTCAAAGAGGTTAAGGTATTCCTTCAACCAAGATATGTGCACCAAATGGAAGCCCAGATCTGCACTCTTCCACACAATATCTGATGGTCTATCAAAAAATCTTGAGCTAGATGAATCAGTTAAGCATTTAGAAATTTCTATTTTATCATACCTAAGGTGCACCCATAGGTTTACAAACAATCTCTGTATCAAGGAAGGAAGAGTGAATTTAAATTTGTTTATCCCTTTATCAGATGAAAGCTCTTTGATCTTGGGATTGCAAATACCACTAAGCTATCACAAGAATGAGACCTACATGATGAAAGAAACTCTAAACACCAGATTGCAATAGGAGCAAGAAACACAAATTGAAAGCATTTTGAAATATAAGCGTATGCAAATTTTTCCCAGAGACAACACAAAATAATCTAGAAATGACCAAAATTATCAGCAAGGGAATGTTACAAGAACAATCTCAGAGCTTGTTAGTGGCTATACATCTGCAACCAACCTAACATGATACAAATTTGATGTAAAAAAGGAATTAAAATGGTTCTCAGGTGGTTTCTCAGAGAATGGGCTTCTTCCATATTTTCCCATGAAAATTCTAAGTTTCTCGACCATTTGCATGAAAATTCATGTAATATATAACTTTCACTCACTCACTCACTTTTCCCCTCAAATATTCCCTCCAAAAGTGGAATATTGAAGCACCTTTGCTTTGCAATATTTTTGGAAAATGACATTTAACAAACTCACAAAAAGTTGCCAGTTGTTCTTTCAAAAGGTGAATCATTACAAAACTTTCATCATTCTTCAAAGTGGAAGCACATTTTTCATTTCCCATGCATGTAGATCCCTTTCATTTCATCATTTCAACTTTTCCCTTCCCAATTTTTACTCTGCAACTTTGGATCTGGTAATTCACGTTTTTCATGAACCAGAGTAAAAATTTATTTGAAAAATGCCTTGGATTCACAAATTGAACCCCCAAATTGATTAATTGGACCTATGCAAGGCCAAAAAACATGAATTGGCAAAAAAATTGATGAAGATTGATGCAAAAAATGCATCTCCAAACTTCCTGGAGCTCAAATGGTGGCCAAACTGGTGAAATGCACAACTACCATCGATTTGTTCCTCAACTTCAAATTTGAGCCCTCCACATGGTTGTGGGATTTGGGCCTTAGGACGTATTTTTACCTTTTTACTACTTTTGGAAAATTTGCACAATTTCTTGATTTCCTCTGCCACTCTCGCCGATGAGATTTGGGCCTAACACGTGGCGTAATATGACTGGATATGGAGTCGTGGCTCAATTTTACACATTTTGCATCTTTCTGGAAAAAAGGAAAAAAATTCATTTTTCCTCCGTGGCTCACCCTTCCGCTTCAAGTTTCTAAAGTGGGTCCCAAGTGGAACCCGGGTCCCTTTATGCCTTTAACTCCCTTTTCCCTCAAAGGGAAAATTTTTCACTTTTCCTCCACCAGCCCGCACCTCCGCTATTGACTTCTCAGATGAATTTTGACTTTTTACCCTCGGGCTTGTGGGTTAGTTTGATACTTTGAGTCATTTGAATACAAGAGGAAAAATTTCCAAGTTTCCCCCGATGGTCTACCTCCCCACCTCTTTGAATTTTCAAACTACCACATGTCACCATGGTGCACCTTGAGGCGGTCCCAAAAATTTGATACCTTGAACAAGCGTGGGCTCACCACGTGTCCTTTCGGTGAGATTTTTTTGAATGCTTGAAACCCAATGGAAGGCACCACGTGTCATGCTCGAGGTAGTCTCCTTTTGGCCATTGAAAATTCTAAGTAAAATGCAAAGAAAGTAGAGGCCTCCACATGTCCCCATCTCACCAAGCCTCCACGTGTCCTCCGGTGCTATTTCAAAGCCAAGACCAAAAAGTTGATTCTCAAACGAGCGTCATTCACCCACGTGGACATATTTATGAGTTGAGGCTTTTTTATAGAATTTTTGAAGTATTTAGCTGAGCCGCATCTAACCAAAAGGTGCCATGTCCCCTGTAGATGCAAGGATGTAAATTTGACTGGGAGAAAATGCCCTGTCAAACCGTAAAAATAGAGAAACATGAGCATTTGAGCCTGAAAATGAAGTTTTCTTCAATGACAGAGAGTTTAGATTGTTGCAAGGCTCAAACATGATCCTTAGGGACACATCAACTCATTCTTCTTCAAGTATTTCAAGGTAGAATGTCAAGAACACAAATTCCGATTGTGGCAATAGAGGGAACGGGAAAACGTGAGTTTTTGAAAGGACAGAACTCCAGACCTTTCAAGAGGAACTCAAAATACATACATGACCTTGGGCCCATAGGTAGACTAAAAGAGGAACAAAGAAACTAGGTAGACTAAAGATCAATAACTTTTCAATCATAACAAATGGGGCGAGATAATTTTGAGCACCAACAGGGACATTTCTAGGTATCTCAAAACACATCATCATCTGAAGTAGACTATATATATATATATATATATATATATATCCTTATTTGATTACATGTTAAGAGATAGTGCATGACCAAGAAAAATGGGCAACTTATTAGGAAGAGAAATTTGGGGTTTCATCCCCAATAATCCAACCATTGTCACTAGTTGCATATTCAAAAATAAGGTCATCATCAAGAGAGGGATCCACTAAGTCAAGAGTGTTATGATTAACTATGGGATAAATTGTACCTGACACAACCAATGATATGGCTTATGTGGTGCTTCTAATATGGGTATAGAGAATGATAGTGTAGTAGAAGGTATACTAGAAGAAGTGGATGAAACACTAAGAGTGAAAAGGTGAGGTGGGTTTTGTCTCTTAGAATGAGGATGATATGATGTATCCTAATACATGCAATCCATATCAGCTAGAAAATAAGATTATGTACTAACATAACCATAATCAACATCAATGATAAAGTATGTGGAAGCAAAGACACTAGGGCATGGTGTAGATAAAATCTACTTTTAAATGCACAAGCATCTTGGACATTATTAAAGGGATAGTAACCCTTGTATTTTTCCAAAGCATTATGAAAATCCATACATTACTCCAAGAATAAACCCTAAATGTACTAGGGGTTTTGATATCAAAATTCATAGCTATGGAATAAACAATCTAAACCTTAAGTTAAGGGTTCAAAAATGAAGGGTTCAAAAATGTATAAACCCTAAATTTATTTCAATAGATTAATTTCATAGATTTAATCAATAGTGATTACTCTATGTTAAAGGGTATATAATAATACTATTATTTATATATTTGCAATAGAAACTAGGTTATTTGTAAGTACGTAAAATTGATATAGTAATTATAACACAAGAAGGGTTATAAAGGTGACTTGGTTGTATCATTTAATTTTCAAACTATGACATTGTATAATCTAGGATATACGAAGAAATCTAAGTGAAACCAAATTGACCATTATTTGTAAAATTCATGCAAGGATAAGAGTTTATGATGGTCAAGACTAGATCCCACAAATCTACCTTTCCTACTATCTTAGACAGATAGCTTTTCAGTTCTAATTTTTGTAGGTTCCTTTTTTATCCCATATATCACATTTTTGTATGTTCAACTTCACTTGTAACACTAGATTTCACACATGTACCTACAAACAAACCTAGCTTCCTATAATAAATTCAAGCACTATTTAAACTTAAAAATAAAATATGTTAATTTTTTTAATTCAATCTAACCTCTATGGTCACCAAATTTATGAGTCATTGAGTATTGCACTAAATTTTATACTTAATTTAATTTATCCTAGTTCATTGTATGAATTAACATGCAATCTAGAACCCTTGACCTAAAATTTCCTTATGTTTCCACATTGATAGTGGGTTATGTTAATTTTCTACCATGAAACCATTAGGTTCATATTTAAAAACATATTTATGCCTCATAAGATATGATATGTAGTACAAAGGTTACACTCTTTATTTATTACATTTGATCCATAAACTGACCAATAATGTTTTTTCTTCCTTGACCACGAACCCTTATAGGAAATTAATTCTTTTTACCAAATTCACCTGAAATAAATCAACTTAAAAACAAATTCAATGCAAGAATAAGAACCAAACTACATAAGGATTTATAATGGATTTTTTTAGAATGCATATGCCTCTTGGTTTTCAAACTAGTTAAACCAATCCATTATAATGATTTGAATATAAGTACAAATAAAATCATATTATTCTAATGGAAGTTCAACCAAACACGGTGCTCCAATTGATTATATGAATCTAAAATGGTCTTGCAAATCTTAGTGCTCTGTCACATCTCCCGGCTGATTTGATTTGACAGAATCCGAATTGGTCTTGGAAAGCTCGGTGCTCTAACATAGCTCCCCAGTTTGACACCCCCTCATGACCTCTACTCTGTTGCACAGAAAAATAACCTCTATGCAGAGCCAAGTCTAATGTTTGTGGACAAAAACTATCCTCTTCTACTCTATTACTTATTTCTCTAGCCTCTATGTAGAGCTAATACTAAAACAATGTTTGGCATTAAAAATGATCCTCTTCCACTCTGTTATACGACAAGATAACCTCTACGTAAATCTAAGTTGATCTAGTGTCATCAACGAGATCAAAAATGATTATGACCCTCTTAGTGGCCTCCATGTAACTAACTTGGTAATACGCTTGATTTCAAAGAGTCGGTGATCTGGTATGAGTATATGATTCTTCGGTGCTTTGTCATGTCCCTCGGCTCCTTGGAATCTCCATGCTTCGCACTTGAGAATAATTAGGCTTCAAACTGTCCTTTATAATTTAGGCGAGTTAAAATAATAACTCTCGAATCTTTATAATGATACCTATTTAATATGACTTATAATATCATTGTGTATTAAAATAATAGGTCTTAAAATATTCTCCATCATGCCTATTTAATTAAATAGGTCTTCAATATTAAAATTCCTATAAAAAATAATATAGGGCTTATTCTCTCAAATATGGCTTTCTTAATTTCCTAAGGCCTCGACATTAATTCTTCTCCCTAATCCTTAAAATATTTTACAAGTGGGATAAGCTTTTCCTTTCAAATGAAGAGGGCAGGGATTTTATAGGCCTTGTCTCTATCACATATCGATTTTATATGGTTTATCACAATATCTATTGAAATCAACCAGGGTTCATTTTAAGAAGATCCCTCGAAAAATTAGTTTAGAAATTGTGGCGAATCTCAAAAATCAACTTTTGAATCATTGGTGAATTTCTGAAAAAATGTTTTGTGGCAAAGGTGATTTCACAAAGAGAAATTTTCCCTAGTTTCGCAAAGTAGGCTAGGTAGGTTAGCATGCAGGTTGGGTGGGAAGGTTGGTCGGGTGGGTTGGATAGCTAAGGGTTGGATGGGTAGGTTGGACAACTAAGGGTTGTACGGTTAGGTTAGACGGTTATGGGGTGGACGAGTGGGTTGGATGGTTAAGGGGTTGAACAAGTGGGTTGGATGGGTTGGTTGTATGGTGAAGGGTTGAATGGGTAAGGGATTGGACAAGTGGGTTAAGCGGTCTACGGGGTTGGATGACTAAGGGTTAAACGACCAAGGGTTGGACGGGAGGGTAGGATGGTTGAGGGTTAGAAGGTTAAGGGTTGGGTGGGTGGGTTAAATGGTTAGAAGGGTTAGATGGTTGAGGGTTTGGATAGCTAAGGGTTGGGCGGGTGGGTTGGATGATTAAGGAGTTGAACGGCTAAGGGTTGGATGGTGGGTTGGTTAGTTGAGGGGTTGGATGCCGATGGTTGGACGACTAAGTGTTAGATGGGTTTATTAATTATGGGTTGGGTAGCTACCTTGGCTAGCCAATACTTTTCAGCCACGTGTCCTTTGACCCATTCAAAACCCTATAAATACCCCTACAAGGTTCATTTCTTCACTTTTCTACGAAAATTTCCAATGCTCTGAGCTCTCCAATTTTCAAAGTTCTCCCAAATTTCAACAATGACAAGCACCACATCTACTCCTACACCCAAATTCCAATACAAAAACCTCATGTGCCCACATATTGTAGCCCTACTAAAAGAAAAAGATGCACAAAAGGATTGGCTCAAAAAATTAGAATTTACCGGGCTTGTGGACATGCCCCAATTCAATACTGATACTTCAGTGCTTGATTACCTTCTCGCCTCTTACAATGAGAATGATGGAAAAAAAAATTTCTCCTCATGCATCCGAGATGTCATCAAATTTCATTCACAATTGATCCCATAGACGTACATTGGTTAACTGGGTTACCATTCAAAAATAAGCCACCCGTTACTACAAAAGTTTGTCCTCACAGATGAAGACAAAGATTTTTTGGAGTCTCGTTATAGTGTGTAGGTTGATGGTAAGTTTATTATTTTCAAATTATTTTCTCTTAACATTTGTCCACCACCCAAGCCTCTAAATTTTTTTTTGTTATTGCAACTCCTCTTAATCATTCATCACGAGGCCTTCTTCTTCAAGGTATTACAAACCAATTCTTTCTTACAGTTGCATCACTTTTTTAGGACAAGGTTATATTATAGGGAAGATATGGAGACATCATGTATTGAGCAATTTAATGTTTATTATGGACACTATCGGTCAATAATTCAATTGGTGTACATATTTGTCCAACCGAATAAAAAAAGATGTCTCTTGTGCCCGCAATGCCAATCAATCTGATAAATCCAAGACTGTATTCTCTTGTTACAATTTTATTATTGCTTTCTATCAGGAAGTGTTCTACAAATTTCAGAAAGCTAAAATTCAACTACAATTAATGATAAAATTATTGGTCTCAGTCTTGAAGAACAACAAGTAATTGTTACTTTTACAGTTTTCTTGTTATAACGATTTCAAATTCAATATTTTTCAATAAAATAATATTTGTAAGATTTTATTTTACAAAGAATAATTATAGCTTTAAAAAACCATAAGGAGGCAATTACTGAGGTAAAACCCCTGTAGAGGTCTCTTATGATTCTGACATGGATTGAGTAGAATCAACACCAGTAAGAGCTCCTCATCAAAAGTGACCTAGGGGATTTCTATGTGCATCATGCCTACCATCAAATTTAACTATAGGTATGAATTTTTCTTTTGATATAATTAACTAATTCAAACAACTAATATAGATTATGTAGGTAGTACTATATTTTAATATTTCTACTATTCTTTTTACATTTATTGTATTCAGAAACTACTGAAATGGGTGATGATGATCAAACTCATTCTGATGCACAAGATCAAAATTTTACGCTTGCATCTCCAAACGTGCAAGGTAAATTGTAATATTTAATATTTAGCATGTTTTATTACGTTACTACTTTTTAGAATTTATAAGGCCTAATTGTATAATGGCTTCTAACAATTTGTTGTTTGCATCTTACAGGTAATATATCTTCTGAGAACATTCCACTTGCAAGGAGGCCACCAATACCACCAACACATACAATCCAAACAAAAAAATCTATAGGAAAGAATATAAGGTTTCTTGTAGAATCAGCTGGAACAGTTCATCCTACAACCACAAAATTTCCTGGAATCTCACTAGGTGGTGTTTTAAGTGTAATGACCTCACATATTTTCAACAACATCGCCCTTGACAAGGAGTATTTGGGCTTTGATACTGGCGATGTTGACAAGGGAAACTATTTTGACACCCATGATATGATTCAATCTACTCCGCCTCAACCACAACAACAAAAAAATGTGCATGAAGTACAAGACAGTGACTCTCCTCCTCCTCCAAGAAACTCTCCACAAATAGATGATGAAAAGACACATTTTATATTAGAAAATATGATATCAGATAGTATGGGGAAAAAAATTCAAGAGTTTGTAATGTCGATGTGGATTTGGTGTGGTCTTGGGAGAGGAGAGATAAAATTTTGAATAAAAGAAATAAATACAAGATACCATAATCACGCTCAAAGGAATTCATTGTTCATTGTGTAGAGAGCCAACCGGAAAGGCAAGATGTTTTGCTAAACAAATCTCAGTCAGGGACAATTTCCTATACTAATAATTACAATGATGAAATTATAGACATAATGTTAAACAAGTTGGAGAATCTGAATGCTGAAGCACATGCTTACTACAACAAATGGGCTAAAGACAAGACAAATGTTTTAATAGCAAATGCTGAAAAAGAAAAAGTTGTGGTGAGTGGGCTTTATGTTTTACATGCAAAATCCTAATATTATAAGCACTGCAATATATATTTTTAACTTATCTAATAGACTAAAATTTTATATTTCGTTTTGCAGGAAAAATATGAAAAATTAAAGAAAGAAGTAGTTGTATTTGAAGCACATTTAAAGAATGCCCACAAAATCCTGAATTCATTTGTATAGTTGAAGGAAAAAATCATAGTAATAAATAAATAAAATAATACATTGAGAAGGATAATCAAGGAGCATAAGATGGATCCAAAATTCTTACTGAAGGAAAAGACAGACATAGATGCAACACTTTTGTCAGCAGGAGACGTAGTGAGGGAGGAACAAAATATTCTTAAAAATATCAATACCGTAGCACGAGATTTACAGGCATCAAGAGTTATATCAGATAGCTCTTTATAGACACAGTAGATTCCTCCACCTCTAACACAAGAAAAATATCAAGCTTCTCTTGCTACATAATAAATTCAATATGTTAGTGAAGTTCACCATGTGACAAGTGTGTTGTCTGACCGACATTGGCGTAGGAATTAACGAGATAGTGGTCGCCCAATTTTTTTTTTTTTTTATTCTCGTGAGGAAGATGTAAGGACAACTATGATTCAGAATCATAGGTAGAAAAGAGGATGACCTCGTAATGTGTCCTTATATGATAGAACTTTTCTAGAAGCTTTGAAATGTATTGACAACCCCCTTTTTGTAATTGTATTGGCTAACAATGCTTTATGAATTTGTACTTTTCTTCATAAAGTAATCCACCACATGAGAGAATGATTTCAAGAGTACTTTGGGAATTATAATTATAACTATATAATGTTATTCGATCTCTACATAATACAAATTATGTTTCAGTATCTTTGTTTACGTAAATGTTACTTAAATTTACTTGATTTTGTTTATTTAAAATATTTATGTTTATGATTTCTTGTAGGTGTAAAATAAATAAATTAACAAATATTAATTTCAAATATTTCCTTATTTCTATTTAAAAACCAAATATAAAAACAAATATATAATATTACATTTATTGAAACTTGTAAGCTCTATATGAAATACATCAATATTTATAATTTATTACATTAAATTATTGTAATGAAATCTATGTGAATTGAAACAGTCCTAGATCAACACTTTCATTTGTGTCTTGGAAATCAACTATAGCATGATCTGTGGATGTGTCTCCATCCCCTAGGTTAGGAAGAATATTACTAACTCCTCTTCTTTATACTAGTGAATTCCATAATGTGAGTGCTCTATCATAAGGGAAAGAATCCACTGAGTAATGTGATACATACAACCTCATATAGCTTTCTAGATTCCTATCCAATCTATTTCAAACTTTTGACTTTAAAAAGGATAGTGCCCTGAAAACCCTCTCATCTTTCACGTGAACCTAGAATCATACTTTGAAAGATTTCATCCAAGTTAATATACTCACTCAAATATTCACTTAGAATACTACTGGAACAAATATCCTTCCAAATCCTTTTGATGGCACCATAATCATGTGGGTTTTGTAGAAGTTGAACTTTTCGTATCATAGTATTAGAAAAATCCATTGACTAGGAACTAAGTATTTTTATTTGTAAAATACCTTCTACAGAAACTTCGTTTATCTCTTCAGTCTTAGAGAAATGGTCAGTTAGATCACTCATGTTTTTGACAAATAAAGGAATGATAGATGTATAAGGTTTGTCACTAGATGAATTCCAAAACTGCAGATTTACAACTCTCATTACTTCAAGTATTTTATCATTTTTGAATCTTTCTCGGATCTCTTTAGATAACAATTCAAAGATCTTTCTCAAATTATTCATGGTTTCCATTAATACTACATCATATAAATTTTTGTTACTCTTACTTCTAATTTCGAGACAACCATATCAACTCTTTTTTGGAACGTATGAAGTGGAATCTCTTTTCTATGTGTTTTTATACACATATGATCATGTATATTATATTTTAAGAAGCACCTGAGATTTTTCAAATTTGTCAATGCATTCCAGTTTTCAAAAGCATCACCCTGAAAACTCCCATCAGAAATATATAAACTTTTGAGACTCTAGCACACACATCTTCTAAGTCTTATGAAGTCTTTTATGTAGAAAGAACGATCTTGTGCATGCTTCATTAAGATATTAATCTCCCTCAACATGGGAAAAATACCACAAAGTGTGAGTAAATTTTCTATGTTTGTTAGATGACATAATAGATCTTTAGATTTATCTACATCCCTATGGTATTTATACATAAATATTGTCAATGAAGGATATTCATCAAATATTCTATAGCAGAGTTCATACATAGATATCCATCTGGTATCTACATCTTTGAGAAGCTTTTTTCCCTCTGTCAGTCCAATTGCAAATTTTTGAAATTCCAAAAATCTCTTTGGACTGCTAGAATAATAAGCATGCAACTCACGTATCAATTCCTCCACTCTAGCTACATTTTCAAATGTGCTCACAATTTTGTAAGCCAGATTCATTTTGTGAGCCATACAATGGACAACAACCATATACAAAGCAACAGTTGTCGAAGTCTAACGTAGAGACCATTTTTGGCTCCCTGCATTACAACTACACCATTGGTTCTGACACAAAATAATTTTTTTACAATGGAAAAGTCATCCATTCTAGAGACATCCTTCAGATTTGAGACCACCAATTTATAAATATTTTCAAAATTGCAATTCTCAGTCATTTTATGAATTTCTAAGATGTGTGGAGTTCTTATTTCATTAGAAAATGTGTAAACATGAATACAAATCCATGAAGTATTATCAACTGCAGTAACCTCATCTATTGAAAGGGAAATATACTTAGCCTTTTGAACACATAGTTTCAGATCCTCCTTTTCTACTAGAGATAGACATTTTGCAATTTCCCATTGCTGGTATCTAACCAATGAGATCGATGAAAATTCTATAGACTAATAACCTGATAAAGAATTTTATTTTCTCCAAAATGTGACATAAGTATTCCCCTTGTCAATATATGGAATACGGTAGCAAACTGAATACTTTTTGCATGCATTTCCGCCTCCATAGCTTTGCTCAATCTTGCTATTATGGTCCCACCTTTTTCATTCACATATTTCATATGTTTTTGTTCCTTTTCATATTATTTTGTGTATTTGACTTGTAGACACTCTTTTCCATCTTTTCATTTATGTGTTCTAACTATGATGCTATTCTTTTCCGGGAAATGTATATTTTCCCATAATTATTTTCAATTGTGTCTAGTTTGAGTTGCATCGTATGATCCTTCCCTTGTTTGAACCACATATTTTACATCGATATTTTTTTGAATAACATTAATACCAATTTTTAGTGTACATAGGTTCAATAAACTGATATTTTGCAGCCCATTCAAACTAGAATTTCCTTCCAATTGTCCAGTTTGTCCTCTTTCTTTTGACATATTTTTTTCTTCTTGGGGCTCAAATTTCGCATCGGGCTCTCGGTAGGAGTATCTTGATTATCATGTCTCCTTTTTCTCAAAATAGACCTTGGAGTAGAAGCTTCCTCTGCTAGTGTATCATGAGAATTTAATGAATTTTATTGTACTTCTATGTCATCAAGGGACATAATGTTTTCCTCAACATATAATGGATCATCGATATCTTTAAATTGATTATTTTGTGAAGGAATTTCTGAAACGTCTGCATATAATTATGTAAAATTGTTACAAATATAGTATTAATTTTATTTATAGTTAAATTTTTACACAATACAAAGAGTTCCAAGAGAAGTATGAAAAACATAATTATTAAATAATGTAAGATTAAATAACCTGTAAATAACACATGCCACATAATGATATTTTCAGCTGATGAAGAAACCCCCTTCATTTTTTGTGATTTTCCAAAATAACCAAGTACAATATTTGCACCCTTTTTTGAACTAGCTGAATTAGTAACCTTCTTACCCTGATTTCTAGTATCCATGACTTCTTAGGGACAACTCTTATGTTTGAAGGCTCTGAGATTGGATAGTTTAGGGTTAGATGGTAGTGGTTAGATAGTAAAGGGTTGGATGGAAAAGGATTGGATGGCTCTGTGGTTAGACAACAAAGGTTTGGATGACTGAGGGGTTGGAATGCTCATGACTGAGAGGTTGGACGATTGAGGGGTTAGACGGTTGAGGGTTGGATGGCTGATGGGTTGGATGGATGAGGGGTTGGATGGCTCATCCGTCCAAACCATTGTTGGATGGCTAAGGGTTGGATGACTAAGGGGTTAGATGACTCATTATTGGATGGCTAAGGGTTGGATGACTAAGGGGTTGGATGACTCGGGGTTGGATGGCTCAGGGTTGGATAACTCAGGGTTAGATGGCTAATGGGTTGGATGAGTTAGGGGTCGGATGGTCAAGGGTTGGACAACTCAGGGTTGGACGGCTCAGGGTTGGATGGCTCGGGGTTGTATGGCTTAGGGTTGGAAAGCTCGAGCTAGATGGTTAGGAGGTTTCTTATGTTTACTTCGGTGAATATGTGCATGAAATGATTCGAAATGGTGGTGAATTACATTCATAAGATCTTATATATGTGTAAAATCTAGGTGAAATGAATAGTATAAGGGACATGTCGGTCAATTTTTTTGGAAAATAAGTCGAATACCAATTACAAAATATTTGTTAATTTGAATTTCCATAATCCTTGATTTTCGTGAGATTATGAAAATTTGCCACTAAAATTTCCCTACAACCAACTTGGTTGGCTGAGTTCATTAAAGTGTTGAGATTGATGAAGGTAGGTTCAAGGGCTCAAACTATTGGCGCTACTATTTTTTCCAACCATTACACTACGGAAACCATCTAACCATTATTTAATTTGCCTCCCATTACACCACGTGGGTGTCTCATCCTACTTCCCTCGATCACAACATCACATATGACCCATCCGACCTCTATTGTTGACTTTGCACCCATCCACATCAACTTCGGTTTCGTGTTGCCTCCCACCGCATCGGGTTGTTGGTTTGGTGTGGGAGGTATATCCCACTTTGATCGAGATGTGATAAGATAAGATTTTTATAGGATTTGACATCCCTATTAACATGTGGTTACGGTGATGTATCCCATGCATTTTTCTCACCAACTTGTCTTGGCTAGGATATGTGGACTCACCAAGTCAGTGGTATGGTTGGCTCACCCAAGGGGTTTAGTTCATTGATTTGGTGGTCATGAATTGGTGCGCAATGTCGACTAATGGTGGTGAGGCCATGTGGTGGCTTGAGGAACCACCATGTGGAATTTTTTAAAATCATTTTGGAGAAAATGATGATTAACCCATTTATAAATGATCGTCGAAGACTAGAGTCACAAACCCAATTTTCACATTCGCCTAATTTAATTTTTTCCACGTGTCACTACCTGATTGGCGATTAACACGCGCCAATTCCAAACTATGACCATTAGAAACCTTTTCGCATGGGTTCTATTTTCAAAGTTCCTTATTTCATCGGAAATAGTTTGGAATGATTTTCCATCTTTGTAGAGATTCCGCAAGGTTTTGGGAGCTTCTATCCACTGAATTGACCTCTAGACTACACCTCCCCAATAAAGAGGATTTTTGTCCCAAAAATATTATTTTCTATACTCCTAAATCTAGAACCTGTCTTTGTTGGTGAAGATATTTCCATAATCGACATGCTAGCCTTCGAACTACTCCTCTACTCGAGATAATTGGTTCGATCTCTAGGACCTATGGCACTTGGGCTCACTACCTTCTATTGTGACACTCGATGCCAAATCGGGATATATATCTTCATTGGGTCTTTAAGTACTTCATATATAGATTTGATTACCAATGTTGTAATTAAACCGTAGGAATGATAAACCTTTGACAAATATTTACGTACTTGGTGGCTCTAGTCTTGTGTCTTCTCTTTAAGACGAGGTATATTTTCCCTTTTCTTTGTTGGTCTTAACCCTCTTGACATGTTTCATTTTAATCCCACACTAGATCACACAATGGCTATTAGATCCACAATAAGCACATGGATATGTCCACAATAGCTTTGGGGTTATTATGGGCTCCTTGTTGTAGTCAAAGAAGACACGATCATACCTCTTCAGGCTGTTAAATTTTTCTTTTCTCTTGTTATTCTTCTTCGAGAGTCTGGTATGTTCTTTGCTATAGGTTTCTTTAGGAGGAATGGTGGCTTAGGATCTATGCTCACTACTATCTCAGAGCTTTATCTTGCCTTATATTTTCCACTATTATATCCTATACCCGTATATTGAGGTCTTTCCTCCACCTAGATAGGGTTAGTTATACCTTGGCTATTCACACCAAGGCCTTTTCCTTCATATCCCATTTTAAAAGCAATTTTGATCCTATACCTCTAGTGTACTTTTTGAATTCACCAAAAGTAGGATTTACATTTTCATGGGAAGGAAATTTCAATGAATCACTTACAGTGTTATTGGTGGGCGTACCTTTCTTTTCCCACACTTCACCATCTTGCAATGTTGCTAGGATTACTTCCTTAGCTTGCATTTCACGTTGTAACTCGTGATCACTCCTCCAAGGAATTATGCCCAATTCTTAAACTTTTCTTGCAACTCTTGCTTCTCTGATGTCACGAGCTATAGAAATTTCCTCAACTAATATATTTTTCGTTTCCCAAGTGTGGTTGTAGTAGGTTGAATGCTACTAGTCTTTTCCAATGTCTTTTTATGTTCCACCATTTGACATTGGAACCACCTTGGTGCTCGGTTTGGGAAAAAATACCAACATTTTTCCTTATCATGCCCAATCATAGAGCAATGTGCACATACTTGAGGACCATCCCATTCTTCTTAGGTCCCTTGGTGAAGATGCTCTTCTTATAACACATATTGTAGGAGTTCTATGCTTTGTCTCAGTTCAAAAATATGACGTGCTTGATCTTGTCAATGTAGATTCATCATGTGTAACATAATACCCAATATCATGAGTATAACGAGCCATAGTATGAACTGGTACAAGTCCATCTCACTACAACTACAAGGGATAACCCAGTTCTTGATATCAAAATTACATCATAGATAACAAGATTACATGTGATATCTCACTCTAATACCAAACATGATCTATAAACCATCCAATATTTGTTTTCTTCCCTGACCATGGAACCTTATAGGAAATTAATTCTTTTACCTGAATTCACCACAAAAAATTCAACTTTAAAAGAAATGCAATGTAAGAATAAGAACCACACTGCACAAGGGTTGATAGCAGATTTTTGTAGAATTCCTACATCTTCAAGTTCACAAACTAGATGAACCAGTCCATTATAATGATCTCGAATATAAGTATAAATAAACTCATATTACTATAATGGATGTTCAATGAACCTAGAGTGTTAGTTGATTCTCTCGAATTTGAATTGGTCTTGGAAATCTTGGTGCTTTAACACATCTCCCTATCTCGAGTTAATTTGAAAGAATTTGAATTGGTCTTGGAAATATCAATGCTCCATCACATCTCCCTAGTTTGACACCTCTTGATGACCTCCACTCCATTGTGCAATAAACTAACCACTATGCAGAGATAAGTCTAGTGTCTCTACACAATGAAGATCCTCTTCCACTCGGTTGCATGGCCCTCCAGCCTCTATGTAGAGCTAAGACCGACTTGATGTCCGGTGTTGATGATGATACCCCTCCACTTTGTTACATGGAAAGATAACCTCTACGGAGATATAAGTTGATCCAATGTTGTCAACGATTTCAACAATGATTATGACCATGTTCCATGGCCTCTAAGCAACTAACTTGGTGATATGCCCAATGTCAAAGAGTCGAGATCTAGTGTGATTATATGAATCTCTGGTGCTTCGTCACGTCCCTCAGATCCATGGCATCTCCAGGATTCTACATGAGAATAGGGTAAGTGCAGGAAGTTGATGGACAAATATAGGGTCATCCGTGGACATCATATTGCAAATAACAACATAATATCAACTTGTACGGATTATTAGAAATACATACACTCAAAATTAGACAAAATTATATTAATATGAATCATAGAATCCGGAATCTAGTTTCTAAAATACTATTTTTTGTAAAAAATGGACAAGATTAGCTATATTAAACACTCAAAATTCAATGACTTGGTATTTTTTTTTTTAAATCTTTGATAAGATTATAGTCCGTTTGCCCACAATTTGGATGACCAAAAATTGATATATATTTTTTTCCTTTGGTGAGAAGTTATATGCCACTATCTATCTTGGGATGGATTTTATTTTGTATTTTTTTGAGTACTATTTTACTTTTTGATTTATTCCGTGAAAGTGGTATGAAAACATAAAGAAAACAGAGCACTTTCCGTTTGCCCGCCATAACTTCATTAAAAATATTGAAATCAAATAATTTTTTTTTGAACATGTATATAATTTCACCACGGTTGGGATGGTATAAGTTTTATCACATTCTGATAAGTGAAACAAATTTTGTAGTCTTAAACGTAGACATAAAAATTCACAGGAAAAAGTGTCTTAAAGACCTACTATTAGTAAAAAATTATAAAATGATATTTATCCTCTTCTATTCACTTTAAAATCAGTATTTCTACAAAGCTAATAGTCTCCCCTATGCAATGGTACCATTTTTATGACATAGTTTTTACTTTTCGGCATGGTTCAAGTCCGCGGAAGACTAAATTTGATGTTTTGTTGTTTTTAATGTAAAATTCAGGATTTGATGTCCACTTAATTGTCCCCCAGCTTGGTGCACTTACCCAATAATCAGGCTTCAAATTGGCCTTTACAATGTTGGCAAGATAAAATAATAACTCTTGAATCTTAACAATATTACCTATATAATAGGAATTAAAATATCGATTGCCTATTTAAATAATAGCTCTTAAAATATTATCCATCATGCCTATTTAATTAAATGGGTCTTCAATGTTAAAATACTTATAAAAAATAATATAGGACTTATTCTCTCAAATATGACCTTCTTAATTTCCCAAGGCCTCCAAACTAATTCTTCTCCCTAATCCTTTAAATAATTTACAAATGGGAGAAGATTTTCCTTTCAAATGAAGAGGGGGGATTTTATAGGCCTTGGCTTGGTCACATATTGAGTTTATAAGGATTATCTCCATACTTATTACCAACCAACTCGGTTGGGGCACCGAGCTTAGTGGAGGTGGGTTCGGGGTTCAAATTGTCGACCCCACTTTTTTTTTTACCATTGTATTGTGTAAACCATTGACTCGATGTCAAATTCACTGCCCTTTGTGCAATGATGGTGTGTATCCTACTTCCATTGATTGCCTTTGCATCACTGCAAACTGTTGATCTCTCGCTATCGACCTCGCACCCATACACATCAACTATGGTCTCTAAGTTTCCTCTGCTACGTCGGGTTGTTGGTTTGGTGTGGGAGGTATATCCCACATTGATCGAGATGTGATAAGATAATCCATTTATAGGCTTCGACCTCCCTATTAACATGTGGCTACGACCATGTATCCCATGCATTTTATTTTCTCGAGTTGTCTCATCCAGCTATGTGGACTCAAAATTCGGTGGTATGGGTTTAACTCACCAAGTTAGTGGTCATGACTCTATGCAATGTTGACTAATGGTGGTAGGCCATGTGGTGTCCGAGGACCCACCACATGAATTTTTTTAAATTAGTTTTTCAAAAATGATGATTAACCCATTTGTAAATGAGTGTTAAAGACAGAGTCAAAAACCCAATTTTCACATTCACCCAATTTCACTTTTGCCATGTGTCGCCGCCTAATTGGCCAGTTGACCTTTTGAGTTCAAACTTTGACCAGCAGAAATTTTGTCGTATGATATTCATTTTTAGTGTTCCTTATACTATTAGAAAGCTCTTGGTATGATATTTTGTCTTGTAGTAATCTCAAGAGGTTTTAGGAACTTTTTCTATTGAATTGACCTTTGGATCAACCTTAGTATTTCATACATAGTTGGGTGTTTTATAGATGGTAAATAATTAAGATGAAATTATATATATGTGTCTATTACTTTGAAATTTAAAGCTTAATGGTGTAAAAAGACAGCCATAAACAAAAAATGTGAAAGAGAAAATAATGATCAAAAGACCCAATGGGTAAAAAGGAAATAAAACATAAAAAGAGTCGGGTCGTACTATGGTCTAGACCAATTTGTATGGTCTTGGACCAAGTCTAGAAATATTTGAATAAACAATAAAACAAGAAAGATATCTCTATGACATGAGATGGAAATATAAGAAAAAATCCATAAAGAAAATTAAAATATAATTCAAGCGATATAAAAGTGAAACAACAAAGGCTTATGCCACTAAGACATAATTATATTTTTCAACATCCGCATATATAAAGTTTTTCAAAAATATGATGTAATAATGATTTTGTGCAAATTTTAGTGTCTACGGTATTTAACTGAATATTATTTGGATATGAATGTTTGTTATTTTCATTATAATATGATATTATTTCATTAAATTAAATTATGTAATATATTAATTAGATAAACCCTAGTTTTATTATTTGCACCTTAGAATTTATTTTTAAAAGATATAATTCTTATGTTGACTAGTCTATAACTTCTTTATTATTATCCTTTATTTTAACTAGTTGTATCATTTCTAGCTCTTCCTTTTTGGTTGCAATAGTGGAGTCTTTTGGAAAATGTGCTCAGTAGATAAGAAAAATCTATCTATTTGCTTTAGTACTTTGACATCTTAACCATTTCACATGTTGTCTCTCACATTTTATATGCTTGTAGTAAACTCAATAACCCTCTTCATGTTTTCTATATACCTATACACCTTTTTAATATATCCTTCTATCAAATCTCCTTGTTACATCCATGATCTATTTTTTAAAACACATACAATGTAAATATCACTTGGAAACAAATCTCACCATTTCCATAGTTAACTCATGTGGATTGCAAATCATCACTCCATCATTAGAAACCTATCAATCAACAATATCATTATCTTTTCCTTTTATACGTATCAAGCTTTTTATTAGGAGTTAAAACCCAAGTTCCTCTCAAGTATTGCACCATAATGTTCCCCATTTATTATTGTGCAAGTTCCTTATTATTTTAATACCTCACAATTATCATAGATTTAATTGATGAATATAACTCATATCCATAACTTTTATCCAGTATATTTTCTTCCTTTAGGGTCTTTTCTCCTTCCACCTACATACTTTCACTATTATATTTTTAATTTATTTATATGTTGTCTTTATTTTTCTTAACATAGTAATATTATGACCATCTCTACCACATTGTTCATAATTCTTAGCTAAAATATTAGTAAAAGAATTTTTATATTCATTCTTAAATCTAAAATATCTATGGTGTGATGTCTTGTAATTGTCTTTTAATGAGAACATTATGATTTCATATTATTTCTAAATTAAATAAAACAAATCTATTTAGATTTGGAAGTATGTTTAAAATATAAAGAATTGATAATATCATATTCACCTTTACAAAGACCACATTCATTGTAACCGTTGATTTAAATAAATTTTTAAAACTGGGATTAGAAAGTGATTCTACATAAATAAAAATGCATTACTCGAAGGATAAGAAATATCACTTTCACATCAATTTTAGAGACACATTTTCAAAATATACAAATTGGCTATCAAGAGTGTCAACTAAATTATAGAGCTTTCCTAATTTCTCATTATATTAGTTTTGTAATACATTAATAGTCATTCTTAACATTAAACTTAACACTTAAGAGAACAAATATCATTAGATTTATTTTTAAAATTATCATTACTAAAAATAATTTAATATATATATATATATATATATATATATATATATATAAAAGAAAACAAATAATTAAATAATGATGATTTTAATATTGAGAACATAAAAAATTAAAATCTAATTAAAACATATGCAATCATTTTTTTATGTTTTTCATTACATTAACTAGAGTTATAATTTTATATTAGTGCATATCATATGATATAATCAAGCACGAGTTAAGGAAATAGTTGGCTATGGAAAAAAATTCCAAGATGACATATCATTTGGAAAGAGTTTTGATAAAAGTATACATATTCAATAATCTACATGTCTAGATAGCAAGTGGATTTCATGTTTTTGATGTATTTAGAATAATAATAATATTTTTCACTAGAAAAAATATCTATCACCAAAATAATTATGATTTGGAATAAGGTTCATTAGAGATGCATTTAAAACCACTACATTCTTATATTTAATGCATTCTCTTGCAAAACCTAGAGGTCATACCCCCACAATCATAAGAGGGATTTATTTATATATTTTTCCTTTTAAAGTAATTCACTTACATTTGTTGTCATGCTAAATGTATAGGATGTAAAATTGAAATTTTTGGTTGTGACAACATGGCCCCACTTGAAAATTTCCTCTTGTTCATTATAAACCCTTCATCTAGTCATTTTTTCCACAATTTCATCCTCATTATGGATAAGAGGAATGTGCTAACTTGATTTTAAATTTTGTTTCATGTGTAGTGAATTATACCTAAGTTGATTTAAGAAGCTACCGAGATCTAAAGTCGAGAAACTATCCCCATAGGTATAAAAGGGATTTTTGGCCATTTTGCAACAGACGAATATCCTTTAAGAGGTGATTGCAAGGGGAAAAAAATTATAAATTTTGAAGAGTATTTTTAATGTATCTAAGTTATTTTTAGGAAATTATATAGATCCATGTGGTGTCGAGAATCAAACAAATGAAATGGGGTCATTATTAGTGTAGGGAATGTCATACTCCAACGAAGAAAGATGAATTGTCTTAAAGATTCTTGGAGTTCGAGATTATTTGGGAGCTAAAAATAATAAATTGAAATATATTGGAATTATCCATATGATGAACACATCAATTTCTTCCCAAGACTTAAAAATCCTCTGTGAATATCCAAACACTGCAATTGCCCCTTCTAGCAAAAAGAGGAGCATGCTATGAAAATTAATTTTCAAGATGAAATGGATTTTGAATATGGTTGGGATGATATAAAAAGGTTATTTTGAGTCAAAATGATATAAGTTTTGACCACAAAAATCAATTCCATACTTCTGGGGTAGAACAAACACTTCCGATGTTCTAAAATTAGTTTGGCAGGGGACATTAACAAAAGGAAATAGACTTGAGCGCACTATTGAATAGTGTGTCAATTTCACTTTGTCCTAGTGTGCAAGGGGAAATGAGGGAAAAATAAATTCACTCCCTTATGCAAGTGTAAATTTCATCACTTAAAACACCACAACATGTGTGTTAGGAAAGTGCACTTTTGAAGCTTATTTTTCCCTTAGACTTTGTCCTAAGGTAAATATAGAAACCCAAATTACGGTCACAACACTCTAATCCCCTTTTAATTAATATACCCCCTTTCACACATTTTAATTAATCTAATTATCAATAATAGGTTAATTACCGCATCACCCTCCACCTCACCTTGGACCCATTCCAAGAGCATTTACCTAACTGAGAATAGGTCATCACTCCTTGCATTGAGTCATCACTTCACTTAACTAACTAAGACTCTTTCAAAACATAATATTTATTGTTAACCACTTATCCCATCAAATCCCCACATGTTTAAATGTAAACCAAGACTTCCATCCCATAATCAAACCGTAACACATGCCAAAAAGGGAAGAAATAAGATATTTTAAGTAAATTGGACTGTTTCTCCCTAACTGAAATTTGGTTATTCCTCAGTCGGTGTCAGTTAAGGAACCGACATCAGCTTTTTTTTTTAAATAAGGATTTATAACTCTTTCCTCGGCTTCTTATTTTAATTAGATTTTGGATTTCATTTGGATTCTTGCATTTGACCGAGCATCGACGATCGAACATAACACTAGAGCATCCAAGTTATTCACCAGTAACCAACCTCTTCCTCCACATCCTCAAACCATTCACAGGGAAGCACATAGGCTTTATTTCCACAACAATGGATCTAGACCCATTTCTCCTACGAATTCCCACCAACCACCACATCTACCAATCTTCGGGTCTTGGATAAGTATCTTAACCAACTTTTTAGTTCTTAACTTTGGTTTTAGATCTCTTATTATCTTATGTTATATTGCTTCCCTCTCATGTGGATACCATCCATCACCCATCTACGATACCCTACCATTTTGAACCTCTCCGCCTTTCCAATCACCCCTCTCACCCTTGAAAAGTCTTCAACCAAATCATAACACCCAATATAAGCCCTTTCAACACTTTGTGTAATCACATAGAGTCTAGAATCAACCCCTTTTCACCTTTGGCACCCATTTTCCCCTACCAAGATTGGTTAGCCAACCGATATCAGCTAAAACTAGTGACCGACATTGGTCTCTATGTCTGACATTCTCCCTTAGACCAACAAGCTAATTTACCTACCCAAAACCTCTCAAAACCTCCCACAACCTCACCCAGACCTCCATAACACCCTCTTTTACACCTACAAACCTTAACAACCCACCACCTACTTTAAATTTAATCTTATATTCACTATTTAGATTAGATTTAATTTACTATGCTTGTGTGAGATACCTAAATTATACAACTACAATAGGACTCTCTATTTCATGTTCTTATCAACATTTAATTTGTTTTAAATGTGGATTGACAAATGCCTTCAGAATCACCCTACTTCCTAGATCTAGCATTCGTAAGCCAATCAACCAACCGATTCTTTCAATTCTATCTTGTGGTCTTGTGTTCTTTTTCGGTAGTCCTTCCTAGACAAAAAGGAGTTCTCTCAATCATCCTAGTCTTCAATGATGTGCAACCTCTTCATGACCTCCAGGTATTCCTCACATACCCAACCTAAAATGCTTTACTTATACGTACACTTATTATTAGTGAAATTTTTGGCACACTCGGTGGGGCCCTCATTACTTGTGGGTTCTTTTATCCATACATGATTGAATTTTTTTGGTTTCCTTTCGAATATTCACTAAATATCTCTTTTGGTAATATTCTCTTTCTTCTATTTTCTCTAAAAGACACCTTTCCTTTAGTGTAAATTAAAATAAACCCTTCTTTATTTCCTCTTGCTTGCATTAGTGAAATACATACTCTCTTCCTATTCATTATTTCTCTCATCCAACTTCATTTTTTGATTTGGGCTTAAAACTATTACATTGCATCCTTGTATTCTTGCATTTAGCTCACATAGTCTAAATAACAATCCAATATAATGGAGGTCATGACCGGTTGATGATTGGGTAATTAAGCATAGTTCACTATTGCACACACTTCTTTTCCAAATCACTCAAACAAACAAAAACTTCTTAAACATTCCCCAAATCCCAGGAAGAAGCTATCAAGGATTTAAAAAATCGTTGAAAGTGGGCCCCAATCGGTGTTTTGGCTGGATTTTTATATTAGAGCTTGGACCTCACGTACTGAAAGGTATAGCGAAGACTCCCTTGTGAAAACAATCCTGAAACCACCCATAACTAGATTTTAGGTACCTTGTATCCATTACTTTCTATATATTCACAGTTGGTCTTAAGGCTTAAGCCATTACAACACTAAAATATGATTCCTAGGATAACGTGTTTCTTAGTTTTTACTTGTGGATTTTTGAATTTCTTTCTTGTCTTCTGCTATTTGAGGTGTGAGTTCGTACTTCATAAATTTTCTTTATTTTTCACACTTATTCATCAAAACCAGTTAATTATGAGTGTGTTAGATTAGATTTGTTACACACATCCTCTTTCTTGGCTTATTTTGACCAAATCTAACTCAGAAATTTCAAATTTCTTCATTTTCACTGATAGATGGCATCGACTCAACAACTGATATTGGTCCTTTCATCCAAATGGCACCGATTCACTAACCAGTATTGGTCTCTGTGTTTTTGAATTTCTGTCAAAAATAACAACCTATTTTCACCTACCAAATTCTTTCAAATTTATTTTTGAGTTCTGTCACTTTCACAGAGCCCAGAATACCTATTTTTCATCCTCCCGTATGGTTTATACTTACCAACAGGTGTGAGATCTTGATTTTCATGTGATTTGTATACCATTACCTATGAACCCCTTACCACCTTCTATTTCTTCACCAATGGATCCTAATGCACATGTGATCATACTAGAGGGTGATGAGGAATTCACTAGATTACTTGATCATAACACCAAGGCCTTGAACAATATCTTTCCAATTCTTCCACATGTGACTCATCAGGTCAAGCTCTTTATGGACTTCCTACTTCCATGCCCCCTATTTCTACCACCTTTTCCATATCAAAAAATGCTAATGTAGCTACCTTGACTACTATAGTGTTGAAGAACCCCATTTCACAAAACCTATTTCACAAGTGGCCTCTACACCTTCAAGATTTGTCGTCCCTTGACATATTCCATACACTTATCCACATCCTCATTTATAGGGGTCCCTTCGTCATCACTACCTTATGTACCTATCCCTACACAACCACCCATTTCATCGACTTCTTCTACCCCCTTTCGAGTTTGGTGGTTTCTATTCCCCAAACTCTTCCACCCATCGCTATGAGGATATTTTCACAAGCTCCTCCCACCTACACCTTACCTCAAACACAACCTATCACCTCCACTTCATACTCAGGGTATTTTCCCTCCTCTTCTACCACTTCTTACATACATATGCCTCAATTCATGTACTTAGCACCACCACATACTTGTATGCTTTAAACAACCCACTCATCTTATCAGGCCCCTTATACCTTAGGGGGCATCCCTCAATCAAATCCCACCATGGATCTCATCAAAATGATGATGGAAAAAATGTAGACACTCGAGGCCTCCATTTCCAGATCTTGTAATGTCCTAACCTATGATGAGATTTACAATGAACCCATTCACCCTTCCATACCTATTCATCCCTATCTTGCATAATGGGAGTTACCCAAATTCAACTATTTTAATAGTAAGGAGGACCCCAACAGCACTTACATTCATTCAAACACACTTGTTATTTGATAGGTCACAACGGTGCCTTAATCCTTAGAACATTTACCATTTCCTTATCGGGACCCACTTTAGACCTGCATACAGTGATTTTCCTAGGAACTCGGTCTTTTCCTTCAACTAATTGGCCCAGAACATCATTGATCACTTCTCAATAGACTTATACTCTACCAATATGACGATGAGTCTATCGTTGATTTCGTCACACATTGGAGGGGCATAATCAATCAACTCTCCTTTTCTCTACCACAGTCTCAATTTATAGAGTTGTTTACTAGGGCATGTTTAGACACATTTCCCCAACTATTCAAGTTCAAACATTTTGTATGTTTGATGAGGATTTCACTATGGCTAGGAAGCTTGAAATCCACACCCTTGAAGAAGAGAAACTTAAATTACGTAACAAGAATGCTGCCTTCAAATCCAATGAATCTTCTTCCAAACCACCTAACAACTATTCCAAGTCCAAAGGATATGCCAACGTGGTGGTTCTAAAATCTGGCCCTTCTCATCCATCTAATCAACCCAAACCTCCTTCCAATCTCTCGCTTGTTCAAAATTTTCAATACAAATATGAACAGAGGAGTTACACTCCCATCAGAGAGCCCTATTCTTCTGTGTTGGAAAACTATTGAAATCAGGAGCCATTACTTTTTCTCCTATCAAACCACATACTAGTTTTTATCCTTCTTGCCCCACACCATCTTGGTATAAAGAGAATAATTTTTGTAATTACCACCGCGTGAGAGGCCATAGTGATGGAAATTGCAAAACATTCAAAAACATTATCCAAGGGATGTTAGATAATGGTGATCTCATCCTCAAAAATCCTAATGCACTCACTAATGAAAACTTGGACATTTTCTAAAAAACATTTCCTAACCATGAGCCTTCATCCAATCATGCTAATGAGACATCTAAATATGAAACCAATGTCCATGTGGTTCATGTAATCTTCACTCCAGCATTTGATTCTTCTATTGAGTGTCCTCCTCTAGCATCTATTGAGGAAATTCTCATGTGGAATCCCCTACTCATAGAGGATCCCACCTTACCAGTTCCTTTACCCACAGAGGAACCCAACTCACCTCTTCCTTTAGCCATAAGGGAACCTTCATTATCAACTTCTATGCCCACAGAAGAGCCTCTATCACCCACCTTTCCTTCTCTTCAATCTATAGAGGATTCAACCTTGTCTATATCACCCAGATTTCCTTATCCTCAACCCATAGAGGATCTAACCTTGTCTAATTCACCCACTTTTCCTCCTCCTCTACCCATAGAGGATTCAATCTTATCTACCCGCTCTATTTTTGATACCTTGCTAAAAGACCTCACAGATCCCATTACTCTTCTTACCTCACTCTTACCTACTGAATATGAGGCCAAGACCTTCCCTATCTCACAAACCTTAGAGATCATCATAGGGATTAGCACTAGTATGTCATCCTCTTCATCTAAACCAAAACCATTTTCTTATTTGGTTGATCACATGGAATATATCGATTACTCTACCCTTGGGGGCACCTTAGACTCCTATTTTCTACCCAAATGCAGATGTTATCCCCAGATACCTCGACCATTTACCCCAAGGTATTTAAAGTGCCTAAGACTATTACACCTAATCCCGTGGTTCTATCTCCTTCTTCATCAACACCCCTTTCACTTAGGCCTTTATCTGCACCAAAACCTAACACCACCTTAGGGGTCTTATTGGTACCAAGTCTAGCACATCCCATTATGAAGCTAGACTTTTCAACTTCATCCCCACCCATCACAAAATCTATTCCAACACCTAAAAAGAAGACCCAACCTTTTAGGGCTCACACCCCAGTATCTCCCATGCCTTCTTACTCACCTTCACCTTTGCCGTCAATTTTAGGCCCACATCCTTCAACCTTGGTTAACCTACCTCTTCACCAAGGAAAACCTAAAGTGCAACAACCTATACCCTCGCCTTTACCTTCCCTTCTGCCTACACCTTCTTCATCACCTTCAACCTCACTCTTTCCAACACCCCCACTTTCACCTTGGCTTACATAGATACCTACACCTTCTAATTATCCTTCATGCTACCACGTGGTTCCTCCAACTTTACCCAAGAAATCATAACCTAAATGAAAACCCTCACTAACTACCAAAAATGTAGTTACATCAACATGATCTCTCACCTCACCCTCCTCATGAAGGTCACCTAAACCTTCACCCAAACCAACCTTAACTTCTCTTTGTGATCCTTTGCCAGGATCCTACTCTAACATCCTTGCTCAGTTATTAGAGACATCTACCATATCTCTTCTACCCATCAAACCTTACAACCATCTCAAACCTAAACTAGTAGGGTTTGATGATACGAAAATATATGCCTATCATCTCTCACTAAGGCATGATGTCAAGAGTTGTAAGGATATTTAAAAATTCTCCTTCAACTTTGCGATTCTGATGGTCTCTTTAAATAAGATGATCTGTTGGAGGAGAATTATATTCTTTCTTCACCCCTTACCACACAACCCTCTTTTTCTCTTCTTATCTTTGAAATCAACATGGTGTGTGTAGCCACTCATTCACAACACATGAAAGATAAGGGAAAAGAGAAATTTTTTAACCCTTATAGTTCTCCATCACTTACCATTTCACCTGCACTTCCCTCAAACATAACCACCCTTGGGACAACACCCCCTACTTATTTTTGGGGTTACCCATCAATCAATGATCAAACAAATTCATCAATCCTCATTAAATATGCCTATATATGACCTAATTCAGACCTTTGACTCTCATTGTGAGGCCCTCATTGAAGTCCCGTAGTCCCTCGAGGTACCACCTAATGACCCTTCACCTATCACTACTCTCATTTCCCTCATTAGATTGCTTCCACAAATTTCTCTAAATCAAATATTTCCCTTTAAAACTTGATGATACAGATCCTTCTTTATTCATCTCCGCCTACATCAATGATATTCATGTTAAACACATCATGATTGATGGGGGCACTAACATCAATATCATCTCCTCTCATGCCTATGAAAAAATGGGCATACCCACTAATTGCATGTCTAGAAACCCCATTATGCTTCAATTATTTAACAATGCGGGACCACTACTCTTGGCATTGTTGTTCTCCACATCCGTGTGGGTCCCAAAACCATTTCCAAACTCTTCTACATTCTCAAAGGAGAGTTCCAATATAATATTTTTCTAGGGAAACCCTAGATTCACACCATTACTTGTGTACCTTCTACCCTTCACCGTTGCCTCAAATTTGAGTATGAAGAGGAAAATTACACCATTCGGGTAGATCCCTCTCCCTTCAAAACTTATAATATGATTTACCATCTAAATGATGTCTTAATCCTAATTAAGGAAGCTACCACATCTACCACATCTATCACTTCACCTTCCTCATCTAGCCCACTTACTAACACTCTTATTCCACCTTCTACTGATGCCCGATCTTCCCATGCTTCAAATAGCTCATCAATACATGTTACCCAAGTACTAACCAAAGACCCGTTGGTCAGCATTTTCAATGCCTTTCACTTGGAGAATACCACCTCCTTAGCATTGACACATTCCTTACTCCTCAGGAGTATGGAAAACTACACTAACACCCGCATTAAAACCATCGTATAAGAGAGGTCATACCATAAGATCCTCCCTACCTTCATACCAACCTAACCTATGGGGGCTTGACATGGCCTCTTATTATATTAAACCTCCCTTCTAAACCAAACCCATTTCATCCAACTTCTCCTACCTCACCAAACGTAGCTTTGCACTCGGTTTTCTTTACCGTTGTTCTGGAAAGGCTTCGACTTCTATCATTATGAATAAGGTTGTCACACTATCATACAAAGTGTACCTCTAAGAAATTTTTTTTTCCTATTGGTTTTCCTTCGCAACATCCTCCTAAGGAGGCCCGCATCACCCTCATTGAAGACAAAAAAGTCTTCCCCACCTTCTTCACCTATCGCACCACCTTCTCCCACCGAGTCTATGGATCCCGAATCCATTCCACCTATTTTTTTTCGTGGACACCATATCCTTGGGACCTTTGACCTATCAAAATGATGGCGAGGTTCCCTCTTCGCTTCCTTTTATGTATCCCGACATGTTAGACGATGGCACACCTTCTATAAATGTTGTTCAATGTCAAAATGATGACTTTATTCTTACCTATTTAGGTACAGAGGATTCTTATATTCAAAGGTCAATCCCATCGACACACAAACCATGTTGAATGAATCTCTTTGTAGAAATCAAAATTCACACTTAGGATGACCCACAAATTCTTAAGATAGGCCAATCTTTAAACTTCGTAGAACAAGAATCATTCACCTCTTTTCTTCACTACCAAAACACAACATTTTTGCTTGGTCATGTAGCAATATACTAAGTATTGAACCTAATATTGTGCTTCACAATATCATAACCATCCCTAATGAAAAACATGTGAAATGGAAGCTGCGTAAAATACATTCTCACATTTCCTTCTTGTGAAAGAATGACTTCAGTTCCTTCTCTTTTTTTCCTTCATCTTTCTTATTGACTACCCGAATGAATCTCTCACATTATTCATGTCACAAAATAGAATAGGGGACTTCATATCTACAAGTAAATTTTGAGACCTTAACCTTTCCTATCCTAAGGATAACTTTCATCTACCAAGAATTGACTAACTAGTTGATCTTACACCTGGCCATGAGGTGTTATCTCTTATGGACAGGTTTTTGGGATATAATCAAATATTATTCACTCTAGAAGATCAACACAAAACCACCTTCATAACCCCTTGGGGAACCTTCTACTATCACGACATGCCATTTGGCTTGAAAAATTCTGGTGCTACCTATTAGTGCACTATGAATTACATCTTCCATGACATCATGCATGACATTTTCGAAGACTATGTCGATGACCTTCTTGGTAAGTCCAATTATCATGTCGAACATCTAGCCATTCTCAAAATTATCTTTCACTGTCTTATCCAATATTTTGTTCACCTTCAACTAAATAAGTGAGTTTTTTCCGTTCTTTTAGGTAAGCTCCTTTCTTTCATCATCTCTTTGTGGGGTATCGAAGTTGATCCTACTAAGATCAAAGCTATTCTTAACATGCTTCCACCTACTAACATTTGGTAGCTTCGTAGCTTATAAGTAAAATTGTAATCTATCGATGCTTCATCTCTCAAATTTTAGACCATTTATAGCCATTTCACCACCTCCTTAAAAAGGATGCTTCTTTCCATTGGAATGAGGAGTGTCACATAACCTTCAAAGCATTAAATAACTACCTTTTTCATACTCCGATACTCATTCCACCCAAAGACGATCAACCTTTTTACCTTTACATTTTTCTACCAACCATTCCTTGGGTACCATGCTCGCTCATCATTATGAGAAGCATAGGGAACAAGTGGTTTATTACATAAGCCATACTCTTATAGACTATGAAATTAGTGTTATCCAAAATGTGCCCCAGCTCATTTTTTGTGGCTAACTCCTTGT
Source organism: Taxus wallichiana var. yunnanensis (assembly GCA_018340775.1). Taxonomy (NCBI): domain Eukaryota; kingdom Viridiplantae; phylum Streptophyta; class Pinopsida; order Cupressales; family Taxaceae; genus Taxus; species Taxus wallichiana. The sequence goes on along the minus strand of CM031244.1, from coordinate 191,844,093 downwards.
GTTCTTTCCTCTCTTGTGCCTCAGTCCACATTTTTTGATTTTAAGGCACTCAAGGCTTTCTGGAAATGGCACCATCAGATAGAGCTCTCTCTCAGCTTTCTAGAAAGGTAAAGTTTGCCTCCTAACTCCTTATATTTTTCAAGTTATGGCTCGGTGGAGTTTTTGTGGAAAATTTTCCCATTTGAGGCCCGCAGCCAATAGGAAGCTGCCATGTGGCAGAGGAGTTCAGGGGGTCGGAGGCAAATTGGAATTTTTTTCCAAGTTTTGGTCGAAGGTTCAAGTGGAAAATTTTTCCCGTGGGGCCCGTGGACCAATCACAGTGTGACACATGTCACAAGGGGAGGCACAATAAAAAATTTGGCTAAGTGTTTTCCATGGGTGAATTTTTGAATTTTGGCCCGCGGCCAATAGGAACTCGACACGTGTCGAGGGAGGCTCGCGGGCGTCGGGGGCGAAATGGAAATTTTTGCTAAGTTTTTGTAAAAGTTTCAAAGGCCAAAACCAGCCCGCATAGCCCACGTCCAATGGCAGTGAGCCACGTGTCTTCGTGGATCAAAGTGGCGGAGGAGAGGGTGGAAATTTTGACTAAGTGTTTTTTGGCCGAGTTTTTTAAAAGGGGCGAGTTGGAGGGTTGGCCCGAGCCAACCGGAGGAGGACACGTGTCCTAAGGAGAAGGGGAGTGTGGAGCTCGGGGAGGACTTAGAAAATTTAGCAAAAGTTTTGGCCAAAAAACTAAAAGGTAAAGGTTCTCCCCGCGCCCCTGTCGACGAACCAAATGATGCCACGTGTCCCAAGTGGCGGGCGCGGGGAGAAAATGGGAAATTTTCCCAAAGTATAAAAAGGTCAAATTTTCAAAGAAAAACCCGCGGAGAAGAAAGGAGAGAGAATTACATGATGAATCAGAGCTTGCCACGTGGCATCCAACCAGTGGAGTGCGGGAATTTTTGAAAAATTTCCAAAGACAAAAAAGAGGTAAAATTTGAAAATTTTTCCCGCCGATCCGTTTTTGGGCCGTTTTTGCCCTAAATCTTCAAACGATCATATCTTTTGATCCAGAGCTCAGATTTTCGTGTTCTTTATATCATTGGAAAGATGTTAAAATTATCTACATGATTCCATGGTAAATTTATTATTTTGGTTCAGTTTGGAGAGATAAAATTAAAAATAGTTCTGGTACGTGTCCATGGCGAAATGAGATTTCAACAACCAAATTTAATACAGAATGGGTGCATTCTTCTCCAATATGGTAAAAAATGATAGGGTATGGGTTTGTAAGGTCCTCCATGCTGTTTTAATGCATTTTCCATCAATGAGGAATGGGCTCCCACGTTTTTTATGTTTTCTCTCTCCTGGGCTCGACCCATGCATTGTAAAACCCAGATTTGGCTCATTTCTTAAGAGTTGAACACTTTTTGGCATTGGAAACTTCTTCTTTCACCTCCAGTAAGTGATAGTTGTAAGAATCGAGACCTTTTCACGGTTTGTAACAGAGTTTATACCTCTTTGATGGTGGAATGCAAGAGATTTTTTCATGAAATTGGTCTGCAAACTCTATGAATGCTTTCAGTCCTCTGTTTGTATTGTTTTACTTCATTTCAAGACCTCTAATTACATCTATCAGCTTGTGTATGTTTTCCCTTGTTGCATTTCATGAATTTGTGTCTATTTATATGGCAAGAAATGTTTCACCACTCATTTTGGTGCATCACCATCTTTAGTTTAGTTTCATTTTTGCATTTTTATCCTTGTCTCCTTACAATCTAGGGTAGAATTAGGATTAGAACCTCTGTAGTTGTGCAAAATATAGATATAAATCAGAGGAGTTTGAGGAACCAGCCTCTATCTGGAGATTCCTCTCTCATTTTCACAAGTCCCACACTTGGAGAGAGGTTTCCATGTTGTGCAATCACACTTGGATGCTCTCGAATCAACTTAGAAACCTGATTTGCATCCGGGGTGCTTTGCTGATTTGCAACAACAATTAGATACACTCATATCTTGAAAATATTTGCTTAGGCCTATTTTTCGTTGCCACCAAACTTTGTAACTACCTTCTTAATCACAAAACATTTTTCATTACCAACACCAACCCTCTTCATTACTTATATTCTAAACCTTACCAACATCAACGCACCATGCATTGGCTCATACTTATTGCAAACCTAGATTAGAGTTCATTCATCAAAAATATGTAAAAGGAAAAACCATCACAGACCAACTTGCAGATGCTCCTCTTCCTAGGAATCAATCCTCAAACTTTAATTTTCCAGATGAATCTATCACCATCCTCTCCTTTGATGATATTATTTACTGAATGAAATTATTCTTTGATGGATCCAAATGAAAGCCGTGTGGGAGGTATGGGGATCATCCTCATTCCTATTGATGGTGAGACCATACCACTATCCTTTAAACTAGACTTTGACTTCACTAATAACATGGTTGAATACGAAGCACTTGTGTTATGTTTTCAAACTTCCATTTCCCTTGATGTTAAATATATTAATATCTTTGGTGGATCCCTACTAGTTGTGAACCAAATCAATGGTTCGTACTAGTGTCAGTGTTATAACGATGAGATTAAAAAGTATAGACATCATGTCCACTTAATTTTGACCATGTTTGATCACTACCTCATTCAAACCACTTTGCAATCCACTAAAAATATGTGGATACCATGGCCTACCTTTCTTCTCAAATACCCACCTCACCTTCAGACTCAAAAATATTTATCAATGTATAATGGTTACAGTCACCTTATTATATTATTCCTGGCGTTAATTTTATTGGTTGCATCGATATTGACCCACGTGACATTTGGTATAAGTAGTTTTTTCCGCCTCTCACTTTCCATCCTGCCTCTAGATCTCACTCGCAATGGATGTCGAGCCTTCCTAAAAATTGTCTCTCATTATGTAATCATGGGGGTATTCTCTACAAATGTGGCTTGAAATAATCCTTATGTGGTGCCTCACTAGTTATGAAATCCCATATACCATCAAAGAGATTCATGATGGGATTTGTGGGGGAATTGGAGTGGCCTTGTTGTCGCAAAACATATCCTTCACCTTAGCTATTATTGTCCAACCCTTAACCAATATTGTTTTAACTATGTTAAATGTTGTGTGAAGTGTCAACAACATGCTAACTTGTGAGGTTAATTATTTACCTAATATTCTTAATTATGCATTATATAATTATTTATTTATTAATTAATTATTGTTGTAATTTGTTATATGGTTTTATCAACCATAGTTGGCTTATTATTTTCACGGGTATAATTGTTATGTAGTTATAACAATTATGTGCTTCCTGGATGTAATATTGGAAGCTAATGTACAAGTTATTGCATTATTGCTGCAACTCCTATTTTGTTTGTATTCATCTGTACAATACCTATAAGTATTGCAGCTCTTTCCTTTGTAAATGGTTGATTCTGATTAATAAAATCTTCAGCTTCCATCCCTATTTACATTTGGTACCACAGCGAGAATCTGGACATGTGAAGGTGTGGAAGAGAGAGAAGAAGAGAGAGAGAGGATATTAGAGAAGTTTTTAAGCATTTGAGAGCCTGTGTAACCTCGTGCAACCTCCCATCCCTAGCCCTGCCTCCCCACATCCTCCTGCTCATTCCAGGTGTTTGGAATGTAAATTTTTTTACACTAGTGCACCCAGCACTAGGAAAAATTTGCTGCAAGTATATATATATAAAAATTAATTTTTCCCCATTAGGGGTTTTATCTCTAACATTAGAGAAGTATTTAGAGTAGTATTCTATCAAATTTCGTTATGTTTCTACTTGGAAAGTTGTTTGGTTTGTGGGAGGTGAGTTATATTGGAGAGAAAAAGTTCTTTGAGAATCGAGCTACCTTCCTCTTTGCAAAGGTCAAACTGCAGTGTTTTTTCAGTAGCTTCAAGGTTGAATGAATTGAGGACAAGCTGTTGTGTGCCTTTGATACACACTCGAGCCCTAGGTATTTTGTTTTGTAGAAGATTCAAGCTCCTTCTACTGCCCCTCCTCACGCCAAGCGGTACCTACAAACAATGACTTGCACACAATAATGAATGAAGGAAATACCGCTTCTCCTCCACACGACCTATAACCCTATGCCATGGTCAAGCAAAAGCCGAGCCACATCTAACAAAAAAGATACAACAAGAAGATCCATGTCACCCTGCTCATCTCCAATCGACCCTGTAGCACGTGAGCCAACCTACACACAAGAAAACACGGTGAAAGAAAGAAGCAAGAAACTGAACCTGTACTTGCAAATAGCCAAGAAACGGTAAGAAAAGATGTGAACATACACAAAGAAAAAACAAATAGAAACATGTAAGCAATGACCAAAGAAAAATAGAACAAAGAAAAGGTGTTAAAAAGCATAAGGAGTTTCAGATCCGCGTCTTTTGGAAGCCCTAAACTCATCCACCACACACACAACCACGCAGACCTTCCTTCAAACTTGAGCCATGTGGATCTCCACTATAACTAGGTCATCATTTTCAAGGTGAGTTCGAACTTCATCTTGTTTAAATACAATTTTCTTAGTTTCTTGCATGAGCACTCATAGAGCCTGAGTGGATAGTGGAAAAGTCTTAGTAGAGGGAGGTGCATGGGTCAAATCCCACTAAAAACACAAATTAAAAAAAAACATTTTGAGTTTAATCAAAACAGGGAAACTACCTAATTTGGAGGCATATTTAGCAAAAACTACAGCCAAAATTTTTAGTCATAACTAAACAGACCTCTAAAATTTAGTGAGAAAAATCCTAAATTTAGGGTAATTTTTTTTTCTCCACTAAGCCTATTTTTTCATTTCAAGCATTTTTGGAAAAGGAATTCCATTCAAAAACCTCATCTTGGGTCTATTTTTAAAGGTTTCTAGTATTTTGGGGCATTTTGGGCTTCGGAGGCCACCAGGGCCCGTAAACTAAATTTTTTTGCTGTCATTCAATTTTGTATAAATTTTTGAATGTAATTACATCTTGTTGTATATTGTACTAATTTTTAGGTTACCATAGTCAACTCGCAAACTTTGTAATTGCTCGAAACTAGCATAATATTGTAATCAAAAAGGAAAAAAAAATGGTTTTGTAACACTCACGAGATCCCAGGATCTCATTAGCAAGTGTTTGGTATATACTGTGACTTCAGGAAGCACTTACGGGTAAAGCCGTCGCGACTACTACTGTACTTAATGCCTAATATAGCTGTAACAACGTCATCTGGGCATCATCCCTATAAATCGATGGGAAGTAATAAGGTCACAGTGCACACACTATGAGCCATCCCATCTGTCTGTGAATGATTGCATGACAGAATTCTAGACTAAGAAATTATCCAAGTATATAGCGAAGTTACGCGTGCATATGAGGATATTTCTCTAAGCTGGTGTCACTAATCGCACAAACCCCTTTCAGTATTCTCTTGGTACCACATATTGAATTATTTCACATACATTAATACCTCTTTCATGTACCACTGGGTATATAGAAAGGGCGAGCTTCTTCCACGTACCGTCGGGTATATCAGAAGGGCACATATAAAGAAAATTTTGATATATCAAACTAACGGTATATAGATTGGGAGACCTTAAACCTGGAGTGATAAGAGCCAAATCATGTCAGCGATATCTCGTAAAATGGGCACCAATACCCCCAATTTTTTTCTTCCAGATTCATAATTACTTAAGAGGAAATAACTATGCTGCATGGAAGACAAAAATCAAGACATAGCTTGAGTTTGAAGAAATTTGGCCTACTTTGAATGGTACTCTGACTATATCAACTACTGATACAACATAACAACGGCAGTTTGATAAAGCATATCAGAAGGCCAAACTCATCATCTTGTTTGGAGTGTCCAACGATGTGAAACCCCACATTCGAGATGCCAAAACAGAAAAATAAGCGTGGGATAAATTGAGCACAGTATATGAGGCCAAGAACAAGAATGTTATACTAAATTTGTAGAGTCAATTACACACACTAAAGTTCAAACAAAATGAAAAAATTGAAGCTTTCTTAAGAAGAGTTGCAGAATTAAGGGATTCACTTCTATCCCTAGGAGAACTGGTCACTAGATGATGCTCTCATTCCCATTGTTCTGAGAGCACTCCCCTCTTCTTACCACATTTTTGTCACAACACTAAATGTGTCGATACTGACTTGATTGGTTTTGACAAACTAGTAAACCTACTACAACAAGAGGAAGTAATGCATAATAAGGATGATGAAGAGGAGCAAGCACTATCTTCACATCAAAAATGGAAAGGAAAAGGTAAAGGAAAACCTAATTCCTATCAAAAATCCCAAAATCAAAATTAGTATCAAGGGGATAGACAACAAAAGAAGCAATGTCCAATCTACAAAAGAGGACATAACCTACAAGATTGTTGGTATAATACTTACAAGAAAGGTTCATCAAGAAACTCTAGACCTTCACAACCATTTAACAAGGGACATTCTAACTACAATCAAGGGCGAAAAGGGAACTAGAAAATAAGAACCCATCAAAGAAGGTAATATTGCTTTGAGCAACAAGAATACTCAGACAATGAAGACTTCTTGTTCACTGCTCAATCAAGTGAACCATCCACGTCATCTAGTGATGTTTGGTAAGTTGATTTGGGGACCACTCAACACATGACTAGCCACATAGACTGGTTTATTTCAATGAGGGACATGCCATCAATAAATCATGTTTTGTTGGGAGATAATTCTTCATATACAGTTCAGGGGATTGGGAACATTTCTCTACCCATTGGTTCACGCAAATGTAAACTATAGGATGTCCTATATGTCCCTAGGTTGACTAAGAATATTCTTTTAGTGAATCAACTCCTAGTTCACAACCTAAAAATTGACTTTGATAGTCAATCGGCAAGAAAACATGTTTGATTTGAGATAAATCAAGAGGCTCAAAAATAATTACAAAATCCTCCAATGTGGGATGCATGTTCCAACTTGATTTTGTTCACAAAGATGATCAAGCACTTGTGGCTAAGAACTCCACCTCAAGCATAGTTGTGGCATTAGATATTTGGTCATGTTAGTTTCAAATATCTTGAAACACTTTTCGGTGTAATATGGTACATGGGCTACCATCTCTTCAGAAGGATACATACAAGTGTCCTCACTGCTAGTAGGAAAACAACACAGAGCTTCATTCCAGAGGAGTACATTTTAAGCTCGTGATAAACTTGACTTGGTTCATACCAATATTTTCAGTTCAATGCAGCCAAGTCATTCTGGGTTCCAGTACTTCATTCTTTGTGTTGACGACTATTCAAGAAAAATGTGGATTTTCTGTCTTCACAAGAAAAGTGAAGTGTTTGAAACCTTCAAAAAGTTCAAAGTAGCAGTTGAGAAAGAAACTGGTCATCACATCAAAACTCTCCACTCAGTTGAGGGGGAATTTACCGATGATGAGTTCAAATACTACCTACAAACTCACGAGATTCGTCGAAAAATTCCTCCTCCACACACACCACAACAAAATGGTGTTGTTGAGAGAAGAAATTGTGCGATGCATGATTGATGATTCTAGACTTGCAAAGACATTCTAGGTAGAAGCAACAAAGACAACAGTGTATTTGTTGAACAGAGCACCCACAACTTCTCTTGATGGAATAACACCACAAGAAGCATGGTCAAAATGGAAACCATCTATTGCACACCTCAGAGTATTCGGGTGTAAAGAAAGCATGCACATACCCAAACAAAATAGAAAGAAACTGGACATGAAGTCACAGAAACTCATCTTCATTGGGTATAGTGAAGAGACTCTTGGGTATAGATTGATGGATCCTAAGATCAAAAATTCTACACCAACAGAGATGTTGAGTTTTTCGAGAAGAAGGAAGAAGAGTCTCCTACTCCGGACTCACCAAATGTAGATTTTTCACTGTTGTAAAAATTGAAGTTGATGTTCCCTTAGAAGATGAAAGTGATGATGGGGATGATGGTGTTGATCAGATAGAACCACGACCCATGGGAATAATTCATTGTATGTGTAAATGGTGTACAAGTACATTACGAGATGCAAGAATGGATGCTCCATCAGATACATCCACCCCTAGACCATGAACTTGCAGTAAAGCAAGAGAAGAAGTTAACTTTTCCTTGATGAGTAGAGTTATTAAATCAGATGAGCCCTCAACAGTCCAGGAATCCCTATAGTCAAAAGCTTGGAAATATGCCATGGATTCTGAATATCAATCAATGATGAAAAATAACACTTGGCAACTTGTCGATCTTCCACTAGGGAAGAAACCCATTGGATGCAGATGGATATTTAAAACAAAGTACAAAGTAGATGGGACAGTAGACAAGTATAAAGCGAGACTTGTAGCAAAGGGGTATGCACAAAAATAAGGTATTGACTATGAGGAGACATTTGCTCCCATAGCTAAGATCAAAATGATCAGGATGATATTTTCTCTAGTTGTATAGTTTGGATGGAAAGTCCACCAAATGGATGTAAAAAGTGCCTTCCTAAATGGAGATTTACAAGAAGAAGTCTATATGACTCAATCTGAGAGATATGTTGTACCTGGTTAAGAAGCAAAGGTATGCAGACTTAGGAAATCTCTGTATGGACTCAAACAGGCACCCCGGACATGGTACATCAAGATTGATGAGCATCTCATACACCATGGATTTTTTAGAAATCCATACGATCCCAATCTTTACCTCAAAAAGCAAGGGGGATATTGTGATTGTCGTTGTCTATGTCGACGATCTAGTCATCACTGGAAGTTTAGTGAGGATGATCAATGCAATGAAGAAAGATATTAATTGATCATTTGACATGACTGATCTCGGGATGATGCACTATTGTCTTGGATTGGAAGTATGGTAGAAAGAGAATCAAATTTTTGTTTCTCAGATGAAATATACCAAGACTATGCTCAAGAAATTTAGGATGATGGATTGCACACCAATTGTTACACCTATGGAGAATAGATTACAATTATCTCGTTCAGATCCATCTCCTGAGGTAAATTCCACTCTCTATCGGCAGATAATTGGGATTCTCATTTACGACCTATACTAGATCAGATATCATCTTTACAAGAAGCTATCTATCCAAGTTCATGTAGGAACCCAAAGTGTGTCATTGGAAAGTAGCAAGGCACATCTTGAGATATCTCGAGAGAATCAATGGATCTTGGTCTAGAATACAAGAAAGAAAACTTCTTCTTGACTGGATATTCAGATTCAGATCATGTAGGTAATATTGATGATAGAAAATCCACTTCAGGATTTGTATTCTTTATGGGATCTAGACCAATATCATGGGGAAGCAAGAAACAACACTTTGTTTCTCACTCTTCCACAGAAGTTGAGTATCATTCTGCAGAGAAGCTATCTGTGAAGTGATTTGGCTATGTCACATACTAGAAGGACTTGGAATACCACAAGACAAACCAACTACCATGTATGTTGACAATGAAGGTGTTCTCAAACTTGTTTACAATCCAGTTTTTATGAAATAACAAAGCACATTGAGGTACATGTACATTACATATGTGAAAATGTGTTGAAGCACAACATCCAGCTTCAATATTGTCCAATAGCTGAACAATGGGTAGATATCTTCACAAAGTCACTTGCACATGACAATTTCAAGTTGTTCAGAGAGTTCCTCTCCACATCCCTTGAGACAATGCACAATTAGGGGGATGTTAGGTTAATTATTTACCTAATATTCTTAATTATGCATTATATAATTAATTATTGTTGTATTTTGTTATATGGTTTTATCAACCATATTTGGCTTATTATTTTCATGGGTATAATTGTTATGTAGTTATAACAATTATGTGCTTCCTGATGTAATATTGGAAGCTACTTATCTTTGGTTGTTACATTGTTGCAAATCCTTTTTGTTTGTATCCGGTTGTATAATACCTATAAGTATTGCAGCTCTTTCCTGTGTAAATGGTTGATTCTGATTAATAAAATCTTCAGCTTCCATCCTGTTTACATAACTTTCATCATACTCCTAGTCACACCTTACAAGTCATTAGAGACTTTTGGCCCTTCTCTATATGGGGTTTGGATCTCGTGAGATAAATTAACCCTCATTCCTCTCAATGTCATTATTGGATCATCATATCGATTTGGATATTACACTAAATGGGTGGAAGCCATCCCTCTCATTTCTTCCAAAGATGAAATATATCTCGTGTTTATCAACCACCATATCATTTGTCTCTTTGTTTTTCCTCATCGCCTCATCATTGGAAATGAAAAATAATTCAAAAATAAAATCCTACACAAACTGTGTGATAACTTTGGCATTCAACTCAATTTCTCTTCACCATACTACCCATAGGACAATGGTTAGGCTGAATCTTCTAACAAAACCCTCAACCAAATTCTTATGAAGGTGGTTGAAAAAAATTGTAAGGATTGGCACATGCACATTCCTTTCTCCTTATGGGCTTATCACACCTCTACCAATGGCACACCTTTCTCTTTGGTCTACGGTACAAAGGTCACCATCCCTCTCGAAGTCCAAATTCAATCTATGTGTATATCACTTAAAGATATTCTCTCGACAAGGATTTTCACTAAGAAAATTTGGTACAACTTGAGTTATTGGATGAACATCATTTAAATTCTCTAGAACACCTCCAAATTTACCAAAAGTGCATTAAGCATGCCTATGAAAAATGCATTCAAGAATGAACATTCAAGATTAGCGATCTTGTCCTGAAGGAAAATCAACATGTCACCAAAATGGACAAAAGAAAACGAGGTAAGTTTGATCCTAATTGGCTTGGACCTTATATCGTCACCCATACCTATAGATCAAGAACTTATTATTTATCTTCTCTTGAGGGTATGTTGGTATCCAAATTGATTCTTCCTTTGAAACCGAGCAACATCACAAGTTGATCAGGATGCTTAGAGACAAACAAATCATAATATGATTTGTTTTGTATCCGGGATGGATTTTAAATGACTCTTTATTACTCTGGTTTGGAAAGGATTAGATAACACCATGCTAAGGGTTTGACCTACCCTCACTACTTTAGGTTATGCCTTCAACCAGGGTGAGAGGACCCATTTTGTAACTGTGTTGGTGAATAATATCAATGGATTAACAATATTTGACTCTCCCTTTGCAATATTTGAAGGATACCTTGAGAAAACATGGTCAATGCAACATAACCTAACTCTCACGAGCTGTCACCCTAGAGAATGAAGATGTTTTCTAGACAAGGTCTAGGTTACTAAAGACAATGATAAAAACTTATTGCATCTACATATTTTGGTAAAGGATAGGCAAACTCAATGAACTTCTTCAGCATTTATGGATATACAAAGTGCAAGCAGGGGTGGTTCATGTAGGATTCATTACTTAATGTATAATTTTTGTTGGGAATTTAAGCAAGATAAAGTTGATTATACCAAATTCTTGAGAACTTTTAACAAATGTTGGAAAATATACAAAGCAAAATGACAAAAGGATTCAAATAGTCAGAATGAACCTTTAACTAGAGGATGTGCATCTATGAAAGCCCAAAGACACATGGTTTCACACATTCTTCAAGGATTCAACACAAAAGCTCATGTTAAAGACTTAATTAAACATTAGAAGTCCCTAATTCATCACGCCTAAGATACACTCATAGACTAACAAACAATTTGTATCATCATAATGAAAGTAGAGTGAATTTAAATTGTTTATTGCATCATGAAATGAAAACTCTCTTCATAATGTAATTGCAAATGCCACAATACTATCACAAGGATAAGATCTTGTGTGATTCAGAGGAACTCCTAACATAATATTGCAATAGGAACATGGATAACTATTTGAAGATATCTCAAAATGAAAGCAGACACAACTAGGTTCATGATTAACACGATTTACTCAAGGTTCTTCAAATTGATCAGCAAGGGAAAGTTTATTTACAATCTCAAAGCTTGTCAATGGATGGAAAATGCCATTCCTAGCTTAATAGGTCAGTTTTAATTTCTCACCCACATGTGTGAGATATTCTTGGTAACTTGATCCTTTTACGGATGTTAAGGCATGGAGCTAAGAAGGTTTTACAAGAAGAAATGATTCATTTGGTAGTCAAACATTTATGAATGATTGTTAAGAAGAAGAGTAGGCAAAAACCCTCCTTAAACCCTAGCTTTAGAGTGATAGGGAATATTTGATAGGTATGGCCATAAAATTAATTAGGGGAGCTAATGTGATGAATTAAGCATGTATATTAATCTTCAAATATCCTATTGGTGGCATTTACGAGTTTTGAAAATGACGATAAGTTGTAGTAATAACTCTATTTTGTAGAAATTTTCATATACAACAACGCGTTGTAGGTTTCATGAAATGAAAAAAAAATAGATACATTGGGATGTATTTTAATTTTCCATAAAAATATTTAGAAATGTTATATTGAGAAATTTTGTGAAACAGGTCCTCCAATGTTACCTACGACTTAAGACCTAAAGGTGTTAAAACTAGTCATGGATGTATAAAGGTTTGCTTAATGTTTTACATGTTGTGGTAGTGTTAGATGGTAATGAATATCTGATAATTACCTAGTATAATGTGTTGGATAATTTTGTGATTAGAAGAGGTGGTTTTATATCGAAACCCTAACGACCTAATTAGCCCTATTAGGCTTGTCAAGAAGGCTTATGGAACAAGTTTTTAAGATCAATTTTATCCATATGACCTATGCATGTGAATGCTTATGGAGGTTTTTAGGATGATAATGAAGTGTTCCAAGTGATGTATTACTTTGGAAGTGGTGTTTTAGGTGTTAGATCTTGACGAGGTGTTGACTAGTTCTTAAGACCTAGAAACAAGTTTAAGAAGTCTTAGTAAAGGATGCATTTTGGTGTCTTCTGCCCTGTTTTGGAGGATATTATGAGTTTTTCATATATAACACATCAATACCTTTATATTGATGTGATAATTGTGTTATAATAAGGTGATTTGACATGATATGTTTCTCAATTTTAAGACAAACTTTTGGGTGCTTAAGACCTAGTAGGTTTTTTTTTTTCCTACTTGAGTGTCCCATGATGAAGTTGGAGGTCACAGATGTTAATGACTCAATGATATTGTTTATGGATTTTATATGATAGTGATGAAATGTGTGGAGTTTTTGGAGCCATGATGATTTTTTCTCATGCATTTGAGATTCAAATTATGACTGTTGGGTGAATAACTTGTGTTTTAGGCGTAATTGAGAAGTGTGGTACTTATTCATGTTTGGAAGGATTTTTCCAACCTATAAGGTCCATTGAATTGATCTATATGAATGTATAGTTATTTATTTAATTTTTAAAGACCAAAATTAATGGTCTTATCCAACCCGTGGTTTTTTGTGAGAAGAGACATGTATAAAGGTGTGTTGTATTAGCTCATTTGAACTAGTGTTGATGATGGAGGTTTGAGAAAGCTAAAGGAGAGTGTGAGAGAGGTGTGAAGGGATCTATAGAAAATAAAATAAGAGTATGAGAAGATGAGAAGGGATGGGAAGAAGGGTTTTAAGTTCATTAGACCTAATCAGCACATATTAGTACAAGTTTGAGCAAAGTAGGAGAGATATCAGTTTGAGTGGACAGAGTTGAACAAGTGATCACAATTAGTTATTGGAGCAACAAGTAATTCATTTTATATTTATTTTAGGTGTCTGAGTTGGTTTTTGTCATCTTAGGGGTTTGTATCCTCCTTTTAGATTTGGTGCTCTACTAAATAAGGGGTTGGTTCTCACGGTAGGGTTGGTGCCCTACTAAACTAGGGGTTTTCTCCTTGTGGGGTTAGTGCCTCACTTAAAAATCCTTTTTTTTGTGTAATATATGTAGAGTCTTAGTGGGTTTTATTCCCCTTGAGAATTTCCCACTTTATATCTTGTTTTCATGTGTTTTATCTTGCTTCATGTTCTTGTGGATGGTTGTATCACACTTAATAAGCTCACATTGGTTTATGAATGTTGAATGGTGTATGCATGATAAGTTAAATGAAGTAAAAGTTTCAATTGGTGATTCACCTACCACTCGTTGGGCTTCCCACAATTAGTATCAGATTAAGGTCTTTGTAAAGCAAGTTCAACAAATTGGAGGATATCTTTGAAAGCAAAGGTATGGTAGGAAGTTTTAGGAAAACATGAGTTAGTTCTCACATTAGTAGGTGAGAAATAATATTTGTATAGGTTAATATATGGTGAATTATATTATAATATATTAATGTACGTTATTTTTATAACAAATCGAGATAGAGATATTGTGAGTGGTTAGTGGGTTATTAGGAGAGATTCTAGGATTGAATAAATTAGTAAGTTGTTACCTATATTCTAGGGGAGTGGTTATAGGAGAGATGATTTTTACACGTAAATTGTATTGAAAGAACCCTAAACTTTACAAATAAAATTTCATGAATAAACAAGGAAAGCTAACACCATTTCCATCCATCTAGTCAAGGTTCTAAGTCTAGGAATGTAACATTAAAATAGAATCTTAAAAGAATGCTTAACTAGTATGAAAACAATACAAGGTCTAATTAAACATGTTTACTAATATGCTTGAATTACCTAACATGGGCCTAAATAGACTGTTGTTGCAGACTCACAGCACCCCTGGATGCAAATCAGGCTTCTAGGTTGATGTTCAGGCATCCAGTGTGATTGCACAACATGGAATCCTTTCTCCAAGCGTGGGACTTGTAAAGATGATAAAAGATTCTCCAGAGAAGGTGGCGGCTCTATTCCTCTATTCAGATGCACACACAAAAATGCAGAGGGTTTGCTAAAACCTAATCTAACTTACCAAGGAGACAGGGTAAGAAAATGCATAGAATAAAACCTAAACTACAAAGGTGATGCACCGAGGAATGTTAGACACTTGTTTTGCAAATTTAACATAGACCACATAGATGTAATACAAACACCATGCACAGGTAACCAAACTGCAATAAGAGATCAAAATGATAGCAATGAATACATGAGAGGGTCGAGAGTCAATCACAACACATATATTATTGCTCAAGAGTCGATACAGTACATTGCAGTGGCCAAGAGGCAAAAAAGACTGGCATTACAACCCATATGGGAGGTTTGAAAGCTCCACAATTTCTCTTGCAAGCGAGGGAAGAAGGGAGGATGCAAAACAAGAATGTCCAGACCCCTTAAAGGAGCTCTTCTTTACAATATATATCAAGAAATGAGAGAGGGAAGAGAGAGGAAATCTAGAATCTACCCCAACCACTTCTTGGTAGCATTTAAAATCATCTCATTATGACAGAAGCGGTGGATCCTAGCAAAACGGTAGGGTAGGCTGTCTAACAGGAGCGGTGAGCTGTCTGCTGCATTAAAGTTGGTTGTTGAAGCATTACTTCTGTCTATCACCACGCGTTAGAGACATTTTCTTAATTTTCTCCCTCCAAACTACACCAAAATGTGATATTGATCCCAGAATCATGTAGAGAATCTCAACATCTTTCCATTGATATAAAGAAAGTGCAAATCTGAGCTCTGGATCGAAAGATACGAAGGTCTGAAGATTTAGGGCACAAAACAGGCAAAAACGGATTTTTAAATTTCTTTTCCCGTGCTCTGCCATCTGGACGACACGTGGCAGGCTCTGGTTTGCTGAGCAATTTTATCTCTCCACCTTTTCGTGGGCTTTTCTTGTGGGCCCCTTAAACTTGGACACATGGCACTATTTCATTGGTTTGGATCAGTGCTTGAAAACTCACCCCTTTGACCTTTTAGACCTTTTTCCTTGGTGACACGTGTCATGCTATGATTTGTCCACGGGCCTGCTAGATTTTCATGTCCACCACGTCCTTTTGTCCCAGATGTCCCAATGCTGAAGTTTTTGTTTGATTGATCGGCGGTTCGCGTCCTTCGCGCACTCTTGTCCCGCTTGCTCCCAGTAAAGGACTTGGACAAATTTTCTTTCTTTCGGCCGATTCGGGCATTTCACATCCATTTGTCCCAGATGTCCCTTTTCTATTTGGGCCACCTAGAGGCTTTTTGGCTGATCCGCGCCTTCCACGTATAACTGTTCCAACTGTCCCAAAGGTGGCCTTGAGCAGGACTTAGCCATTTTTACGATTTTCCCCTGAATCAATCTACTTGCTTAGAACTAAAAACTCTGATGCATGTTATCAAATTAACTCTGGGGGGTTAAATTTGGATAACAATTTGGTGACTTTTAGGTCACCTACTTGCTAGGTAGAAGATCAGTGGCCTTTTAGCAATCCGTTGGGCATGGAGTCATAAGCAATAACATGAAATGAGCCTGATGCTGCAACTCCCTATGAGAGCACGCTGAACTATAAAAACTCAAACTAGGAGCGACAAAACCTGTGCCAAAGCACTTAGGGAAACTGAAACCTAACTACAACAAGACAATGTGCATACGCACTTAGAGGAATTGAAATCTAGGCTAATATTTACAAGGGTGAACCTTTTATTTTCAGTAGCAATGTTTGAGATAGATTCCATTTACTGGAATCTGTAGTTCTTCACCGTCCAATGAGGCCAATTGGAAAGCATTGCTGCTCTTGCACTTCGTGACCATGTATGGGCCACTCCAAATGGCATCAAATTTTGAATGCCTTCCTGGTTTTGCCCTGTCCACATCCCATTTCAACACTAGATCTCCAACTTGAAAAGATCTATCTTTGGCCTTCCTATCAAAGGTCTTCTTGATCAAAGCTTGATCCTTTTCCATTGCTTGGGATGCCTGATTTCTGATCTCCTGCAGCTCCATCAACTCTGCATACCTCACCTCCATGGGCTCAAATTCAAGTAACTCCAGCTGCTTCATGAGTTCCAATGTTGGCAACTCAAGTGACATGGGCAAGATTGCCTCTCTTCCATAGACAAGCCTGAATGGAGAGTTACCTGTGGATCTTTTGGGAGTGATCCTGTCAGCCCATAAGGCTGATTTCAGCTTGGTATGCCAAGACCTCTGATTCTCATCAAGAGTTCTCCTAATGATCCTCAACAAGTTCTTGTTTGTAGACTCGGCCTGGCCATTACCCTGAGGGTAATAGTTCGATGAAGTCTTTGAGGTAAATACCGTTCTTGATGCCCACTCGGTCACCTTAGATCCAATGAATGCCAATGCATTATCAGAGATTATTGTGGTAGGTACACCAAATCTGGTTGTTATTCCCTCATAAAAGTCTAAGATGCTAGACTCATTTGCCTCTTTGAGTGCTACTGCTTCTGTCCATTTGGTGAAGTAGTTTGTGGCTGTCAAAATCCATTTATGCCCTTGGCTTGAATTGGGATTAATGACTCAATGAAGTCCAAACCCCATTGCATGAATGGCTGGTCAAGCGAGATTGGATGCAATGGAAGGGCAGCTAGTCTTTCTTTTCTGTGAAGAGTGCACATTTCTTACACTTTCTTATCCATGTATAGCGAGTCATTGAACACCGTGGGCCAATAATACCCTGCCTTTATTATCTTGAGAGCTGTTACTCATGGGGCAAAATGGCCACCAGCTGGTCCACCATGAAATTCTTCCAATACCCTTTGAATCTGACCTGTGCTAATGCATCTCAGCAGCACTCCATTTACATCTTTCTTGAACAAAACTCCATCAACAATGGCATACGGGACAGCCTGTAATCTGAAGTGTCTCCTTTGGGTCTTGTTCATCTCTGGGGGGCACTGGCCTGTACCTAGGAAGTGCATAATACCTTGGGTCCAACAAGGAATGGGGGAAGCATTGTCTTCTTCATGATTGCTGCTTGGCTCATGGCTGTCCTAGACTGTCAAAACAGCCTCTTCTTCATTGCATACTTCCTTTTGCTTCCCTAAAACTAGCTGCTCACACAGTCCTTTCCCTCTTACCAGCTTGGTGATCTTGATCTCAATGTCATACTCCATGACACGGGTGATCCAACCTACCCTTTTCTCATTCAAATCCTTGTTGAGGAGGAAGTCCTTAACTCCAGCATGTGAGACCAGCAACTGGACCTTGTTGTTTGAGACTAAATGCTTGAATTTCTTCAAGCTTCTGATTACTGCAAGTACATGCTTTTCAATAAAAGAGTACCTCACCTCGCAGTCATCTAGGCTCTGGCTAAAAAAGGCAATTGGCTGCTCATCATTATCTTTGTTCTGCTGTACCAGAATGGCAGAAATAGTGTCATCACCTCCAAATGCATAGAGGATGAAATCCTTGGAGAAGTCTGGGTTGATGAGAGTTGGTGCTTGAGAGATAGCTTCTTTGATTGCTTCAAAACTCTCCTTGCCTTCTGCTGTCCACTTAAAAGCCATGCTCTTCTTTAACATTTTGGTGATGGGCTTGACAAGGGCTGCAAAATCTGGGATAAACCTGTGGACAAAATTGATCCTTCCCAAGAAACTTTGAAGAGCCTTCTTGTGACTTGGCAATGGCAGTGCTCTTATGGCTTCAACCCTCTCTGGATCAATTGCCAGTCCCTCTTTCGAGACAACATGGCCAAGGAGCTTTCCTTCATGTGCAAGAAAGATGCACTTCTTGGGGTTCAAAGATACTCCGAACTTTCTACACCTCTGAAACACTTGCCTGAGGTGAAAGAGATGGTCTGCTGCATTCTTTGAGAAGACAGTGATATCATCTAGATATATCAGCACTATCTTGTTGATCAAGCCTTTGAATGCCATGTCCATTGCCCTTTGAAAGGTAGCACCAGCGTTGGACAGCCCAAATGGCATCTTCTTGTAAGCATATGTGCCCCATTTAGTTGTGAAGGTTGTCTTGAATTGGTCTTCTTCTTTCACCATCACCTGATTATACCCTGAGTAGCCATCTAGGAGAGAGAATCTCTCTGAACCGAGATACTACTTGCAATATTTGTTCCATTGAAGGAAGTGGGTAATGATCTTTGAGAGATGCTCTATTGAGGTCTCGGAAGTCCACACACAACCTGATTTCTCCACTTTTCTTCCTGACTGGAACCAAGTTAGCAACCCAGCTTGAGTGCTTGATCGGGAATATAATGCTTGCCTCTATTAGCTTATTTAGCTCTTTCTTCATTAGAGGCTCAATGTGAGGGTTGACTGGTCTCTGCTTCTACCTGATGGGCTTAGCATCTGGATCCAATTCTATGGTATGTTGTGCCAAATTCAGATTGAATCCTCTCAAGTCTTCATAGCTCCAAGCGAAGACATCTGGAAATTCTTGACAAAGCTGTATGAAATCTGATTTCTCCTGCTCAGTGGCCACTTTACCAATTTGAAGTGTTTTGCCTTCCCCAACCAGAATTGGCTCTGAATCTTCCCTCTTGACCTGTATGTTAGCCTTTTCTTTACGGAACTGGTCGTTAGGGTTGAAGATAGACTCCAACATTACCAAACCCTTGGGAAGCTTGTTTGTCTGCAGCTACACTACTTGATCCCCATACTACTGCTCTAGTCTGTCCTGATTCCTAGCTGAGAATTCAGCTTCTTCTTGTAAGAAATTGACGATCTGTTGATCGTTTTCAAACACCTGCCAGCTGGTGTTATTATCTGGAACTGCTGGCCTCACAATCACATGGATATGTGGCTGTGTTTTTTCCCTTTTGATGTTGTCAACCACATCAAATGTTGCTCCAACTGCTGCGAGCCTATCCGCAGCTTCATTTTTCTTCCTGGGTATGGACACAATGTTGAAAGCTTCAAAATCCTCAATGAGGTCCCATACCCTATTCTTGTAGCTCCTCAGCAAGTCATTCTTCGTAGCATGTTGTCCTCTAACTTGGTTGATGATTAGCTCGCTATCCCCGAACACCTGCAAGTTATTTATCCCTTTTTTCCTAGCCCAATGAAGTCCATGAATCAAGGCCTCATATTCAGCTGTGTTGTTTGAACAAGAAAACTGGAAATGAAAAGCTAAATAATATTTGATGCCTTGAGGTGAAACAAGCATGGCTCCACCTCCTGCACCTTGCCTACTCCTTGATCCGTCAAAAAACAGCATTGCCGTACCTCATTGTCATCATTATGGTTTGGCTTGGTGATGCTAGGAATAGGTTGATTTTCTTCGTGTATACAATAGACTCCCAGCTCAGATTCTTCTACTTCTTGATAGGGATCAAAAGCATGTATCTTGTTTGCCCATTCGTCAAGAGTTAGGTCGGGATACTTCCAACCTTGGTGTTAGCCTCATCAGTACTAGGGTGATCTTCTTGATCAAATGCTGAGCAATTGGCATTAATCTGACTTGGAGTGTAAGGCTCAATATGGAAGTTTGCAATAGGTTCAGACCTAATTGTAGCCTTAGTTCCATACCTTGTTCTAAACAGCATGTGGGACCAATCAGCAGACAAATACCCCCCAATCTTGGCTGTGAAGTCCCTTGACAAGCAAAGGGCAAAGAGTGGTGGAAGGTCTATGATTGATATATCTTGTAAGACAACAACATTTGGACATGCATGCAAGGTAAGACTCAAGTTTTTAATCACTCCAACTGTTGCTATTGCTGTCCCATCCAATTGCACTACCCCTTTAGATATTACTTCATATTGGAGACCCAGCTGATCAGCTATTTTCTTGGGCATCACTGAGCTACTTGCCCTGGAATCAATCATGCAATTATGTACTAGTTTATCCCCAATGATTAATGAAACATAGAAAGGAGGGGGCTTCAACATTTTACCTTGTTGCCCTCCATGGCTTCCTTTAGGCTGGGCAGCATTTGTAAGCACTTTGTCTTGCATCTAAACCTATTGATTCAAAGTTGTCCAATCCTTCATGGCAGCTTGCAGCAGATCTCTTTGTCCTGGGATGGATAGGGATTCCCACATTGATATATTGACGTTAGTCTTCTTCATCTGTTCAATGATACTGAATGGGGATGAAGTATCCTTTTGTTGTCCCTTGGTTTGTACATTCACCCCTTGCACGTGGGCAGCAACAGCTGGCATTTGAGTTGGCCTAGGGGCTGTTCTTGGCTGTCCTTGTGCACTTGAAACTGGACTTTGCTTGCCAATCATTTGTGGAGCCGTGGAAGGTTGTGGATTGGCTAGGGCTAATGGTTGTTCTTCACCCAAATTTCTCCTCTTTGACCTTGTGTTGGCTGCAACACCTTGAGAGACTGCCTGATTCATGCCACAGAAATCTTCCGCTTGCCAGTTCACCAACGTGGTGTCATTTGGGGCTGATTGCTGTTGGAATGTTTCTTGTTGTTGACTGTTTCCTTGACTGCCCTCGCCCTCCACACCAGTAGTTGTCACCATCAGTGCTTGATTGAGAGCACCATTGAAACACATGGATTGGTTATGAGGCTCGTTGCATGGAAAGCACCAGTCATATTCCTGAGCAATGTTGTTCTGTGTTGGCACTAATGCCTTAGAGGTAGATATAGCATTTGGATTATAGGGCTAGAATGGTCTATTAGAGGGAGGCCTTGTTTGATTCACATTTGCAATTTGGATCGGGTGGACTTTGTGGTTGGTATGGCTGCCTATTAGGCTGAGCTTGAGGTTGATAGGAAGGTCTGAAACCTTGGGCTTGTTGCCTCTTAATAGTAACTAGCTCATTTCCCAAATTTTGCAACTATTTCATGACCTCTTGGAGTTCATTCGAAGCACTTGGAGATGAAGTGGAAGCTTCACTTGAACTCTGATTTCTAGGAGTGGGAACAGGAGCCAAAGTGGGTGCTTGACTAGTGCTTGGATTTTCTAAGTTTGGATACAAGGGCATGGGAGGCCTAGGAGCCAGTTTACCAGCTTGAATAAGACAATTTTCGGCTCTAATGGCAATGCTATAAGCCATAGGGATTGTTGTGCCTCCCATGGACTGAATTAACATAGAAATATCAGAATTCAAAGCTTTAAGGTAATATAGAAAAGCACCTTTCGCTCTTGGCTGACCGCCACCGGAATCCTATCCCAAGACCTTTAAATTGAAAGTTGAAGTCGACCAATTTGCTCATTGGGAGCTCTCTTGATAGTAAATCACTGCTCCAAAAGAGACAAGTTGTCTCCCTTATCTCCAAATTGCTCATGAAGTGCAATACACCGCTGATTCGGTTTGTGATAGAACTAGCTCCAAGGCTCCTAAACCATTGTAATGCTTTACCCTTGAAGGAAGATGCTAGTAACTTGACAGCCACTTGTATTTCATTGATTTCATGGATTGCACAAAGGTTAGCAATATCTTTAACATGATCACCTGGAGTAGTCTGATTTTCTCCGGTGAAGTAGGGAATGTTCTTCAAGGCTACAATAGGAACTGGATGTTGTGCATTGAGAGCAAGTGGGCTGCTACCTATGAAGTTGACGTAGGGATTGTTCTGAGCCATTCTAATCGGTCTTAAAACCCTTGTATACTGAATGAAAGGCCTATCAGGTGGAGGAGTTGAGAGAGTTCTATTTGGTGGAGATGGAGACCTTTGAATCCTTCTTCCTCTTTGCCTTCTTCTTGGAGATAACTGCAGGTATTCAAACAAGTGCTTCTTCTTCTCCAACTCTTGACCTTGTGGTGATTCTTCACATGAGTTTTCATGCCTACACTATTGAAACCAGTTGATTCTTCCCCTTGGAGTCGCTAGATATGCAGATAATAGCTCTTATAAGCAAGAAAACTGTAGTAGATGCATATCAACTTTGTTGTAATAAAAATGAGACCTCTAAGTCCCACCAGGTGTGCCAAAATTATTGTTGCAGACTCACAAAGCACCCCTGGATGCAAATTAGGCTTCTAGGTTGATGTTCAGGCATCTAGTGTGATTGCAAAACATGGAATCCTTTCTCCAAGTGTGGGACTTGTAAAGAAGAGAAAATATTCTCCAGAGAAGGTTGGCTCCTATTCCTCTGTTCAGATGCACACAAAAATGCAGAGGGTTTGCTAAAACCTAATCTAACTTGCCAAGGAGACAGGGTAAGAAAATGCATAGAATAAAACCTAAACTACAAAGGTGATGCACCGAGGAATGTTAGACACTCATTTTGCAAATTTAACATAGACCACATAGATGCAATACAAACACCATGCACAGGTAACCAAACTGCAATAAGAGATCAAAATGACAACAATGAATACATGAGAGGGTCGAGAGTCAATCACAACACATATATTATTGCTCAAGAGTCGATACAGTACATTGCAGTGGCCAAGAGGCAAAAATACTGGCATTACAACCCATATGGGAGGTTTGAAAGCTCCGTAATTTATCTTGCAAGCGAGGGAATAAGGGAGGATGCAAAACAAGAATGTCTGAAATGAGAGCGGGAAGAAATAAGAGAGGGAAGAGAGAAGAAATCCAGAATCTGCCCCAACCACTTCTTGGTAGCATTTAAAATCATCTCATTATGACAGAAGCGACGGATCCTAACAAAATGGTGGGCTGTCTAATAGGAGCGGCGAGTACATCATTGCATTAAAGTTGGTTGTTGAAGCATTACTTCTGTCTATCACCACGCGTCAGAGACATTTTCTTAATTTTCTCCCTCCAAACTACACCAAAATGTGAGATTTATCCTAGAATCATGTAGATAATTTCAACATCTTTCCATTGATATAAAGAATGTGCAAATCCGAGCTCTGGATCGAAAGATACAAAGGTCTGAAGATTTAGGGCACAAAACAGGTGAAAACGGATTTTTAAATTTCTTTTCTGTGCTCTGGCATCTGGACGACACGTGGCAGGCTCTAGTTTCACTGAGCAATTTTCTCTCTCCACCTTTTCGTGGGATTTTCTTGTGGGCCCCTTAAACTTGGACACGTGGCACTATTTCATTGGTTCGGATCAGTGCTCGAAAACTCGCCCCTTTGACCTTTTGGACCTTTTTCCTTGGCGACACGTGTCATGCTATGATTTGTCCACGGGCCTGCCAGATTTTCACGTCCACCGTGTCCTTTTGTCCCAGATGTCCCAGTGCTAAAGTTTCTTGTTTGGCCGATCCGGCCGGTTAAGCGTCCCTTCGCGCACTCTTGTCCCGCTTGCTCCGGTAAAGGACTTGGACAAGTTTTCTTTCTTCGGCCAATTCGGGCATTTCGTCCATTTGTCCCAGATGTCCCTTTTTCTTGTTTGGGCGCTGGAGGATTTTTGGCCAATTCGTGCCTTCCGCGTATAATTGTTCCAACTATCCCAAAGGTGGCCTTGAAAGCAGACTTAGCCATTTTTACGATTTTCCCTTGAATCAATCTACTTGCTTGGAACTAAAAACTCTGATGCATGTTATCAAATTAACTCTGGGGGGTGAAATTTGGATAACAAGACCTAAGAGGGTAATCAAATCGTTATGGTTCTTTACTCCAAACAATGGTGAAATGACCTTTCCAAATGACTTGTTAAGTCACTTTAGATTATTCATCTACTAACCTTGTTGAAGGCTTTAGACAAGGATTGAACTTGGATATATATCATTTTTATTATATGTGATGCAAATCAAAGCATGGTGTAAATTATAAAGGAATGAGGTGCACTCTTTTTATAGTTTTCTTTTTGGGAGAAACTTGTATTTTGGTGCATGTGGGAATAAAATCCCTAAATTAGATTAGAATTTCTAATCATGATTAATCCTTGCTAATCACAATTAGTGAATTACTAAGTGATTAAGAGGTATGAAGCCCTAATCAACAACTTAGGGTCAACTAGGAGGCTAGGATAAGCTTTTGAAGCTTGTTGAAATGTTGTGGAGGTGAATGGGGTGATTTTGAGTGGTCATAAGAGGGTTTGAGCCAATATTAGAGCATATTGACCAAATCAAGGGGAAAATAGGCTTAATTAGCTAATAACACTAATTGTTGCCTAGAAGAGGATAAAAACTTATGATTTGACGTCGATTGGCATCTTGAATGTGGAAAAGGGTGGATAATCAACAAAGCATCGTTAATTAACCAAAATAGAGGGAAAGTGTTAGTTAATTAGTGGAAATCACTAATTATAATGGAATTGGCAAGAATGAGAGTGATTTGTGTGCATTTTGGCAATAAGATTGCAAGAGCAGAATTTAGGTGTCTACATTTTCCCCTATTTGAGGTGAAGTTAGTAACTTCACTTCAAATATAGTAGACAAGCATAAACAAGAAATTTTGAAGAAAAATTAGCAGGATGAAGGATGCCCCCTCGAGTGTCGATGGGGTGATAGAAGAAGTCAATCGACAGTTGAAAATATGATTGAAATGGATAGAATAAAATAGGTTAGAACGGGCACAAAACCTTTAGCTATTGAGAAGAAAATAAGGATAGGGATATATTAAATTCTAGTTTGATTAGACAAAATAAAACCACTATAATAAAGCACCAAATATGAAAATATTTCAATATAATTCATTTGGGATGATATTTATTATGAAGATATTACATATAAATAGGTAAATGAAATCCTCAGTATAAGGAGTCAAACCATATCAATTACCCAACCTCCACTTATCTCTCAACA
This sequence comes from Taxus wallichiana var. yunnanensis, assembly GCA_018340775.1. NCBI lineage: Eukaryota > Viridiplantae > Streptophyta > Pinopsida > Cupressales > Taxaceae > Taxus > Taxus wallichiana. Next base: position 191,818,739 of record CM031244.1, on the reverse strand, counting down.
TGATTCTTTCCGCCTTTATTTTTGCACAGACTATCTAATAGTGAGTTGTTCTCACAACTCACATACACCCAAATATAATATTAATATCTCACACTCACCTAACTATTACAACTTTATATGAGTTGTTTATATCACAACTCATAAATTACAAACACACATATAATTAATGTTCACACTATGAACACTAATTTCCTAACAGGATAAACATGGTTGTTTATTACCCCAGGTGATTTGGAAGAAAAATTAGTAATGGTAATAAATGATAAGTGATAAGAAATGATTAATGGAGAATATAGGACAATCCCAATCTTTGCATCCAACCTTTCAATAAGCAACTTGTTTATATCATTTTCCCCTAGGTCTACATCATTGGTTGTTATTTAAAATAAACAAAATTCTAAGATAACATGAAAATCTAAATTACTAACAATTTTATTTACTACTAAAAATACATAAATCCATGCATCATACGGTATGCAATGTAATACAAGAAAGTAAAATTATATTTAGCTCCATGCATCATACAAAATGCAATGCAATACAATAAAGTAAACCAACAAACCTAACAAAGAAATCAACAAAATCACACACATTCAAACAAACAACGTTTAAGAAAATTGCACCAATTTTTTTGTTATTAAGCTATAGTTCCCAACTATTCATGTTGTAACAAAAAGGGTTAAAAATGATTCCCGAAGAAACAACACATGCAAGGGAAAAATGGATGACACAAGTATTCCCATGAAAAATCTTTCGTGTACTATGACACAATCTCACGACAATTCCCTGTTGCATGAGAGTACTGACATAACATGTAGCCAAGCTTTTGTTAATGAAGGTAGATCAAAATGATCTGTAATTTGTTTGAGACAATAACTAGAAATAACTTTAGAAAGATGGTTTTGTAGGACCAATTTTGATGTTTGAGGACGATGTCAGTGATACATGCTTTTAGCTATATGCACATTGTTTACCAATTTTTGAAAAAAATTGAATTTTTATAATTTTTGGATTTTTACTATAGAAAATATAATATAAGAACTAACAAAGTCATGAGACAATGTTAACAATGATTGTGAGGCAAAAATATGCATTGGGTAGTAGAAAAGGCCGTTGGGATGCAAAAACATGCTCAAGGAAAATACATAGGCTTTAAAATAATTATTTATTAAAAATAATCATCCGGAGTAATATTAGAAGAAATTAGAAGTACCATGACAGTTTCAGGGTTCCCTAGGGGTGAGAAATGCATCACAAGAGGTAAAAAGGGGTATATAAGTCATCACGGCAAACTCATTTACCACATTCACTTACCATTTACCGTTGATCAAAGCTCTGACCTATGAGAGAAGATGGCGAGGGTGCGGAGCTGAAAAACACTATGTGGATCGTGTGAGAGAGTACATGAGGCTCCCAACGGATGGACCCTAGGTACACAAAGCTCTTTCTCCCCTTGTGATTTATCAGTATTTAATTTAGGTTATTTTTCATTCATTTTTAGAGTAGAGTTAGGGTAGTTTGGCACCAAAATGTGAGACATGGCCCTACGGGTGTGCATGTACTACACTATGCATGGACATGCATAACATGAATGTGCTGCGTATAATTGGATTTTTAGGTGGGGACATGCCTACACCTACATAAAAGGAGTACGTTAGTGCAAAAGGGATACCTTGGGTAGGGGCTCATATGTGCATGCGCAAAGAAGGGTGTGCCAATGCATATAAGGGTGTTTTGGTGGTCAAAAGGGTGCGTCGATGCACAAAAGTCACTTTTAGATGGATTTTTAGAAGAAAACCTAGGTTTTAACAAACCCTAGTTGTTAGGAAAAGATGATACTTGTATAAAAATAGAAGAATAATGTGGTAAACTAGAAAAATTAAATGATAGAGTAGAAGAATAAATGATAGATTAGAATAGAATAATAGGATCATAATTAAATGACTCGATTGGTTTTGTAGGAGGACCTAGACAGGCTAGAGGTGTGGGAGTGACATGTGTAGCTCCGAGCCTACGAGGAGACCTTTAGCCAACATGAAATTGTTTTTCTAGATATCACTCTAGAGGTGACTGAGATAACACATGTAGCTCATATGCCCTAGATTACCATAGACCACGGCCTGCTCACAACCTTAGTTGAGAGATGGCAGAGTGAGAGCCAGACATTCTAGCTTCCTACTGGAGAGATGAGCATTACTTTAGAGGATGTGTGGCAAATCTTATGGGTTCCTATCCATGGAATTTGATTACTTACGATGGTCATCTGGACCGAGGTTGAGCATTATACAACCATGAATTTTGGAGTGATAGATATACCCCACCGAGGTATGTCACTTATGGTTGGGAGATGCATGGCAAATCAATGACTAGGTCGAGTCCTTATGTTCTTGCTAGCTGTTGTCAATGACATCTTGTTCACGACAAGACTACTTTGTTTGGTTTCCCCTTGGCCCCATTGGATTTATTCAAGGCTTTCTACAAGGAGAGTTTTACTTCTAGGGTCACTATATACTATCTCACTTATACACATATATTCATCGATAGCTTACCACAGACAAAATTTTGTGGGTCCTGCTACTCTACTGCAAATATGGGCTTGGGACCATATTGTGATCGGTCACCATACGGGTGATTTGAGATCCCGAGTCATTGGAGATCCGTCTCTTATGGATTGAGTTCTAGTTAGGGAGGATGTATGTGGCCACATGGAGAATACGATTATTAAAGAGATGATTTTAACGAGATACGACCCCATATGATTACATGACGGCTATATAAGTTATATCAGTGGCTTGATGATGTTGTTGAGTTGTGCACTGCGATGGCAGATCATTTCCTTCTTGGGAGAAGGAGCCACATTATGGAGTGGTATATAGTATATCAAGTTGAGCGTCGGTTTTACTTAATCAAGGGATTCCTAGGGTTGAGATGTGGTATTCCTAGAGATATAGAGAGGCCTTTAACATGGGGCCTTGGATCAAGTTAAGACGAGATCGAGCTAGATTTTTACATGTGGTTTTCCATCCTTGGGCGCAACATGCACATGTATTTGATCCTAGTACTACACATGACTATACAGGTTGGTATACCACAATGTTAACTCGGTGCTTAACTATTTTGGAAGTGGTATTAGACACGGTGGCACGAGGATTTTAGGGCCCACTTCCTAGGGCATAGGCACTGGGATAGGTAGACCCATAGGGAGGACAACAATAGGTTCCCATACAATAGGTATTTATTTAGCAACATATTTTAGTACAACAACAGGTAGTGGTGCGGTCATAGGTAGTAGTTCAGCCACATACATTGGCACCACATATGCCCTAATAGGGTCCACTACAGGCACCTTTATAGGCAACTCTATCACCCCCGCATGATTCCACCCTATATTCCACCAAGAGATGGAGGATATGGTAGGGGTAGAGAGCGGAAGATGGAGGAGGACATACTATCCAATGAGCAAGTAGCTAAGAATCCCATAGAAGAGGATATTCAAGATAGAATGGCTAGTAGACGGTGGCCACCTTTTACGGTAGCAGCTATAGCGGGTAGTATCCCTACAGACTCCGTGTCATATCTGAGAGAGACTTAATGATCACTAAGAGAGATCATCTCATTACCGAGTGGTACCTGGGCCGGAGAAGAGAGGATACTGATCTATGCTAGTTCAAGATCGGGTGACCGCATGAGATAGCCTACTGACTACATGAAGAGAGGGACTAGGATTTTGTATATTGAGATCGGTTGTGGATTCGATTGACTAGTATGAGAGTAGAGTGTAATTTTTTACAGCATACCGACAATACCTCAAGTTTATAGCAGTTAATTGGACATAGTGCCATGGTGGCAGGTGAGGTGACATACTACAAGATGCAGTATTATGTGGATGTACCATCGAGAGAGTTCGGATAGCCAACAAATTTTATCATGCTAGATCATAGAGATAGTCACAATCAGTGTGATCTATATAGGGTCCTTTGGGATAATAGGCTTCAGATCAGCATGGGTATGTACAACATGGCACAACACCACCTACACATGAAGCATCCTAGATGTCGCCGCCTAGTGGTAGATCCACACTAGGTAGTCCTAGAGAGGGCTCGAGTCATGGCTGACTTTTATTGATTTGATGTACTTACACGTATATTTTTGGAGTATCACCTCGATTATGAAGGCATACTTTTGTATGGATGTATATGTACTATTTTTTTATCATGCCTCGTGATGAAGGCACATTTTTGTATAGATGCCCATGATGGCCCATTGTATTGGATGTACTTTTGAGACACATTGTTTTGCATACGGACATTTATATTTGATGATGTATAATGATAGATGGATTATTGATGTACCACATGTTGTTTATGAGATATCATGTTTAATCTATATGTTTTATGTTTGTATCACATGTTTGTTAATTTATGAGATAGCCTTAGCTGATGTCATATTACATATTGATGAGATACTTTTGAGTAAACCATGTTTATATATATTTTTGATAATAGGTAAAATAGGGTTGAGGGGAGCTTACCCCATACAATTTAGAGCTCCAAAATGAGCAGATAAGACATTACAAAGCATACAAAAAGATACATATAGAATTACTATTACATATGAGCTCCTTTATGAGAATATAAACTAGTTCAAAACACAACAAGAAAGAGTAATAACAACGCATATTGAACCAAATTCTTACTAATAGCAAAGTAAAATAACAATAAAGTAAATAAATAGTCACCAGATAAACATTACTTTTTAGGTTTTTCCAGACCATCTAAAACTTTTTCCCATTCCTTTTTGAGACTCAATGTTGGCACCCAACAAAGTCAAGTCACATTCAACAGCTTCCCCTTTCCTTTTCTTTAGATTGCCATGCTCGCCCACTTGCTTATAAGCATTTTCCAACTGACCGAGGGTTTGAAGATGTTGCAAAGCGGATTTCACAGTAAGAAAACTCCATTCCATATAACTATGTAATATAGGTCTAATGTGATCCACCTCATTGGAAAGGTTGTTTATGTTAGCTTTCATAATTTCAAGACCCTTTACTAGTGATTTTTGCCACATATTCAACCTGCATTTTCATAGTATACAAGTCATTAAAGAGAAACTAAGCAGAAATCTTCATTAACTTTGTGTCTCCTTTTAGTTCTTCAATATCCAAAGCGATCTTGGTAAGATGATTATCTTCTTTCTTGGCTTGCATTTGACCCAACACTTCAATCTGCTGCTCTAATTGGGCATTCACAAGAACCTGATTCCCCTACATGCTCGACTCCCCTTTGGTATTAACAGATTAAATTTGAACATTCTTCAACTTAAGCTCACTAATATTCTAAGCCACATATATTTCCACCACATCATTTTCATCCCCCAAAGCATCACCTTCCTGAGACTCCAATTCTTCACTAGAATCCTCCTCCTCTAAGTCCGAGTCCTCTTCCTCAACATAATCCTCAAGATCCTTAGTAAGAGTTCTATTTTTATCAATGTCAAGAGATTATCTTTTGACCAAGGCTAGGACAAAACTTGGTGAAGTGGGAGATCAACTCTACTAGTTTTAAACTAGTCAATTCATGCACAGAGATCGAACAAAAATATAGAAAAGCTGAAACTATGGCCATGTCTAAGATAATTAAGCATAGGAAAATGGTAAGCATAGATACACTTGTGACAGCCTTCAAGGGTAAGAAACTAAATAAGGGTTAAGGCCACTTCATCAAAAGGGTGGGGTAAGGTCGAGCAAAGAAAACCAACAAAATGAGTGGTAAGTTTTTCATTACCTTGTAAGAACAACTTCAATTCATCGAAACATCATTTTTGGCTTGTATACCTCCCTTCCTTCAATCGGTAAGCCCATGACCTTAGAAACAATCTCCATTGTAATCTCAATGTGTACACATTTTAGGTCCACAACTCCCCCTTTTTGGTCGACTTCCAGGCTTTGGAAAAATCCTTACTCAGATTTTTATAATGACCCTTAAAGATTTTGAGAAAAGGAGAAAAACCCATTCTCTCAAAAACTTCCATGGCCTTAGGATTGACTCCTTCTAGGTCATATGGTTCAATTCACACAATATCACCCCCATTGGATTATATGAGCACCAATTCACAGAAATTCCCAAATTTAGGTTAACTAGATTGTTATGAGCAATCCCAACAATGTCAAAATTACAAGAAAAGGAGGAAATAATGACACTAAGGTAGCACGAGCGAACCCAGTCCCAATACTTCGCATAACCCCAACTTATAATCACACATGTCTTACAACTCTTATTCATCAAAGCCTTGTTATACCATGACCTGTAATAATTATCCAGTGGTGACGTGTCCATGTTGTTCATTTTGGAGGTGTGCTCACACCTTAGTATCTATAGCTTCCTCATTAGTGATTAATGTCATACCATGACATATAACCCCCTTATTGGTGAAATAATCTGCAATACTATTTTCCTCTCTATAGATATGTTTAAAAGTGATTTCTTCAAACAAGTTAGACATTCATTTTATGCTAGTTATAGAGTTTTGAATAGAAGTAGAAGTAGTACCTTTACCAAGTAATGTTGTTAATAATGTTTAATGAATCACCTTCCACTTCTAATCTAAAAAAATTGTGTTGAAAAGATATAGAGACACCCCAATAGGTAGCATCCACTTCAGCAACATGATTCAATTGAATTCCAAGGTTACAATGATACCTGAGAATTAATTTTCCTTGATAATCATGGAAGACCCCTCCACAACCAACTTTATAAGGTTTTACTTTGGAAGCACCATCAAAATTTAAATTTATCTAGTCTTTGTTAGGTTTCACCCAACCTTGAAGCCTAGGATTATGTGTTGGAAGGTTTTTGATTGGAACTTAAACCCCAATTCTTAGATAAGTTACTCTCATTCTGGATAATTGTTTTCTTATGTGGGGATATGGTATAAAAGTTTGCATTGATAGCATTAAAACAACGATCCCCAAATCTCTTTTCGATTCCTTCTTCCCTTTAAAAATTCACCTATTTATCTCTTTCCAAATTTCCCATGCCAGTGCATAATAGTAAGGGTCCAAATATGTTTGAGTCCTTGACTCTTGAAAGGACTGAACCATTGGGACCAAAGTTGCTTAATGGAGCATGGGAAAATCCACTTAATCTCAAATAGATTAAGAAGGGTGTTTTGAACTGTTTCCAAAAAGGGGCAATGGAGGAATAGGTGTAAAAAGTCTTCATATCTTTTTCACAAAGAACACACCTATTCACCATATGAAAATTTCTCTTATTAAGATTGCCCACAGTAAGGATTTTATCATGGAGAACTAACCACCAGAACATATTGATCTTGGGAGTAACTTCTTTGACCCACACACTTTCCCATTTAAAGCTGTCAAGATCATCTTCCTATAAGAAAAAAATTTTATAGGCACTTTTAACCGAGAAGATTCCACTTTCCTCCCTAGACCAATATAAGCTATTATCCTCTAAACTCTTTTTATTAACAATAACTCCACTTAATTTGTTGTTAATAGAATTGATCTCATTTTTGTTATGTCCAACCAAATCTATTATTTTCCATTGACACGGGGGGTCCTTGAGATTAAAGTAATCTCTAATATTTGTACCATATTTAACCACAACATCCTTATAGAGATTAGGATAGAATTCCTTAAGAGGTATTTCACCTAACCATTTTTCCTCCCAGAAATTAACCAATCTCCCATTTCCTATCATCTATTTTCTACCCTCAAAAACAATGTGTTTAGCCCAATTTATAGATTTCTAGAAGGTTGATCCATTAAAGCGGCATTGCTAAAGCACCATTTATTATCTCAAAGATTTATCCAATACTTTTTCCTTATGATATAAGTCCATACATTGTATTCCTTAACCAATATCCAAATCATTTTTGACATCAAAGATTTATTCATTTTTTCCTAATCTCTAATACCAAGACCCCCTCAAGTCTCTTAGGATTACAGAACTTCTCCCAAGGAAGGAGTGGAATTATGTCTTTTTGTTCTGAGCCACTCCAAAGAAATATTTTTTATATACTCTCCAATTTATTAGAAATTGTGGAAGGTAATCTATAAATAGACATAGAATACAATGGTAAATTTTTAATTGAGCATTTGAGAAGGATAACTTTGCCTTCTTGGGATAAAAGTGAAACTTCTTACCCTTCCAATTTCTTGAAGAATCTATCTATCAGAAAATTATAGATAGCAATACTTGGATTTTAAGTTTCAATAATCATTCCCAGATACCTAGTAGGAAAATTTTTAATCTCACAACCAAGAATACCAACTATCTTGACACATCTTCTTTCAAGAGTATTGATAAAAAAAGACCAAGATTTTACCAAAATTGATCATTTGGTCAGAAGCTTCCTTATAATCAACCACCATTTGTTTAAACTCTATAGCCTTAGGAACTATATCCTCTCCAGCCATCATTGTGTCATCAACAAAAATTTTCTGGATAACATTGTCACTATTAACAAAATGTGAGATGTGTTTAATTATTCCTTCAATATTAGCTTTATTGAGAGCTTTAGTGAGAAGTGTCTACCATAATAATAAACATAAAAGGAGAAACAAGGTCTCCTTTTCTTAATCCTCTAGAGCTATTGAAAAACCACAGGGAGTCCCATTGATTAAAAAAAAAATAGCTGTAAAAATGCAGGTCTATATCAAAATCCTAAAATCTTGATCAAATTCAAACCTAGTAAAGACTTTTAGAAGAAAGGACCGGGAGAATCAGTCATAGGATTTCTCTATGTTAAGCTTAATGAGCATAGCTTCTTTTTTTTTTTGACAATATGATGAGTCTCTTGAATAGTAATAATACCATCATGGACATGTCTTCCCATCACAAACCCCTCTTGCCCCATTAATGATACGGTATGTGATGATTAGCTTTAACATACATACATGATGTAAACTTAGCATTTTTTGATATATGATGTATAGATGTGATGGTTTTATGTGATATGATGATGAATATGATAATACAATGTACAAGTAAAAATTAACAAGCACAAGTTTAAACAAATCTAATCAAAGCAACACATTTATTTACAAGCATGCAAGATAAAATGAACTCAAAGCAATGAACTACAGATTAAACAACATTCAATCTAAGTAAACCAGTGAATTCAATCTAAAGCACACAACATGAAACAACAATGTAACTAACAACCATATAAACCAACAACTACAAGTAAGAAAATACTACTTTGTTTTTGTGGGCTAGCTTTGGAATGTTTTTCACTATTTTTGGGCTTATCTCTAAGACAATTTTCTATTGTTTTGGAGTTTTCTATGAATGTATCTAAATGTTTTTATTTTTCCAAAGGACATATCTGCATGTTTTGGGGTTTTCAAAAGTTATACAAATGTTTTTTATGTTTTCCAAAGGACATATCTACATGTTTTGGAATTTTCAAAAGTTATACGAATGTTTTTATGTTTTCTCAATAGTTTTCAAAAGTGAACATGCAAAGAAATGAATAAACATGGATTACCCCAGTGTTAGATGGGATTTACAAGGGTAGAATGCCACATAATATATTCTAGATGTGATGCTACAAATTTTCCCCCAGAATTATATGGGTTCATTCAAAGTTAATTTTTTTGCATTCAAAAGGTAAGATTAGCCGGATCAGGGCCAAGAAGGATAGGCTCACAAAGGATTTAGACGAAGGAAAAAAACTAGCTTAGGAAAAATATTTCATACCCCTAAACCTGAAATGCTTGTGAACAATGGACCCTCCCTTGGCATTAGAAACCAATTTTCACCAAAGGACTTGTCAAAGTGCCACCATTGCATGGTTTTCACTATTGGATGTACACATTTCTTTATATTTTTATTTTTGTTTTTTTATACTTTTTTACTTTTCTTGATATTCTAGAGACCCCATACTTAAGAATAGAAGTGCTTAAGATGCATTGCATTCATGGGTTCTTGAAGCTCTTGACCATCTACATGGGCTAGCTTATAGGCACCTGAACCAAACTTGGTAACCAAAACATATGGTCCCAGCCAATTGGGTTCAAATTTCCCTTTCTTTTCACGATCCTTATTGGATTTCTTTGAATTCTCTTTTAACACCAAATATCCTACCTCAAATTGGCAAATTATGACTCTTTTATAATAGCTTCACCACACTCAATCCTGATACACTTTAAGGTGATTGAGAGTTTGAAGTCTTTTCTCATCTAATAGCTTTAAATCTACCAGTTGATCTACCATGCAGTCTTCCTCTTCATTCAGGTAAGCCCTTAGCTCAATACACAAATAAGGGATATTTATCTCTAAAGGTAGTATGGATTCAATGCCAAATACTAAGGAGTATGGAATTTCCCCTGTGGGGGTGCAGATAGAAGTTATGAATTCCCAGAGGGTAGGGTGAATTTGTAAATTTTAGTCATGGCCTATCTTGTTCACCATCTTCTCCATGATGCAAATTAAGGTCTTATTGGAAGCCTCAGCTTTCCCATTACCTTGAGGGTAATAGGGGGTTGAGAACTTAAGGGATATTTGAAATCATTTGCAGAGTGCTTTCACAGTTTTATTCTTGAATGGTTTACCATTATCAGTGATAATAACATAAGGGATACCATATCGACAGATGATATGGTTCATGATAAATTTAGAGATCTGGAAACCTTCAACATAGGTGAGAGGAACAACCTCTACCCACTTTGTAAAGTACTCAGTTGTAGTAATGATGAATTTATGACCATCCAAAGAGACATGGTTAAGTTTACTGTTAGATTGAGACCCAATTTTGAGAATGGCCAAGGGGTTATGACAAGATACAAAGATTGCACCAACGCATGTATCAAGTTTCATTATTTTTGACAATCCACACATTTCTTCACATGGTTACATCATTCATGCTCCATGGTAGGCCAATAATAGCCTACTACAAGAATTTTCTTTGCAAGGATGATCCCATTAGTGTGATCCCCCATGATTCCTTCGTACACCTCTTTGATTTCTTGGATAGATTCATCCGATTTAAACATCACTATAGATTCCCATCATAGCCTTGGCGAGAAGAGGGTGCCCCAAGTAGGGTATAGTGGGCTATACGCTAGATGAGGGTGCACTTTTCAACATGGAAAATTTAGTGGGAAATGTTCCATCATGAAGGTAATTAAATATTTTAGTGTACCATGGTGAAAAGGGACCAATAACCTCACACACCAAATAGGAGTCTGGTATGTCATATGCTATTGTTCTTAGATTTTCAATGAAGAATAACATGTCATTGTTCCCTGGTGGAATGTTTAACATAGATCCTATCGTAGCCATGACATCTTATGATCATTTCTAGGCTCTTGGTATCTTCTCAAAGAACTCTTTCAAGGAATTGACCATTCTTTTATATGGAAGAAACTTTTCATCCTTGACCTTGTATTCATCTGTGACATGTCGATAATAAACATTAAGTCACCAATGAATTTAACTCATCTCATATCCCACTTGATGGCTATAGTCATCCCTAAGATGAGATATTCATACTCTACTATATTATTTGTGTAGGGGAACCCGAGTTGAAATGCTTGGGGAATCAAGTCTCTCATAGGATTAATTAATAAAACTCCAAGTACATTAACCATGAAAGGTAAAGGATCCATCAAAGTACAATTTCCAAATGCTATATTCCTTAAGGTACATGATGGATGCATTTGGTAGCTCCAAACTCAAGGGTTTGGTACCTGGTAGTGGAGCTTCTACTAGCTGATCTGCTAAGACTTTTCCTTTTACTGACTTTTGATGAACATACTCAATGTCAAACTCACTTAATAAGATGATCCAGTTAGCCATATTTCTAGTTAGTGCTGGTTTAGACAATAAGTACTTTAGTGGATCAACCTTTGAAATAAGCTTGACTTTATGGTTGAGAAAATAATGGCGTAGCTTCTAAAAATTAAATACTATGGCTAGGAAAGCCTTTTTGATCTATAGATAGTTGAGCTCATATGCTATCAATGTTCTTATCAAGTAGTATACATCCTTTTCTCTCTTTTATTGATCATAATGGGCCAATAGTGCACCAATTGTAAAATGTTTAGCTGAGATGTACAACAACTAGGGTTCTCCTATCGTGGGTGGCATGAGAATAGGGGTTTATCCAAGTATTATTTCAGTAGAGAAAATTCTTGTTGTTTTTCTAGCCCCCAGGTGAAATTAACATCATTTTTAAGAAGATGTGTGAACGTATGACACTTTTCTGCTAGTTGTGAAATAAACCTTTTAATGGCCTGAATTTTTCCTTGTAAGCTATGCAACTAGCTAATATTCATAGGAGGAATTTCTGTGATAGCTGTGAACTTTAAAGGATCCACCTCTATTCCTCTCCTTGATACAATGAATCCTAGTAATTTCCCAGATAACACACCGAAGACACATTTCTTTGGGTTAAGGTGGATTTTGTATTACCTTAGATCTTTGAAAGATACACTACAAAATCTCTTAGTTCTCTTCCCAAGTTCTAGATTCAGCCAATATATCATCTACATAATATTCCATAATGTCACTTATCATATCATGGAAGATTACAGTCATCACCCTTTAATATGTAGCACTGCATTTTTAAGGCCAAAGGGCATAACTTGGTAATGAATGTGCCCCATGGGGTGGTGAAAGTTGTCTTGTGTTGATCTTCCTCTATAATATTTATTTGATTATAACTTGAGAAGCCATCCATGAATGATAGAATCTCATAACCAGTAGTAGAATCAATGATCATGTCAATGTTAGGGAGAGGAAAGTTGTCCTTGGGACAAGATTTGTTAATATCTCTAAAATAAGTACACAATCTAATACCAAATGGATTTTTGTGAATTGGTACCACATTAGAAATACACTCTAAGCATTCAATAGGCCCAATGAAGCTTACTTCTAATAACTTTTCTAGCTCTAACTTTACCAATAAGGTGATGCAAGGATTCATCTTTCAGATATTTTGTTTGATGGGATTGGTGTCTGGGTGAACCACAAGGTTGTGTATCCCTAATGTAGGATCCATTCCTGGCATGTCATTATAAGACCAAGTGAATATGTCTGCATACTCTCTCAATATTCTTGTGAATGTTTTATGTTCTTTGGCTGAGAGTGAAGCTCCCAACTTAACTATCCTTGGTAGCTCCTCTGTGCCGATGTTAACATCTATTGTATCTTCCACTAGTAACTTTGACTCATCCCCATGCATGTAGGATCGGGAGGGATATTGAGATCCTCCTCTTCAAAAACTATTTCAGTGAGGTTATCATCATCTGTATTTGGTTACATAACCTTTTCCATAGGTTGTTATGCTTGTTTTTCCACAAGCGCCTCAAAGATGTTTTCACTATAGGACTTCCCCTTTTATTTATGCAAGGATTTTCTTTGGAACTCTTTCCCTTTCTTTATTTTTTACTTAAGTGTCCGCATAACTCTACTTCCTCTCCGAAGTATGCACATGCATTAAGCTGAATAGAGAACCCCTTCTTGTGATAATTTCTTGGAATGTTGTCTTTGATGCCTAAGAACTCGCCAATAACTTCATCATTTTGAAACATGTCAATAGGTACATGTTTTTGTTGATCCCAATTCACTAGTGATGGGTAGATGAGAGTTAATATATGATTTATAGGGGATATGGTGGGTGCAACAGGGGTTATGGTAAGGATAGCCATGTTAGAGAATAGGTTCATAGAGGTAAGGTCTTCATAAAGACTACATCGAGAATCTATTTCACTTTCATTTTTGACAAACTATCCTCACTCTCAAAAGAGACATACTCGTTATCGAATGTTGGGATTCATACAAATTGATGCCAATACCTGATTTACCCACTATGCGATGAGGTATTGGAAGAGATTCTAATGAACCTTTCTCGTAGTGGCTGTAACCACATCCTTGGTATCTCATAGTAAGCATTATTCTGTTAGGAATAACATATCTAGATGACTTGTAACACGAATCCATTTCATCATCTTGAGGATGAAATATAATGTTGTTGAGAATTCTTTCATCTTCTAGCAAGCCACCTGAAATGAAATTGTTGAAAGGGAAATTCTCTCTTGATCTCTGGAATTTATAACATGGTCTACCATGTGCTTGGGCTGATAGAGGAATGTTTTGAATCATAAGGGCTTGCTGAAGATTATACTCTCCATAGCTATTGTTTATGACCTTCATCTCCCACGTAGAAAAAGGAGATTCCAATGTAGCCATACCCTTGTCACTGGGAGTCAGGGTGTTTGGATCCACTTGTGAAGCAAGGGCCTCGACTAAACAGGGACAACAATTTCCATAGACGGACACTCATAAATAGTGGGAAAATACCCTGACAATGCTCTGTAATGAGAAAAGGGTTGGGGATCCCCTTGTATAGTAAGTGTTTATCCTTCATACTACAAATTTAAACACTGATGATACGTAGATGACATGGCTTGCATGGCATGAATCCATGGGCAACCAAGCAAGATGTTGTATGGGAGCCCTAGGTCCAAGACATGGAACTTTGTATCATGAGTGATGGGACTGAATTCTAATGAGAAAGTGATCATCCCAACTGATTGTCTTTCTTCATTGTCATATGCCTTTATGGTGATGAATTTTGTCTCAGATTAGTTTTACGTGCTACCTAGTTTATGAACTAATTTAAGAGTGAAAATTTTAAGACCCGATCCACCATCTACAAGCACTCTCTTGACCTTCTTATGCATGATTATTACCTTAATATGTAAGGGTAGGTTATGGAACAAATTTTTAGTAAAGTCTTTTGTCATACTGAAGGTTATGTGTTTTGTGGGAGTGATTTGTGCTACCATGGCTTGTAAATGTGTAGGGTCAACATCAATAGATACTCCTGATCCCTGTAAGGTTTTGTAAAGTATATCCTTATGAACATTAGAAATCTTTAGAAGGTCTAAGATTGAAATCTTAGTTGTAGTTTTCTCTAGTTGATCTAACACATCATAATGACTCTCTTGAGGAGGAGGGGGAGTAGGTTTAGAATTTATAACAAGGAAAACTCATTGTGTTTCCACAACACACTCTCTTGTTTTAATTCTAATTGTATTGATTTGATCAATGAGTGGGTCAAAAAAACCTATCAAGGCATAAAAGTGGTCTTTGTTCGATATATAGTTAGAAGTTTTTATTCTTATATGATTGTCCCGACCTAGAGTTTTATTCTCTTCATGATTGGGAAAAGGCTCTTTGAAGATCCCTAAGCTTCCGTTTGGTGATTTTACAATGGCAGCAGAGTCTACTTTAATTTTTCCATTGTCAACTAGGTCTTAAATGTAGTGTTTTAATCTTAAACACTTGTCAATTTTATGACCCTTTGCAGTGAAACCCACAAAATTTATTCTCCCTAAACCATGATAGTTTAGGTTCATCTTCCCGTAGGGTTGTGTTTCAGGGTACTTTACCATGTTTACAGCCTCTAACTATTTTATTATGGATGATATGAATTCAGATAGAGGGGTAAAAGTATGTCATTTATACTCAATAGGTGGATTTCCTTTGCAGGTTTTAAGGGTGTGTTGTTTTGAATGGCTTGTACTCATTTGGAGTCTATTATCCCATCACCAATGACAAATTTTTTTATTATGAAAAAAATTTGGTTTTTCGTTAGACTTGGAATCATTTTGATCACGGGAGAAAGGTTTTAGAGTCCCCCTAGCTAGTAATGATTTTTCAATTTGACTCCCTTTTTTTATTACCTCTTCAAATGTGTTGCCACAATGCATTTATAGGTGGAACGTAATGTCTAGATGGAGGTTGGGAAAAAATATTCCTATCAACTATTTTTCAGGTATGGAGCAAGGAAAGTGGCTAGCTAATCCTCTCCATCATTGTAAAAATGCAACAAAGTTTTCATTGTTTCTTTGTTTGGCATTGCAGAGATCCAACATGGTGACGTCATTCTCTATGTTAAAAGAGAAGTGTCTTAAAAACTTTGTGCCAGTTCTAGCCATGTTGATATGGATCACTTTAGGATGTGAACAACCGATTCTAGAGTCGTTACTCCCAAACTTTGTGGAAAGAGGTGCATTAGATAATTGTTGCTAAATGTTACCTCTTGTTGTGTCATATAAAAATATTTAATATGGTCACGAGGGTCACTTTTCCCTTATATTTGTCAAATTTTGGAAAATCAAAGTGTCTTGGGAAAGGTACGTATAGGATGGATTTCTTGAATGGGTAAGGACATAACTCATCGAACTGATATTTCTTGTTATTGCCACCGGTTTGGCCCTCTTGTAACACTTGAAGGGTGTTCTTCATAGTATACCATTCTTGGTGGAAGAGTTGGTCTTACATGGGTAGTGGCGTAGGTATATACAAAGGGTTAAGCCTAGGTGTATGCCCACCCTGATTCTTAGTGAAAAAGTCCTCATAAGGATCTTTTCATGTCTCCCATCGAGGAGTGTTTATTGGGAACTTGTGAAACAAAGCTTTAGGTTTTTCCTTTAGTATGGCTTGTTTCACAACTTTTGGTTGTTCCTTTTGTATATGCAAAGCCAAACTTGCCAATTGGCAAGTGAGGGCTTGAACCTGTTGTTCTAACATCACCTCTTTAATGGGTATTTCATTACGATCTTCGTTAGGGGGAGGTTGTGCATGATGAACATGTTATTCATATTCTTTGTAATGAATTTTAATAGGAGGTAAATGATAGTCTCTTCATTTTTGAAAGGTACTTCCTCATTATTTTTTCATGCAAAAGTAGAAGCATGACCTGGGTCTAATATGTCATCTATATGGCAATGAGGATGTTCCACATCCTCTTCCCCTTGAACCATTGTGGCAATGAGAGAAGGGTCCACTGTAGGAGGTAATTTAGCTCCTAGTTCCATAACACACATAAGAACCTCATGTTTGTTTTGAAAAATGTAATCATCAAAATTGGTGGGAGAATGCTCTATTTTCATACGAGGAGACTCTTCTTCTCCACCACTATGGTCAACCATGAGATTATCCTCTAAAAGAGGGTTGTCAACTCCAAATATATCATTTCCTAATTTTAGGGATCCCATCCTCATAGTAGGCATACTCGAGATAAGAAATACAATGCGGAAAATTTCCACTAAGGTTTACAAAGAAGGGACCTTAGTCACATTTTGTAGCGTAACAACACTAATTTGTTAAAACAAGGTGACTATAGAATAGCCACAAACTTGATAGATCAAATTAAATGTCCGAGCTAAATAATAATGAACAAGCTACCCTAGCGAGGTAAAATATGACACAAATTTTCCTTAGACTACTATAATTACACAAAACACTCAAAATTTAGTTACAACAAATAGTTTATTCTCTAATATTTGTCTAAATAGGTTTTGACACCAAATAGTGACAACACAATATTATTAGTTAGGTCAAGTTTGCAATAAATAAGAGCTAAATGATAAGAGGATGTTGACATGATCTTCTAACAAGATATACTAAAAACCATTTTCTAGACACTAACCAAATCTAGGTCTTATAAAATGGATGATAGTAATGTGAGCAGCGTAATGACACTATTTGGACACGTGAACCAAGATTTTGGGAAAGCAAGATTTTTAGTGTCAAAATGATGTTATTGTGATGCTAAAAATGTATCCTCAACACTCACAAAACTCAAGACAAAGCTAGGGTATAAAAACTACGTCTAAGTATAACAAGAAATTGCTATGTGTGTGAGTAGCATAACACTACAATATAGAGATTTAGGCCTAGTTTGACAATGGAAAAAAACATAAATATCTCAATTGTATGGCTACAATGTGGGAAGATTAACAAATCAAAAAAAGACAAGGATGAAATCACCTAACTACGAAGATATTAAGTCTCCAATATGGGTTTTTGAGACAAGGGGCCTACTAGATCATGATTATGTACCATGCACACTTTCAACACTTGCGCTTTGGCATTGCAACCTAGTCATGCAAGTAGAATACAAAAGTGGTGGACATGCAATATCTAGCGGTATCTGTATATGATTTTTCCTTTTTATCAAAAATGGGTAACAAGAAAACATGGGTGTAGACAAGTGGTGTTAAAAACACACCAAGAATGACTAAATTTTTTTTTGGGTAATTTTTTTTAAATAATTAATTAAATTTAGCCCTTTTTAAAAACATATCCCCTTAAGATTTATTTTATACAAATTTATAAATTAGCTCAAAAATTAAATAACTCATTTTCCCCTAGTAATCTAATTATTCATTCCTGTTGAGCTTACTAAGGTCACTTTTAAAAGTTACTACACCCCTTTTAATATTTATTAATTTTCCCTTTTATTTATTAGTTTGCCACACCCTCCAACAAATGTTATTTTCCCATTCCCATGAAATGATCATGACTTAAAAGAAATGTAGGGTTGAATGAGAGCCCTAGGATGGAACACATCTTGACCATTGATTTTAAATCTGCCCTAGGTTTTCCCTAATGCATCTTTATCTCTTTTCTTTTCTTTTCCATATCATTTTCTCTCATTTTTTTCTTCTTGCAGGTGGAGGGGAAACTATGGAGGCTTGATTCATGGATTGGAAGGCTATTTTCCTCATTGTATTGTTTAAGAAAACCAAAACAACAAGCCATTATTGAAGTGTAAACATCTTATTTTTTTTTCTTGTGGCGTGGATTTGAGAGAGGTGGCGGTTTTGGGAGAGAGTTACGTGAAGGGGAAACGGTGGAAGGACTGCATGGAAGTGAGGGGACGATGCCGCGTGGGGATGGGGAAAGAAGATGGTGTGGGGAGAGGGAAGGATGTGGGAGGGTGGGGTGAGGGAGGGGTGAGTAGTGGGAGGGCGTGGGGGGGGGTGGAGGGAGGGAGAGTGGTGGGGACAGGAGGTGGGGTGGAGGATGGGGGAGGTGGGGAAGTGGAAATGGTGGTGATGTGGGTGCAGGTGGGGGGTGTAGGAGTGTTGGGGAGGTTTGGGGTTGCAGGTTTTTGGGAGGGCTCGGCCCTCCCCACCTTTATTTTATTTTTTTTTTTAAATATAAAAAAAAAACTTAAATTTTGCCATCATTTAGTTTTATTTATTTATGTGGTCTCTTTCTTTTTAAAGGTTTATTTTATTTATATATATAATATATATATATATATATATATATATATATATATATAATATATATATATATAATATTTATATATCTAAAATCAAATCATATCATTTATATATATATATATATATTTATATATATATATATATATATATATATATATATATATATATATATATGTATATATATATAATAAAATAAAACATAATAATTTTAGGATAATGCACTTAAAATACATTTTTAAATATATATAAAGGCTTCACGAATACCTTTGTAAAAAAAAACATTGTTTAGTTTTGTTTAAAATATATCTACAAGTTAGATATTCAAATGTATTTACATAATATGTGTTGAGGATGTATTTTATCACAAATCGTAAAGTAATAGATTTTTTTTTTTATAAGAAATAAGGAACCCAAATTTTTTTGCAATTTATCTATACTAAAACAGTTTACTCCTTTCATAGTAAAAATATTGTAGTTGATAATTCAAAAGATGAGAGACTTGGAATAAGCTTAAAAGTACAAGAAGGAATACATATTTCAGATTTTAAATAAATGGGAGATCAACAAGAATGTTACATTTTCTTTGAGTGTTCTCAAATAACATTTTACATATATATTTTTTTTGTAAAAACATACTTCCAATATATAGAATTTCTTCTCAACATGGATTCCCAACAAATTATATTAAAGGAAAGCATCTTATTTTACAAGATCTCTTTAACAAGGAACCTAAGTTCACAATTCCAACATATTTCCAAAACACATAACCTCTCAATACACAAGATTATTTCTTAAGGAGATAATCAAATACACAACAAAGCCACTATCATGTAAAAACAATACCAAGAAGATTCAACTCAATAAGGAGTAAGTACACAAAACTAATACAACACTAGTTATTCAAAAACCATCCATATCCCAACATAGGGATATTACAAGAAATAGGTCTCTTGACATAGCCATATTTACATGATAACAAGTAGTTGAACACTCCCAAAATTTGGGGAAGAAAATGTCATAAACACCAAAGATAAAATCCAACCATCTTCAAACTTTTGTCTCCAAGTCTTATTCTTCACATAGCCATCAACACAAGGAGAAAGGCTTGTTTAACCACCCAACCTTTAGGCATCATTACATGCCTTTCCAAGGTTGGAATGCATGCTAGCCTCCCCCAAGCCCATGGGAAAGAGGACTACTATCCACAACTTTGCACAAGAGTAAGGGAGAACAACCAACATTACATTCACATAAGGACAAGACAAATATTACAACAAAACACCAATTTTCAAAGAAAAAAAAAAAAAGAGGAGAAACCATGTTCTACCTCTAAGATGGGGAAGAGAAGAAAGGAGTTCTCCAAATGCCAAAAGTGTAACCAACATTGGTTGCATACAAAACCAAAGATCTCCACAACCTCCTTATTCCTCCAAAGTCATTCAAACCCTCCTTATTTCTCCATCCATTCACCAAAATCCTTCTTGGGAGGATTTTCAAACCCAAAAGGGTTTCCTCTCCAAGAATGGGGAAGGGGGTTCAAGCCATATGAACCACCTTCCCCACCTCAAACCATTTGAGGGGAGTAACTAAAATCCTACATGGCTTGCCCATCAAGCCATGAGGATTGAGAGGGAAAAATCCCTCTCTCTTCCCCCACAAACTCCAAAATCCATCATGCCATATGATGGATGGAGGAAAATAAAAAAAACACACACATAACAACAAATGGTAACACCCAAAAGCAACACACATTTTAAACAAACAAGACTAAAATCTAACATGATATAATAAACACAAAATGAACTCAAGGAGCCTACCTCCAAAAGCTCTCCACTTCTAACTTTTCCCTTTCTTTATCCAAGCAAGCTCTAGCTCCAAAATCCACAAGCCTCCAAGCAAAAAGCTCCAAAAAAAGTTCTCTTCTTTCCCCATGAGGGAGAATTTGAAGAGGAGCCAAAAAAATCCTCACAAATGAGGGGGTGACATGTGTCACCCCTCTCTTCCCTCAAGGTCAAAGATTCTCAAAATAAAAGGGAGAAAGGATAAAATAGCTTTTAACCCTCTTCTCCCAAATTACTCAAAATGAACAACAAAACAAACTTGTGTAACTTTTAACAAAGCACACTTACCCATCCACCTTACATGGATGTGACCAAAGGAAGGAAAATGGGAGGAAACTCCCTCTATGCCTTGGAATTAAGCCCCCTACCTATTAGGTAGGGTCCAAGGCCCATTTTCATGCTAAGTGAACTCCCAAACTAAAAAGGGGTCACTAAAAATGCCTAAAATAGCCCAATTTCGGGTTTGGCACATTTGGGCACAAGGGTAGAGGATGTGGGGCCCACCCAAGGGTTCACATGTGACCCTAATCCCTTTAATTAAATACATCATTATCAAACTCAAACTTAATGCAAGTGGGGCCATTAAGTCCCCAAAACAAGTTTACAACACAAACTAAACACCCTAAGCAAGATTAATATTACAAGACATATTACATTACAAATGAGGGTCACTCATGGTGCCCAAAACAATAAACTCTAATACTAAGGCCTCATACAGTAAACATGGTTAGGGCTTAGCCCCGTGGGTTGCTTGTGTAAAATTGTGTAGCTGGCCTGAATCCCACGTTCTCCTGTGACCTGTCACCTGCACACTCATTGCACACATTAAACGCACATGTCCGATAAAATGTGAATCAACTACTCAATAAGAAATCAATGAATTCTAAACTAGCATATCATCATTCTGGAATCGAAAATGTGACAACATGCATAATTATACACAATCCACCATGAGTTAGCCATAATGATAAAGTGACATTCATCCATAGAATCCAAACATGCAATCAAACTGAGTATCCATCAAATATAAATAGGTCCAAAACAACATCATATCAATTAGTATCCATGACATCATAAGATAAGGTGACAACATAGTAATCAAGCTAAATTGGCGTTATATGCCTAAATCTCCATACATGTCTAATAAGATCAAATATCCTAATGTAATGTCCAAAATATATCAAATCCCTATCAAAACATGTCTATGAGTAAAAGAACAACAAATAACTAAGGCTATAAAAATGTGGGCACTACATCCCCCTCTACTAAAATTAGACTTCCTCCTGGAAGTCACTGGAAGAGATAGGGATATCTGGCCCTCAATGGTGTAGCATCCTCCCAGGTAGCTGTTGTCTCATCATATCTTGTCCCACTGCACTCTAACTTGGTCCAAGTCTCGACCCCGAAGGGCCAACCTCCGGTGCTCCAGTATGCATATGGGCTCCAGTCTCCACTGCCCTCCATCCTCTACCTATAATGCCGACCAATCCAAAACATGAGAAACATCTGGTACATATCTACGTAGTATAGAAACATGAAATACATCGTGGGCCCATGCAAGGTGTGGTGGCAAAGCTAGGTGATAGGAAACTGGACCGATGACCTCTAAAATATCAAAAGGCCCCACAAAATGAGGTGATAGCTTAGAACCCTTTCCATAGTGGATTGGGCTCTTATGAGGATGAACTCTCAAGAAGACTTTGTCACCCACTGAGAAGTGATGATCAATCCTCTTGGTGTCGCATACATATGCCTTCTGGCGTGCTCTAGCCTACTCAAGATGTTGTCTAATCAGAACAACCTACTGCTCTAAGTCCTGTAGGTAAGCTGGTCCAAGAATAATCTGTCATCTAGTCTGTCCCAACTCAAAGGTGTCCTACAAGGTCATCCATACAAAGCCTGGTAGGGAGCCATACCAATGGAACTATGATAGTTGTTGTTGTATGAAAACTCAACTAAATGAAGATAATCTTCCCACTTCTTTTGCTGGTCCATCACATACATCCTCAACATGTCCTCCAATACCTGATTAACCCTCTCTTGTCTATCCATCTGTCTCTGGATGATATGCTGAGCTGAAATTAATCTGAGTACCAAGAGTGGCCTGAAAGGAAGTCTAGAAAACTGAAGTGTAAATGGTATCCCTATCATTGATGATGGTCTTTGGAATCCCATGCAACCTAACAATGTCCTCCATAAATACTTTGGTGATGGCCTATGCATTATAGGTGACTTTGGTTGGCGAGAAATGTGCAACCTTGGTCAACTTATCCACAGTGACCATAATGGCATCATGATGATAAGAAGACATAGGGAGTCCTACTATGAAGTCCATGGAGATCACATCCCATTTCCACTGGAATATCATGAGGATGTAAGAGTCCTGTGGGATGAGAATGCTCTACCTTGACCCTCTGACACTCAAGGCATCATGCAACAAAATCTGCTATGTCTCATTCAAAGACCGGCCAATAATATAACTCCCTCAGATCGGCATGCATTTTCTTCACTCCTGGATGTGCCGCATATGGAGCTCGATGAGCCTCTGTGAGGATGAAGCTACACAGATCACCTGACTTAGGCACATAGATGCGCCTATGAAACCAAAGTAAACCATATGTCTCTAAAATGCACCCTGAATATCTACCCTCTAATGAACCCTGTGACTCCAACATCTATCTAGCACCCTCATAAAACTTGTCCTCTGGAAGATGCTCAAGAATTCTACCTCTCAAATCTGACTGCAGTGTCAATGAAGCAAGCACATGTCATCTCTACTAAGTGCATCTGCAACAACATTTTCCTTCCTTTGATATATTATACCTCCATGTCATACTCACATAGGAACTCCATCCAACACCATTATGACGAGCATTGAGGTTTGGCTGTGAGAAGATATGTTGTAAACTATGGTGGTAGTCCTCAAAATGAAAGGTCTACCCAAAAGGAAATGATGCCAACGCACAAGTGCATGAACAACTACTGCAAGCTCTAAATCATGGGTAGGATAGTTAAGCTCGTAGTCTTTGAGCTTACATGACTCAAAGGCAATCACCGATGCTCCTGCATAAGAACGGCTCCCAAACCCTCTAGTGATGCATCAAGTACAAAAAAAAATCCTCTGTCGGGTCTGGAACTGCTAAGATGGGTGCCGTGGTTAACCTTTCCTTAAGTAAATTGAAAGGCCTGCTCACACTTTTTTGACCAATCAAACTTCTTCCCTTTTCTCTGAAGAGAAGTAATAGGGTGAGAAATCCTGGAGAAATCTGAACAAACCTGTGGTAGTAACCTACTAAGCCCATAAAACTCCTCACCTCAGTGACTGATGTGGGTGTTGGCCAATCCATGATAGCCTATATCTTAGAGGGATCTACTGAGATACCCTCTCCTGATATGATGTGACCCAAGTATTGAATCTCTTGTCGAAAGAAGCTACATTTTTCCAAGTTCCCATACAACTTCTGCTCTCTCAAAACCTATAGTACCTATCTCAAATGCTCCTCGTGTTCCTCCTCGGAATGAGAATATATCAATATATCATCTAGGAACACTAAGACAAAGTGATCCAGAAAGGTCTCTGAATACTCCATTCATGAGGCTCATGAAGACAACTGGGGCATTAGTCAAACCAAATGGGACAACTGTGAACTCATAATGCCCATAATGTGTGAAAAGTTGTCTTATGAATGTCTGCATCTGATATGTGCAACTGATGATACCCTGACTTGAGATCAATTTTGGAGAACACTCTAGCTCCCCGCATCTGATCAAACAAGTCATCAATCCTGGGGAGTGGATAATGGTTCTTTATTGTGACTTTGTTGAGTTTCTGAAGTCAACACAAAGTCTGAGAGAACCATCCTTCTTCTTCACAAATATGACTGGTGCTCCCCAAGGAGATACACTAGGATGAATGAGACCCTTCTCCAACAACTCCTCTAACTAAATCTTGAGCTCATGAAGCTCTAGAGTCATCATCCGATAGGGTGCCCTAGAAACTGGTGCAGATCCTGGCACTAAATCGATGGTGAAATCCACCTCTCTGGGGTGGTAACCCTGGAAGCTCACCTAGAAACACATCTGCATACTCCCTCAAAACTACATGATCATCTAAGGGTGAATGCTCTAGGGTGCTCTCTGATCGATCACTGATGGTGATAGAAAACAACTGACAACCTTTATGCATGCTCCACTTAAGTTGCTTAGCTGAGATCATACGCAAAGAGATAGGCCTCTGCATCCCTGATATCACAACTGCACTCCCAAGATCATCCTGACACTCAATGACCTTATTTCTGCAATCTACCTTAGCCCGATGAGCCTCGAGCCAATCCATACCCAAAACTACCTGATAGGATCCTAGAGGAATAACTCGGAGGTCAAGTGTAGTGGAGAAGACTCCTAAATCAAGTACACAACTCTCCACATACGAGTCCACGGTGAGTTTGGCCCAGAGGCCAACTCAACCTACCAACTATCTGGTTGCCTAGCCACCACTAGCCCACACTGGTCCACTATAGAAGGAGATATAAAAGAATCTGAAGCACCTGAATCAAAAAGTACTGAGATAGAAATACCCCTGATAGTACTGTCATCTCAATAATATGTGGCTTGATGCTCGGCCTGGATGGTTGTCAACCACTGCATATACATGATGGGCGTGTCCCACATCACCCACCATCTGCTTAGATCTAGAAGCTCTCTATGTATCCATGGTAGTGGGTTTGTGTGGACACATACACACATAGTGATCAGGGGACCCACAAATAAACATCCCTCATGCCCCTCTCGAGATGGGGTCCCTCTACTACTTGGTGAATCGATCTCTCGCCGGCCCAACCCTAGCAGGATGCATGCTGTGTGAGCTGCTGTACCTACTAAGTGCCCTGCCTCTATCCTATCCCTGGCTCCACCAAAACCTCCTCTAGTGCCACCTCTCTAAAAGCTCTGAGTCTATCTAGCCCTCTACTGTTGGTGGCCATGATGTTGTGTCTATTGTTGTGGGTGTGGTGGAGCCCTCGTAGCTGTTGGTGGAGGCCAGAATCCTCCTCTAGGGGGTGGTGCTATACCCCATGACCTCTGACTCTGAAAGGCCTGAATCCTATCCTGAAACTTGCTCTTGTTTCTATCTCGGTGCTCCTGTGCCTTGGTCTGTTCTCCTCAGCTAAGTAGGCCTTCTCAATGGCCTTCTCAAGTGTGGGAGGAGATAACATCCTAACTGCTCCTGCTATATCTACATTAAGGCCTCGAATAAACCTATTTACCTATAATTTTTCATCTTACAGTAGTCCACATACTGTAGAAGATCCAGAACCTACTCTCATATTGTGCTACTGTGCTAGATCCCTGTCGTAAGTCATGAAACTCATCAATCCTCTTCTGCATGAAATGCTCTGACATATAGCGGGCCCTGAATCACTCCTCAAACAACTCCCAGGTCACTATCTCTCGAGTCAAATGGAGCTTCGCTCCTCATTCCTCCACCAAATGCCTTGATGCATCTCGAGGAGGTGTATGGAAAACTTGGCCTTGACATTTCTCTCGTAAGAGTGCAAGCCAAAAGTAGCTATCTAGGCTAAGGAGCCATGACTCACCCCAAAGCCATCTATAGAGCTAGTGTAAGTAGGTGGTGCTGTAAGTGAAGAAGGTCTCTAATCACACTGCCGTATCTCGATCCTGGCGATGTAGTCCAATAGGTGAGTGGGGTCACCTATCCCCAAATGGTCCCTCAAGACTATGTGAGTGGCTACGATGGTACGAGGCTACCCTCTCGTGGTGAACGGAAGGGCTACGTGACCTCTCCCACCTCGGGGTATCGTGCTCTGGTGGCTCTGAGTGTGCGTCCTCACCTATCGGCTCCTCATCTCCTAACAAAATCTCCTCCTCTCTCACCTCCTGTGGTGGTGGAAGATGCTATTGCACAACACCGATCAACTGCTGAAGAGCCTCTAAGATCTGAGGCCCTAACTCGGGTGCCATGGTTGGGCGTAGGTGAACTATGCCCCAAACCCCTAACCGAACGTCGTCTCATGGGTGCCATCCTGTGCATGAGGTGAGAGAAGAGATTATTAAATTATAATTAATGATTTTTGGAAATTTTTAATTTTATTTTAACCAATTTATTTTTATTTATTTATTTATTTTAATGTTATTAAAAATATCGTTAACTAGTTAATTAATTACCCAGAGTGTCCACGTGTGTGAACCTCCGCTCTGATACCAAATGTAATGCCCCGCCTCGGGACACCGAAAAACACACCAAAAATGACTAAAAATTTGGGGTAATTTTTTTTTAAAATGATTAATTAAATTTATCCCTTTTTAAAACCATATCCCATTAATAATTTAATTTATACAATTTATAAATTAGCTCAAAAATTAAATAACTCATTTGCCCCTAAAATTAATTATTTATTCTATTTAGCTTACTAAGGTCACTTTAAAATTTACTACACACCCTTTGATATTTATTAATTTTCCCTTTTGTTTATTAGTTTGCCCACACCCACCACAAAATTATTTTCCCATTCCCATAAATGTTCATGACTTAAAAGGTGTAGGGTTAAATGTGAGCCCTAGGATGAAATCTAATCTGGACCATTGATTTTAAATTTACCCTAAAGTTTGCCCTAATGCATCTTTATCTATTTTTTTTTTTTCTTTTCCATTTTCTCATTTTTTTCATTTTGTTTCTTTTTGTAGGAGGGAGGAACTATGGAGGCTTGATTCATGGATTGAAGAAGGCTATTTTTTACTTTATTGTATTTGTTTAAGAAACCCTGAAACAAAGGCCATTATTGATGTGTAAACATTTTTTATTTTTTTGGTGTGTGGAATGCATTTGGAGAGAGGTGGTGATTTTGGGAGAAAGCTGCATGGGGGAAATTTTTTGGAAGGAGAGATCAGGGTTTTGGGGATGGAGGCATGTGGGGGTGGGGAAGGAGGGGAGGAAGGGGGGGGGAGGGGGAAGGGGAGGGGGTGGGAGGGAGGGGTGGGGGGGAGGGTAGGGGAGAGGGGGGGGGGGGGGGGACATGGGTGGAGATAGGGAGGTGGATGAGGATGGAGGGGGGATGGGGGGGAAATGATGATGAGGTGATGGGGGGTGTGGGGAAGTGGTGGGGATTTGGGGATTTGGGGTTGCAGGTTTTGGGGTGGGGGATTTTCGGCCATCCCCAATTTTTTTTACTTTTTTTTTTTTTTTTTAAAAAAAAAAAATTTAAATAATCATATCATTTTTATTTATTTATGTTTCTCTTTTTTTTTTATTTTTTTTTATATATATATATATATATATATATATATATATATATATATATATATATATATATATATATAATATATAATATATTATATATATAATATTTTTATCATTATGAAATAATTTATATTATTATTATATTATATATATATATATATATATATATATATATATATAAAAATATAAAGTATAATAATATTTTAGGATATATACTTAAAATACATTTTTTTAAATATATATAAAGGCTTCATGAATACCTTTTAAAAAAAAAAATTATTTTAGTTGTGCTTAAATATATATATACAAGTTAGATATTCAAATGTATTTACATAATATGTGTTGAGGATGTATTTTATCACAATTTGTAAAGTAATAGATTTTTTTTTTTATAATAAATAAGGAACCCACCAAAATTTTTGCATTAATTTATCTATACTAAAATGTTTACTCCTTAAATGCATAATAAAAATATTGTAGTTGATAGTTCAAAAGATGAGAGACTTGGAATAATTTTAAAAGTACAAGAAGGAATAAAATATTTTATTTATTTTCAAACAAATGGGAGATCAAAAGAATGTTACATTTTTTTTGAGTGTTCTCAACATAAAATTTTTACATTTTTTTTGTGTAAAAACATACTTCCAATATATAGAATTTCTTTCAACATGGATTCCCAACAAATTTTATTTAAGGAAATCATCTTATTTTACAAGATCTCTTTAACAAGGAACTTAAGTTCACAATTCCAACATATTTCCAAAAACATAACCTCTCAATACACAAGATTATTTCTTAAGGAGATAATCAAATACACAACAAAGCCACTATCATCATCAAAACTTGAAAATACCAATGAAGATTCAACTCAATAAGGAGTAAGTACACAAAACTAATACAACACTAGTTATTCAAAAACCATCCATATCCCAAATAGGGATATTACAAGAAATGAAGGTCTTCCACATAGCCATATTTACAGATACAATGAAGTGAGTTGAACACTCCCAAAATTTGGGGAAGAAAATGTCATAAACACCCAAGATAAAATCCAACCATCTTCAAGCTTTTGGCTCCAAGTTTTGTTCTTCACATAGCCATCAACACAAGGAGAAAGAGCTTGTTTAACCACCCAACCTTTAGGCATCATTACATGCCTTTCCAAGGTTGGAAGGCATGCTAGCCTCCCCAAGCCCATGGGAAAGAGGACTACTATCCACAACTTTTCACAAGAGTAAGGAGAACAACCAACATTACATTCACATAAAGACAAGACAAATATTAAAACAAAACACCAATTTTGCAAAGATGAAAAAGAGGAGAAACCATGTTCTACCTCTAAATGGGGAAGAGAAGAAAGAGTTCTCCAAATGCCAAAAGTGTAACCAACATTGGTTGCACAAAACAAAGATCTCCACAACCTCCTTATTCCTCCAAAGTCATCAAACCCTCCTTATTTCTCCATCCATTCACCAAAATCCTTCTTGGGAGGATTTTCAAACCCAAAAGGGTTTCCTCTCCAAGAATGGGGAAGGGGGTTCAAGCCATATGAACCACCTTCCCCACCTCAAACCATTTGAGGGGAGTAACTAAAATCCTACATGGCTTGCCCATCAAGCCATGAGGATTGAGAGGAAAAATCCTCTCTCTTCCCCCACAAACTCCAAAATCCATCATGCCATATGATGGATGGAGGAAAATAAAAAACACACACATAACAACAAATGGTAACACCCAAGTAGCACACACATTTTAAACAAACAAGGCTAACATCTAATATGCAATAAACACAAAATGAACTCAAGGAGCCTACCTCCAAAAGCTCTCCACTTCTAACTTTTCCCTTTCTTTATCCAAGCAAGCTCTAGCTCCAAAATCCACAAGCCTCCAAGCAAAAGCTCCAAAAAAAAAGTTCTCTTCTTTCCCCATGAGGGAGAATTTGAAGAGGAGCCAACAAAAATCCTCACAAATGAGGGGGTGACATGTGTCACCCCTCTCTTCCCTCAAGGTCAAAGATTCTCAAAATAAAAGGGAGAAAAAGGATAAAATAGCTTTTAACCCTCTTCTCCCAAATTACTCAAAATGAACAACAAAACAAACTTGTGCAACTTTTAACAAAGCACACTTACCCATCCACCTTACATGGATGTGACCAAAGGAAGGCAAAATGGGAGGGAAACTCCCTCTATGCCTTGGAATTAAGCCCCTACCTATTAGGTAGGGTCCAAGGGCCCATTTTCATGCTAAGTGAACTCCCAAACTAAAAAGGGGTCACTAAAAATGCCTAAAATAGCCCAATTTCGGGTTTGGCACATTTGGGCACAAGGGTAGAGGATGTGGGGCCCACCCAAGGGTTCACATGTGACCCTAATCCCTTTAATTAAATACACATTATATCAAACTCAAAACTTAATGCAAGTGGGGCCATTAAGTCCCCAAAACAAGTTTACAACACAAACTAAACACCCTAAGCAAGATTAATATTACAAGACATATTACATTACAAATGAGGGTCACTCATGGTGCCCAAAACAATAAACTCTAATACTAAGGCCTCATACAATAAAACATGGTTAGGCTTAGCCCGTGGGCTGCTTGTGTAAAATTGTGTAGCTGGCCTGAATCCCACGTTCTCCGTGACTGTCACCTGCACACTCATTGCACACATTAAACGCACCTGTTCGATAAAATGTGAATCAACTAATCAATAAGAAGTCAATGAATTCTATGCTAGCATATCATCATTTTGGAATCAAAAATGTGACAACATGCATAATTATACACAATCCACCATGAGTTAGCCATAACGATAAAGTGACATTCATCCATAGAATCCAAACATGCAATCAAACTGAGTATCCATCAAATATAAATGAGGTCCAAACAACATCATATCAGTTAGTATCCATGACATCATAAGATAAGGTGACAACATAGTAATCAAGCTAAATTGGTGCTATACGCCTAAATCTCCATACATGTCTAATAAGATCAAATATCCTAGTCGAAACATGTCTATGAGTAAAAGGAACAAATAATTGAGGCTATAAAAATGTGGGCACTACAAAGGTGCTCAATTATACTTTTAGTGGGGTTGTAATAAAGATGATATATTTGAATCTAATCTCACTAATACTAGTTCTTTTGAGTGTGGAGTAGTATCCTATTTTGTTCACAAGGTGTATGAACTAATTTAGGGTTCTTTTGGATTAAGGCTTATCAAATTTATGTCCTAGTTGAGCAGATGAAACAAAGCTCTAAAACAATACTATCTTTTGAATGGTGTGTTAGTGTATTTTTTATTTTGGATTAATCAATTTAGTTTAAACCAAGATCTAAAACAAACATGAATGTTATATTTGGTTTTAAAGAGATCCCTTGTTTATTTGACAAGCGTTTTAGGTCCGTCACACAAATTATTAGTAGTTTCAAAAAGGTTCACAATATCATAGAAAGAGGATTAAGTGTTGTTTTTGTCTCTCAAGATCACACTATTTGCAAAAGAAGATAATACACAATAAATAATCCAACTAAATAGAAATAAAAAGCTTCTAAATCAACTAACTACCATAAACATTTGCAAAAGTAAGGTTTAATCCCAATTAATCCAAGTGCTTCTTAAGGAGAGACTAAAAATTACTTTTGGTTCCCAAGATCACACTAGGTGTAAAGGAAGAGCATACACAAATTTTTTGCCTTGATTCTTTATAAAGTGAAAAATATATTTAAACTAAAATATCTAGCATATCAATGAATGATGATTTTTCTTACTTACTCTAAAATATAAAAAAGTGGTCTACAAATGCTTTTGATTCCCAAAACCACACTAAGTGCAAGGGAATATCATGCATACCCTATTCCAAACACAAATACAGCATGAAAAATTACTTATCAAACCATAAGCAAATTGTTTTAGGAACATTTCTCTAAAATTAGGAAATTGACAAAAACAACAACTAAAACACTTAAACAAAAATGAAAGAAACCCTAAAAACTGAAAAAATTATGAACTTTGAATTTTTTTTTACCTAAATGCATAGACACAAGCTTGAGTGCATAGGTGCAAGGTTTGAAGCATAAACACACCTCTAGAATTTCGTGCACATGTTTCACCGCATAAGCATGGGTTTCAGCACATAGGCACAACACTAACAAATTTACATAGTCAGTAGTGCACATGTGTGGCCAAAGAGGCATAGGTGCAACCTTTAATGCACAAGTGTAAAATTTACTTAGAGACCAAAATTTTTAGTGTTGCCTGGTAAAAAGGCCCAGAGAGGTACAGGCACACTTCTTGATGCACATGTGCAATTTTTAATCCACATGCACATTTCTAGATGCACAGGTGCACTCTTCAATGCACATGCACAAGCTTTTCCTGTAGGTGGCCAAAATCTAAATTTTGAAAAAAAAAATCTTCAAAAAGCTCCAATATTTGATATTTTGAGGCAATTTTGACAAGGCTTTGCCTCCTTATATCCTGCAAAAATCATAAAAACACAACTTCTACCACTAATCTAGTTGAAACAACTTTTAAAAAATGGAAATTGATCTATAAAACTTTGAAAATTACTCTAAAAATTTGAAATTAATCTAAAAATCTTGAGAAACTAATCTAAAAAGCTTTAAATTACACTATAAAGCTTGAAAGTAAACTAGAAAACTTGAAATTAATCTAGTAATCTTGAAACTAATCTAAAACTTGAAATGAAAAACTTTGAGACTAAGTTAAAAAAAACTTTAAAATTTGAATGCACTGGGGTATTGTCCCACCAGGCTTGCCAAATGAAAGCACCCTAAACTTTAAAAATTATATTACATGACTAAACAAGGAAAGCTAACACCATTGTTTTCCATCTAGTCAAGGTTTTAAGTCTAGGAATGTAACATTAAGATAGAAGCTTAAAAGAATACTTAACTAGTATGAAAACAATGCAAGATCTAATTAAACATGCCTACTAATATGCTTGAATTACCTAAAATGGGCCTAAATAGACCTAAGAGTGCAATCAAATGGTTATGGTTTCTACTCCAAACAATGGTGAAATGACCTATCAAAATGACTTGTTAAGACACTTTAGATTATTCATCTACTAACCTTGTTGAAGGCTTTAGGAAAGGATTTAACTTAGCTATACATCATTTTTATTTTATGAGATGCATAAAAAAGCATGATGTAAAGTATAAAGGAATGACATGCACTCTTTTTATAGTTTTCCTTTTGGGAGAAACTTGTATTTTGGTGCCTGTGGGATGAAAATCCCCAAATTAGATTAGAATTGTTAATCATGATTAGGCCTTGCTAATCACAATTAGTGAATTACCAAGTGATTAAGAGGTATGAAGCCCTAATCAACCACTTAGGGTCAACTAGGAGGCTAGGATAAGATTTTGAAGCTTGTTGAAACATTGTGGAGGTGAATGGGGTGATTTTGAGTGGTCATAAGAGGGGTTTGAGCCAATATTAGAGCATATTGACCAAATCAAGGGAAAAATAGGCTTAATTAGCTAATAATGCTAATTGTTTCCTAGAAGAGGATAACAACTTATGATTTGACATCGATTGGCATCCTGAATGTGGAAAAGGGTGGATAATCAACAAAACATTGTTAATTAACTAGAATAGAGGGAAAGTGTTAGTTAATTAGCGGAAATCACTAATTATAACGGAATTGGAAAGAATGAGAGTGATTTGTGTGTGTTTTGGCAATAAGATTGCAAGAGCAGAATTTAGGTGTCTACACGTATAATTGAATAAATGTTGATTTGAATTATTATTGAGCTTGTGCTCATTCCCGAATATGGGGTAAAACCCACATTTGGCATTAGAGCTGGTTTTGAAAGGGGCCTCTCTAGTTTTTTCACTCCACCCATGCCTTTGTTCATCAGGTAGACTTAGAGAATGGGAAAGAAGATACCATTCAATTTGAAGCAAACATGGTACCTTTGTCCATGTTCATCCATCTGTTGTAGATCCAAAATGTTCAAGCACTGGATATGCAGAGCGGACCTCATGCAAACCCCATTGTTGGTTTGTTCACCTTCTTACACTCTGTTAGTGGTGTAGTAAAGAAGACCTCATGTGAACCCATTTGACATGCAATATTCACTTGCATCATCTTATTCTTTCCATTTCATTCACTCTTTCTATAGTTTTTCATTCCATTTTGTTCATTGTGTTCATACTGGAAATAGAATTTAAAAAAATGTTGTATGGGTTTGCAATAAAATATGTGTATGGAATATTGACATTAGATCTTGCATAAATGTAGCTCAGACTCTAATCAAACCGTAACTCAACTCTTTGATTGATCTATCCTTGATATTTATCATACCTTCGAATAATTAATATATACGAAGAATTATACAACTACACGAAGGAACAATTAAATGACATGCCAAAATTCAATGGATATAGTGACGTAGATGGCACAATATGACATTTAATTATTTTTCATGAAGATCCCCAAATACATGTAAATTATCCCTGACTTGGTAGTGATTTTGGATTCTAACTCAATGATATATGTAAATGATTTCATCCAATGAGTTGTTTCTCTCATAATGGCACTGAGATTTTAAAAATTACGAGATCTTCTACTCAGAACTTAGTTTTTATAACCGAATTGATTCATTAAATCACAAAAACATGAGATCCATCTTGGATTACTCTCATCCTTCACACATGCCTGCATTTAAATCAAATGCTTCAATTAATCCATGTTCTTGAGTCATTGAGATTTGTCTCAAGGCGCAGATTACTGAGCATTGGGTTTCTCTCACAAATCATGATCTTATCTCGACATTGCAATCCTCTAATGACGTAGATCTAGTACTCCTTAAACTGGGTCCTATGTGCCAAATTTTTCCCCTCCCCATAGTGCATGCAAGCAATAAAGGCTAAAATAATAAACATTTCTTCACAAAGTTAATCCTAAATCGGTAAGACACTTTGCAAAATAAGAATGGAATTTTTAGAAAATATGGAAGGTTACAATATGAATTATTTTTAAAAGAATGGGGTTTATGTAAAAGGGATATTTTAAAAAAATTATAAAGAGGATATTCATGGATACATTACTGGTGGAAACCGACATCCACGAATCATTTTTAATTAGTAGGGCTAATTTACACAAGGTTAAACTCTAGCAGCAACCCAAATGAGAACAACAATGCAACATTTTGGTTCCTCTCCTTGTGTTCACACTAAAGGGGGAATGTTAGGAAAATATGGGTTAGTGCTCTCATTAATAGGTGAGAAATAATATTTTTGTAGGTTAGTATATGGTGAATTATATTATAATCTATTAATGTAAGTGATTTGTTATAACAAATCACGTAGATATATTGTGAGTGGTTAGTGGGTTATTATGAGAGATTCTAGGATTGAACAAGTTAGTAAGTTGTTACCTATATTCTATGGGATTGGTTATAGGAGAGCTCATATTTATATGTAACTCACATTATTGAATAAATTTTGATTTGAATTATTGTTGACCTTGTGCTCATTCCCGAATATGGGGTAAAACCCACGTAAGTCTAGTTCAATATGTGATGACACTCTTGCTCATAATGAGAAGTTGTTTCAAACACATGGGTTTTGGTATATGATAGTATTTACTTGATATTTGCACCTCCATGACTATGTTTCAAGTTGATGCTGATGAAGATGAAAAAGTAGACCTTTGTTCAAATCCTAAAATGTGTTGCTCTAAAGGATAAGATGAAGATGATTGTGTCATTTTTAACATATTTCTCATGACTGTGGAAGTTAGAAGTAGTTAAAAAGGCAAGAACTAGATTGGTGGGGATGATTCATATGAAGAAGAGGAAGAAAGTGACTTCAAGATAGAATTCAAAATTCCCTAGAGGATATAGAGATTCTAAAGAAGAAGAATCAAATTTTGAAAGAAACACTCAAGGAGCATGAATCACATATCAATCTTCTAGAAAAGAGACTAATCAAGGACTAAGAGGAGTATAAATAAATAAAAAAGGAGCTTGAAGATCATCTTGATTTGACCACAACACAGCTAGAATCTAGGTAAGAGGATTGTGACAAGAAGATTATAAAGTTGAAGACCTTAAAAGAAGAGCTATAAGTAGCCTCCTATAAGCTAAAGATGTACTAAAGACTTGAAAATATCTCAAATAATCTTGATGAGTTATTGAGTAGTCAAAGACCCTTTGGTGACAAATCTGGTTTGAGCTTCAAGGAAGATTCAAAGGTAGAGATAAATCGTAATGGACCAAGTCAAAGACTTGCTAAAGCCAAGGAAGATGTCAAGATTTTTAATAATTTCATCAAGCATCCAAATGAATTAAGGTATGAAAATACTTTTAATGGTTACTCTTATAGTTACAATGGTTTTGGTCATATGGCTAGGGAATGTAGAAGGACAATGAAGAATGATTATCCATGGAGCAATGGTAAAAATGACCATTCATATCACTCAAAAGACTATACCTAATATATATTCCATGAGAAGGGTTACATTTCTAGATATCTGTCATTAGGGGTCATCTAGAAAACTTTGGAGAGATGAAGCCCCTAGAGGTAAGAATCTTGTTGTTTGTTTCAATTGTAACAATGGTTGGCATATTACAAGATATTTCAAATGGAGGAAGAATAGTTATGAGATGATGGCATATGCAAATTCTAACCCCGATGATAAAGTAAAGGATGGTCCTAAGCACGATGATAAAAAATTATGGATGCCAAATTGTGTACAAGTATTATTTTTCCTAAGTTAGATTGCAAGCAAGAACTACCATCTAAAATAGTTCCCTAACCTATCTAGAAACAAGAAAATAGTACCATCAAGATGAAGAAATGAAAAAAGCCTACACTAGCATCATAACTTTGAACTAGTTAAATCAAACATGATGCAAATCAAGAACTCTATTCTTCTAAATTTCCTAATTAAATCAAATGGACCTATGTAGTCCAATGGAAATCAACAATATTGTTTTCTTTGATCCTTCAAGGATGCTTAGGTTTGAGGCCTAGCTCTTCAAGATGGATGATGGAAGGGCTTGAGAATGGAAAAAGGATTTTAGTGTAAGACTATGTGCTTTCTTTTGCTTTCTCAAGGGAATTAGGTGTCGGTATAAAGGTAGAAGGATGGATCCTTATATGGCCTAATGGATAAAGGAAAACTTCATCCCTTTTCATGTGGGATAAAGGTAAAACATGATTAGGAATGGATAAGGTTTCTTTATTAAAGGTAACCTTACTTTAGAAGGGTTTAATTTATGCTTAGCAAGTCATGGGAGTTGGGGGTGTTTTAATTAATCAAAGGTGATTAACTAATAGGTAGGTGTAAGCTTATAGAAGCCAATTAGAGGAATATTAGTACGATTTAGGCTATTAGGAGGGGATTAAATCAATTAAATATTGATTTATTAATTAAATGAAGTGGAAGGCTAATTAATTAATAATAATTAATTAGTCTAGAGAGAAGGGGTAAATAATTAACGGAAGGTCGTTAATTAGGTTGTTAGCTAGATAGGTGACTTAATCAATTAGTGTATTGTAATTAATTAATGACAATAAGAGGGAATATGAGCACTTTTGACGATATGTCGTCGATTTGCGAGAAAGGGGATAATTAGTGCAATTTAAGTATTTAAATTACTTGGGCGTAATTATAGGTGTCTACATTTTCCCCTCTTTGGGGTGGCGTAAGTGACGCCACTTCAAAGATAGTAGATGGAAGAAAATTTTGAAGGGATAGAATAAAAATTAGTAGGAGAGAGAGATTCCCCCTTGAGTGTCGATAGGGTGATGAAAGAAGTTGATCGACGATTGAAAAAAATGAGAGTTAGGCAAAAGAATGGGGAAGAGGCAAGATGCCCTGGTGAGAGAGAAGATTAGGGGTGAAAGGAAGTGATGTAGAAGAAATATGGAGGAGGGGAGGGAAGAACTTAGCCTCTAGCCACTGTTTATTGGAACTATTTTGATGTCATCATATTTCCACAAGAGCTACGTCATCGGTCCTTATGAAAAATATAAGCATACGACAAAGGTAGAATGACATGAAAAGCC